>WOFM01000249.1:534829-1234113 GCA_011428145.1 Ericerus pela
TTAAAGAAAAGCTTATATTTTTTATTTTTCGACTTTAGCTTCATGCCAGATAAATATTACTTTGTTGCAGAAGGTTGGTTGCAGTATTGGTACATTTTAAAATTGCTGTAGTGAGTAGAATAAAAGTTTATTATTAGGTATAATAAAACTGAGTTTACTTAAATCAGAAATTTTGTAAACAACTTTTACTGTTCTTCGCTTCAATTAAAGAATTTGATCAACACAATCTCCGAATGGTAATTTCATCAAAAACATACACTTTGTCCAAAGTTTACCAATATACTTACACCTTCCCCATGTGAAAACAGGCCTACAAAGGCTACAGGTAGAGAGAGCAGAGGCAATATGCTCCTAATATAGATATCTGATTGTTCTCCTTCACTTCCTTCTAATAAAATTATTAGTTTTATACAACCAAATTTTGGATCTTAAAATATCAAATGTTGACAAATTTTTTTTTTTTTTTTTTTAAATTTGTAACGAGCTGAATGCAATAAAATAATAGTTCATGAATGAATTTACCATACTTCATTCAGTTTCCACGTTTCATTTCTTTGGTTGGCATTTAGCAAGTTAAGTGAAGACTTCTGTACCATTTGAAAAAAATAAATAAAATAAAATCATTAATATTCATTTGTTCTTATTACAAATTGTTAAAAACAATTTGATGACCAATATTGAGCAAATGTATTTTGAAATTTTGATCCAATTTCATCAGAGATAGACAAAGTTTTTGGATATTATAAAATTATAGATATTATAGATAACATTATTAGATCTGTTTGATTTGAAACAATGAAACACAAGTCCTTGGAAGTGCAGTTGTTGAAATTTATCTATTGAGGTTACACAATCAAAAAGACGAAAAGACCATCTTCATATGACATGTCAGAAATTTAAGGGCTGATTTTAGTTTTTCAAAACTATCCTAATTTATGACATCTTCAAAATAATTTTGCCATAATTCAATATTTCATACTAAACTTCAATTAATCCGCTTCTCCACTTACATTTGGAGACATTTCTTGGAACTCGACGGGTAAAAATAAGAAGTTTGGAAGATCTGATGAATAAAGCCCAACTTTAAAATTTTGGAAGTAATTAATTATTTGAAAACTGACATGGGAAATCTGAAAAACCTGCCTACATTTGGCAGAACTTTTTAGAACAAGGTTTAGAGCTACACTACGAGTTTTTATACCTTGTATAGCACGGTAAATTGAAAAACTCTAGCTCAGCAAGTCTTGCTAGAAAAATAGGTTTTTGACAAAAAGAATTATTAATTTTGTTGGTCACATTAATTGTCTGTAAGTTTATATGCGTTAATAGCATATATTATAATTGTATGAAATTTGTCAACTGCTGACAGATTGTTAGACAATGTGAAATTTAAAAGAATTATTTCTTGAAATGAAAATTTAATTATGATGATGAAGTATGGTAAATAATCATATAATTTCAAATAATACCAAATAAACATAATAAAGTTATGAAATAAAAAATAGAAAAACATGAGCATGTGGTTAATTTTTGTAAAAAGAAAAGTTCATGCAAAAGTAAAAAAAAGAGGGAAAAAAGCTTTATCGGAAGTACCGCCTGGCCAATCAGCGCCAAAATTGGAAACGTACAACAACGAATCAAAATAAGTATTCACTACGAATTTTGTGGCTGTTGGTGCAAAACTGAGCATTTTATATCCAGAATAAAAACAAAAATGGTGGTAGTACTGGAAGTACCATGTTTGTAGCAAATTTCGTGATTATTGAACAAAAACTGCCACCTATACGGTGGGAACAATAAACTGACTCATATACATTATATATATATATATATATATATATATAAATTTGAGTTATTGGCGCTAAAATTTTCTTGAAGTCATGAAACAAAAAACGTACCCACTACCAACCCTGGAGGCTAATACCGCACTAAGAGTAATACATAGATTTTCTAAAGAAAACCTACTTAACAATGTTTGTTCTGAATTTTGAAATTGCACAGTTGGAAACCATTAAAACCAAAAATTAACTTGAAAGAAATACCATCCTGTTGATCTACACGAAAACTGGTAGAATGTTACAATTAATTATAATAAATATTTCAAAATTAAACATTTTATAGCCAGACTTAAAACGAAAAGAAATATCTTTACTGGAAGTATCGTCCAGTCAATCCACACCAAAACTAATAGTATGCTACAATAAATTATAACAAATATATTTTTCAAATTCATACATATTGTTCTAAAATTGAGCATTTTGTGACTAATATAAAAAACACATAGAGGTAACAGAAGTACCATCCAGCCAATCCACGAAAAGTTGGTAGTGTACTACAATAAATTATGATAAATAATAGGGTACTGGACATGACTCTCAGAATTACTTGAAATTAATAGGAGAGATAGTTTAAAGCCTGTGAATGAAAGGTTCTGAAATTTTCATATTTTGTAGTGTAATACATCATTTGTAATAGTTTTTTAGCTGCTGATTTTGAATTTGACGTAATTTATTAATTTTACCCATTATGTGATCCCACAGGGGCTCTGAAAGGGGCTAATTTTGAATTTCCCTATTATATTGTGTGATACATTGTTGGTAATTTTTTTAGACTTGAAGTTTTATTTTGACAAGTATTTCTTCATTCAACTCCTTACAATGTGATTCAAAGAGGTTCAGATATAACTAGCTAATTTTGACTTTTCATATTTTATTGTATGATATATTGTTTATAATGTTTTAAAAGTTTCTGAGTACAAATACAAAAATCTTATTTTTCTTATAAGTAAGCTGGGCAAGTGGTTTTACTGAATTTTGTTGTTTTTGTTGGTCTCAAAAAACATGGGCATCCAATACCTAATAAATCACTCAATAATAAGTGATGATATGATTGCAATCCCTTTTTTGGGGCCACAGGAAGAAAAAAAGTGGTTCAATCTAAAAATGGATTGTAAATATAATCTCAGTGCCTCAAAAGACATTATTTATGGTGCATCACTCAATAATATCTAAGAATTTTATTTGAACCCCCTGTTTAGGGTCACACGGGGGTCAATGAGGTGTTCGATTTAAAAATAGATTGCATATCTAAACTCAGTGCCTCAAAAAATATTATTAATGATGTATCACTCAATAATATCTAAGCATAGTATCTCAACCACCTGTTTGAGGTGACAGGGGGCTCAATAAAGGGTTTGATAAAAAAATGAATTGCAAATCTAAACTCAGCACCTCAAAAAATATTATTAATGAATAATGATATATCACTCAATAATGTCTAAAGATATTATCTCAACTCCCTGTTTAGAGTCCCAGGGGGCTCAGTGAGGGGTTTGATCAAAAAATGGATTGCAAATCTAAACCCCGCGCCTTAAAAAACATTAATAATGATATATCACTCAATAATATCAAAGAATATTATCTTAACCCCCTGTTTGAGGTCACAGGGGACTAAGGACGGGTTCAATCTAAAAATGGATTATAAATGTAAACTCAGAGCCTCAAAAAACAATATTATCGATGTATCACTCAATAACATCCAAAAATATTATCTTAATTCCATTTCTTGGGCTACAGGGGGCTAAATGAAGGGTTAAATCTAAAAATGGGTTGCAAATATGAACTCAGCCCTCAATGTAAATAACTCCCCAGGCAACACCAAAAATTTTTTCCAAGGCTGTGCTCTAAAATAAAAACAAATAAGGAATAATTGGTTTTTGATTTTCTTAGTTTTTATTGTTTTTCAATGTTTTGAATTTGTCTATAAATAAGGGGGTGGGGGGTGCAAGTGCACGGCTAATACCCCAGGTAAAAAGCAGATTTTCTAAAGAAAACCTACTAAAAATTGTTTAATGTGTTGACTCTTTGACAGGTCCCTAGATTTTGAAACAACAAAAACAATTTACAGATAATCGTGAAGTATTCTAAAGTAAGAAACTGAATGATGTAACATAGAAATACAGCTGTCTCACACAGCATTTATAAAATTCAATCTCCGAATTTCGCATAAGCTATTAATTTAAAAATTCTAACCAAATAGACGTACCCAAATGGAATGATAATCACATAAAAATTCCAATTAAAATGAAACCCCAATAATTTTCAGTTTAATACCAGAAATTTGGTCGTTTAATTTGTGAACATTACACTCTTTATTGTATTCTCAATTCCAAGTTTTTCTATGTACAACTGTAAAACAACAATTTATCCCTGTATTTTAGGGTCTAGTAAATATTTTTAGTTAACCTGAAGAAAATTAGCTGTACATCATGTTCTTTATACAGGTTAAATAAACAATACAAATACATCAAAAAGCGATGAAAATCGTTTTCACTGTGACAATCTGATGAATTTCAACATTCACAGCTTATATAAAAAGTCTTTGAATTACGGAGGATGATATGCTATACCATTAATGAGAAAAAATACTCTTGACCTCTGGTTTGTAAATCCGTTATAGTGCGGCGTTTAGAGTAGAAAAGAAAAAGGATACTGCTCGACAGTCCATATGACAGAAAGGCGGGAATCAAAAATCAAAGCTCCAAAAATCGAGTGTGAAGGTAAAATGTGTGGGATGAAAAGAAAACGGAAAAATGAACACTATTATAGATATGAAAAGGGACGAGGGTTTGTATTTTACGATCATTTAGGTCACACGGTGTCAAAAATGGAAACGAGAAACATTTTGTTTGATGGTATCGCTTTCGAGGGAGAATGCTAAGGGAGAGAAAAAATGGTACATGGAAAAAGGATACAAGACTAATAAAAAAAAAAAAAAAAAAAAAAAAAGTAAATGAAAAGCAATAAAGGAAAAAGTATCAAGCTTACCCAGTAAGATAGTATACTGTTTTTCTTTTTTTTTCTTCGATTATTTTCACAAGCGTAGAGAGTCATTAGCCCCTCTTGCATCCTAATGTGAGAGTTTAGTGATCGATTACACGCCGGATAAAATGTTATCCATTCAAGGAAAAAACAATTTTACTTTTTTTTTTTTATATGTTTACGCAGCTGAAAAATTCAGGTAGGTATTCAGAAAACAAAGTAGTCTACAAATAGAGATAATTCCTGGATTTTCTATGACATAGATAAGGCCAATATACGGATTGATAAGAAAAGTTGTAATTACCAAAAAGAATGAAACAAGATTGCAAAGGCAACTAAAAACCCTAAGGAAATCTAGAGCATCCATCAAAGCTAAGACCAACCCCACAAATCTAAGTAAAGAACATAAATTTGGGTTGTGCCTGAAATTCTATTAAAAGGATTCTGAATATACGCGTCAAGAGTTAAGGAATTATAAGTGGCAGCGTAGTTACGCAATCGCATCGGTAATTTTTTCAGTAACAACTCATAGAGACCTGGATTGAAATTCCGATTGGGCCATACAGGTTCACAACTAGTGACTACCGATGCCGAAAAAGAAAAAACGCCACTTCATAAACGCACATTTTCAATTCAATTTTGTCCCTTTCTATAGTTTAGGAACTTATATCAATATTATTGGTACGACAAGTGTAGAAAAATAACTGTACATATAGTGTTTCTGCACAGAATTTCAAGACTGAGGTGAAACAAGATTGTTTCACTGCCACAGTTATGAACAAGGAACAGTTGAAAACCCAGGTAACTTTTAAAAAATTTTAAAAGTAAATAGTAATATTCAGACATACAGAGTGGTAACCCAGCCAGTTATTACAATAACATACCTACAACAACCAGCAGTAAACAGATTAAAGAAAACAATAGAGAAGCCAATAAATGGGCGATACTGAGGAAATTACTAAACAGCATTAATGTACCAAAGAAACAGAATTAAACCCGATAAATTGAAAATTGTACCAAAATGTGAAAACAAAATTTGAAAGGAGGGGGCATATGAAACTACGTAAATTGGTTCTCTCATAATGAAGCTGTATAAAACCCAAAAAAATAATCTACAATGGATACAGGGTAGTCATTCTAAAGAGTTGATAAGCTTTACTTATCGGCAACACCAAAATATTTTTAAAAAGGAACATGTAATATCAAATAACTCAAAAAAAAAAACTAGCACAATGCAAACGTTTTTCTGTCTAATTTTATTGTGTTTCTTATGATCAGAAAAATTCACAAAAAATTTACCAACCTATATACCTACGCGTGTATCAACAAGATACTTGAAAAAAGGATTCGGGCTGAAAAAGTTGTGCGACTGAAGAACTCAAGTTTCTAAGAATAAGGTAGAAAAGCACCAAAAAATTATGTGATACAAGCATCCCTTACTTTGAAACTGATTAGAAATGTTCTTCGACCGCATCTCCACAAAATGAACCTAAAAAACTGCTCATCAGAAAATGAAAACCACATTTCTGGTCACATTGAAATCCACGACACAAGTGACCGTAGCAACTCATTTTATGCGAATAACAAAACCATTTGCTCAAGTGCTTAATAATGACACTCACTTTTCAGGCAAGGAGCATTCTTAGAATCAACCATTCACTTATTCCTTGTTTTTCGATGATTCTAGAAACTTGCTAATACGACGTAGGTAGCATTCGATGAGATACTTAAGTTGAAGAAATTCTGTCAGCCATCAAGGACGCAATAATGAGAATAATGATAGAAAACAATCAAAACTAATCGAATTGCATTTTAAAATAAAGACGCAAATAAAAGTGTTATCAATATTATTGATTTGACATTCTGATGATTCAGTCATTCACTGAGAACATGAGGACACCGCAATCTTCTACAGCAGAAATTTTTCAGACTGACGAGGATGCTGAACTTAATTAATGAACTACCTAAAATTTGTTAATTGGTACTATGAATTCTTTGCGAGATACAACCCCTAATTACTGAAGTAATGATTTCCCACTAATTCAAAGTTTTAAGTAATTCTTCGCTTCGAAAATAAAACAACATAAATTAAACTAATGAGATTTCGTTGAAAATCACTGAATCATATACATATAATCTCGAATAAATAAAATAATAATAAAATACAAAGCCGCGAAAAGAACCATTGTGGAATACCTTGTCGTGAGAGATATTCTCACCAGAAGGAAATTCAACAGAATTTAAGCGTGTTCAACCACTTTGTACATAAGTACGGGTAAGCCAAAACCAAGGCGAACACTGGCGATTTTAGAGCCGGTTCTGAGAGTTTATATACTGTTTTTGGCACACGCACACAGACACACTTATGTACATATACATATGTAGGTGTGTAGTAGAATTCACGTCATTTCTTATTCATTGCTGAAGCAACTGATAAGAAATGACATAATGCGTTTGTGTACCGGTCCGAGACATTACCGAGATCTTTATCTATCGTTTTGTCATCGGCCGAACTTTGCATCTTACTTGCCTGTGTGTGCAAGTAAGAGCATACGAACAAACAATGTATTT
This sequence comes from Ericerus pela, assembly GCA_011428145.1. Lineage (NCBI taxonomy): Eukaryota > Metazoa > Arthropoda > Insecta > Hemiptera > Coccidae > Ericerus > Ericerus pela. Next base: position 542,221 of record WOFM01000249.1, read on the forward strand.
TATATATTGTTGAATATAATACGCCGATAAGGAATGGCGTTGATAAGTCGCATGTCTGGGGGACTTATCAAGTCTACTGCTTCCTCATTATCATCTATTTTTATTAGAGGTTAGGGGATGTTATGTCCATGATCAATTCTTCTTCTATGCAATCTAATTCAGTTTTCTATGCAAGAAGTTGGCGAGCATTTGGGTTCTCTTCAGCCTTTTGCATGTTATTCGAATTGGATGTGTCGAAGAAGTTTTGTTTTGGCAGCGACATTTTGGGTAACAGAGAAAAGATAGAAAATAATGTTTTGGAAAACACGTTTAATTTCAAAGACAGTTTGGTTTTATTATTTTCACATCTTCTTATCAGCATGTAGAGGGGATAGCGCTTAAAATTCTCGGCCGTATGCAAATTTTCCAGTTAAGTTCTGATTGGTTTAAGCAGAGTTATGCCTGAAATAAACTCATAGAATATTTTATTCGAATTTTATTACAAAGGAATCTCTGTTTGTGACGTCACGACGTTGAGATTATCTTTGTATTTAACGGTAAACGCACGTTACGATGTTTATTTCCGTATCACATGTGGATTTGTTTATTCCTGTCATTTTCTTTTTGTTGGCATTCCTCGTTTGCTTATCTCCGGAGTTTCTTTTGTCTCACAGAGTTCCGATTTTTATCGCATATTTTTCAGCGGGTTTCAACTTACGTAGCGGATATTACTTTTTCCAGAGTAAATTTTATTTTCTTCGCATTAAACTCTCAGACCAGCGAGAAGGATGGGAATTTTTACGTTTTTTACTGCCTAGGGGCCTGCCTCTTTTTCACGGGCATATGGGGGCCTCGGGATCCAATGTTTTGGTAATAACATCGTCCGAAAACTTCACAGACTTTTTTATTTTTGGTGTTTTCTCTAATTGTGAATTTTTATTTTCACATTTTTCGACGGATTCTTCTATGTTTATTGGTGAATCCGTCTGGATATTTTCTATGTTTTCTCTTGGTATCCTTTTTATTCTTTTGTCGTCGCTTACCATGTATGCAGGCTTCAATCTGTCGATTGAAATTGTTCTAGGTTCGCCTGCAATGAGTATCACAATGTTTTTCTTATCTCGTGATACTACTTTGTAAGGACCGGCATATGGTTTCTCCAGCGCAGATCTCATTTTTTCGTCTCTAAAAAATACAAGTGAGGTATTGGCCAAGTGTTTCAAGATGTAAATCTTGGGCTACCCATGGTGAGATGCCTGTTCAAGAAAATTGTTGGCATCATTTCTTATATTCTGTACCATAATTTCGGGGCTAACTTCCTTTGATTTTGTGAAGAAGTCCCCTGGAAGGCGTAGCTCTTCGCCAAATGCTAATTGCGCTGCAGAGTGACCTGTATCCGTTTGTAGGGCAGATCAAAGGCCTAAGAGGATGGTAGGGAGTACATCTATCCATCTCTTTGTATTATGAGACATGATAGAGGCTTTGAGAGCTCTATGCCATCTCTCTATTTTGCCATTGGCTTGAGGATGGTAAGCTGTGGTATGACTGTGTTGAACACCAAGCTTATTAGACAGATCTTTAAAGAGCGAGCTCTCAAATTGGCAACCTTGGTCTGTAATTATGACTTCTGGTACACAATACCTCGCAATCCAGGTATCGTATAACCTTGCAGCTACTGTAGGAGCTGACATCTCATGTAGAGGGATTGCTTCTGGCCATTGTGTTGCCCTGTCTATTATCGTTAACAGGTATCTGTGTCCTTGAGATGGTGGCAATGGGCCTACCAAGTCCATGTATAAAGTTTTAAACCGCTCTGTTTGTTTGAAGGATTTGAGGGGCGAGCGAGTGTGTCTTCCTACTTTGGATTCTTGACAGTTCAGGCAACTGCGAGCCCATTTGTTGCAGTCAGACTTCATTCGTGGCCATACAAACCTTGCCGAAATTAAATTAGCACTACATTTTGGCCCAGCATGTGACAGATTATTTACAATGTTGAAAGCCAACCTGCGATATTTTACCGGTAGAAATGGCTTATTCTTACCTGTACTGACGTCACATGTTAATAAAACATCAGTACCGGGAATTTTTCGCTGTCTCAATTTGAGAGTAGTATCATTGTTTGATAACAACTCTTGTAATTCTGCATCCTTAAGCTGTGCTTTAGCTATTTCAGCATAAGGAAATTGGACAGGAGCTGAGATAGCTTCGATTCTACTCAAGGCATCAGCTGGAGTGTTAAGTTCTCCACTTATATACTGAATGTTGGTAGTCAATTGACCAATGTAGTCTAATTGTCGTGCTCTTCTCGGCGATGCTGGTTCTGATTTTTGTGTGAAGGCATATGTTAGGGGTTTATGGTCAGTATACACAGAAAAACATCTACCCTCTAATTGGTGCCTGAAATGCTTCAACGCAGCAAAAATTCTGAGCAATTCCCTATCGTATGTGCTATAGTTCTTTTCTGTTTTTGAGAGCTTCCTCGAAAAGAAAGCTAGCGGTAACTTCTTGTTGTCTTTATCAAGTTGGTACAGGGTTGCACCAATAGCAAAATCAGATGCATCGGTACTCACAAATAACGGCAGACTTTCATCTGGATGAGCCAATAGAGTTGCATTTGCCAGTGTATCTTTGATTTTCTCAAAGGCCTGTTTGGCTTTTTCATTTCATTCGATTGGAGTTTTGTCTTTCTTTTTACTTATCTTAATTAGTGCAAACAGCTTACTTTGTACGGCTGCTGCATTCTTCATACAACGTCTATAGAAGTTCACCATCCCCAAGAAACGCCTGAGTTCAACGACATTTGAGGGTTTTGGGAAGTTCAATATTGGCTCTACTTTGATCTTCAATGGGGAAATGCCTTCAGTCGAGACTTTGTAGCCGAGGAAGTCAATTTCAGTCTGTGCATATAAGCTTTTACCTACGTTGATAGTAAGCCCAGCAGCGTGTATACCCTGTACAACGGCTCTTACATTCTCCTCGTGCTGTTGCTCACCGCCTTCAGAGCAAATGCAGATATCATCCAAGTATGCATATGCAAACAGCAATCCCCCAAACATTCCATTGATAAATCTCTGGAAAGTTTGTGCTGAGTTGTGAAGTCCAAATGGCATTCGAAGGTATTCGAATAGTCCAAAGGGGGTTACAACGCTGTCTTTGGTACGTCCTGGTCAGCCATAGGAATTTGGTGGAATGCACAGTTGATGTCTATTTTGGTGAACATCGTTTTACCCTTCATATTCGCATTGAAGTCCATTATATTGGGGACTGGGTAGAGATCAGGAACTGTTTTGGCATTTAAGGCCCTGTAGTCTCCAACAATTTGCCACTCCCCATTTGCTTTTTTGGTCATGTGTATAGGGGAGCTCCATGAGCTTTTTGAGGGGCGACATACGCCCTCCTCGACGATGCAATGGAAGTACTCTCGTACTGCTTTGAGTTTGTCAGGCAGTAAGCTTCGTGCTCTAGCATGGCAAGGCGGTCCTTTAGTCTCTATATAATGAACTGTGTCATGTTTATAGGTAGGATGCCTGCGAATTGATAGTTGGGTGACTCCAGGATAGTCAGACAAGATCCGTAAGAGTTGTCCGTCCACTTTGGTACAGCTGGATATATTTGTGTCCAGTCTGTAAGCTAGCGTTTTGCCATCCACACAATGTTTAGATTCACTATCAATCAATTTGCCATTTTTGAGGTCAATGATCAGGCCAAAATGTGCAAGGAAATCTGCACCCAGGGTCGGGTTTGGAACATCTGCAACAGTGAAGGACCACGTCATGATTTTCTTAAGTACGATGTCAACTTTGCTAGTTTCAAGTCCGTAAGCTGGAAGGTTTTGACCATTCACAGTACGGAGATAGTATTTTGGAAGAAGTACTTTTTGGGTTTTGTTGACTGGCAATATACTCAGGTCTGTTCCCGAGTCGATTAAGTACCTTCTCCTGTTTGTCCTGTCCTTAATGAACAGGCGGCATGAGTATTTTTCCGAGGGGTCTTTGGCCGCATAGATGGCCCCTCATTCTAGTTTGATGCCTCCTTGTTGTAGGATTCGCCCCACCATTTGCATCTGTTGTTACATTTGGTGGCCTTTGCGCCAAACCTGTTATGGAAAAAGCAACATTTATCATCCCAATTTTGAGACTGGTTTTTGGGAGATGATGTTCTCGGGGGAGTTGAACTCTGACCCCTGTTACTGGAACTAGATCTGCGGTCTCTGGACCGGGACTGTTGTCCTTTGCTATTGCCACTGTTGTTGTTGTTGCTTATACTTTTAGATCTTTGTTGCCAGCTACTATTGGATTTCGTGGAGCTTTGGCCTTTGTTCCTTTTTACTTCATCAGTCAACTGAGCTATTTGAGCTCGAAGTTGAGTGATCTCTCCAGTCTCTGTAGATACTGCACTGACCACGGGCTTTGACCTGGTGTATTCAAGCTCATTATCTGCTGATTTCGCAAGGAAGTCCAAGTCTGCAGATGTGTTTATCACGGTTGAACCAACAATATCTAGGCATTGCACAACACTTTGAGGGAGTTGTTTGCAAAATTGATTGCCTATGACAGAAGGGGCTACGATATTATCTGCTTTCTGCCTCAATTTTGCCATGAAGATTGAGGGTTTGTCGTCCTTCATCTTCATACCACTCATCACATCGTCAATGATTTGGTTTTTAGTTTTACCAAACACATTCCTTATCTTCTTGACAAACCAGGCATATTTGTCCTCTTCTGTCAAAGGGCATTCCATGATATCCGGAATGTGGCGGATTATCTGTGGGGGCATGCCTCCACAGATGTGTAGATACCGCTGGTTCAGGGTTATATTCTCCGTCTTGAACCTGCCTTCTAATAGGGTCAACCATAAATCTACCTCATTGGGCAGAAATTCCGAGATCTCTATCCTTCGTCTGTAGAAGTTGGGGTTCTGTCCTGGCTGCAATTGCAAAAGTTGCATAATCTGTCCCAAGACTTCAGGCATCAGCTGTGGCTGAGCACTACCTCCCTGCGATGGTTGTGGATTTTCATTTCCATTTGGTGGTGGGACCATTGCTATGTCTTTCTGATGACAAGCGTATTCCACAGAACTACTTCCTTCCTTGCTGGTTGAAAACACTGGCTCCTGTGTTTGTAGGACAGTGTTTTCAGGTCTGAACTTTGGCTCAAAGTTTGACCACTTCTCAACGTTTTTACTGCTAATTGATTTTTATTTATTGCAGTTCCCAGTCGTGCTAATTCTGGGTGTTGAGGGCCTTCTTCCAGATTTGGTAAATTCTTAGAGTGTCGAGTCAAAGTTGGGGGAGTTGGGGGATGAGTGCAACCTTCTTCCTCCAGGTCTACTGTCTGGTTTCTCCTTGTTTATATATTTTAAGGAGGGAGGTATAAATTCCCACTTCAGCAGACTCTACTTCGACGACCTAAAAGGTGTTTTAGTCTGCAAAAAATTTTTGTATTTGCCGAGCAAGCAAGATTCTTGCCAGCGCACTGCGCCAAATTTTGTAAAAGTGCAATGCGCCTAAGGACACCACACGATGTAGCCAAATATCACGTCGGGGACACCAATGTGGAATACCTTGTCGTGAGAGATATTCTCACCAGAAGGAAATTCAACAGAATTTAAGGGTGTTCAACCACTTCATACATAAGTAGGGTTAAGCCAAAACCAAGGCGAACACTGGTGATTTTAGAGCTGGTTCTGAGAGTTTATATACTGGTTTTGGCACACGCACACAGACACACTTATGTACATATACATATGTAGGTGTGTAGTAGAATTCACGTCATTTCTTATTCATTTCTAAAGCAACTGATAAGAAATGACATAATGCTTTCGTGTACCAGTCCGAGACATTACCGAGATCTTTATCAATCGTTTTGTCATTGGTCGAACTTTGCATCTTACTTGTCTGTGTATGCAAGTAAGAGCAAACGAACAAACAATGTATTTTATAAACGAAAGTGTCAAATTTTAAAAGGGCTTTTATTCAAAAAAATCAGACTAATTTTGCTCAGATTTAATACCAAACCAGTCCTTCATGTCGTCTCTACTATAAAAATTTCAGCTAAAAATCTTTCAATTTGGAGGAGTTATTGATATGACAACATAGTGGGTTTGCAAAACTATGAGAACCACTCCCTTCAAAACTGTTGGTTGGCTTTTGAAAATTCTTCCACAAATGTATAGCCCATAAAAACCTCTAACACTATCCCATGTTTCATTTCCATTGATTAAAAAGTGGAGACTCCACTGACTCATAAAAATTACCAAAATGAGTAAGAAAAAAATATATATAGGTACGTATATTGGAAAAAATGATGACTGATATACAGAATTTAGGTACCTTTATTATATGGGTCAATCTCAGGAATATTTCCCAGAAAAATGGTGATGGCCTTCCATAACATTATGTTCTTGGTTTTTTTAAATTTGTAATAAATTTTTTCCGCATTCATTGTAAAATAATGAAAAATTTGTTGTGGAATACCTTGTCGTGAGCGATATTCACACAAAGGTCTTCAACAGATATTGTGTGTTCTGCCACTTCATACTGTAAAGTATGGGAGAGCTAAGTCCTCGGCAAACACTAGCGATTTTGTAGCCAGTTTCGAGAGTTTATATAAAGAATTTGGCACACATACACATACGTACATGTACGTATGGTATTATGTCATCCGTTACATCGTTTCCTGCCTCCATTGAGGTGATAAGGGATGACGCAGTGCGTTTGGTATTGGGTTGTGACATCACCCAGATTATTATCAGGTAATTGATCACGGCCTATGCAATGTATCTTACCTGTACATACATACATGTATGAACATACAAACGCAAAAGTGTGTATGATTTACGTCATAGAGACGATTAATTGCCAGCCTTTGGGTGGCGACTGTTGTCGAGGGGTGCAAGCCCCTAAAACTTCATACAAGTAATGTTCCCACATTTGTAATTGTAGTTTTAGTACGGTATCCCTATAACTTACTACAGTCTCATGAAATTTACAATAACAGTTTTTGCAAAAAAAAATGAAAATTATATTCTTGAATACTCAAAACTCTAAAACCTTTCTCTCGATCGCTCTCTTTTTCTTTCTCTCCTTTCCGCACATATTTTGTGGAGAACTTCAATTTGTGACAGACCAGGGCTAATGGCCCCACTGCCTTCTAAATCCGACCCTGCCTATCCCCATGTGGTCAGAAATCAAAGCCTCCATTATACTTGAAATTCAATCAGAACTACACTTACGGTATTCGAAAAAAAAAAAAAAAAAAAAAACTAAAGTAGTGATGCCAGGTGGTGAAATGAACAGCGTTAATTGACCGAGTTATTTTACTTGAAAATTGACAGCCTAAATTGGCGTAAAACTCGAAACGAAGCAAATGCAGTTATTGAACAAATTTAATAAACTAACACAAAACAACAAAAAATCCAATATGTGGATTGGTTTAAACGACATTCATGGCCATATATTTTTAGCAATAGGTATGTCGATTTGACAAAAACATTCTGGCAAGAGAGGCAGAGTTGCTTGGATTCCGATTAAAAATAAATTAACGTCCTGAGTAGAGTAACTCAGGCCTGACGGGAGGAAGAGAGATTCCTCCGGGCCCGGGATTTTTAGGAGCCCGGAATAGTAAAAAAAAAAAAAGTTTTCCGTAAAACCTTTAAAACAATTTCTTTGATCGCTCCGTCACGAAATGGACATCCCCGGTATTTTAAAACCTCTTTCAAAGATAAATTTTAGATACTACACCTGAACATAGTGCAATTTTCAATTTTTTAGGGGCCCATAAATTTTTTTTCCCCGGGCCCGAATTTCCTCTCTATGACCCGGAAGCAACTGGATTACCGGCACCTCATTTTTAGACGAAACGACATTCATTAATTTGAAAAAACCTAAAACTACTTGCAGTGCCGACGCCAATCTAACGCAACAAACATTTTACATTCAGTGTTGGCAGATCATACGACTATATTCGCTGGTGAAATATTAAATACTTCTCAATTGGGAAATTATTTTCATCGACGATAAAATTGAGTGATTTCGACTATTTTTATACTCGAGGTCATTACTTAAGATTAGACGATAAAATGAAGGTTAATATATTTATAACGATTAATATATTACGTTAAAATCGGCGAGAAAATAATTAATTTGTGGCAACAATTCACCATTCCCCAAACCACTCAAATTTCACCAACTCGCAATGGGAATACAATAGGGTTTTTTTAGCATCTCGAAAAATTAAATTTCGAAGAGTAATTCGAACTTCTGCGATAACTAAATTACTGCCAAGTTATTCATCAGAATTCCGTAGCGTTGTCATAGGTACACGCAGCTGGAGCATAGCTCCTTCATATTCGAAACGAATGGGCACCAATCAGCTTTATCTAGTCAAATTAAAAGGCGATGAAGTGGTAAAACTATCGTTAAAACCTCACCTAGGACTTCAATTTTTTTTTTTCTCATTTGTGGTCTGGCAACGAATCCATTTTACCCAGCGTTTGTAGATTATTGATATCGATAGGAGGTGGGTGAATCCTATAGCCAACGGTCTCCCAACATGAATTTTATAATCAGGTAGGGGCCACACCAACTGAACTAACCCACAAACGGAACACATCGTCATTTTCGTAGGCAATGTGACGGCAAACGGTCTCTGAAGATGAGCAAAAGATCTCATATGGCGGATTATTTCAGGAGCAATGGTGCAAACATTCCACAGTTTGTTCATAGGTTTCAAGTTTTCATTTGGTCTGAATCTTGCCAAGTCGAGTCCCGCTCTTGATATTGCATTTGACTGATTTGTGAGGACAACTTTACGAACATGTAAGGCCAAGAACCAAACCACTACGCCATGCACACCTTAAAATCAATTTCAGCCATCGAAACGTTCCACAGAAGATAACAGCTAAACATTGGCGTAAAACAAATCAACATTAAAAAACCTCTTCGCCCCATTTTTCATCGAAGCTATTGTGACCTTGACTTCGAAAATTGTGGCCAAGAAACTCGATACTTGCTTAACATATAAAATGGGCACCCCAGAGTGAGGAGGTGAACAAACAACGTTTTCGACAAATTTACCGTAAACTACACCCAACACGAAATTGAAAAACTTCATCTTGCCAACCAAATCATTAAACTCGTTTCGAATTTTATTTTGGTCATAAATCTTTTACAGCCACCCGCACACGTCCTCAATCGTCTCGCCAATCCTTCGCCCAATCGCTTCGCACGAAAACCCCATGCAGATCGTTCGACTAGAACCAGAGAGAACATTTCCAGCTCATCAAAACCACGACACCCTCTCCATATTAAATCAACACATCATCGCCTTAATAATAGACTACGTAGTATTGAAACGCGAAAAATCGTTTTATCTTCGGATAAATTAATATAAACGCATTTTCCGTTCTCGTCTCTCTCCATCGCACTTTATCACTTCAAAATCGACTACAGAAAACGAGAATTCAATTTGAACGGTAATATCGTCCATAACTTCATTTTCGCATTGCTCGACAATAGATTTTGCCTTCGTTCACCATCACCACCAACCATCTCTTCAGCAACACACAGTAAAAATCCCAATGTTCGAAGAAAATTTCAGAAAAATTACGGATAATAGCGTAAAAATTGCAATTTCGTTGAAATTATTTTTCGCAACAAAGGTACAGAGATTGTGCAACCTTTAAAACGAGCTTTTTTTTCTCCTGCTCGGCTCTCCCCCAATCGCAGTCGCAAATTAATCCGTACACTTGACACCTATCTCGTCCAATCATGTAACAAGGAAAGGCATAAAAAAAAAGAGTAAAAAAAACTATAGCATAGGCATACTTCGCTAGAAAACGAATACCACTCGTGCCAATTTTCATCAATTTAAAAAAAAAAACCTAATGATCTAAATTGATGCAATGCGGGAAAGACGATCGTAATCTCTTGCGCCGTAAATATGAAAAAGATACTTTAAGCAACACACGAGACACGATTTTATACAGAAATATCTTTTTATGTTTTTAAAGAAAATCTACGCATTAAAAATAATCATGTATTAGATCAGAGGTCGGTTTGTTTTTCGTCTCATGACTCCCGGAAACTTTTGACGCTATTAGCTGAAATTTATATACATATCTGCTCACTCTTGTCGACAATAATCCAATTTCGTTTGGTAGACAGAGGTTTGCACAACTGCGAAAAAACTTTTCTTGAAGTACCTCGATTATAAATGCGTCCGCGGTTTGGTATTTTCCTCAGAAACATAAAGCTAAAGAGATGTCCAACACTTCATATACCTGTAGCTGAAAAATTTGTAGAAGGTAGAAGAGAAGCACTTCAAGCTGTACGTTCTGCAAATCCAAAGCTGCGCATATTTCGCTGTGAAAACAGACATCTCTATACCGGTACATACACACTATCAAGCTACTACATAATTATGTGCAGTAACAAGTACCGTATTTCAAAACATTCTATCAAAGTTCTATCATTGCCGTGTTTTCAAACGGGTGTTGGCCATCTCTTTAGCTATGTGTCCCCCACTATTCCCTATTGTGATTTAAAGTTAATTCTTAATTCTATTAGAATGAGGATGTTTATATTGTTCACGCGTGTATACGTATGCGTGTGTAGGTACAGTACTTTATTTTTATGTATCATGTGTTTGATCACAGCGAACATTCACTGTTTATACTGTAGCACACTTGCTTGTCATTTCAGAAGGGCCTTGTTTCATTCCCATCCTAACCAGGTTTTATTTTTCATTCGTTTAGTTTTTTTTAATATGATGAATTTTCAAGTCAGTAGTTCACTTAGGTGGTGGAATCTTCCGAGCAGACGTGGGAGGCTGGTTCACGGTAAGCAACTTTGCACCAAACATCTATCAGGTTAGCACATTAAATAAGAAATAGGAACGATATACCGCGAAAATTTCACCCTATCCGTTTTTTTGTTTTCTCAAAACGGTGAACACAATTTTAGGCGATACATATACGTGTATACACACGCATGCATATATGCATAGAGACATACAGGTGAAAAAAATTAGGTCAAAATGGGAAAATGATATCAATAGTTTTCTTTTTTCATGAAACGAAAAATTTTCATCCTTACCTCCAACCTTTTTGTGAGGTAAATTTTTATACCCTGTTTGTAAGAAAATTGGATAAAAAGGAATATACACTACCATTATATAAGTTGTGAAGAAATCGAAGAGTTAGAACTTTAGGACGAATGAATAAAAAGAAATAGTAATAGGAAGTTTTTCTTCCACACAGCAAGAAAATACGCCTCAAGCCGAATTAGTCAACACATTTCGTCTACATCTCCACGGTTACTACGTTTCATTTTTTCATTCTTAGTAATTTGATACTTTTGTAACCTCCACACACCTATGGCTATTTTCTTACCGAAAGAAAAGAAAAGCCAGAAGGAAAACAATAGAGAGAAAAAATTACTGTTGACACGAAGTCTATTACGTTAGAAAAGAAATGGCTCGTGGGATTCGTTTCAATTTTTTTTTTTTTTTTGCACACAATACCTACTTTATAATCGAAAAATAAAAAGCCACAAAAAAAGCAACGACTTAAAGTAAAAAAAAATAGATAAAATCAGCGACAAAAAATCGTTTAAATAGAAAATCGTGATAGCTACTGAAAGATCTTCATCCGAATATAATTAAACAATTCGCTTTAACGACTGTGCGCCGTAAAAGCTGACTTCAATGAAGATCGCATTCATAAATTACTTATCGAAACCCTTTTTCCTTATCTCAAAGAAACCATTTGATTACTAGTTCAAACATATAGGTACTTATTCGTCTACTTCATAAGATACGAAAAATGCAGTCAATCGTACAACTTTACCTCCAACCGAAAAATATCATAAACAATTTTTTTAAAAGGGACAAAACACCTATTTCGCGAAGTTGTAAAAAAAAATCATTCCCAACATAGAAAAACTTTCTTCCCCATCAAATTGATGAAAGCTAATGCAAACAAAAACGTAATTTTAATCAAGAAAAACACAATGGAAAAATGAACAATGACAGCAGAGATTTGAAATGGTGAAAACAAAGTACTGGGGAAAGAACATTGTAAATTCAAAATAAATTTTAGCTAAAATTTCAAGAGTGCAGAAAAAATCGATGATTTCTAGAATTTTTGCAAATATAAATATTGTTAGTACAATCTAAACTGTTTAATTATGCAATAAAAATTCCATCAAAATTAAAAATGAGCAGCTCAACGTAAGAGAGCAAAGTGGAATTCAAATAAAATCTACATACATTTCCTTTAACAATCAGAAACGATAAAAGAAATAGATGAACTGATAAACACTGAACACCACTGAAAACTGAAATTAAATGAAAAAAAAAAAAATTTGCGAATAAAATAATGTTGTCAAAGAGCTGTAGGCTATCTGTTTCGATCATTTAGTACTGAATACTCAGATAAACACGAAAATCCATGCCAGCTAATACCGAAAGTCATACAACGGACATAGGTCTCACTCATTTCCCCCAGATTCATAGCAACGTCTGAAGGTAACTTGAGATTCACATGACCAACAGACTAAAATCAAACGTAAAAAGAATTACTTAACATGTTCAGAAAATCAATGTCCATGTTAGGGTTTTAGAATGATGGCATGATTAGTTGATACTGGTGAGATAATGATGCTAGATGTCAGGGACCTACACGAACTATTTAAAGCCATTCACTTGAAACACTATGCAAATATCTTGACCAACTCAAACTCTTTGCGTCATTAGTACCCGTTTTATGATTTTAATTTTTAAACACGTTTTGAAATTTTGGAACTTCAGCGTATTTTTAAGCCCATGAAACCCTTAATATGCATTTTAGAGAAATAAATTGTACGAATGACATGTTAATGACGACATTTTAGCATGTGGTTAAAGGCATTATGCAATGTACTGATACTCTGTGTCAGAATATTTGCATACCCAAATGTTTAAAAGGGATAAACGCACTAGAATCTCACTTATACAGTAGTTTTTCCATATTTTTACAGTTATTTTATCAAAAAGTGAAAAATGATAAGTAACAAAATTAAAAAGAATAAAATTTTTTAAAAGAAAGGTTCTGACCATTTTTTTTATTTCTTCCGTGTAGCATGTACACACAACCTTCAAAGAATTTACTCACTCAAATTTATCAAAAACTTGATACCTACCTCTTTCTGTTTGGCACCCATTATAATTATTCTCATCAAATGCAAAATTTATTTTTCATTTCGAGATATTAGTTTTGATATGCCTAAACCAAACAAATTTTTCTTCAAATATGTCTTTGTCAATTTTGGAAATTTTCAACTTTACCTGTCATTAATGAAGACGTTTGAATATTAGCTTTTCACAGTCCTTAAAATTTATCAATCACTGATTGTATTCATATTCTAAAGAACAGCATGACTTTGTTGAGTAATATCTAGTGGTTTATGAACAACTTTTTCATCAACTTACTCGGAAGGCGTAAAACATGAATTGTCTTCCGTTTCGATGGTACAGTTTGGAGAGATTGCAGCAGAATTTGGAAGTGCATGAATTGACCGAGCCATGCTTTTTCATTGTCATTCAAATTTTGAATGTTAGTTTTATTGGAGAGCAACTTTTAGATACCAGCCAGAACATGATTTGAATCGAAAAACATTTTATTTAAAATTTTTACTACTGACTATATATTGACGTATTTAAAAATTACTGCAACTGGTAACGTAATTCGGGTTATCCAGAAACGTGAAAGCAAAAAATGCATAAGACGCATGATAGGTACATACTGGCTTGATGGTCCCCCCAAATTTCAAAGTATGGACCACTCATAAACTTCTGCAGTACATTGAAATTTTAACACCAGACAAAAATTGTAAAACATTTTTAATAAATTTGAGTCGGGAAGTTCTATGAAGGTCGATTGAAGGTGTTACATGGAAGCACTTGATAAAATAGTAAAGCATCTTTCTTACAGAAAATTTTATTTTTTTAATTTTGTTCCTTATCATTTTTCAGGTTTAAATCAATATAACTGTAAAAATATGGAAAAACTACTCCAAAAATGAGATTTTAGTTCATTTATCGCTCTCAAACATTTGGGTATGAAAACATTCTCATTTATTACACCGAATTTAATATAACCTCAATATAAAGTAATGGTTATTTCAAAATTACTCAATGACAGAAAAAATCACTAGGTAATCAATTACTTTTAAAATCAAATGATTAAACCGAATCATCGAAAATACAATCGCACGCTGAGTTATAATGAACTACCTCCAGTATATCCTAAAAACATAAACATGCAATGTTCTAACTCCTGATAATAAGTGGAATTTACCAACTAACACACAGACAAAAAATTACAACTTCCATTTCTGAGAATTTCCGAGGGAGTTATTACGACTTGAAGTTTGAAAAACAGGACTACATCGTTCGGTTCATCACCCTACGCAACATATACAACAATACCAACATATTTGGCTTCCAGCTAAAGATCTACGATCACATATTCAACAAAAATATTAAAATCTATACGAGAAACTAAGCTCAATGGCGATGAAAAATAACGGAAATCCTAGATTTAGCGTTGTCGCGCAAACTGAAAAACTTGAACACATAGTGTCTTCACCACTAAAAGCAGATTTTTATCTGCGTTTAATTAAACGATACTCTTTAACGAGTGTGCCGTGAAATGGATAAAGGGCAGTAACTTCAAAGTTGAAAGGCCTTATTTGCGAATCAGCTTTAGACGGTGGAACCGGACGGAAGGGGCCGACAGCTTTAAAAGTCTAGGCGGCGTGGGTGAAAACAATGAAAACACTTACCGTTAAACACGGATGGCAGTTCTGTCGTAAATCACACGATGACGTATTGACGAACATTAGAAACATCCGCAGATTGTTGTTGTTGGCTTAGGTGGTGGCCCGTGAACGCGAAGACAATTTTCTTTGACGCTGAAACAAAAGACTAGTCGATAAGAAATTGATAAACGCATTTGGACGGTGAACGAGCGTATGGAAATGAAACATGCGCTAATTACAGACTTCAAGCGACAATGGCTGCGGAAACGTATTTTAACGATGACTACTCGCTCGTTTTGTTTCCAATACATTTTGACAATACTGAAGACATAACAAAAATTTTCCACAACGACTAGCAGATCAGAAACAGTATGCGTGCATTTCCAGTCACATAAAATGCTGTAGCATTTTCAATAAAAAATTTATTAATTTCAACTAAATGGTCAAAATCCTATTGGTCTCCTTCAAAGAAATAACTGTTTCACGCATTGCACTTTGAAGGCAGTGTTTCAAATCGCTCGAAGTTGAGATTTTTAGTATAGCCGTCAATGTTCCTTGAACGCTGCTTAAGGATGTAGTCTCCGAATTCTCGAACTCCGCATTCTGAAGTCATTGTAACGTAGAATGAGAACTAAATAAATGTTTGAATGTTTATTAATTTTATCGATAGATCGCGTCTAACCAGAAGGGGAATTTAGGAATAATTATATTAATAAAAGACTGAAAAAAACAAGGCATTCGTTACCCAAATACAGTGGGCTGTGTACGAGAAAGACGATTAAAATTTTAGAAAAAGACAGACTGCCTATTGGGGATGAAAACTTTCGGGGGCCCTTTTAGATTAATATGTCGAAGAGTTGAGGTGAATTGGAGTTTAATTGGCCCTGTAAGAAGTCAGCTCGCGGAGTGATATTTTAATGCTTCGGTGACTGCACCCTTAATATCCTCTGCTGATCATCGCGTATACAATAATGACGTACCATCAGAATTTTTTTTTTTGGAGGGGTGAATGCGTTTAAATTTACCGACTAGTGACAGATAAAAGAATTAATAGCCTATGAATAAATTGAATTGATAAATTCCTCTTTTTTCATTGAAGTTCATTAAAAATACACTAATGTCGAATTTTCCGACTCTGTTATCAAAATTCATCATTTGCAGAATGATTTTCTTGAGTGGTGGATGACTCATCCTCGTCACCAACTCGGTCGGAACATATATAAAGTAAAGACGGATGAATAAAATACGGTTCTAAAATTTCCTGCTTTATACATCGTCAAGATGTATATAAAAATGAAGTTTATCAACAGGTGTTGGAAAGAGGTAATTTTCACACATACAAATTGTTTAACATTTAATATTTTTATGTGGTTTTTCTTGATTATCAGATTGGTTTGTGAAAAGAAAACCTACTTTTCATAAGCTTTTATTCTACTCACTATTACAATTTTAAAATATACCAATACTGCAGCCAACCTTCCAAAATAAAATAATATTTATTTCGCATGAAGCTAAAGCCAAAAGAAAATAAAAGTTTATCTTTTAAAAATTCGTTTTTAACCTAATTAATTTTAGCCAGCTTGCTGCACTTTTTTTTTAGTTTGCAAAAAGTAATGGGGAGAGGACAGCAATGAAGTATCCATAGAATTCTCAAAAGAGATAATTTGTTACATTCGTCTGTTGATGAATAGAAGTTCTTATCTGACGTTCTTTCCCCATATCTAAGTTCGTTTTTGCTCGTAGCTTGTTCTATTGTCAAGCTACTATCAAAAATGAAATTAGATAAAATGATTTCTCCTTCTCTCACAAGTTTTGCTGGTTTGCTCTGGCCTTCTGAGATTAGAAGAACTCACTCCGTTTCAGAACTCTTACCTGTACAGGTCTAATAATTTTGTAATGTCGTAACATAATTTTTTATTTTGAACTTAGAAAAATTTCAATTGATGTATAAATTTGCTAACAATTTCACCTTGTGTTTCTCGTAAAATGTTCCGTTTTTATTCATACATAATATTTTTCATTTTACGGCAAAACATGATTGTATATTGAAGATCTGGTATGTATTTTCTCTTCAATATAATTGGTATTTTGTTTTCAACTTGTTAATTGTTTTCTTGATAATGTCCGGCTAACGAGGTCAAGTGACGTGGAGAAATGGCGTAAACACAATGGGTGAATTTTCTAGGGAGAAATTAGAGAAAATGGGGTAAAATTTAAAAGGATGTTGGGTATATCTTTCGAACTTCAGTAAACCTTTTTTAAAATGTAATATTACACGAGTTCGGCGAGAACAAACCCTGGGTCTTTCCCTTCTGGTTTTTCTCCCCCACAGAGAATTTTGGAATTTCTCACTGTGGGTTATTATTAATTTAATACTCAAAATTTCCGCTTGTTTTATATTTTAATCTTTTTATTTTGACAACATTTCAATTTCACCATCATCCTATCATCGGTAAAACATCTATGTCTTCAATGTTTTCATCTTCAGATATCATGTGTATGGTATCTCGTTACGTACTTTGTGAATCAATTCAGGTAAGTGATTAATTGAAAACTTGTAGGAGCTAATATAAACCAAGTTTCTCGTAAATAGGTGAAAACCGATTTGGCATACTACAGCAACTAATATGCTGCATTGATATTTCCCTTATGAAACGAATTCATGATACACTAATCCGGCACAAAATGAAAAAAACACAAAGGTCATCGTTCCAGTTTACTTGAACAGCCCCATCAAAACAACTCGATAAACTCTTCAACCAATATAAACAGCCTACTAATAGTTTGCTGGCCCATTTTATGAATTTTTTAAAGAAATTCTATCACAGTTCTCTGTTTTAAAATGAAACATAATCGTATCTATCAGACATAACATAAGGCCGATCCGCACCAAACTTAAGGGAAATTTTTCGTGTCTCAACAGAAATATTTGCACCAAATTTCGTGATATCGAATGAAAATTGCTGTATGTAGGTACAGTGTTCGAGATAAAATCCTATCCATTGGTTGAATTTATATGACCAGTTGACATTTCCAACAGTCATAAAACAGGAACCATCCAATAATTTAGTGCACTTACTACTGAAGTACAATAAAATCTAAATAGGTCTGTTCCAAATTATGTAACAAATGATTAAAAATTACCCACGTATTTTAAACAAATTTACCCTCTAAGCCCCTCCTTTCCATCGCAAACATTAGTCTTCATACATATATTCGGATGAAATTCCCGCCACAATTGAATGAAAATTCAGAAATGATAACGATGAAGAAAAAAAAAGAAACGATGAGCGAACCTGCATCCTAATTTATTTTCCGAGGGTATTTTAATTTATTTCAACCCACTCACTTGGTAACAAAATCACCAAATAGTAGAAAAAAGCAGCTTCAATTTCGGCTCATAAAATTTATTCGCCTATTGGCTTCATATTATTAACTTTTGCTGAACGAAAAATGACTTAAATTTTCTTCAGCAGACATTTGGCTCAAAATACAGTTCTCAGTAGATAAACGTCTAACCATCAAAAATTTATTTAGTATTTTTAAATATTTCGAGCTACTAACTGCTTAACATCAAAAAATAAAAATAAAAATACATCTTAGTTGTGGCAGTACAGCAATTTAAGTAACTAAAAGAAAAAATATTCACTGAACCTATTCACTCATATGCATTCACATACGTTAAAAAATAAAAAGAAACAGAAAAATAAAATGAAATCTAAAAATCGAAAATTAGGCCCAATGAATTTTCACATTGAATGAGATAATAGTAGTCAGAATTTTGCTAATCAAGAGAAAACTGAAGGTGATTCAGATTTAAAGGACCTGAGTTTTGATTTCTTTAAAGTTTTTCTGTAAATGGAACTACGACTCAAAAACTGAGTAACTTTGCGATAATTAGTTAACGTCATAACCACAGAGGAATTATACAAAGATACACGTCATATTCATTTCTTCCAATGCCTCAAAATCAAACTTAATATCAATTTTTCACTTTTTGACCCTTATTTTAATGTACACGATTTTATACAACAGAGTTCAGACTTTAAGGTCTAACTGAACAGCCTACTCACTCCAACCAAAGCACAAAGCCGGTACCGAGGCAGTCCAACTCTTATGTTTAGCGCTGCTGTTGTCATACTGCGCATCTACGTGTTTCTATAAATGCGCTACGTTTCAGGCTACGTTTTTCACTCAATAAAATTTCCATCATTTATTTTTATGTGAACTTATTTTATTTTGACTCGACTCAAAATGACCGTCCTCGTGATTTAATTAAGTGCTACACTATTTCCGGTACAAGTATATTACCTTTCTTCATCAAACAGAATCAAAAAGTGAACCGAAATTTGTTTCGAAATTTCATTTAGGTATTTTTTGCATGTCTTGTGAAGAAACAAATCTGCTATTATAAAGGCTTTCGCCACGAGTCAAGTAAAAAGAAACGCGATGAAAATTCCGTTCATCAATTCTCCACTTGAAACTAAACGATTCTTTATCCGATGAAACTTCGTAGATTCGTTCAACAACTAGTCCAGTTATACACAATTCTGTGAAAACATTTACTTCGTAATACCGAAGGGTGTACGTGACATATAAGGGAATTTTCAATTTTGGAGAAGGGAGAGAAGAGGTTTTCGCGGAATTTTTTCATAATATTTCTCTTTGGCTGGCCAACAACAGGCACTCAACTGAAAAATATTTAATCTGTATTTATATTTCGAGTTTTGGAGATAGATTTGCGAAATTTCATCGGTACAGTTTACATTTTCTTCCTCCTCTTCTCTTCACCATGTTTCCCCTATTTTAACTATTTGAGGAAAGAAAACATTATATTTTTTCCAGTAGGCAAATAACGACGCTTATGTTTATCCAAAGACCGAATTCCACTTCCGTATCTACGTTCTACGCCGGCATTTTCTTTTCGAGTTGAATCGGACGTTACACGTTCATCATCACATGTTTTATTTATTCCATAAAACATGAGGAAAGAATACAGTCGACGTATCTGAATCTACCTACCGCTTTTTTCACTCATTTTTCATAACCCAGCCAAATAGGATTCGAACATGAGCTTGACAAGACACTAATATCTACCACAGATTCGATGACCGCCATAACTACGGTGAAGGCGGTTTCCTAAATGGGTGATAAAAATACACAGTCCCCGCACCCGGTGCTTCCACCGGGGAGCTAAAACGGGTGACTAATGCTACTTTAATCAATTTTCTCTCGATAACTAGGTCTGCAGTAAAAAAAACTCGTTAAGTATGGAAGTTAAGTAAAAATTAATTTCAAAAAATACCTATACTTTTATAAGACGCGTAAAATTCCTCCCACCAACCAAAACTACCAAATAGACGTTTAAAAAAAAAAGAAAAGAAGAAAAAATAAAAAACCCTGCCTCATTGGAGTTTTGAACTCGACAACACTTGACTACAGAATACCACAGCGATAACCAAACGCGATTTTAGCGCCTCCAGATGTTAGTGCAAGAACTACACATTACATTTCATCGCGTTGGTGTGACTGTAATAAAAGTGTATAAAAAAAAGTAGGTATATATTAAATGTATGAGAATAAATATCTCTGCCGCGCATCAACCGCGCTAAGTGTGTATTTTCCAAAAGTGTTCAATTTTTTAATAGCTGTCATTCAAAAACCAGTCGACTAATTTCGCTCAAACTCAATATCAAACCAGTTCCTAATTGTCTCCAACTGCCATAAAAATTTCAAGTCAAAATCTTGTAATTTAAAGGTCTTATCGCGATGACAACATGGTGGTTTTGCAAAACTTTGAAAACCCCCTTCTCCGAAACTGGAGGATGAATTTCAAAATTTTTAACAAGAATGTATAGCCCGTGAAAGCTTCTAACACTACCTCAAGTTTCATTCCGACAGGTCAAACAGCGGAGGCTCCACACATTCCCAAAAAGTGCCTAAATGAGCAAAAATTGGAAATGTATATGCACTAGAAGTACCAGGTTTGCAAATATTTGCATCATTAGATTATATTTTGTTAAAAACAGTATTTTACAAAAGTAGAAAACGATTCTGTAATTAATATAACTCATCAATAAAAGAAATTTAGAATTTTTTTTAAATGGTTAAATTGAATTATTTCAGACAGAAAATGTTTATGAGAATTTTGAAAACAAAATATAAATTGCAGTAATGTTTTGCAGAATTTCACAAGATAGCTGACCTCAGTTATGTTTGTTATTTATAGTACATGTTCAGTTTTCATATAAAATAGTTTTAGAGCATGAGTAGAGGAGTCAAGTTTTCTGGTTTATTGTGTATAAACATTTATTACAAAAGCCCATTAGGAAATAGTCTGAATTTAGCACCTAATGTATTGTTAGGAAATGTGAAGTCCTCTGGCAAGATGCTATTAGAAATTTTTGGGTTTCTCCCAAGGACCAAGAGTAACCATGTGTAGATGAAGTTTCTGTTAAGGAGTGCCCTCAAGGAACAGGAGTTACCATGTTTCCTTATGTACCTATTGATGTTTAACATTGGTCATAAAATTTTGTTAGGGAATTATTAGAATTTAGAATCAACATCGAATGCATAGCAAGGGGAGCTTCAACTGACATAACAATCATAAATAAGATTACAAACACAACAGGAGCATTGAGTATCATCGTGCAAAAAATGATCACTATTCATACTCTGCTTAAAAATTTTCGATGCTGAATGTCCCTATGAAGTAAATTTAATTATGAGAACTAAATAAGCCATGCTGTAAGCAAAAATTAGTCATGAACTCTTAACCTCTTAACTACATTGAACTTTTATCTGCGAGAATCTGAGATTACATTTATTCATGACTTTTGTAAGTGATGACTGATGTTGTCAAGAGGCAAAGACTAAACTGAACGAATCATATTGTAAGGAAAAATTAATCCTAAACTAAACTCTTACTAATTTCTGACTCCACTGATACATATATTAAGTGATGACTGATGAGTGATATGATGAAAAACAATTATCTGTAAAGACTAAACCAAACACTAAACTGAATAAGCCATGCTTCAAGCAAAACAGGTCATAATTATTCACAAATTATATTATAACACAAACAGAAATGGGTTTGGTAAGTATTGAATTTATATACTGATAACACTGACTGAAATTTTCAGTTTGAAAAGGTAATTTTCACAGGTGGAATTTTTATTCTGGCAACACTGATTGAAACATATGAGTGAAAAAACATGCTGTCCCAATGGATATGTGTGGAATGAGTTGCAGGAGTGAAATTTTTATGAACGAAGTCACCTTACTTTTATTATAATGACTGTGAGTACAATGTTTGCAAATATTGGCATCATTAGATTATTTTTTATTAAATATTATATTTTAAAAAATTATAAAAAAATTATTTAATTATTATTTTTAATGTTCATATAAATTTACAACTTTGGATATAAGAAAGTTTTGCATTACTTAACATACTGCTAAGGGGTGTTAGGTCTTCTCGTAAGGTTCTTTCAGGCCTTTTTAGAGATCTCACAATGACCAGACGTGGTCATTTTTCCTAGTGTATTGATGTTTAAACACTTGTCAGAAACATTTGTATGGCAATAGTCTGAATTCAGCGCCCAATGAATCACTTGCTTTTATAATAAGGATTACAAAATTTTTTGGCTTTGTTATACTGGCAAAAGAGATTTAATGCTGCCTAAATGGATTTCTATGAAAAGTGCACCAGGAGTGAAATTTCCGTCTTCAAGATCACCTTAGCTTTTATTAAAATAAATATATACATATATTGTGTACAGAAGAATTCGAGTGGCCTATATATTCGTGTTCTACGAATGACAATCGACTCTTTTCCACAGGTCCCGCCAAGGCACTGAATGCAATTGTTAGGAAAATACACTACGAAGTTATTATTATAAGTATGTGCTTTTGTGGATGCTGAGATACAGGATGATAACTGATAAAGAACAATTTTTGCAAAATTATAATTAACTCTCCTCATTGTCGTATTAATGTGAAGCTAAAAATTGATATAAACATAAAAATAGCAAAAAAAATTAGCATACTGAAATTTTCCACCGATATGTAACCTATACTACATCATATTTCAAGCCAGTACATATACCTACATGTCCCCAATAATCAAAGGGAACAATTTTTTTTTTTGCAGTCTTTTTTGAATTAAACGAATATAAAAGGAACTAAAATTTTTAGCTAAAATTTTTTCAAACGTTATTTCGTCGCCGGTTCTACGACAGCTCACGTTGGAAAATCGCAAGTTCCCGCTACAAACTGCTACACTCGTTAAATGAAATTTACTCAAACAAATGAAATTTTCGACGTAGATCATTCACACCCCACCCTTTTTTTTATCTCGTGTGCGCCTAGTATGGAACACCGAAGATTCGTTATACCCGAGAATAAAAACATTAATTCGTTGAGGGAAACGTGGAAAGGTATGTGTGGGATTTTCACGCCGTCATTAACACTTGAAGATTAGTTTTTGAGCTTACCCACTTTTTCTCACTTTCTTTTTCACTCTAACCTATCTTCGCGAGTTTGTGAAGGCGGTGAGGAAAAAATAAAAAGTGAAGAAAACCATTAGCAAAAAAAGCCTTAATTCTCTGACCAAATTGCTATCAGCTGAGGTTGACATTTAATTAAGATTCGATTGGCAAATCGATTTTCTTCCCATTCTCACTATTTCCTGTTTTTGTTTGCTTTCCTACATGTGGAACACGTATGGGTTTCGTGCGTTTTTCTTTTGCCAACGATTTCTTCGACTACGATATCCACACCATTAATTTTGCATTTATAATTTAATTTTTAAGAAATTTCAAGGCCGCGAATTCGATAAAGACGGCGTAAGTAAGAGGAAAAAATGTTATTTACCGTAAATGATTGACTTAATTTTCAAGAATAAACTCAGACAATCGAAGGGCTGAAAATTATGTTCTTCACGGCTGAAACACTTTGGGTAAAATGAGAGATACAATCAACCAGTAGAATATATTGAAGGACAGTCATCCAGTCATCACTCCCAACCTCAGCTCCCAGCTAATCCAGCATCGAAATGAAATTTCTCCCAAATTCTTCGTGCAGCCATTTTAGTCGCCCGATAGATTTTGTCATTTAATGACAATATCCGCGTATACGGTCTTTCTAAACTTTTCTTTTTTTTTCCCAGAAATCTCGAGGAAGCTGCCTCGTATACGCCCATTTGTAACGACTAAAAAATTAATAACCCCAACTAACTGAAACATGCTAATTATTAATGATATTCAAATCAATAAAAAATTACATGCTTTTTGTGATTTCCTATTCTTCGCCCCAGCAATTCCTTTCAGAAGTTTCCAAGTCACGAGTAAATTATACAGCGAAAACTTTTGATGCATTTGAATGAAATTTTTATTTCATTGTTACCTATTTTAGAATTAGGATCATGAATACCAGAAGACGTGGAAAATTGAGATTATAAAACTGATGAATTTTCAATGTTATCATCAATAACGTAATATATTCAGTTTTTGATCCTAGATTACTAGGCAAACATTCATCACAACAGGAATAAAGTTTTGAAATTTCAAGATCACTTTTTTTTTTTTTAATTTTTGGGCACTTTTAGACGATTTTGGAGCAAACGTTGCTGTCTTCCTACCCTTGAAATAATCAGATTCAACTTTTCGTGAACGTCTGAAGAACATATAATTAAAAACATTAGAGTAGATATTTCTGCTCTTGCTCATACTCGAGTGATTCTCAAACAATGACGATTACAACTCGTTTCAGTTTCTCGAATGTTATGTCTTCAAACAAATAAGTTAGGTTAAAACGAGTTTTTAAAAAATACGCTATTATAATTTGAAGAAGAAAATAGCGGGGAAGAGAAAATTTCTCACTTTTTTTTTAGACAGAAACAAACAAGAATTGAAAAAACTACTGATAAAAACGGATATAAGTGTATGTGTGCGTGTGTTGCAATACGTGAAAGCAGCGCTGAAGTTGGTCATCTGGTGTTCTTCAACAAATTCAGTGAGTAGAATAAAAGCGTATAATAAACGAGAAAAATAAATGGATTTTCACAGAAAAACCTACTTAATAAATTCTTCGTCAATAAGTTCTCGGCTAAATTCATAATATATCAACCAAGTTGAAAATATTTTATCTATTCTTAAAAGAGAGGTTAATTTCTTCAGCGAAATATCTGTAGCCAAATGAAAATCAGTGAATTACAACCGAAAGTTTTCGTACAGGGTCGTCCAGAATTGGTATCCGACAGGTTGAGTAAAAATAGGACAAAGAAATGTGATCAAACTGATAGGGAAAAAAATGGGATTTTCCACCATAAACAGACATATAATGATTTGAATTATACATTCGCAAGCATAGCAAACACCAGCTCGAAGCAGCTTATCCCCCGAATTCCTTCAAGTGCCTACGCACTCAAAATGCAAATTAACTTCTTGAAGGTAAACTTAGGTTCCCACACGAACTACTATTTCGAAAGTCATATTTATCTCAGCCCCGCTAATGGCAACGTATTCTTGAACAAAACATATGCCTCAAACAATGAAACTAAGAAAAAAAAAATCTACTTATTTTAACATAATTAAGGACATTAACTCTCTTTTCATTTCATTTGTCAGTGAATGCGGAAAAAAAAAAGAAATTTCAACATCAAAGCGTATTATTTTCGCATTGTTTTTCAAGTTTAGAACTCATGTAGGAAAACCTGATTCTTGAACATCGATTTTCCAAAAAAAAAAAAAAAAAAAAACTTTTATTGGTCACCATTTTTGTAATTAAAGTCGTCGTTTTCCCAAATTTTTTGCACCGTTTTTCGTTGGACTGTTAATTGAATTGTTTTTTTCATCTTCTATACATCAACTGGGTTGGAAAGAGAACGGAAATCTGAACGTGCGATATAAAAAACTACCGGAGTGGATGACAAACGTGTTATTACTTTCCGTACCCCTTGTCAAAAAACTTTTCCCTACCCACTGCTGGTTCTGCAAAGTAATATTATTTTACTACAGCACAAAAAAAAAAAAAAAAAATCTATCAAAATGAAATAAATGGATATAGTCAAGAGGAAAAACAGACAAAACCACATACACGCGTGATAGTTCAACGTTGATTACAAAATAAATGAGCAACAAATTTTCTGAAACATAAATTTTTGTGTATTCTAAAACAATAAAATAATAACTAAACTTAAAAAAAATCAAAAGAAAATTGTTTAAAAAATTAGTCACTATTATAAATATGAAAAAAAAAAAAGATATGTAAAACGGAAACTCTGTACGTAAATAACACGACAGGCCCAACTGAAATTTAGAAAAAACAGAGAATTTAGAGCCCATAGAAATATAATAGCAGGCCCTATACCAAATATATATCGATGTGTATCGAAATATAAATATAAATATATATATATAAATATAATTTTGAAACATACTGATATGTTTGTAGTAAGTACCAGTGAGTTGAGAACAAGGTACAGTGGTGTAGGAACGGAGGGGTACAAGGGTACAATGTACACCTAACGGAAATGGGGAGTACAAAGTATCATTTGTGCCCCCCAAAAAAATATTGTTTTTAAACAAAATAATTGTTTGAATATCAGGTAACATGTTCCAAAATTTTCCACGTGACCTGAAGAATAAGATAGATCATATTTTTAACAAACTTCCAAAAAAAAAAGGATACTCCTTTTAGGTGTTCAGGCGGCACGGGGATTCGAACCCGTACCGGCTGAACACCCAAAACCTCCCTCGTTCACTGTCACAAAAGGCAGCACCGTACTCACTCGGCCACGGTGCCAGGTGACAGTGTTCGAGGAAGTAAGTACTATTATGTGCCGACGTAGTGTGGCGGCCGCCACACCACTCCCCCCCAGTATAGCGGAGCGTAATACGCATTCCTATACGGAGGTGCCTAGGTAGGGGCATACACCAGAACATGGTGATGCCCCTCCCTCCATCACCGCTCTGTGGCATACACCCACCAGCGCCGTCACGCACAGAACCGGCAGTGTGACGCACCACAGTTACAGAAGGTAGTTTGACTAGTGTCCGAGAGATGGCGTGAATATTCCATCTCCCGGATCACATTGGGGTCACCACTTTAGGTGTTCAGGCGGCACGGGGATTCGAACCCATACCGGCTGAACACCCAAAACCTCCCTCGTTCACTGTCACAAAAGGCAGCACCGTACTCACTCGGCCACGGTGACGGTGTTTGAGGAAGTAAGTACTATTCTGTGCCGACGTAGTGTAGGAGGCCGCCACACTCCTAAACAATTTGATCTGTATATAGCTCATTTTTTAAATGTTTTTCCAAGTATAAATTCTGACTCTTAGAACCAGAGCTGTTAAGCTAGCTGAAATTCAAAAGCTCGATGCCAAAAATTCAGTATTTTTGGTATCCTCAGCTTTAATCTGTAAGCCTAAGCTTTATTTCTTTCATGATGAAAGCCATATTTTTTCTTCCAGTTGTGCCTTTTTTTTGCTCTACCACACCAAAATTTTAGTAGGTTTTCTTTTTATTATCAAGTTACTCGTATATTCATAAATTTTGAGTATGAAAAAATGTATTTCAGATTATTTATTTTTGCAAATTTGAGAAAATACTTCACCCAAAGCCAAAACTGAATTTCCTACAGCTAGCTTAAACTTTATTTATTCAGCTTGACAGCCTGCTTAGAACTGATTTTCATGAACTTTTTTTTAAATGATACCTAGAATATGGTGATCTCATGGTGATCCCGCGATAAATTTTTCTTGTGTTGGTGAAAGTCTGATAGAAGTTTGATTCTCATTTATTCGGTAGTTTCCGAGATAACTGAAAAAGGAAAAATTGCAGGAACAGTAGCTTTTCTTAAATTTTGAGGAAATTGCTAAAGGGGTTAGGTTGAAATTTTTTCAATACATTTTTTTTATATCTGTGTAAGTCTGATAGAAGTTTAATGTCTATATGTTCTGTAGCTTTCTGGGAAACTGGAAAATAATTTTGATTCATGGTTCAGAGAAAACTAACAAAGAATAGGGTTGAAATTTTCATGATGGATTGTCATTAAATGAATGCAAGTTCGGTAGAAATTGAAGTATCTTTTTCTTATTTACAGTGCATGAGTAATGAGCGTCGCTTTTGCATTAAGTAAATCAAATCAATTTAGGTTTTTTTTTCATTTTTTCATTTTTTTTTAGTATTAATATCATTGAAAATTGATAAATTGAGTTTTCTAGTGAAGTATCATTGCGCTGGAGTTTTTTAAAATAATTCCTTTGGTTGAGAGGGAGGGTTATAATTAACAGTAGCACCCACCCCGGTTTTGTCACTGCTGCAGAGATATTTCAAAATTCATGGTTTTTTGATTTTTCAACTTGTACTTCCCTAAATGAAAAATATTCCTATGCCTTGTAGTGGATAGAGTCTTATAAATAATGTGTTTAAGGTCCAGGAAACCAATATAATGGTTGAAGTCACACACCTGTACCTCGTACATGTTCCTCACAACTGGCGTTGCGTCAAAACCAGTATGTCCACTACCATAAGTAGTGGGAGAACTCCGGCGCATCGCCTGTGCGCCGGGGCCTCGTGGCTGATACGTCCCTGCAAATGTACGCTTCAAATTTCACATAGACTTGCTAAAACACTCCTGATTTATCATGGAAACAAGTAAATTAAATGTTGAAATCAATTTGCTGTGCATGAACAGTTCATTTTATTTTATGTTCTTATAAAATAATGATTTACCACCGGTGAGTAGAGATGAAAGTACACCACAAATTTCATGTCAGTCAATTAAACCATTGCTGAGATATTGTCGAGATATACATACATTCAGAATGTGAGCGAAGTTGAACGAAAATTTATAAAATTGGAGGAGTTATTCTCGAAATAAAAAATTTCCATCGTCGAATGAAAACAGAATGTATCCTTTTTCATCATCACCACCCCTTCATAAAAGGTTTTGTACAGCAACCACATGAATTCGAGAAAAATAGCAAACCTTTATGTTTGATAGCAATAAATAAATACGTGTAGTTGATTTTGGGAGAGCTCAGAAATAAACAAAATTTTCTCCTGGGAAGCGGAGTTCTATTTAGGTGAAGAGAAAGAAAGTGTGAGAAATTGGAGTTGTCATTGTATCTTTAAAAGTTTCTCAAGAATATGCACCTGTTTTTGTTTTTTTTGGGCTAGATGACGCAGGCCGCAAAAATACAAAATATAGTTGTTTTTCTGGATGAAAGTACGAAGTTCATGTATAGGTACTAAAGAAGAAAGGCATTGACAAGAATATAATTTGTTAAAACTGTCATAGAAGTCCAAATGATAAAACGACAAAGGGCATGGTTTCTTCACTTTAAAAATCGAATTTTATTATTCTTCCTCTTTTTTTTTATTCAACTACTAGTTGCCCCATGTGCCAGATCTGCTTGGCCATGTCTCAGATAGCCAGCTATATTATTTAGATATCGTACCAATTCTAAGAAGACGAGGAAAAACTAACAGGAAATTACACAATTTTAGGAGCGGATTATCAATGTAATTATATACAAGTCGGTGGGAAAGCCTATAGCATAAAAACCCCACTTGGTGATTTAATTTTTATTACAATAGAAGCAGGCCCCTAGCCAGAGGGAGGCACGGGGAAAATTCCTCTCTGGCAGTGCCCTTTGCCCCCTGGCAAAATTTTCAATTTTTTTCCGGAATGTTTTTTTATTTTTAATTAAAATTCTCAATCTAAAAAAATTTATTTGAAAAATTTCAATTTAAAAAAAATTTTTTTCTCCCTGATCTGCAGTTTGGCCCCTTGGCATTTTATTCTGGCTAAGTGCCTGAACAGAAGTCCACTATTTCTGTCTGAGATCTATAACAACATAATACACAAAGGATAAAGAAAATACTTTGAATAGAACCTTCAAAAATGTAGCCGTGCCTTCTTAGTGTAGGTAACTCTATCTACACTTGGTTCATAGAACTAATAATGGTTTAACGTACTTAGGTGACCAAATCATTTCCCAGTAACAGAAGCCAGCCAGTTTAATGCCTAACCTTACACAAAGCAAACGTAGGGGGCAACTAAACAGTACCTTATTTCGACTGCGACATGTACTGTATCAAGGAGTATGTAATACTTGCATACTCACTTTTCCATTTGGCATCTACATGTATATGTAGATGTGTGTCATCTATATGAGTGCATATAGATGACGTATTTTTGTTTAGAGCGCAATGCACTAACAATTTAGGTTGCAAACTAGGTCTGCGACTTGTTTGTCAATGCAGGGCCAAGCCCTGAAATGAGGAAGTGAGAGAAAATGTCCCCACAGTAGCTATTTAAATTATCTGAATTTTAAAACTAATTCTGTATTAAAAATACAGTTGTTACCAGCAGCTTCGCTTGCTACATTGTCTACATATCTTTGTTTGTCTTTTTCCTTGAATTTGACTTGGAGATAGCAAATATCCAAAAAATTTGGTATCAATATTCAAAAACAAACGATATCTTCTGATAGTGTCCCATTTTTATTATCTTTGTTCAAACAAATCAAAAAATGTAACTAAAAAAATGTAAAAATTCACAAAAAAAGATTGGTATACAACAGAGCAAAAAAAAAATGTCACAAAAGGTCAACAATCGGCAGTTAAAATGTTAGGTTAAATTATTATATAAACTATCAAAAGAAAAACTATCAGGATAAAAAGTTCTATATCAATAATTTTCGATATTGTGCCACCTCTAATTTGACCCCCTTTTATTTCCCCCCATCAACTACAAACAATTGATTCAATTTGAAACTAAACTTGAAATTTTAATTCAGCAGCTAAAAAGAAATGAGATAAATCTGAAAAAATTACGTTACTAACCATTCGGTGGTGGGTATTAAATTGTCCAACAAAAATGATTCAATCTAAAATTGGACTTCAAATACGAATACAGTGTTCCAAAAAATACCCCCTTTCATATATCACTTGATAAAATGATAATATAGGTACTTTAGGCACCGGTTATTCTGACCTCAGTTAGGCTCTCAGTTAATTTGACTGACCAATTGAACTGAAAGTTGAATAAGATTTTAGCCAAGCTGACTGTTAAATTTTGTATACCTGATGATTGAAAAACTAGCCCTAAGATAAAATTTATTGTATAATCTACTTCTGTTAACTCATAATAAAATTACTAACAACAAATAAAAACTCAGAATCATCGCTTTTTTAGATTACCTGAATACTGCATATTAATTACGAATTGTGACAAGCATCTGCGATCAGATAAAGAGGGCATCTTTTCTGATTAGTCTGTATACAGATGGAAGAAAAGTACTCGAAAGAATTAAAAAGACAAGACTTCTGCCCGTTAATCAGTTTTTGTTTTTTTCTTCAATATAATGAATAATTTAGCTAAATTCACTCTGAAAGATACAATGTGAAAATAAAACAGGAAAAATGATGAAAAAATAAAATTACAAAAAAATTTTTCATTATCTTAAGGATTTAGGATCATGGGCGACTGGGGTGTCAGGCTAGGTCATATATCAAGGCACCGCCAAGAAGCTAGCTAAATTACTGTTTCAATCATTATTACTCACAAAACCACCCTAAAAATACCTATTACAACCTATGATAACGCAAATAAAAATTTCCTCTTTGACTGAACATAGATGCTTCTCTGGTTCTTTGACAATTTTCTTTAAGTTTGATGATAAACTGGTCCCTCATGTTGCAAATTTGTACCGTTGCAGTTTGAAATTTGAGAAATAGAATTTCGTACTACAAATGTCTACAGAGCAGTAATTTCTCTATGATTGATGGAGGAAATAAACTACTGATTTACACAGTAACCGTACTTGACCAAACTAGGCAATATTTTACTGCTAACAAAAGACGTTGGCCTTGTTTTTTCTTTGTCTACTCAATACACGCAGCGGTATTAATCTTATATTCTTTTATTTTCATTTATAAATAAGTTTTTACAAGTGTGATAATAAAAGCAAGCCTATAATCTTCCAAGGTTTATAAATAATATGTGAACAAAAATTTATCAAAATCGAGATCAGTCTAGCAAACACTTTTCTAAAATTTCCTCTTCATATGTTAGTATAGATATTTCTCGACCATTCCTACCAACTGAATATTTCTTGTTTATCAATTCTAAATGTTAATTCAACTATTCATTTTGAACTAAATATTTATGATGAGAAACGTTAATCATTGCAAGATGAGAATTAAAAGTTCTAAGTCCTGGAACCAGAAGTTATCATTTTAGTGTTTTTCAGCTTATTAATTTCTGAGGAACAGCTCACTCTGGGGAGGCCTACAAAACCACATACGAATATTATCTATTTCTTCTTCGTTATGAGCATAAAAAGTTGTTTCAAAATTGTAAATCAGCAATGACAGTATTTTAGCTTAAAGGGAATCACAAACATCCTCGTGTTTCTCTGAAAGTAATATTCTTGGACTCAAAAGGCCAATCAATTTTCTTTTGCTTCATTCATGTTCCAACGTAATTATGCAACCCATCGTTTATTCGTATTGTTACCAACATCAATGGGAGCTGAATCAACGAAGATATTCTTTAATATTTCCATGAAATGCTGGTGTAGATGCCCTACGCCATTCCTGATGCAAACGCACGCATAGAGCAGCATTAGTTTTCAGCGGGATTCAGCCGACTCGTTTAGCTTGTACTTTCTACCTTCGAACACGTGCGGAAAGAGACCCTCTGTACAAGTCGAGAAATAAGTTTCGCATTAATCCATTAACTGTTCAACCACACTTCGCGCGGGCGTGGTTTTTGTAATTCAATTTCGCCAAAACAATTAAGTTTTTACCCATATCTCAAACCCATTTCTCTTTTTCAATATTAACAAAAAAAGTCTCTTAAGTTTACAATGAAGAACACTCGTGCCAAATTTGAACCTTCTAGCACGATGGGAAGTACATGAAAATGGCCATCATGGAAATCTGGACGTCTAAGACTTTTATACCCGCGTAGTATAATGGACAACGTCACGTCCTGAGGGAAAATATAATTTTCAGACTAGATAAATGGGTAGGGGATGTTAGTGAAACAGACATTGACCGGTCTAAATTAGAAATTCGATTGGCTATAGAATGAAAAGTCTTATTACTAGGCCAAATAGCCGGTCAAGTAGATTACGTTCGTTTTATTCGTCATACTGCAATAATTTCGTTTTGGTATAGTGAGGAGTAAACCATTCTCCAAATTGAACGAGTATTTATAACCTGTCATACAAAATACTGGATGACGGCGTAATACTACATTTAAATTTTTTTCTTTTCTCAAAACGATTATATGCTTCAATACTTTCATTTTACGCTCCAAGTTTTCACTTTGTCCAGTAAGCTCTCGATAATCGTATTAAATATTTTTTGCATATCTTAAACCATACAATTTTCAGCATCACTATTCACTTCACTGCTCAACTCAACCTATCACTCGTTGTCGTAAAAATTTCGATTCTACCAAGAGTACCCACCTTCAGGGACCTGCGTTACTTTTTTTCAAAAATCAGAAACTATAACTGAAGTGCAATAAACCCCAAGGATGATAATTTCACAAAAAAACGAAGGTAAAAGAAGAATATACCGCGATAACACCACAAAAACTGTAAAATCGACGAAGTAAAAAATTTATAATTTACTTTGTAAGACTGACAAAGAGAAAAACCCGAAAAAACTCGCTCTTACTGCACAGATGTACCCAATTTGAAGTACCACATGAGAGACAGCGAGAAAAAAACGTATTGAAAATAAAAATATTGCCCACCATGCAGCTCCAATCCTACATCCATTTTTTCGACTTTGGTGAATTTTCAAGAACGGAATACCGACTAAAGCGAGAATACAGCGATGAAGTAAACGTAAACGCCATCAAAGTTGAGAAAGTTTCAAAATGAAAAGTTTTCTCACAGATATTCTGCGTGAACTTCAATTACGAGGACGACGAATACGACAGGAACAAAAGTACCTACAGCCAGCGAAGGAATTTACAACTCAGAGAGACCCGATAAAACTAGAGCAAGATGGCGTACGAACGATACAGTATTATTTTCCGTCCTCAGAATAATAGGTCCGTTAAGAGTATGTATCAACTGTTCCTGACATTTTGGCATTATCATCAGATTTAGTAAGAGGTAAAATAGCGCAGAACCATACCGGATGGTTCCTATCATAGGACAAGTTGACTGCCTCTTCTTTTTGATACGTCCATTCTAATTTGAGGCGGCTTAGTAAAATTATCATTTCATCACCAAACAAAGTCAATTTACATGAATAAATTCACTGAATTCTCAGAAATTTACAAAATACTCAGAACTGGTGACGAGCATACTGGTCGTTTTAATATTGCAGCTTCAGTCTTTGCATGATTACCAAGACTAAACATAATATTTGAGCAAAAATATAAACTATAACTGTGAAATGTTCGCAGTCTTGTACTAAACTTGGGCCTAAAAATATGCAATATTAAAGTTTAATTTAGCCACTGATAATTTTGTAATATATTGTAAGCAAGACCGAGATAAAACAAAGAGACTTGACTGCGCAAGACAATGACCAAGTTGAAAACCGACTACAACAACGAACCGGACACGAGACCAAGAATCATACGATTCTGGACTTGGTGTTGTTTTTCCTCATCATTACTTTGGATAAGGGGCGTCTCCAAATGAGGTCATCGCACAATAACAACATTTTAAGATGAACGGAAGGAGAGGAATACTGTTTCGAAAATTGGGATCACAGATACTGTAGAAGTTTGAAGGTGTGAAAACCAGGGATTCATCACCGAAAGATGAGTCGAGAATTTCAAGCATATTTGAGAGGCAAGGCTTTGCACGGATGTCTAAATGCGCACTTTTGTTCAACAAAATTAACGGTTATTTATACAAAATCATAATATCGTTTTTCAAGAAAAAATGAGATGAGCATGAATATAAATATTCAGGCAGCAAAGCGAAGCTACTTCGATGGTTAAATTTTCTAGAAACAATACTGGCCAACTTTTCGCCAACTGAGATCCCCGTTAAGAATATTAACAGTGAAATGTTCCAAAAATGTTTCTATTGATTACCTTCGAGGGCATATGCAATCATAAAGTCACACACTCAAGCGCTTATTTATTTCTGAATTCCAAGGAGCGAATTAAAATTTCAAATTTGAAAAATAACAAAATGATAAAAATAAATTATACCATTTTTACCCAGCGGCATAAATTGTGAAAAACGGGATCACAAAAATACTGATGTTATCAACAAGTAAAAATTACTTACGCTACCAAACCAATTATGGTAAAGCAAAATTTACCAATCAGTTGGCAACTCTTGAGCTACCCGAAACCAGTGAACATAATATTAACAAAATATAAATACAATTGTTGAGTGCTCAACAGTATAGCTTAAAGCTAAATGATGTTTTCTACAACAGTAACGAAAGAGGATATATGAGAACATAATTTCGTGCATCTCACGAGTGTTTGCTCTTTGAGCCGTACAAATTGTACAATTGTGGCGTCTGATACTGGATAAGAAGAGAGATATTTCCGGTTGCGTTAAATTGAATCTGTGGAGTCAGCCTGTTAGAAGATTTGAACCAATGACTCTCACATCCTGACCAGCGAGGGCATTCAAAATAACTGCCATAACCATACGTCTAAGGATGCTGTTGGAGGGCCAGGAAAGATTCTCCGCTTTTACACAGAATGTCACACAGCTCCTCTGAGTTCCGGCAGTACAAGACAGAGCAGATAGGTAGGAGAAAGAATGGAAACAGTTGGCACTCAACAATATTAATCGAGCTGCAGATTTTGCTGATGCTAAAGCTATTTATTTGAGGACATCTAAGATGGAGTTCAGGCTCTTACATACCCAGGAATACCCCATTTGGTGATAATGATAATGAGCCGTAAATGTTAGTTTTTCTGTTATCATCAATCACTCATGTTTTTGAATATACGTATAATATTATATACTGTATATTTAAGCTAAGTATGTCCAAAGCAAAACCCAGAGTAGAACTTTTAAAGACAAATAAGAAATTTCCTGTGTGTTCTCAATTGAAGGGGCTACGATTTTTTTATCTTGGTTTTTCGGTATTTTACGAGATATGAGAAAAATACATACATTCCCTCGATTATTTTTAATCAAATGTGTTGAATAAGTTGCATACATTAAAATAATATAAAGGTTAAAATGCCTTTGAGAGTCCAGAAAACTTCAAAATTTAAGAATTTAAAAAAATTATTTAAAAAAAAACGTATAAATTCGAGGCAGTGTAGCTCTATCAATGTTAGAAATAGGTTCTACAAGTTCATATACAGCTTTTTTTTCTTATGTCATTTCAATTTCTATCAAAATACATCATTGGAAAAAATGAAAAAATCAATTTCATTTTTTATTTTAATGGCAAAAATACCCAAAAACCAAAATAAAAAAAACCATAGCTCTTTCAATTGAGAACAAACAGGAAATTTCTTGATTGTCTTGAAAAGTAGGTACTAGTTTGGGTTTGGCTTTGAACATATATTTAGCTAAAAATACACAGTTTACAGGCATATTCAAAAACATGAGTGATTGATGATAACCGAAAAAAAAAAAAATGGCGGTTCATCATCGTCACCAAATCATGCGTCTATCTGGGTATACAGAGTTACAGAGCCTTGTGGAATGTGGCAGACCTATTTGCGGTGCGCGTCAAGGGCGTATCCACTGATAGTGTCATTTGCTGCTCAGTCACCAAGTGGAGTCTGCTGGTTTGAAGATTCAAACCGACAAACTGTCGCACCTCGCCCACTACCAAAATTGACGCTACAATAATGCGGCTACGGATGCCACTGGAGGAATACGACAAGCGATATTTTCCACTATCACATACGTGAGCACCGTATAAATGATGAGAAATTATTGCTGCATGCAGATAAGTAATTTTGCGAATAAGGGGGAAAGGGAATTTAAGTTCCCTAATACTAAAGAGTTAATTGGCACTTTTTGACACAGCAATTAAAAAGGAAGCGGCGCTTATGATATGCATCCGAAAATTAAAACAATTTTCCAGCGACATGGAGAGGGAAAAGAAAAATGTTCGAAAATTCGTGAAAAAAAAAAAATGTTTATCAAAAACGGGTTTTAATCATCGCACGAGCATAATAAGTCGTGAACAAGGAAAGGATAGTGCTTATTCTCTACACATAGAGGCTATGTCATTTGCATTCCACTTTTCAAGTAGGTTTTCTTTAGAAAATCTACTTATTACGCTTGGAGCGATATTAGCAACCAGAATTGGGGTAGGTACGTTTTTCGTTTCATAACCTCAGGAAAATTTTTGCACCAATAACTCAAATTCATATATGTATATAAAAGTTAATTTCTTATTTCCACGGTACAGGTCGCAATAAAATTTGGTACGAACATTTTTACTGAGTCAATTTGGTGCGGATTGGCCAGACGGTATTGTGGGGACAATACTCGTATGAGGTAATAGGGGCTTGCACCCCTCGACGACAGTCGCCGCCCAAAGGCTGGCAATAATTGTCTTTATGACGTTAAACGAATTTACACTGGTGCGTTTGTATGTTTTGTACCTGTACGTACATACAGGTAAGATACATTGTACGGGCCGAGATCAATTACCTGATAACGATCTCGGTAATGTCACAACCCGGTACCAAATGCACTGCGTCATTTCTTATCACCTCGACGGAGACAAGAAACGACGTAACGCATGACATAATTACGTACATATACATATGCATGTGTGTCTGTGTGTGTGTACCAAACCCTGTATATAAACTCTCAGAACCGGCTAAAAAATCGCCAGTGTTCGCCGAGGATTTGGCTCTCCCATACTTAATCGTATGAAGTGGCAGAACACGCAAAATACTGTTGAAGACCTTCTAGTGTGAATATCTCTCACGACAAGGTATTCTACAGGTATTATTATTTTTAATTTTATTTTGGCTATAAAATATTCCATTTTGCACCAATAGCCACGAAATTCGGAGTAAATGTATATATTTTGATTTGTTGTCTTACACTTTCAATTATGGCAGGGATCGGTCGGGCTATACTTCTGGTACCGCTATTTTTGTTTTTATATTGGTCATAAAATGCGGAATTTTGGAACCATATGTACGAAATATGACATAAATATTCATTAAAATTTATTGTAACATGGTAGCAATTTTGGTATGGATCGATCGGACGGTACTTCCGGTAAAACTTTTTTTCCATTTTTTTTTTCTAATTTGCATGAACTTTTCTATTTACAAAAATTAACCACATGCTCATGTTTTCTTTTTTCTTTATTTTATAACTTTATTATATTTCATTGGTTTTATTTTAAATTATATCATTATTTACCATACTTTATCATCTTAATTTATTTTTCATTTTTTCAAGTAAAAATGCTTTTATATTTTACATTGACTAATATTTTGTCAGCAGGTAACTCATTTCATACCATCATAACAAACCATTAACGCATATAAACTTACAGACAATTAATGTGACCATCAAAATTCAGAATTCTTTCACCCGAAAACCTACTTTGTCTAGCGAGGCTTATTGCGCTAGAGTTTTTTATTTTCTCCGCTTTTTTTTTCCTTCTTTAAATTCATATTCAACCATTCAACTTCAACATAACGTATGCGCAGGACGAGAAAAAATTAGTAGTCGTTTACTCCAACGGTGCTGTTTCATCCAACAGCACTCTACATTCTCGAAAGTGTCGACAAATAAAGAAGAAAATTCAAGTTGAACTAATAGCAAAGCAAAAAACTTGTAACAACTAATTACGTATGCGCTGAAAAATTTAACGTGAATATTTAAATAAAATAATAATCTCCTTATTCGGAGTTTTCTCTTTCTCCCTCTGTCTCACTCACTGGCTTGCACTTCATTTTGATTTTCATCGTTCATTTTTTTAATTACAAAAATAAGAGGAAAAATGACACAAAAAAAAAAAGTTTTATCGAATGTCCCCGTTAATGAGAAAACAAGAATTCGGAATTCTGGTTGTTATTACGTCAGTCAAATTCAAGTGGCTCCGTAACATAGGCAGCACATCAAGAAAACATGGAAAGAAAAGAATGAAATAAGGAAAAAAGTCTATTAAAGTTGCATTATAAGCTCTTTGTAACGCTTCAACCCTTCAAAACAAACCAACCAACCAACCAACCATCACCGAAATCAAGGAAGACATTATGATTAGCAATGCCACTCACGTACTTGACATTACAGTGTTATTAAGATATCGCTCTTCATTATTGTGTACACTCATATTTACCTCAGGGTACCCTTTTCTGCCAGCAACTTAAATTCTGTTTTTTTCTTAACGAAGTACTTTTATGCCTGACGCTATCTTTTTAACCATTTTTCAGTCTCCTCATTCACGATTTAAGAACTCGAAACAGCGCCTATTGTTCTTAATCGACGCGAACGAAAAATGGGACGAAATTTCCGCCCTCGTTTTTTGAGGGTGAGTTCACACTTACAGTGGGTCGTCGAGTACACCTCAAAGTCATCAGTATGCATTAGTTAAGCATAAAGAGGAAAAATGTAGAAGACAGTCTTTCTGAAACCCCTGAACGCCAGTTGTACAACAGACAGTTGAACTTGAATCAATTTGGTTCTGGTACAAGTTCATACATTATGGTACATACGAAACTTGATGTTGGGTTTACTCACTACTGTGAATACAATTGGCCATCAGAGTGTGGAAAAATTTCAGTATGTCCTATTTGGGATTCTTAATTTTCTGCAATTTTCAAAAATGATCATTCTTGACACTAATTTAGGTATAATAATCATGCAACCCCTCTCCACCAGATACGCTCTTCCTCCAAAATTACTCTACGGGTTAAAACAGAGCTGAACTCGGACGATACGAGCATATTCAACTCAGTAAAATTGTTAAAATTTGTTGAAAACAACTAACAATGCCATTCACCTTAATATTCCTCGGAATACCATCAGAATCCAACATAAGACATACAAATTTCGTTTTTTACGAATACAGCAACCAATTAGAGGATGAGTCGCTATATTAATGCGGCTGCGGATGCCATTGGAGGAATTGAGAAGGCGATATTCTCCACTATCACATACGTGGCTACAGTATAAATGATGAGAATATCGCAAGTATTATAAATTTATCTCAATATTATAACAGCTAAACTAAGTTTTATAGGAACTGGGCGGATGATGAAAATCCAAATGAAATCGACCAGAAAAAGTTGACTAAAATATTGTTGATGGAAAATTCAACTCAGCATTTCAAAGACGGTGATCCGGGAGTGGGTTTCTTCATCCGCAAAAATGGAATAATAATCTCACCTAGCTAAGACAATGACTGAAAATGACAAATCCGCGAACATACGTATTCGAAGTTGCAGTTTCCACCTCAATGATTTCTAACAGAATCACAGTAACAACTCCAAGCCAAGGACAAAGAAGGTATTAAGCGAAGGAACCGGGCTTAACAAGAAGGAGTGCTATTTTCCCTCGTTAGAACAATCAAGAGACAATATTTCATTTTGAACGAGGGTATACGTTTGTTGAGCTCTATTCCTGGAACTTTATGTTTTCAAACAAAAAATAGTTTAGGAGGAAAAATAGGTCTAGACTAAT
Organism: Ericerus pela; assembly: GCA_011428145.1. Taxonomy (NCBI): domain Eukaryota; kingdom Metazoa; phylum Arthropoda; class Insecta; order Hemiptera; family Coccidae; genus Ericerus; species Ericerus pela. The sequence goes on from WOFM01000249.1 coordinate 582,643, forward strand.
TTTAAAGAGTCGGATCGTTTACAGTGTGGCAAGTTTAAAACCCAAAAATTGCGTGCGAACTAATAATTTTCTTATATGGGTTTTCATTATATTCGCTTTGAATAATGACGGTAAAAGAACGGCAGAATGAAAGGAAACACTTCCTGGCTTTCGATGACAATAAATTAAGGTATTAATTTTTTCCTCATTTCTATATCGTGCTGCAAAATATGGGCGGTAATGCACGTATTAACACGAACGTTTACACGGATCTGATGAAGAAAAAAAGGAAAAATACATAAAAACTCGAAATGGTTTCGATAGGAAGGAGTCGTGAGAACAGAACAATTGAAAATTATCGGATATACTTTGTTCCATGGAAAGAAAAAGGTATAATAAAAAATTTAATATTAGAACATTTCGAAATAATTAGGTATATGCCCCATATTTGAGGGTCTAAATTTTTTTTTTTGGGGGGGGAAATAAATAACAAGTACTTAGGTCAAAAGTAAAATAAATGTGATTTCAACTTAACTAGCCCATAAAAAGTATGCTGCAGTGAAATTATTCGTCATATAGACGTACATTTTCCCAATAGAAAAATATTACCATTTTTCCCAGAAATTTGAAATTAATAAAAAATGATGTAGTCATCATTTTATGAAATCGTTAAACAATGAAGACATCCGGTAGTCTTCTATTGTATTCTGAACACCTACAAACATTTTGTTTATTCCTTTTTGTGATTGTCTTTCTTCTCTAATAATTATTTTGATGACAATATAATACTTATTTTAATAAAATCAACAGTTTGGCCACCTGCATGATTTCAGTTCGCAAATATTGTTGATCCTACACTAATAGTTTTGTTCATACTAAGAAACCAATCAAATTACAGTTCACAAATGAGAGCTTCTGGTTTGTTAAATTAAAATCAACTATATTTTAATTTTTACTATAAATATTTAGACAATCATTAAGAAAATTTTCTTCTTCTGCAGTCATTTGAACTGTCAAGTACTGTTGTCTTACTGTTAAAGTCTACTGTAGAAAAGTAGGTACTGTTTGTTCTAACATTCTACATCAATACAAATTATTTTCAATTATTTGTGAGTTTTTTATTCAGTTAATACCAGTGTGCTTTTATTTCTCCACTTGTCTTAAACTAGTGGCAATTTATATCTCTTTCATACCTTTTTCTGCCACTACATCACCTAGTTTGGAACTGGTAGAAAGGGACTAGTGCCAAGATGTAATTATTTAACATTAAGAGAATCTGTAAAATAAATAAGAGATTTAGACCATCTCTAGAATAAAGCAAAAATGTAGAAATAGGAACATGTTGTGAATCTTTTCGTCAGTTTTTTGGGAAAAAACGGATTTCCACAACACCAAGTAATTTGTATTTAGGCACTCATATGCATATAAATTAGATTTTCATTCCCTGGATATATGGTAATGTCGAAGAAAAATTACTTAGTAACTAATTGTTTTGGATCAGATATGCATCTAAAAGGTACAATATTTGTCATTTACTTCTTCCCAGAACCACTCTCATTTTCTGATGGATTAAAGTCACTTTTAATGAGGATGGTAAGCATATGAGAAAGAGTTTCATATATTTTGAAGCTACAATAGAAACTTCTTAACTTTTGTTACTCATTTTCTGCATTCATCGATGACCCAGCCAGCCAAACCCATAGTAGTTTGAATAAAACTAACCCTGTCAAGAGTACTAGAATTTTTAAAATTTCAGAAACTTATAAAATAACCAATAACTAAATATCATTGCTTGATAATGAATTAAAACTCCATCTGGAAGAATTTAATTTACTCAACACTTCCCATTATCACATAGATGCTGCGAAACACTCCTAGATCAGATTCTGGTAATTCCACCTTACATAACTCAATTTTGGCTGAGACGCATGATTTTGTAACATTATATTCAACAATCCACCAGCAGATTTAGCTGAGGCATCAGTACCTGACTAGCTTCAAAATCTTTGTGCTATGTTTGAAAAAATTTTATCGCCTTAAATCCATTAGAAAAAGAAATAAATACAGTGTATTAAATATAATAGCATGCCCATCTAAACGCTGCTATGAAAAAGACACCACTTTTGAAGTAGTTGTCTCCATCCTTACAGTACCAAATTCAAATCTGTTCACCCATATTCTGGCGTATTAACAATGACCAGAATTTAAAAAAAAAATTAAATAAAATGAACGAATAAATATAACAGCATGGTAATTCAGAAACCACATTAAACCAAATTTCTTAGATTAAAATGAGACAAAAATTGTACCGTTCCTTAGGAATGAAGATACTTCGTCTCAAAAGTGGTACCATTTTTCATCTCACATGTGTCCTCTTATATTTTTAATAATCTGTGGAAATAACGTACTTTTTTGTTTCACCCGGCCTTAAAAACTACTCATGATTTGATTCGAGTTGACAAAGTTAAACCCCCTCGCTTCATCCATCTTATGAAGGTTCATTTCGAGTTCTAGAAAAACACAAAGAATTCTTCAAGATTGACTTTAAAAGGTTTTTCCAATACCATTTTACTTGACTGGTAGAAACCAGTTTTTCTCCCTGCTGATGAAACTGACCTACATTCTTTTCAACTAGTCAACAACCCTTCTTAGCTAATTCCAGCCAACTCCCCTACTCTTTCAAAACTACCCGCTCAACTTCTGATCATTCTCTCTCACAATAACCAACCTGAATCAGCACCAGACTCACTGATGTCCACCCACAAAAATGACAAAAGCTCCTTTATGAAAAAAAACCAACAACAACTTAATCATTTCAGCAACCTGCGGAAACGTGTTCTGGATGAACCATTATTCCACCAAAGAATTACATTGATAAAAAAGAACAGTATTGATATACAAATTACAGTTGAGTACATTCAATATTAAGATTTAAGATGTTGTATTTAGTGATGTTAAAAATTTCAATATATGTATCGATACGTATCGATACACACAACTGTATCGAAGTATCAATACACTGCTCGATACTCACAATACATATAGATATATTTTATACATTCAAAATAAATAAATAAATAAAAATACAAAAAAGTGCGCCAGACCACCAGCAGACAGAACAGATTATGAAAGTATATTCTTTTTAATATTTAATAGTTACCACCGTTGATGACTTGATACGCCGAACGGCGGAACAGGGAAGAGAGATATTTCTATTTTATCACGAAAAAAATTATTGATTTTCAATACGATACTGTATCGATATGTATCGATACATGTAGTCAAAATATCGATACTCAAATATGCTGATATAACATCACTAGTTGTATTCAGTTCAACATTATAAAAGCAGACAGTGTATCAAATTTCAGCAAAACCAGCGGTCAAGAGAATGTAAATAGGTACTAAGAAAATCAAAAAATAATTAACCACAGTTTTCAAAATTTCCCAACATTACTCCGTAGACCTTTTAGATCGTCACATAGGTTCATATTTAACGCAGACACAAAGGCCTATAATTGATAATTTTCATGCCATAATAAATGCTTTTTTCGAGATATAAATACAATATTTTTCACAAAAATAGATCCATTACTTTCATTATCTATCTGATTTTTACATGGTTTGGAGACCTACAATTAATTTAAACAGTTAGTTCTTTTAAAACAGTTCTTATCAACTGTTGACAGTAGTGACATTATTGATTAACTTAGCCCATATTTGACGTTACTTGTTCAGCACTTTAACGAAGAAATTATTATCCAACTTTGTCACTATAATGAGGTAACAATATTATCAACAATCCATTACCGATTAGATCAGTTGAAACGTTGTAACTTTGCAGCGCGAATTCCTCATACACATATATTTTTGCTCGCTTTCCTATTTCCACTCGAACGTTGCTCAAACACCGGAGGATCGTTCCGTCAGTGTTCAAAACCACACCACTGCATATCGTCAGACTTTCGTCGATCGTTTCAAGTTTGAGGAGAGTTTCTCAGCCCCGATAACTATTTGCCGCAGTTATATTCTAGTGTCCACATTTATCGACGAAATTCGATAAAGATTTTAAATTTCTAGCGTAATAAGTTTCACAAAATTAATAAAATTTATTTTGATAGAAGACTGAACGAAAATTATTTCCCTAAAGAAGCAAGGAAGTCGTTCATTAACCTAAAAAAGAACATATGCTAGCCTATGCACTCATACTTTCCTCAGTCGTACAGTAGGTATAATGACATCATTCATTCGCTTAGAAGTTGCACAAAGTCGAGATATGCAGACCGCTATCAATCTGTCCTAAGCCTCCCTAATTCAATTAGCGAGAAAATTATCAAATAATACATTATTTGAATTAGGAAGAAGGCCTCCGTTAAGAACAGTAGGGGAGGAAAAAAAATGACGGAAAATTTCCAGTTCCCATACGAGTGCGGAAATGAGAACGACAATGATATGGCACGACAAGCATTTTATAACTCGTCAAGAGGCATTTTCAAAAGACACAAGAGAGATTACTCGGATGAGAATGAAATTCAGCTTCGCAAGCACTTTACAGCAGAGCATGTTTTTTTTTTGGTTCACCCCCGCCACCAACGAGTTTGTAGTAAATTAAACGGACCGTCTCATTTTCTTTTAATTTCGCTCACTTTTTACGTCTTTGCCCTAAAAACACACAACTCCATTAATTCCCTACAGAATAGACAGTAGCTGAGACCAAATTGACATGTATTAACGTGGTAGAACAGAAGCGTTTTTTTTTTTTTTCTCCGTCTCTGTCATCCTCTTTTTTTATAAAAAAATTAATTTACATGCAACTGAACGCGTTTATTTTTACACACACATTTAAATGTCAATAGAACTTGATTCAGACGGATGTGCGAGTCTGACCGAAAACTACAAGTACCCACAAACAGGAGGAAAACAATCATTCCTCAAAGCACATCATCAAGTTTTCATCGATAAGGCCAAACGATATTTACCCTATTTAAATCATTCTAATCGTTCACGCCAGTATCTTTTTCAACAGAATTATGCATTCTCACACACACACACACACACGCACACACACATACAAAATTTGAAATGATAATATCGCAGTTAAGTTGGAGGCAACCTCTCCTAGTAATCGGGCCACCTTAAGTATTTCGAACCGCGCACGTTCAGATAAGAGCATAGGCCATACAAAAGAAACGAAAAAGCAAACAGATTTCATAAATATTCAGTGTTAAAAAATATTTAACGCTGACAAACTAGAATGAAGTATACAGGTAAGCCTAGTATTCATTTTAGAGTAAAAATCGAATGGACGCGAAAGAGCTGTTGATTCTGGTCTTTTGGATAGTTCACTTAAAATTTCATAGGCACGCTGCACACACATATCCACGGCGATAGCGCATTGGTAAATACCGAACCAAACAATCTGAGGCAACGAATAAAACCACCCCTAAATAAAGTACCTACGTTCGACCATAATTCGTCGATAAATACGTTATTAATTATAAAAGTTTTCGATATTCAAGACGCTTCGGTAAAAAACTTTCAAATCTCGAAAACGAGAAAATGAAATATTCATGAGGTTGTACTTTTGAAACTTTTTAATGGCAAACAAATAGTTTTTCAACTACTTTCATCGCTGGAAATTAAACACTAATTTTCCGATAACGATCTGATTCTAACGAGTATAAGGTTCAGAATAACTTAATTAGGTCGAGTCGGAAAGTCAAGAACGACGTGATGGTTCTCCCAACCAGAATTAAAGTACCTACTTATTTTGCTCGTATTTCACCAATATTGCGACCCATACGGGGACAAACTTTGTTTCTCGCAACAACCAGCTGGGCCACCAGTAGCTTCGAACACTGCATGATGCCTTTGATGACAGAATACAGAATACACATATTGCCCCGCATGACAATAAATCAGAACGTATTTATTAGCGTAGAAAATACAAGCATAGGGAACCACTACATCGAACGCGTAGTTTTCAAACTAAAGGAATTTCATGGTTACTGCAGCCTAAATAAATATTTTGAAATCAAACAAAAATTTCCAATCTTTAGGCTACGCGTACATAGCCAACAACAGGCAGCAACAGTAATTTATTGCCGATGAAAATAAATTATATGGCAAACGGCTGCTGTTGGTTCTTTCTGTTGGCCATGTAAGCGTAGCCTTATGTAACTACCTTATCAATTCCGCAATTCAGGAGAGGCCAAAAATTCATTCGTCACAAGTAATCTATATATTTTTAATGTATCTATCCGTTTATCTGTATATTTAATAGGCAAGCGGTTTTCTTGCACTCGTAATTTTCTACGGAACTATTAGACCAATTTCACTGATACAGATTTCATTTGAAAGCATTTCAAGTTTAAATGTGCAAAATATAATTTAAAAAAAAAAAAAAAAGACTACAGATATTGGAAATAACAGCGAAAAAAAAAACGCGTTCTACGGTGTCAGCGAACTAGAACATTTAATATGGTACACATTTCATATCTAGGGGGAACATGTTGGAGTTCGAAAGAATTCCTTTTCAGCAAACCACTTGTTAAGTTTTTCAATTGAAGTTTGAAAAAATGATAACACAATATAAATGAAACACATATCGATATCATATCGATATCATATCGATATATCGATCAACACCAATTCCTTCATACTCTTATGATAAAACATTACATATCGATATTAATTTAATTGATATTTCCTCATTTCGACTAGTGGGGAAATTGTGATTGGCTGTAGGAATTTGTATTCTTTCTGTGATTGGCTGTAGCACCTTTTTTTAATGAAAATTTAACCAAAATAATTTTTACCGAATTTACTCTGAATTCAGCGTAGTGAAAGTAGAAATGTGTACCACATTAAAAAGTAAGGGCGCTCACAAACTGTGATTCATGTCCGAGATATTTATTCTTGACTAACAAATATTGTTTATCAGTGACGTACCATAAACTGTTCTTTTAGTTGGTAGAGCTAAAAGAAAAGGGCAGAATCTAACTTTAAAAAATGGTTGTAGGAGTGGAAATAAGGCGAAAAAAGTAAAGGTTCCCACAGACTGAAGATTCATGGGCTAGAAACTGATTCTTGAGTGAAGACGTTGTTCTTCAGAAACATACTTAGCTGTAAAGTTTTGTTAGGTGGGAGGGAAAAATAGATCTGCTCTTTTTTATTGTGTTAAACAGTTATGGCTACATTTTTTTTTTAAATAGGGAGACAAAAGGAGAAATAATTTTTTTTAAACAAATATCTCTTTCGTGGTAAGTATGAATTTTCCGAAAGTGTTAAATTTTGTAATGGCTGCCATTTGAAAACCAGTAAACTGATTTTGCTCAAATTCAATATAAAACCTTAATAGTCTCTAATTATCATAAAAATTTTAGGGCAAAATCTCTTAATTTATGGGAAATATCAGTCTTACAATATGGTGGGTTTGCAGAAGTTCTGAGAATCATTCCCTTTACAACTACAGGATGAACTTAATAAATTTCAAGATGGATAAGTATCCCTGCATGAAATATTGTAAAAATGTTTCAAATTTCATTGCTTTTGGTCGAAAAGCGGGGGCTCTACTGACTCCCAAAAGTTTTTGTAATGAGTAAGAAGTGGAAATATAAATATACTAGTTGCCCTGGAGTTAGCTTTGCTTGACAGATACTTCAGACCTATGACCTTGACCCTGAACTCAGTATTCACTGATATAATACATTATAAAATCTTAAAATATAAAATTCTCCCATTTTTGGGCCCAATGAGGATCAAAAAGTAACATCAAATTATAATTCAGCCCCTTAAAAAACATGTTCGATGATATATTACACAATAAAATCTGAAAATAAAGAATTCTCCCCTTTTTAATCCCAATGAGGGTCGAAGAATGGGTCTAATGATAAAATTAACATCAAATTCAAATTCAGCAACTCCAAATACATGTCCGGTGATATGAATTTAAGAATCAGGAAAAGGCCATTATATGTAGCACTATAAAGTTTGGATGTTTTTCCTCTGTTCACTTTATGTACACGCAGCACTATTATTCCAGCCTTCAACAATTTTTCTTTATAAATAAGTTTTCCAAAGTGATAGAATAATAAAACCAAGCCTAAAACCTAAGTTCATGAAAAATACACAGAAAAATTCATCGACGTCGGTTTGATATATTTTGAGATTAACCTTAACATATACTTGAAGTATTGATATATACCATTGTTTGAGTATATATAAGACTGACAAACCTAATCTAGTTTTTCACTGAAAATCTGTTTTTTTTTTTAAACATAATAGTGCGTTAGTAATACAGATTTTCTCTTTTTCACAAATGTGAAGTGAAAATAGAAACGAAAAAAGTAAAGTCACCCACAGACCGAACCTTCCAGTGCATGATACTAAATTTTTAATTAACAAGATTCAAGATAAACTGGAAAAATTTTGATTCGAGTTCAAGTCAAAATGACATAGAATTTCCCATCAATAAACGTAATTCTTCCCCAGTCGTATTTCAGATACAGTTTGTGGATGTGATTTTTCAAAAGAAAATCAATTTTCGAAAAGTGGTTAGTTTTTCCAGTGATTGATCCCCGTTTATCAATGGAAGATTTTTTTGCACAAACTTTTGGCGTCGATTATCAAATATTAAACATACGGATTGCTAGGTTAATCCAGCAAGTAAAAATAAACTGATTAATCACGAACGAATTGTTAAGTTCAACTTTTTTCCCCAAATTCGAGAAGTTGGCTTTTCATTCGTCGAGCTTATTAATAAATAAAATTCCGTTAACACGAACGCGTAACAAGGAATTGTGGGTTTTTCCCGTTGGTTAATATGTTTCTTTTTTCGTACATACACACAAGTACCTACCTACCTACGAGAGAATTAACAAAACGTGCGTTACAGAAACACAAAGTGAAATCGCGTGTACAAGTGTGGTGAAAATAAAGAACGAAACAGAAAGAAAAAGATGAAGAAATAAAACAGAAGTGTTAAAACGTAAACATTTTTCTTCACGAGCGTTACACAAAACGACTACAGAAAACGCACAGCAATAATTTAATTCATAATACCAGCGAACGCGTGCGATTTTCTATCTCAATACATCGCAAATTTTCTGAAGTTTTTCTTCCTTTGGCTTGGAAAAGGCGAATTCATGCTTTCTTTCATAAGACAATAATGGGCACTGATATAAATATGTACTGAATAATGAAAAAAGTTCTCGAACAGAACTTTCATATCTCAACACCAACCCACCTTGTGAGCTAAATAGAAATACTTCGTAAAGCTTTGAAATCAAATAATCAAAGCAAAACCTTAAAATGAGAGGTAGGAAAATTAATTTACTCACACTTCAATAGGTAGATACGTACACCTCATAGAGAGATCAACTGACAACAATGTAAGCGAAATTGCCCAGTTAGGTCAATTTTAAATGAGGTTGAAGCATCGATATTTATGTTTTTATTCAAAGCTATTAATAATCTGCATGCTTAGAAAACTGACTTCTGACTCTCGAATAAAAATCAACCTATTTCTCTACTTTAACAGCTTTGAAAATAGGTATAAATTTCATTCTACGGTTTCAATATTTTTATAAAATTAAATGGATATTAAAAAAAAAATTTTAATACCTACTTAACCTCTTAATTTAAAAAAAATAAAAAATAAATAATTAAGAAAGAAAACCGTTCCAGTAATAATGCATATATGTATCATCAAAAATAATCAGAAAAATTGAACGAACATCCTCAGATTAGCTAAAATACCATCGAGTTTCATTAATATTAAACAACAAGAAATATGTTCGACATTTTCTGATAAGAAATACATTACACCGATTGAAAACGCCTCTCAAATTGTGCCAGCCTTTCAAGAGTCAAACGCATGTACGAAATATGAATGTAAGGTGATTTCAATTCCGGACTCGACGGTTTCTATCTTCAATACTCTTACAGAACTATTCCTTAACGGTAAACATACCATTAAAGAATACCTTATGTCCATCTGGATTCAATTCAACCGCAGCTGAGCTTTCCAAGTCGACTGACAACAATTTGCACGTACGTAAGTAAAGGAGAAGGCACGTGCCTCCTTCCAGAAATATTAAAAATATCAAACAAATACTAAACCTCAATATTATTTTTCTCATATAACCATCTTACAACACGTGAATTTTTTTTGAAATTCTATCTTCGCACAGCACATTCCAGATTTACCAAAGAAAAATGAATAAAAACCACAGAAAACTTTCAACGCTCTTCCTAGACACTCCAGATCATATTAAATTTAAGTATGGAGTGGGGTGGAGTGTAAAGGTCCAATACTTATATGAAATTAAATTTTTCATCTGTTTTGAGAAGCCCACGTGGAATAAATTTCCGCAATTTGAATTTCAGTGAATAAAGTTGAAAACTTATTTTCATCGGCAAGATAGTTTTCCCAAAGTAATTGAATAATGTTTCCAGCTAAGACTTATCTGATACTAGGATTATTGTAAATGCGATGAGCGATCGGTGTAAATAAACAATTTTTTAATATACTAAATACACTTCAAATGAGTATTGTCATCACCACAAATACAAAAACAATTGTTCATAATAGCACGTTTTCTGACCTCATTTTAGGACTGAAAGTTCATTTTTTTGGATCAGAGAACTACCTTTCGGCGATAGGACAAAATAATTTGAAAAAATGACGACATTTAATTATTTTTTTGCCCAAAGACCAAAAAATGAAATGTACAGGTCCGAAAAGGACTGAAAAATCAGTGTTGTCTATGAAACATATCATGAAAATCTTGCTTTAAATAACAACATTTTTATGTTGAGAAAAACTTATTGTCTTTCACTGGATGATTTCTAAGCTGCTATTAAAGCTAGAAAGCAGAGGTTGGTATTGATCGAAAGAAGAGAAAATTTACCCAAATTTATTACCTACAATTTCTTTTTTATCGTAAATGGCTTCTTCATAACTAAAGAATAAAAAATAGCTAATTAATGGAAAAAATTTTGTTTTTCAAATTGTTATTTATTTTAAAAACTAATAGTCGTAGAAAAAAAATTTTCAGTGATAACCCCCTCATTAATTAACGAAAAATTAATTTCTATTGTCAGATTTCACGAAAAACGAAGTCATTTCGAGTTAATGGCGAGTGAAAATATTAGAAGAAAACTCAAACCAGTTTTTTCACGATAACAATTTCCCTTTCAATTTTACTATGAAAATAAAGCCCATAAATCTTCCTACAAAAAGGTTCCTCATCATTTTTTTATTGGTTCAACAGTAATGTCGTTAATGTATAAAGTATGGTGTGCACCAAAGGGAAGATTTTTTTTGCTAATTGTCTGTTTGTAAGTCTTGTCTTCGGCTTGCTACCTACATCACGTCTTGCAAACTCAGGCTTAGCCAAAAAAAAAAATTTCTCTCCTAAGTACACAATGTACCACTGCAGATCATTCGCGATGAAAAAGGCTAAGCCATGAGAATTAGGTTCAACAACCCTGCAATAAAATGCAGGGTAGATGTAGCAGCAATATCAGAGACACTAAATTCCCAGTCAGAAACAAGCGAACAAAAACTGACTGATGAGCTGTTATTCATAATTTATAATGAACTAGCTCTTACCCTCACGCTCCACCTCCATTTGGCAATTCAATTTTAGAAGATGAAGGTTAATCCTACTTCAGTTTCTTCTCTTTTCCTCACCACACTCATCTCTCACTATTCCCCATTTCCTTTCATTCCTCATCCTACTCAATATTTCTCTCCCTCTCGATTTCTTCATCACTCCCTCTCACTCACCATTTCTCCAAGTCCCTTGAGAAATGCACCGATTGTTCCTCAAATCTCACTCTTATTTTCCTAAATGGAAACTCTTAGCAAAATACAAAAATATTTGATGGTAGTCCACAGCCGTAGAGGCAGATTTCAATTAGAATTGACAGAATTCAAAATTATGTATATTGCTGGTTTCGTTCATTATAGGCTATTAGAATTTTAGGTATAATGAAAATTTCAAAAAGCTGTAATTTGGAAAGTAAGGGCGAATTCGACTCATCGATGAATCTGGTCGAGATATAGACCTAAATAATGCACATGCCACATTTTCTCGGCTTGTTTCTATAATAAATGTATAGGAAAAAAACTTTGTGGCAGAATTAATTCACAAAATTATTTCAATTTTATTAGTCACTTTCATTTGCTCCCTAAACTCTATGTTATGCACAAGCTATGAAGCAACAAAATATTTTCATGTTTCCAAAACAACAAATTCTTCAGTGTTACCCAATTATGTCAGCAAAAATTCAGAGCTGGCACTAGCCAAAGTGCCGCTTTAACTCTCGTCAAAATAACAAGTTATTTTGATTCAAAATTGCAAGAGGTTTGGCTTCTGTACCTTTATTAAAAAAAGAATGAAACAAGAAGGGTTATCAGGTTTCTTGAAGAAAGGCAAAGACGAGAAATCAATAGTTAATGTAATAGATCAATAATTTAGAACTAGGAAACATAGAATAATAATAAAATAACAAAATTTCACGAAGCAAGACAGACAGTCCACTCACATGCGATTATTGAATTGGCCAAGTATGTAAGTACACTCTAGTTCAACCAACTGGTTTTTGAACTCGAACTTATTTTACAAGTCACAGAATTTAAGTAAATGGATAAGACAAAGCAATGGAATGACGAAATAATTAATTTTTTATTTCAACTTTTCCACAGAATAAAATTTAAAATCATATAAAAAAAATGAAAAAAAGAATAGGTAATTGTAATAGGTTCTTGGCAACAGTGTTGCCAAACCTAATAAACATACAACCCGTTTTTTCAAACAAAATACAATTGAACTTATTTAGTCAAAATTAAATAAAAATTATTAAGACAAAATTCAAGGCACCTACTCCATTATCCACATGGCAACACACATTCATGAAAAAAATATAAAAAGAAAAAGAATTTTCATTTCTTCCGCCCAAATAACAAATTCTACAGTGTTACCCAACTATGCAGAAAAAATCCAGGGCAGGCACAAACCAAAGCGCCACAAAGAGGTACTTTAGGGCTTCTATATTATACATATACACGTAATAAATCATTATAAGAAACTTACAAGGGACCGAAATAAAATTATTAATGCGAAATTATTTCACATATTCTATACCCATGTCCCAACTATAAATGTTTCATTGTTTCTATCAAAATAAAGAATTGATCAGAATTACCAGACTGGCTCAAGCCAATTCACAGGTTTCTAGGCCTGTATATATAAGTGTCAATATTTAAACAGTTAAAATGGCAGATTTCCTTCTCAATAAGTAATAAGGCGTATTTTTTACAACGTGGCAGACTTTTTGATTCACCACATTATAAACTCCCATTTTTCTTAGGAGAAAATAAAGATAATGTTTCACCCCTTGAAGGTTTATTGTATTAGGAGGAAAATTATATAAACTCGAATACTTATCACCTCATAAGTTGATACTCCCCCCTCAGCCCTCCAACATGTTTTAAACCGTACTTCACATATGTTTTCGTGATTTTATCCTATGCCAAGATGAACAGATGATAAGGCAACCTAAACTGAAAAAATAAACTGCTTTCAATGAAAAAATATCAGTAATAGGAAAAAAGGAGAAAGATATCCCATTCTAATACAGAGTAATGAATATAAACAATAAAAACTGCCACTTTACTTTCCATTTTCTATCTATAGGAAGTTCAAAAATCTTATCTCCTGCAAAAAGAGTTTTGTAGAACTTGTCGAGAAAAATAAAAAAATGCTTAACATGAGTATGAACTTTGGTTGTTTCAGAGATACAGGTTTTTAAAGTTTAAATTTCTCATAACTAAATCAAATGACGAAGTTCAACAATTATTTTAATTTTTATGATGACATCTTATTTTAAGGATCGAGTACATTAAAAAAGGTTTTTTTTATCAGATCCTCATCTTCAATACTTACAGATTTAAATATATTTGAAATTATTAATATTTTTAGCATGCCTAACATTCAGTTTTTTTAAATTGTATAAATCAAATAAAAGAATTTATTTCTACATCATTAACTTTTTATCATTATACATATACCTATTCATATTGAAAATAAAATTCAGAACTTACTGCGTTTTGGTGCAAAAATTAGTGATTATCTATCACCTATGTTTTGTGTCAAAATAGAATAATAAACCATGAACCACTACATCACAAAAACATATTAAATTGGCATTACGTATATTAAAATCTAATCACTTGTGGAATACCTTGTCGTGAGAGATATTCTCACCAGAAGGAAATTCAACAGAATTTAAGCGTGTTCAGCCACTTTGTACGTAAGTACGGGTAAGCCAGAACCAGACCAAACACTGGCGATTTTAGAGCTGGTTCTAAGAGTTTATATACTGGTTTTGGCACACGCACACAAACACACGTACGTAAGGTAATACGTACGTTAGTGAGAACGGCCAGGTCACATCATCCCCTACCAAGATAAGAGATGTCTGGCCAGTTAGTGTACAAATCGCGACGTCATCGTACCGTGTCACAATTCAGTACTCGTACATTACCTGCAAGTACATGCAGGTAATTACGATCAAACGAGTTTCGTGTGTTTACCGTCATATAGACGAATAATTGGCCTGCCCTTTGGGGCGGCGACTGTCGTCGAGGGGTCTGAGCCCCTTTTACCTCATACCAGTGAGTCCCCACATCACTCTTCGAAAAATTTTTCTAAAAAATCAGAAGGGATTTTCAGTCAAAGAGGATATTCTTATTTGTGTTGTCATAGGATATCTTAGATTTTTTATGGTGGTGTTGTATACATATATCAATGTTTGAAGGGGCAATTTTGGAAGTTTCTCCGTGGCTCCTTGCTGTATGGCATGGACTATTAATCTGGCAACCCAAAATTCTAATAAATTTTTTTTTTGTAATTTTATTTTTTCATTATTATTTTTTTGTTTTATTTTCACTCTATTTTTCACACTAGATTAGCCAAATTGTACATTGTATTTAAAAACAAAAAAATTTCAAAAAAAGGCAAGTCTTATTACTTTCATCTCATACACTTTTTCTGAAATCCTCTTTGTCTGATCACAAACGCTTGTCAAAAAATCGGGTCAATTTAAAGAAACTTCAAACATAAGCCACATTTGAGTCATAATGATGTTCCACAGAGAGAAATTTAGTTACAAGAATGTTCTTCCGCATTGTTGCTTAATATATAAAGTAATCTCAGATTTCAAAGAAACCCTAAAACACAAACAAAAATTAAAACAAAATAAATTTCAATTTTATTGGAGTTTAGATTCATAAAACTTTCGTTTTTACTACAAACTTATCCTAAATGCAAGGCAAACCAGCATTTAAAAGATCGAAAAAAAAAAGTTGTAAAAACAAGTTCCTGGATATTGTCTACTTTCCACAAAATTAAAATTCGAACATTAACCCAAATTTCAATTTGGCTCGCCACACAAAAGGAAAAAAAAACATATTACATTTAAAATACCAACGCGTGTGACAATATTACAAATTTCTAACGAGATTTCTGTCCCTATGAGAAAAACATCGTTTTCCTTAACAGTTTTTCTTCCTCTTCGCTCGTCTCGCAGAACTTTTCCGAGAAGAAGAAAAAAAAGGGCAAGGTTGACTTTGAATTATGAGAAAGCGTTCGAGAATTTCACTTTTTTCCTCTTCGTTATTCTTTTCATTCTTAACCTAACTACCGAAAGTTAGACAGAGACAAATAGAGGGCTAAATAGAGAAAAAAAATGCTAAACAGGTTAGCCTGAGAGAGAGAGACAAATTCTCTGCAGCGAAAAATATCATATTTCGAGCACAGGTTATTTGTAACAAGATTTTTACTTTTAATAAAACGTCGTTTTTAAAAGTTTTCTTTACGACTTCAACCCTCTTACAACCAAGTCCTTCAAGTCAATTTTTAACTCGTCCCACGATGTGGTACGTAAGTTTGGTAAACGTTTGTCATTTGTTTAAAGACGGGAAAAAAAATTACCCTCATGTTAAGTTAAAATGAAAAACATTCATGAGAATTCGTACAGTTTTTTCTGTTTCTTTGCTACTTGCTGTATGAATGCAACAAAAGCCAAATCACGTTGTTTGATACATTTTGAGGAGAAAAAATAACAATAACGGTTATAAATATAAATACTTTTATATTTTCTTAGCTTGAAAGATGAAGGAGAAAAAACTACAGGAGTTTAAAAGGAGCAACTGAGAGAAGAAAATTAATTGTCAACCTTTCGTAATCGTTACATTCTCTCTTTAAAAAAAATTTTATGAAAATTTACAAAAAACAAAAATTTAGAATCGTAAAAATAATTTTACCAACTCTCAACCAAAATATCATTAGTAAGTATAAATTTTATGAAAAACTTTTTTTACTCGTTAAAAATTCTCTCATGTAACTTGAATGATGGGTGGTGTGTAAACCTGACAGAGTGACAGGTGTCAAAAAAGGCTGAAAAAACTCAACGATCAATTTCGAGCCTTTCATGAATGGCCGTGGGAAGAACATTTATAAATTGAAAAAGAGAACTTTTGCACATACATATTATACGTTTCTCGCTTCGCTTAAACTGTTTTACATGAGTGATCCGCTCTCGGAAAATGTTCATCACCAATCATCGCGGACACAAATTTACAAACACGTTGTTGTCCTCGAAAATTAAAGAAGATAATTACCAATCGGAAATATTCGATTATTTCATTGCAGTATTTACACGAAACAAGCAAATAAGAAATATATAGGCATATGAGATGGAAACACAGAGACGTCCAAAACCGACTTCAAAAAAATATCGTAATTGAGCGAAACGCAACCAGCATTTTTTTCATTATTATTTTGAGGCAGGGGTTTGAAAAATATACGACTTAGTCAAGGTTTCAATTTTTGACTATACAGGGTGTTCCACGAGACGTCGGCACTATCTAATATTTAGTTGATACTCGTCAAACTATGAAGAAAGTTCCTTATAAACGTGCGTACGTAAATCTTTTGTTTCGAGTAATAAACTCCCAAAGTTTTAAATTTTTCAAACCAAAATCAAATGAGAAAATTCAAAAAATTATTAGAATTCAATTTCTGATGATGCAATCTTGTTGTACTGGTCGAATACATGAAAAAAGTTTCTCTTGACCATTAACTTTCCATCTTCAATACTCACGAAGTTACATGCATTCAATTTATCGCCTTACTAAAGTTGTAATAGACAAGTAATCATACGGTCATATATTTTCGGTGTAACTCCATGAATATTGAGGATAAGCAGTTGGTCAAGAGAACCTTAATTAACGTACTCGGTGGATACAAGATTCTATTGTCAAAAATTAAATTGGAAAAATTTCTTGAATTTATTCGATTGATTTTATTATGGAAAATTTAAAACTGAAAGCACCCATTTTTGTAAGGAACTATTTTTCTTATTTCAACGTGCCAATTACCTAAAATTTATTTAGGGCTAACACCTCTCTTGGAACTTACTGTGTAGAATTACGTATAGACTGATCATACTGCGAAACAAAAAAAGGAGGTACAGGAAAAATAATGGTAGCAGTAGCAAACAGGGAAATTACAAGACATCAGCCAATCAATGCTGAAGAAAAAGTGAAGGCACTGGTAACAGTTGATTTTTCGTTTATGTTAGCTTTTACATCTGCATATTCTTTCCCCATTTTCTCTTCTTCCCGTCCATACATGTGTCTTGTTTCATTTTTATCCGCCCATCTACTGTTTGAGCAGTCTATATACGCAGTAACATATATAATCAAAGGTTTCAATGAAAATCTGACGTATTCAGTTGCTAGATTATCCATTTTATAACCTTCTTAGACAAGATTTCTAGTGAAAAAACAAGCAGCATACACTAAACTTTTTGTTCGTCGAAAATAGGGTTTCAACACAAAATGAAAAAAACGACGAAATAGGTAAGTGACAGCAAAATACATAATTTAATATTAACCTACTAGCTTTCAATGACAGAAAAATTTGTACAATTAATATTATGAAGGCTACTTTCCATTTAATTAATCTCTTGGAACTGAAAAATCGATAGAAAGTCTAATGGAGACTGTATATTATATACAATTTAAAGTTTCGGAATGAATCATTTAAAGCCACTGAAAAGCACTAGATTGGAGTTAAAAACCAAAAAGAAGAGTATGTTAAAAAAATAAAATTTCAATTCAACAGTGAACATTGTAAGAAACCCACAAGTGATAAAGGTACAATGATAGTTTGGATACGAAAATGAACTCCATAATACAAAAAATCTTAATCATGAATTTATGCGATTCATTGAAAATAAGCTGAAAAAAGCAAAATGTTTCCATTTACAGAGACCGCTGAAATACGAAGAAAAAAAATAATACCAACAACAAAAAACAAAAAATGCAACACAAATTTCGAATCAAACAACTCAAAAGTCAAACTACATTAATCGATAAGGGTGTAGAAAAGTGTTGAAAATGCGAAATAATTCGTATATTTATTACAAGAAACCGCGGAGGATATTATGAATTCAGCCTTCCAAGAGATGTTCTATGCATCGTAATACTGTAGAATACAACAGAAAAATACATCAGACGATTTCGAGAGAAAATTCAAGATTTTCGATTATTTCATCCACAAGTCCAAATTTTTTTGAGCGGCTAAATTTCTAAATTTCCTAACTGACGACAAAAGTTTCCAACTCTACGGTAAAAATGAAAAATTTAGGAAAATCAGAATGGAAATTTGATTACGTATTAACATATAGTTCTTACATTGATTTTTGTGTTTTGCTCATCAAAAACAACACAAAATCATAAATTTTCAAATTAATTAGTATCAAATTTCCCAACTTTTCGGCCAATGTAGAATTTTTAAGGAACTAGTTTCCCCCTATGGCCACGGCTCTCGTAGGCGCTCAATTCTGAAATTCTGATAAACTATGCAGAAAAAATAAGGTATATACAGTGGAAACTACTTATCCGGGACACCCTATGAGGGAGTAAACTGCTTATTTGGGACAAATTAGGAAAAAACCGAAATAATGTATTAGAATAGAAACGAATTTGACTTGTTTATGAGGACAGTTTATCGGTTAATGGGGACAACAGTCTACTAGTTTATTGAGACAACTCTGTCGAATAAAAAATAAATTTCTATTGAAATGTATAGAAAATTGTCAATTAGCCATAAAAATTACAAAATCAAATTATTTGATGATTTTTATCGAATAAATTTAGATCTCACTTTACTATTTTTTTCATTTTTTTAATTGGGTTTTTTGGAATATAGAAATTTTTTCGATCACCTGGATATTAAACTATTGAATATCGATGTGTGATAAAGGGGGTGATAAAAATCTGGGGGAGGGGACAGTGGTTTGCCAGCATGAATTAACAAATTACATATGACAGCACCAATTGAACTACCTAAGCAGTTCTCCCTTCGAAGTACTTTTTTTCAAACAACAACACTCCATATCGAATAAATGGGACACCACTAATCGGGGAAAACAAGCGTAAGGCACACCCAACGAGTCCCAATAAAGCGGCCTCCGCTATATTATGGCCAAGATTTCCAGAAATGCGTGAATGAAATTTCACGAAAGACAAAATTCATAAGGTGAATTACTGAACGTGACGAAAACTAGGAATTAATTAAATTTGGCATCGATCATAGAAGCATCTGTTTTCATCCGCAAAAAATTTCATGAAAAAAGCTTCAAGCGTTTCTACGCCAAGAAGTAGTAGAACATGCTCAAAGAGACAGAGAGTATTTTCAAAAATTGATACAGTTACAGTCTTAGCATGGTATTCCAACTCCGCCAGCTTAATTCCATGCGGAAATAACGAATGAACGAACACTACATTTTCATACACTAATATTATAGTATAATGTAGCAATGCAGATGAGACTTCTTTCACTCGCCGATTTTCCCACAAATCTTTCCGTTCGTCATTGGATACACAACGATTTCATCAACTCGTAACAATGCATACGCGTATATGTATAGGCTGCGTACACACGATCTTATTAACGAAACTCGTTCCGAAAAGTAATTCCTTTCGCATTCACACACAAAATTAATAAAACCCGACGTGCCGTACACGCCAAGATGTAGGCCTACCCCTTTCACTGTACCGCACCCTCATTCCAATACGACGAGATAAAACATTTCACACCCCCAACAAAATCTCACGCCCTTACCGTCCCCCTTCAGCGCCGACTAACAAGTAGCTCCGAAAAAATTCAAAAAGATTGAGAGAGCGTCGACGTTTCCGCACACCAAATTCTCATTTTTTTCTCAATCCTCTTCGGATGTGGCATATGCTGCAATACACTATATAATTTCGCTTAGTGAAAGCGTCGAAAAAAGAAAGAAAGAAAAAAAAATTATTTTTTCGTTTTTGCGATTTTGACTGGTGTCTGCCGGGCGCGTCTTTCTTTCCGTACGATTTTCGTCGCACTCTTCCCATTGTCGTCGTCGACGTCGACGAGCACGTTATTCCACCGCGACGCTGAATTTAAAAAAAAAAAAAAAAAAGAAAAAAAAAGTCGACGTTCTTAGCCCGGCCGTTGAGGAAATTTTGGAATATTCCCTCGTGCAACGTTCTGCTCGGTGTCGACGACGATGGAGAAGACGACGATGGTGTTTACTTTTTTTTTTCGTAAAGCATCGATGGCAATGAAGGCGGCAGCGACATCGGCATCACGTATCATATTGCTTTTGCAAAGCGTGGGTTGGGAAGACAGCAGCAAACGTGAGGGGTCCCACGAAAGTTGAGGAGACATTTCCTCACAACACGGAGAAGGAAGCGAATGCTTTCTCAACGCCACGGCGAATTATACGACATTCGTTCGAAATCCTGCGTCAATTTCGTCAACTTATACGCCTTTTCATTCATGCACACACCCAGCCTCCCTTACCATAATTTTTCACGCTGAAAAGCAAACACGAAACACAAGCGCTGTCTGTGTTGACGAAAAGTCTCATAAAGTCGCAACAAATGCACAACTTATACATGCGTTTCATACGGACGCACGCCGCAAGCCAAAAAATACTCACAGAGAGGTTTTCAAATTCGGATGCAAGTAGACGTACGAAGGGCGTTCAGAACGTAACATTTCCTCTTGGTTTTTTCTGTAGGGGGCAACACTGAAGTAAGCGCTTGCGGCTTTCATGTACAGGAGGGTGATAATAATTCAGAAATTTTATTTTACTTAACATTATTGTGGGCTGTGTTTCATCGGCCGGGTAGTGAAATTCCTCTTTCTCACTCCGCTAAATGTGAGGTGACCCTTCTGCAGGACAACGATCGACCCCACAGTTCCGGCATCACACAATAGTTCCTAAATCCTTAAAGTGGGATGTTTTGCATCTCCCGCTAGACTCTCCCATTCTTTCCCTTTTCAATTTCCAAATTTCCAAATTTTCCGTTTCCTAGAGCCCAAAAAAATTTTCAGAGAAAACAAGTTCAAAAACGATGCTCAAGTTTGTGCAGCAGCTGAAAAGTTTTCAGAAAAGTTGAAAGCTCCATTTCATGCCAATGGAGGTGAAAGTCAAAAGGGTATCGGAAGGGGAAAGGAAGGGGAAAGGAAGGAGATTTGTGAGAGGGGGAAACATCTCATTTTCAGGATTTAGGGGCCATTGTGTGATACCAGAACCCTGGGATCAGTCATTGTCTTGTAAAAGGGTCACTTCACATTTAGCGGAATGAAAAAGGGGAATTTCATATTCCGGCCGATGAAACACAGCATACAATTATGTTAAGTAAAAGAAAAAACATTCTGAACTATTATAACCTTCCTATAAGTGAAAGCCGCAAGCGCATACACTCCAGTGTTTCTAATTAATATATTTTATATGTTCAATACATGCCAGTTATTGACTTGATATATGAAATGTTTTTTATTTCCATCATATCTTGCTAAGAAGGTATTCATGGCAACCTTTGAGAGAAAATCATGATTCTTTTGGAAATTTAGTTTTGATGATGAGGTAAATCATCTCAACAGATAACCTGTTTGTGGTCTCAACTTACAACTTCAAAAACAAGACAAAAATACGGAGGTTTTGGCGATACAAATCCAACCTCAAGGCTGACTATCCAACACTGTAATCTGAATTAAATTGGACTCTGGTATAGTATTTTGTCATCATTATATATTTTACTTGTGGTACCTAAGTTCTCAGTGTAATTTTGTGTTTTGTCTTTTGGAGTTGGTTGTAGTGACATAAGGTCACCCCATATGACATAACACATTTTTTTACTCTCCACTCATCACATGTGACATGTATGGTTCTCTATGAGTAACTGCAACCAACATTTTGATTCACCCATTTTTGGTTTCTTACATAAAATCGCAGAACAACCATATAGAAGTAGGTACGAACCTTAAATTATTGTTTACACCATTAATTAGAGATGTTCATTTATATGATTTATAATTTCATAATCGGTAACAGTATATTTATCAGAATTTTCACACAAAGGTAATCGAGATAGGTAAGAAAGAACGTAGCCAAAACTCAATAAGAAAAAAATTAAAAAAAAAAATTTAATCAACGTCAATAGTCAATACGATTTATTAATGGAAACTTCCATAAAAACACTCACCAAAATTCAAATTTTTCTACATCCAAAGGAACCGAAAAAACACAAAAATTAAATTCACCTGAAAAAAGAAGAGAAAAACAATAAAATGTTAAAAGCAGATAAAAATTTATAAACCAATAATATGAGGTAGTGGCCAAATTATTTTCTTTTAATGACTGTCATACGGCAAAGTCGATGGGAGAAATGTCTGGAAACGAAATTTAAAGATGGATAATTTCAGCATATCTAATGTAACATACAATCAAAACAAGTAAGTACCTACACTGAGAACGAAAGGAACTGGGATTTTTTTATGAATTTTATCTGTGTCACTGCGTTTTATCAAAAGTTTCGTAATTTCTTAACTTTTTATATACCTATTTTTTCAAATAATTTGCTGAATTAATAGCTGCTCCCAGGCTCAGTTTTTTAGTTTGTAAAATATTTCTCATTGCATTTATGTTTCGCGGGTAAAATTTAAAATTACTTGAAAAATTTCTAGCCTAAAAATCAAATAAAATAACATGATCGTATTTTTTTTTCTTGAGCTCTTTGCTTCGAAGGAAAGTTTCGCATTAGTATTAGTTTTCTTGCAATTCATGAAGGGTTTTCGCACATAAATTCAAAAAATCATTATCTTTTTTAATCATGCCAGTTGCTCATTTGACTTCTGACTTTTTTCCTTTCAAAATAGTTAGGTGTCACACTCACGGAGCGGCCAGTACTCTGTATTGACTGATAAACTGATAAATCACACTTCGTTTGAATTAATATAACTGGAAAGTGTCATTTCCTATGACCTACCTCCCACCTCATATAGGTTCAAATAAACTATATCAATCAATAATTGATAGCTCTTACGATAAAATGTGTCAAATATTTCAAGCTTCCCGAATACACTAATTTATTTCAAAGTATTTAACTTTTTAAACAAAAGGTGAATAAAATGAGAGTTTCAATTCAAATGTGTTCCACCCAAACTCTAGTGCAAATTTCAATAAATTGCAAATACGAAAAATTTTAGTTGGCAGTTTTTAACTTTCTCCTCTGTCCTGAAAAAGTTTTTCACGATGTCCCTCCAGGTATATTCTTCTTTTTTTTTCAGCTTCAATTTTTGACAGTTCCCAATTTCTGTACTTTTCATAAGACCTATAAGGAGAGGAAAGTATTTCATATTTAAAACTTAAACTTATTAGCAAGTTTTCAGATAATAATAAAAAAAAAATACTTCGACTTTATTTTTTTCCATTAAAAATATTTTCGTTTCCGTTCGAACCACCATCGTAGGCTTTACTTTTCGTCTTAACTCATAGAAGAAATTCACCGCTGAAGCCCATTAGGAGATGACGTAAATTCAATTTAGGTAGGTACTCGACCGTTCAATTATTTTTCCTTACACCAGTACTACATGAAAATAGAAGCTACTGTTCCGAATCAAACTTGGCAAATGGCAATACAGTTTTACGCCGAATAAAACACACCAACGAGTACAAGGACATCTTAATTCGACAGCCAGCATAAATAGGCTACAATGGGCTCAAGTTTTAAAACAGAGACACAGCAGCTAGTTCTCGCAAGGGGAATTGTGCCTAATTTACGAAATTGTTTACCATTGATTTTTCTGATTCATGAACCGTGAAACAGATAGGCAACAATTTTCAACAGACAGACAGAATACACATTTGGAACATTACCCGCTGATATTAACTCCAACTCGAGACAAAGTACACTTAGCCGCCTTTCGCTTACAAAAAACGCACAACAGATGCAGGTACGTAAATGGCTGGGTATTATAGCAGCCAAACTTTTGAATTAAAAGAAAAATCGTATAAGAGAAATTAGTTTTCGCATTTAGTGCTGGTACCTACGACGATGAAAAAATTGTTTTGTGTTAAAAATTGTACATATAAGCGCTCTCGAAAATGTAGATTATATTATATACAAATGCGATAACGCTACTAACATCACAATGTCCTTTTCTTTCACGTTATCGGGCCGACTGAAATAATTCAATCTCAAAAACAAAATTTCTTCAGTAACTTTTGATTTTTTTTTTAGAAGTTCTAATATATGAATACAAACAAAAGAAATAAAGATAATTTTTATCTGAACCCACTAGGAACAGTCTAGAAAAATTTCACTCGCATGGCTCCACTTGGTACCCACTTGAACAGAAATTTAAAGGTTACGAAAAGAAATGGATTTTCTAAAATTTAAGCTGCATCAAACTCAACACCGACTATACTGATTTTTCAATTGAAGCTATTTTCGTGGAATGCCAATGGTGATGAACAAAAACAAAGCCAAGACCAAGAACATGGTGATTATGGTCTTAGTTCTAGTCAGGCGCAGTCAGTCTTAGTCTTGGTTTTATCTTCAATCATTTAGCACTAGATACTCAGCAGTCCTATCTTACCAATGTTAACAAACCGTTTAATCATTCTGAAATCCTAAAATAGACATAGTTTTTCTAAGAATAAAAGTACCTAGGTCTTTTCTTCGTCTATTTTCAGTCTTTTGGTCATGTAAATTTAAAGCTATAGGTACATACTAAGTACGTTGTTGTGAATTCAGTGAAAATCGAGTGAAACTCATGTCTATTTTAAGGCTTTAGGTGTTTATTGTTGGCAGGGATTTGTAGGTTTAGCTAGGAAGAGGTAGGGTTTTATACAGTCAAGTTGTGGTCTCAGGCCGATATTCATAGATGACACTTAGGGTTTACTTACCGAAGTGTCTACTTTTAAATTAATGTAAAGCTGCAAAAAAATAGTTTAGTTGAGAATAATAAGATACGTAGCTTCCTTGAGATAAACTATACCAAAGCTATGAAAAAAAATTTTTTTTTTGAGAAATATTGCTCAGAAATGAAGGTTTTAAATAGACCCTTAGGTACATGAACTCTAAGTGTTATCTATGAATACCAGCCTTAATCTAGCTTACAAGACTTTCACCATTATTGATACTACGGTACTCATGTCCTTTCCCAAATATGACTAGCCAAAAATTTATCGTTCATTATTATAAATTATTAAGGAAGGATTTCATATTTTTAAAGTTTTTATTTGGTCTTGGTCTTGCGCTTTTAAGTACCATTATATCAAAAATTATGAAAAAGTGTTCCAAGAGAAACTTTTGTTAAAAAAAATCATTTGCAGTGCACAAAACAAAAAAAGGTAAATCTCTGACGATTCCTCCAAATCAAGGTCATTGGGAGAAAAAGAGGATAGTCTGCATAGCCTAATGGAGTAATTACAATCTACTCCAAATTTTCTAGGTTCAAGAATCACTATCCCTAAATTTTGTGAAAGGAAATATTCAACCTGAGCAGTAAAATTTTTGATAACTAAAACATGATTTTGTTTTATTATTATTACTGGTATGTTATAAAATTGACAGTTGTATAAAAAATATCTCCAGAAGGAAGATATGAGAAAAGCTTGTAAAAATATGTAACGCGATTTGAGATTTGAATCAATAAATTTGACAAGCACCTATGATCAGACAAAGAGGATATTTTTTATGATGTTTTCAGTTGCATCTATAAACAGACAACAGATGGAAAGTACCTACTTGAGAAAATAAAATATAGACTTCTGCCAGTTTGAGTTTTTTTTTTTTTTT
Organism: Ericerus pela; assembly: GCA_011428145.1. NCBI lineage: Eukaryota > Metazoa > Arthropoda > Insecta > Hemiptera > Coccidae > Ericerus > Ericerus pela. The sequence continues at coordinate 608,837 of WOFM01000249.1, forward strand.
TTTAATATAATAAACAATTTTTCTAATCCATTCTAAAAGGTACAACGTGAAAATAAATCAAAAAAATAATAATATAAACATAAAATTACTAAAAACATTTTAGTACCATAAGGATTTAAACCCAGGTTGCGGAAGTAACAGTCCAGGTCAATAGCAAGGAACCACGGAGAAGCTTTCAAACTCGCTGATTTAAACATAACTAAATACAACACCACCCCAAAAACATCTATTATAACCTTTGATAATACAAATAAAAATATCCTCTTTGACTGAAGACAGACAACTCTAAAAATTTGTGATTTTGCCAATCCCTGCTAGCTGACTCATTATTATAATACATGGAAAAAATGTGAAAAACTTACAATTCAAACAGTATAATTCAACAAGTCATGCTGGTAAATGACATTTGTTCTTCCTCTCCAACCATGTAATCATCCTTTATCAACGAAAGGAAACCAACATTGAAATTATTATCCAGAAGGTAGGTTTAAACAGAACCAATTAAATGATTTTAGTATGTGGAAAAACAAATTCTACAATTTTTAAGGTGTTCAAGTTCAGTTTTGTAACAAAAGACACCAAACTGGAACTGACTTAAAATGTCAGAAAAAAACTGTAAGTAACCTAAGAACAAAAATATTCTTGGCAAGTGAAAAACAGGCCCAAAACAAAACTGACTGAGCTCTACAAACTAAGTGGAAAACATTCTTAATTAAAACTGGATAAACTCAACGTTGATTCACCATTGTTAAGATAAAAACCTACCAATATGTTACCGTTTGGTTCACAATAAATCGGTGAAATAAAATCTTCATTAGTATCGCATAGAACGGGAAAGTTCAAGTAGGTAGTTTAATAAAATTAAAATTTATTGATTTTATTACTCTACCTGTTAATTGGGAATTGAAATTAAATGATTTGGTTCAGCTTAGTAGCTATATACAGACTTATATCTCGTGAGCCTTTCCCTGACCATAGTAATGACAATTAGTGAAAAAAAAAAAAGGTGTGGTAACGTGAGAGAAATCTGGGGGCTTTCGGGAGTCTCAATGGGAATGGCAAAGCTAAGTAGATGGCCACCAATCATGTTAAAAGTGTTCATCAGGAAGCTCAGTTTCCTGAACACAAATTTTTAAATTTCAGAACTGTTTTCCTGATTAATAAGCTCATTATGAAAGGTTTAGACACGAATTAGATACCACGGAGTTACTCACTGAAAAATTTTAGCACCTTACAGCTTATACTCAATTTCACAAATGGAAAAAACGAAAAATTCCCCCTAATTCAGAGTAGGTAATTAAGTATTCATAAACTGATAATTAATTGCCAGTTCGTTGAAAAAGAGTACGTGTGTAACATCTTCAACGCTTACCATTTTTTCTCGTTTTTTCATCTTTCTTCCTTTTAGCTGCCTGCTTCCTTTTACTCCTTCTTCGTCTTCATTTCTCCATTGGGAATTGCAAGGGAAAAAGAAAAATCCAAACAAAGTTTGCCGATGTTCTGTAGAATAACTTTCAAACAGTTAGAATTCAGAACCTACGCAAAGTGTAAAAAAACCTTCTAAAATAAACACAATGAGGAACGATGAAAATCGAAGGAGAAAGAGAGAAATCCGTTTTCCAAATTTTATAAAACTTCCAGATGCCACCATTAATTTATAATACATTTTTCCCAGAAGATCTCGTGTTCGTTTTTTTTTCTTGGCAGTATATACTTATATATTTATTTCCACAGCCGGTTGTCAGCTCAGTCGTAAGACTGGCTACCATGTAAATCTTCTTGATCTCGAATCCGTTTTGTAATCCAGCATCCTGCAGACTTGTATAGGGTAGGCTACTTGTACGACTTCGCATGGATGATCTTTTCCTGTTAGATTCTGATTTTATATTCAACTTCGTCGATTTTGAGAAAATTAAAAAACAGATAACGCTTAAATTTTCACGAGAGATAGTTTTCATACAGGAGCAAGTGTAAAAGAAATTTAGTTACTATCAGTTCAGTAGTTTCCGAGAAAACTGGAAAACAAAAAATTCTTGGAAAAGTCGTTTAACCAAGATTTTGAGAAAATGAAAAAAAGGGAGAGAGTTGAATAAAGTTAAAATTTTCACGATAGACTGTCCTTATGTAGATGTAAGTCTGTTACAAAATTGGTGCCTATTAGTTTCAAGTAGTGATGGTAAATGTTGAGTATTTATTATTGATCAGCAAATATGCTGAGTATGCTCAGGCACTTGCTCAGCATGTGCTCATGCTTAAAATTCTCGAGCATTTATTATCGGCTTGAGAATTCTGAGCATACTCGAGCATTTTTATTATTTCGTTTTAAGATAATAATTTAAAAAAATTAAACGAGTACGCCAGTGCGGTTGTGAAGAAACGCAAAAAATGGCAAAAATATTCTTTGAAGTTCAAGAATCATTATGAATTTGACATTTGAGGCGAACGAAACGATTTCAATGTTTCATTCATTTAGGCTAGAAGCCTGAATTATTGAAAATACTCTTAATTTTTTATGCATTTGCTCAAAAATTAAGATATTATGCTCAATTGAGAATATACCTACTTTTAATTTTTTAAATGTCAAGAATTGGTTTTTCAAGCATATTCTCAGAAAATGCTTTAAATGCTTGAGCATAAAAAAAAAACAAATGCTCGTTACCATCACTAGTTCACACATCACACTAGTTTCCAAGAAATCTAGTGAAAAAAATTTTCCTTTGACAGTTTTAAGAAAGCTACAAAATTGATAGGGCTGAAATTTTCACAAAAGATATTCCTTATTATGAGACTAGGTTTGATAGGAGTTTGGTGCCCATTAGTTCAGTAATTTCTGAGAAAACTAGAAAACAAAAAGTTCCAAGGAAATCTGTTCTTAGCAGTAAAACATCTATAGAACGATATTTTTGTAAAAGATATTGGTAACTATCAATAGTTTTTTGTAATCTTTTTACTTGTAACTTAATTAGAAGTTGAGGTTTGCAGAGTAAGTGCAGTTCAACAAAATAGTAAAGATTTTGTCGAAGTTATATCTCAGAAGGGTGTAATTGAAATAAAGAAATTATCTCAAGTACAGAATACCAAAATATATATGTATGTAACAAACATGTACGAAACATCACAAATTCACAAATGAGCAACGGAATGAGAATCAGTTTAGCTGCCAGTATAAGTTAAGAAGAGGTTTATAAAATTGAGTGTTTGCAGGTGTGTGAGGGGAGGAGGATTAGTGGTCCTAAAAACTTAAAATGAATTATCGATAGATCTATATATTTGTCAGATATTGATAGTTTTTCAAAAAGACTTGAAGTTTAGTTACCACAAGTTTCCATTCATTGACAGATGACTCATGTAATATGCTTATAATAAACACAGGCCGTTAATTCGTTTGTTAAAATTATTTCACAAAATTATTTCCCCAATATTATTTCGCCAATTATTCCCTTCCATTTGATGCGTATGCACCACTACCTACACAGCCATACAAACACAAAAAAAATGTTTGTGATTTCCTCCGAAACACCAAATTCTACTATGTTACCTATAGGTATGTCAGCAAAAATCCAGGGCCCATACAAGCCAAAGCTCTATGGAGCAGAGTTTCAAGGCTTGTAAATTTATTAACATACCAAATATTTTTAATAGCCATTATTATAAGCTTTTATTCTACTCACAATTGTAATTTTAAAATATACCAATACTGTAGCCAACCTTTTGCAACAAAATAATATTATTTCTCATGAAGCTAAACCCAAAAAATAAATAAAATAAAAGATTATCTCGTTAGGCTAACACACAAAGTTCAAATTTGGAAATGCTGAGATTTCAAAAGAAATAATGCAGATCGATGACATTACCCTCAGTTTAAAACTCAAAAATGAAAAAAAATGCTATCCTTCACAAAACAGTAAATAAGTAATTATTGTCTGCTTGTTGTTATAGTGGTCCTTCTGTGAAAAACTTCAATACACTGACCATTACTCCGACACCTCGTATCTTTCGCTCCTACTTATAATCATAACTAGCTTTGGCGGAGGGGTCTACGCCCCCTCTCCATCCACCATTACTCTGGCACCGTGTATCTCTCGCTCCTATTTATAATCATAAATAGCTTTGGAGGCCCCCTCTCCACCTGCTCCAGTTACAAATCTTAGATTACCAAAATCATATACCCACTTATGCGAGTCTTCAATGGTTCGACGGTGAAATATCATGAAGAAAGCACTTTGTATAATATATGTATATATATAAATAATTATATATAGTAATATGCAGAGTGCCCTATTTTTTTCTTGTATTTTCTCTCGCCGTTATCTCGTGATTATTTCGTTTTAGGTGAAATCTGATAGTGGAAATGAATTTGTCGTTAAAAAGTAGGAGGGGGGATTGTCTCTGTAAATTTTTTCTGTCATCATTAGTTTTTGAAATAAATGACAAATTAAAAAACGGCTAATTTCTCATTAATTTGCAGTTTTTTCATGGCGGATTTGTGAAAAACTAATGGCGATAAAAATATTAATTTTGCGATAGAACTTGAGCAAATTTTCTACTTTTTTCAATGGTACAAACCTCATCTTTGTAGCTTAAATAGTAACTGAAAAATCGTGAAGTGAGAGAAGAGCAATTTTTAAAAAAATTAAAATGTTGTGAATGTTGCATACAACGCGGATAAATATACAAAAAGTGAGATTGAATTTTATAATGTAAATTTTTTATATATCTTAATTGCAATCATTTTCTCTCCTGCTAATTGTTTTTTTCAATTCGTAAAGAAATTACGTTACGCCTTATTCAATACAATTAATGTATACGGCCATCAGCTGCCGAAGAGATTTGATTAATCAACTTCAGCACCTAATTAAATGAAAAGAAATCAAAGTTTTTTTGTTTTTTTTTTTTCAGCGCAGAAATTTATTTCTTAATTTATTTCCAAACGAATAGGCTAGCACACTGGTGACCACGCGATGACTAAATGATTTAGACATTCTATAGGCGTTTTATAAAACCTAAATCGATAGCCAACTTCGGTACCTCTAAAATAGTAACCCTACTTGACGTTATCTGCGCCGCACTGAAATGAAATATTAATTGCAAGATTCCGATTACGCGTCGGTTTACGCCACAAAGTTAAGTTCAACCGACCGATTACGCTTCTTTATGCATTCGGTTAGGCTATACGATTAAGTTTTTGTTCCATCCTCAAAGAGTGGGTTCGTTTCATCACGGCAAAATAAATTTGAATTTTTTTCTGCGCTCTTTTTTTCTTTTTTCTTTTTTTTTTTTTTTTTTTTTTTACTCTTTTTTCTCACATCGACCGTTCGCCGATAGTCGCATGTAATAACGTATCGAATCATTTTACGGCGTATCTCCAATAAATTTTTGGACGGATGATTAAAGAAGACCTACGGTTCAGCTAGCAACCTCCAGAATGTCGACCCTTTACTTCATTTATGACACACCGGGGAGACATTTTGCACGCGGCGCTGCGCGTATTTCTCAACTAAGTATAACACGATATTAAAGGCGTTTCTCTTTCACTCTCACTCCGACACACATAAATCATATTCCAGTTCTTGAGGCTACCTTACCTTACGCACAAAACGTTAACAAAATGTAGTGTCCCTTAAAATGCGAACGCAATTTACAAAAATACTTTTTTCACGTACGTATAGTTGGCCGGGGTTTCGAGTTCAAGGAGTGGACGGTGTCAAAAATGGAAAAAATATATATATAAAGGGAAAAATGAAAGAGAAAAGTAATTCAGCTCGCACCATGCCGAAGACAAGCTGATGATGTGCGGGTAAATAACTGCGAGCCAGTGATGTTATTATGTTACGAAAAACATTATCAAAAACGAATGTTTTAATGTTCCAAAATAACGTTCACATAACGTTTCACGATTCTTTAAATGTCATTAATCATAACGTTATAGAAACAATTTTTTGTTACCGTCAATTTCAAAAAAAAAGTTTTAAATTTTTTCTGGTTAACGGACTATCTTCATCACTTAAATTTAGATGTGATATCATATTGATCAGGAATTTAGGACAAAAACCTGATCTTGGTTTTGAAAATTTCTACTTAAAGTATTGCCATCCAGTATTAGAAGGGTTTTCACTAGGTTTTTCGACATGCTACAAGCCAACTTTTTTAAAAGAACAGATTTTTAGCTTTTTGTTCTATTCCGTTTGTATTTGAGATTTCATGTGTTTACATACAGCTTCTTCATAATCAGCTTCAAAAAAGCGAGACTTCACAATCTAAAAGTTAGACAGCCCCAAATATTCCTTAACGAAAAATAAAAACATTTTTTTCAAGCAAAGATAGTTTTGTAGAATATTGTTACGAGTGGTTTCCAAAATAAAATTTTAAAAATACCTTTCCATACTAGGTGCTAATTTTGTAGGGTACTTAAGTAAGTAGATGAATCCTATTGATTTTGGTTTTGATCATTTTATTTGTTCTCCAGTTATTAGCTCTTTAGATTTTAGTAGGATCTAGTCTGGCCAAACAATAATTTTTGAGAATTTTTATGAGAAAAAATTTCAAGGAGAATATGAAAAAACGTTGCACATCGCATGAAGGTTGGAGTTTTTAGTACCTATGATATTTTGGGGACTACTCCCAACAATATTCCACAAAAAAAAAGATTTGCTTGCAAAATATTTTTTCATTCTCTCAAATGGGTCCAAATTTTCCTAGATTATAAATTGTGACTCCTGTCACAAGCTTATGAGTGGGGCTCGAGCACGCAAACACCGCTGCTTTTTCAACGACTGCATTCAAGTATAAATTTTATTATCTTTACCTAAATTCAATGGAATAAATTTGGTTACTGGAATTGACACTTCGCTTATTTGGATCAAATTGTGATGTTGGAGAATCGAACAAGCATCCTACATATTTGCCAGCCAATAGGTGTAAACTTTACCGCGTGGCTAAGCAACCACCAATGATGACAGATAAAAATTTTTTTTTTCCCATACACGCTGCAATAGTCTCTACAATCTACTTTTAACATGAATTCAACGCCTTATCAAACAGGGAAGTGATGGAAGTTCTCGCATCTTCTAGAAGAGATGTGCATTACCAAGCTGATCATTCTGCACTACATTATGAATGCGATCACTTCATTTTTTAGCCTTCTAGAAAAATTTAAAATGTTGCCAGTAATTGCTAATTTCCTCAAGTAATGGGCCTTATGTTCTTATGCTCATGTTACGTAATACGATGAATCTACAAGATTCATCCAGCAATAAAATATGAAGATAATGAAGTTATTTTGTAAAATATTATTTTTTATTTATAATTTTATACCCGAACTCGCTTTTTGCCAAATTGAATTCATTTACCCTATCAGTGTTTGTAAAAATTTTATCTTAAAAGTTTTTGTAAGTTTCTGTTAGTTCAACGCAAAACTTTACTTGAAACTGAAAAAATTCCTTTCCAACTTTGCAAGTAGGTACCATACATAGGTATATGATAGTGAACTCTCCAATTCACTTCTCCAAAACACATCTATCTAATATAAATATAAATAAAATAAATAATTATAAAAATTAAATACATGACTTTAATTTTTAATTCCAAGAGTATATACAATACTTGAGATCAAACTCACAGATTGTTAGGTGTACGAAAATATAAATTTTAAAACTGAATGTGTTTGGGAAAAATAAATTTGAAAATTTACTTTCATACATGTACAGGACTTACAAGTAATGTTAGTAGTAACTTGAACAAGACTAAACTTGCAAGATAAAATTTTTATAAGCATTGCAAAAAAAAAAAATGATCCTAATAAGCAAATGATTCAATTTGGCAAAAAACTAGTTCTTGTATAAAATAATTATACGTAAACAAATAATAATTCGTAGAACAACTATACTATCTACATATTTTATTGATGGATGGATGATTCTCGCAGACTCCTCATATTATGTAACATGAACATAAGAACATAAGGCCCATTACTTGCGAAAGTTGGAAATTTTATTTTCACATAAATATCATCACTTCTTCTGTTCAAGTCTTGATTTGTTCAGGGGGGCGGTGACATGACCTTTTCCCAACTATTTTTGTAAATACTAAACTGATACGTCGTACTTATTTCTCTGAAGATATGTCACTATTGTGCCCAAATTCTAATTCTCTTTATTTTCATACGTACCTACATCTACATTATTTCACATATTTCCTATTCCATTCGTCAACTCCCAATTATGTTTTCCCGTAACATCCAATCAAATGGATGGTGCCATTTGACGTTGAAATTTCTCCTATTATTTTTTATATTTTTTCAATCATTATAACTTTTTAGTCTTTTCTCTCTCTGACACTGCCAAAAATAGAATGAAAAATTATTTTCATTCGATACGTTTGGTTTATGATAGTCTTTCTCTTGCGGAAATTACAAAATTTGGTTCCCTATTTAAAAGAATCTAACTAATCGTTGCTTTGTTTTAAAAAGCTTGAGGTACAATTTGGAATTTTTGGTGGCTCTATAATCACAGAGAACTGGCCGAATTTTTCACTTTTTTGCTATTTTTCAACAGAGTCGCACAGTGCTCACAGGTTATTATAAAGTATTCTACTGAATAATGGTGAAAAGTCTCTAAGACTATGAGATATTTGTTTTTTGTTTAAATGTTACATATATAAAAGCATTAAGAGTCCACTATACAACTCGCAAATATTTAGGTAATTTTTCGAGCAATTTAAAAATTTTTGGTTGCGCACTCATGTGTAATAATTATTGAAGACTTTCCTTTTTTCAATAGGTGAGATTATTTCAAGTGAAATATTTTTATAAAAATAGGAAACATTAAAAATTTCCATAAACGTGTGAAAAATTTTTATTATTTGAGATTTTCGGACAATACTATTTGTTTCTGAACGCCTTTTTTGAACTAATTTTTTGATTAAAAATTTGAAACTAAAATATTCCAAAATTTTATTCTTGTCGAAATCAAAAATGTAATGGATCAGAATCAGTTAATCCAAATTCAAGTTCCAAAATCTGAAGTTGGGTCAAGAATTTTGAGAGTGTTGAAACCGGTTGGTTCCTGAGAAGAAGATTCCAACCTGGCGAATTTCGGATTTCTGGGCGCCATTCAGCAGACCTGTACGAACTCGATTCAAGAAAGATAAAAAACAAATATTTTATTTGTATTTGTGATTTGCAATTCTACAAAGTATTTTTGAAGGTAAGCTTTGTTACAACTAATGATTTTTGGTATTAAATTAATGGATTTTATAGTTGTAGAGTTTCTTTTCATAATGCACTAAAATAATATCATTATGGGTTGAATTGTGAAGTAAAATGGGTAGGTAAGCATTGACATGGGGTAAGAATAGTTACGAGAATGAGGTAGTATAAATATAACTTTAATATTGATTTTGAGGATGATGATTGGTAGGTTTAATTGTGGAGGTTCTTTCTTTATATGAGTTCCAGACACCTGACTTTTGCGGACACTCCGAAAATTTTATTTTTTCTTGAAAAATTTTGGTTAAAATTTGAAGTTAAGTATGCAGGATATGGGTCTCACGTGGGTGAATTCCTTATGAATGAAGCCACCGCTTTGAGATACCACATGTTGCAAAAAATAAAATATAATTTTGGAGGTATTAGTTTACACTTTATTTCAACAGGGATACGTTTATATTTCTATAGGTATAGGTACATAATGTTAATGAAGGGAAAATTACTTGTACCCTTTAGTTTTTATTTGCCACAAAATTTGACACAACATTATTCAAGTAATGACTGAGACAAAAATTAGACCTAGGTACTCATTTTCGTGCAGATATGAGAGATAGAGTGCTTTTGGTATGTGCAAGTTTTGGAGGTATTGCGTTGTTTTGCTGCACGAAGGTTTTTTTTAATGGGCTGGTCGTTCTGAGGTGATATAGATGTAGACGTCAACTCCAAATACTTGCAAGATATAAAATCATGGATGAGTAAAAATGTGGAAAATACTCACAAAGGATATTCTGATTGAAAATAATTTCCTATCAAAGATGAATAAAATTCGAATTAGGTAATGTGAGTTCCTGCCTCTAAGAAGAATAAGATACGTCATTTTATGCAGAAACGTGTCTAGAATTTCATCAAGGGAAGTGATTTGAGACCAAACTAAAATCTCATGATAACTTTTTTGTAGTCATATAAAACAGGCGTGCTGTGAGGCGACTTTGTTGAGAACACTCCCTCACGTTGTTTTTAAAGGGGAGTTGTTTTTTTCTTTCTTTTGTTTTCAGTACGTTATAATTTAATTTGATTTTTATTAATTTCGATTTTGTAACCACCCTCCTCAATCGAAGAAAGTTGATTTTTAAAATGTAGGTAGGGTGCAATAAGATTATTAGCCTAAGAGTGAAAAAAAGCTTAATGCGGCCTTGTTTATGATCAATGCCCTGATGTATTGTAAAAATTCACTCTCTTAATTTCATTAATACAGATAACACACCCCTGTAATTTATTAAATATATATAACACTTTAACTTATTATTGTGTCATGTATTATTTTTGAAACAATAATGCCGTTACAGTTTATTGAATTTTTTTTATTTGTCTCAGTGCCTAATATCTGCTGTTAAAGTTCAGAGAGGAGAATTCTCAGGGAATACCCCGTCATTCACATGTAAAAAAGTTTTTAAAGTCTTGGTTGTGACGGAATTGACAATGACAATGACAATAAAGTAATGAACACTATGAAGAGTCTCACTGTAGGCTCTCTCAAAATAATATTTTCTGTCCATCATATTTTAAACAAAAGTCATTTTTAACATTTTATCCCACTAAGTGAACGCTAGTGTCTTCACCTGTCCTTCATTTTAAACTAACGACACTTGCACTTACTTAGTGGGATAATTTGTCCCAGCTACAAACTGATGACGATTTTATTACACTGGCTTCATGGCAGTGCGTCAACTAGTCTAAATAGTTTATAATTATAACTTTGGTTACAGCACTGGCTCTCTGACGCAGAAGTCACAGGTTCGAATGCCCGCAGCGGAAAAACTTTTGCAAAAAAAAAAAGAAAAACAAATTATTAAAGGAAATGACGACGAAAAGTAAGTAGGACCGGTGTATAAAATGATGCATACGCCTAAGACGATGTAGAAAGTAAAAACCGATGTATAAAGTAAGTACTTTATACATTGTCGAGATGCGTATAAAAAAGAAGTTTATCAACAGGTGTTGCAAAAAATATAATTTCACATCATTAAAAATGAGATTTTACCACGGAAAATCAAACATTAATCTACTAATTTTCATTTCGCCAAAAATCTTCAAATATTATCGACAGAGTAAGACAGAAAAAACATGAAAGGCACAAATTTTTTTTAATTACAACCAACTAACAAAATGTTCGCACTGAAAAAAGAGAAAAACACCTTCGTGCGCTAGTACGTGTCACCACTTTGAAAAGGCGAGCTCTTATCTCAAATAGGTACTGTGAAGTTCTGAAACTTTGCAACCGTTTTTTCTGCAACACGGCGTTAGGAAGTTTAAATGTTAAAACATTATTGGCGGCGGGGGGTGGCTAAAAGGAGAGGGGTTGAGAAGACGAAAAAAAATAAAGAACACGTCGAAAGTCTAGCTTTTCGTTTTTGTCGTACATTTTTTCCCTCACGTTTCACTCATTTCGTTTACCACCACCCAGCGAACTTCTATCACGAATTACGTCTAAATCTTTTCGTCGTCCAAACTTGTCTCCATGTTGTTTTTACTTTTGCTGCGACAACACCACTGCAGCGTCCGCACAAAAGACAAAACGAAACCGTTGGTGGAGGGGCAAGGAAAACGCTGTTTTCACCAAATGTTACTTCGTCATTTCTGCGGCCGTGACGATTAAAATGGTTTGGCAATTTCTTCACGTAATGGAGTACCGTACACACACATTAATCTAGCGAGTACGAAATATGAAATTGACCAACCGCGCGTCGATTATATGACTTTGTGCGATGCGAATTCATATCTATGTACACTTAGTGGTGCAGTGAACAGACAAGAAATCGTAGCTTATGGCGAACATTGAAATACCGGACAGAATCGTGATCCTTGAGAATGATTTATTCGATACAGAAAAATTCTTCAAACATAAGGGGTGCAATATTATAATCCCACCGCGTGTACTGAATTTGTATTACTTGTGGCGCATCTACAGTATATGTAATTATTAAATTATAATTCTTTCTGAGAGGAGTGGATCTTTCGAATTTAAAAATAAATACGCTATATAAACGGGTTCGAAAAATTTTTCGAATCGCAACAAATTTCGAAAATTTACGAACATTGATGGGCGTCGCAACAGCGAGGGAAGTTGGGGCTCTAGCTTTAGCCTCACCGAAAAAACTGGGAAAAAGGGACAAAATAAGGCGAAATGGTGAAGCCAAAGATAAATTAAATTAAATTTTTTGGGCGACATGCCGATGACAAATGTTTAAAATACTATTTCTTGAAACCTATGATGACGACATAAAATACAGATATTCATACTCAAATTTGAGTTTTCAAAAGTTGTGAGAGGGGCTATGAAATTATGAAATTCTTTTGTCCTTGTGAAAAGAAACTCCTAGATACGCACACGCGAACATTCCAAACCTTCTGGGAATAAAATGAACGACTGACTTAACGGAACTGGGTGAAGGGCGATCGGTGAATTAAATGTTCGGAGCTCGGCTTCTCACGTACAATAGTTTAAATTTTTATGGTGTGGGCGATCTTCTCGATAAGTGATAAACATGATCCAACTAAATAACCTGCGCTTTTACCAGGGATCAGGCTCAAACATGAGACCATTTTCAGTTTTTTAAATTTTCCTCGGTAAATAAGCGATATACCCTACAAAAATACTTCAGTATAAAAATAATGTACATAAATTTTGAAATAAAAAATTTTCCCATTTATTTTATTCATAACTAAGTATCATGGGGCGTCAGATGCACGGTGGTAAAATAAGATATTTTTATAAATCATAATAATTTTATTGAGACTATATAGGAATGCTAAAAATGAATCTGGCCTATGAAATTAGCATACTGAGATTTCCCATCAGTAAGTAGTCTATATAATATATTTCATGCCAATTCATACGCAAAGTGTTCCCAATAATTGAAATGAACTTTCACAGAAATCATGGGAAAACTGTAAATGAACTGACTATGATAGAACCACAGTACTACAGCGGTGCTTTACCATTAGTTGAAAATTATTGTATTGTACAACAATATCAATAATATCGATAGTTATCAATATTAAACAAACATAATTGGTGAGACGACCAATCCTTCTCCCCTCACACTCCTACAAACACTCGACTATCTTTTACCTTATACTTTTGTACCTTTGCTTGCGGCTACACTGTAACACTATTTGGCTGCTCACTCATCTATCTCCTGTACATGTTCGTTTCGATACATCAATATTTCATTGCTAGTTTATGGTAAAAAAAATCATAAAAAACGATCGATGGTTTTTCACTAAAAACTGATTTTCCAAGAATTTTTTGTTTTCTAGTTTCCTCGGAAACCAGTGAACCAATAGGCATAAAATTTCTATTAGACATGATCCCACCACATAAGGCATAACTTTCATGAAAATTTTAGTCCTATCTCTTTTGTAGTTTTCTCAAAACGTGGACACGAAATTTTTTCTAGCAATTTTTCTTCTTCAGTTTACTAAGAAACTATCAAATTAAGAAGTACCAAAATTCTGTCAGACAATTGTACCTATATTAAGATAATCTATCGTGAAAATTTTAACTTCATCCCTTTTGTCGTTTTCACAGAATCCTGGAAAAACGACTTTTCCAAGAATTTTTGTTCTCATGATTTCTTAAAAACTACTGAATCGATAGGCGCCTAACTTGTAAAATAACTATCACTTGTAAAAATTTCAGCTCTATCTGTTTGGTAGTTTTCTTAAAACCACGACCACAAAATTTTTCCAGCAATTTTTTTTTCTTCAGTTTTCTCAGAAACTACTGAACTAATAGGCACAAAATTTCTGTCCGACTTGCACTGACTTTTCCAGGAATTTTGTTTTTTAGTTTTCTCAGAAACTACTGAACCAATGGGTACCAAACTTCTTTCAGACCTGCTCCTATATGATAACTATTTCTCAAGAAAATTTCAGCACTACTAGTTTCGTAGTTTTCTCGAAACGGTGAATACAAAATTTTGGGCGATATATACATATTTAATACCCAATTTTCGAGCAAATGGAGTAAATATTCTCTTGATAATTTTCGAAGCAGCGACGAAATTTCACTTTTTACGTGGTTGTTGAAGTTTCTCGAGTTGCATAACCCTTCCTTTTCGTTTTATTTCTCTTTAACCACAATTCTAAAAACCATACTTCGGTGGCAAGGGGACGTTCCAACCGATTCAACTTTCCCGCATGGCTTACTAAAAAAAAAAAAGTTTCACATCGCGACTTAACAAATTTTTTGTGATTCAGAGAGTTGAGACGTTGAAGAAAGGAAGGAGAGAAAACTAGAGGAAATGTGAAAAACAAGTTAAACGTTCGAAGTAAAACCCACATCTGAATCACTCCCTGATAAAATCCGGCCATCGGGACGGGCCAAAATAAAAAAACAAATTAAAGAGTACTTCAACCCCCAATCCTTCGCAACGTAAACGATCGACTGAAGCTGACAAATCGTAGAAATGCCTGCTCAAGTCTCATTTCAAGAAGACTTGCTCGCCGGTAATCGTTGCCAAAAAATACAACCGATTCTCTGCCTCGTACAACGTGCGGTCGAATTCCTACAGGTGCGATGCCTAACAAACACGTGTACTTCGGTCATAAGCGTCATAACCAACAACATTACGACATTTTTGCATTAAAAGGGCAAACGAAAACGACTCCCACTACACACCTTTATCAGCCACGTAAAAAGGTATCTCCGCACAACCCTTTAAATTCGCTTTCTGGCGCCTGAAACTTTCGAGTACGAGTCACACGTCCCAATTTTCACTCAGCGCAATAACAGCCAAAAATGTAGGCTAAAATACTATACAAAGAGTGAAATGGGAAAATTATTATTCGTTTTTACTGCTATCTACTGCGTAACCTCTCAGACTATTTTGCTAATTGCGATTAACGCGGTTCACGACGCTACAGAAAGTGGAAAATGAAAAGTAAAAGGGTGAGACGATGCCAAGAATGACAGATGAGTTTGTTCGAAAAAGAAAACTAGGCTGAGAGAAGATACAAACGATGGCCTCTCGCAAACATAATTTCGGCGGTTACTGCTTTTTTAGCATCACCTCGAGAGTAATCGATTTGCATAAGTCAGTTCCTCTTTCGTTCCTTTCCTCCCCTCCCCCCGCACCTGCCACCAAATTTCTTCATCTCTTTCTTTGTTGCAGAAAACGTGGTTACCTCAAAAGTTGTTGACGTACGGTCGAGGAGGTGGGAAAGTTGAAAATGTGTTTTACAAGGCAGGAAGAAAATCTTAGCCCCAGGTGCCCGACGCAATGAAAAGCATACGTTAATAATTCAATTTGGCGATGCCAGTTAAAACGGGGTCGTGCGTGTTGCGCTGAGGTAAAATAATGAAAAAATAAAGTAAAGTACCCACACAATTTTTGCTGCACACTGTGGCTAATATATATATATAGGGGAAGGAAAAAAGGAAAAAATCTGTTCATGCTGCTAACTTTTGACCTGTTTTGAAGACAGGCAAAAAATAAAAAAAAAAGAAAGAAAAAGGTATTCCCTTACACAGGTAAAATTGTTTTTCGAGAGCCAAGGGAATTTTACCTGAGGGGAAGAATTATTTTGTAATAATCATTTGAAGAAAAAAAAAATGCAAGAACTGTTTTGTTACTTTCCCTTTGGCCTCACTTATCATCGCATTATAGAATGAGTTACAACGTGTTTGTGAAAATAATAAAAATTATTTTTAAAGACTACTTTAAAAGAAAAACAATTAATGGCTCAAAAAGTTCAGTGTGCCTTTACTGTGTAATTTAATAGGGGTCTACGAGGCTTAGGGGTCTACGTGGCGTAGTGGTCAAGTGCTCGACCTCACAATCGGAAGCTTATAGACGCGAGAAAGTGGCAATCTGTTCGGTCTGATTCAACCGGTGCTCCTACTGGCGATTGGATAATCCTTGTAGCGAGACTACTGTCAGATTCGAACCATTCGCTTCTCTCCCATGTTGACATCAAATGACCTGCAGACAATGGGCAAAATGGCTACTTTGCTAGAACCCAATAAATAAGAAACACATCTTAATCTGTGCAGATGGATTCTTCGAACTACCGATTATTTTTACTTTATTCGTAAGACTGCCAAATGGTGTGTGATGTCATCAAAAAATTTTACATCCTTATCTTCCACACCAATTTCCTCGTACAGTTCACAAGCCCAAATATTATACCCGCCGTTAAAATTGTAGCAATAATACGCCTAAATCGGTTAAAAATCTATTTTTGAATTTTCGTTGTAATTTATAATATTATGTAGACTCAGTGACGTAATTTCGGGGGTGGGGGCAGAAAGAGCAATGATCCTCCAAAAATTTTTGCCCCCTCTCTGTTCCGCATAGAAAATTGGCAGGAAATACTTAAACATTAATATACTGGATGATAAATTGCTAGCATTAGCGAAAAGAAAAAGCTTCATCTCCCCTCAATCCAGGTCCTCAATCTCAATGGCCCCTCCCCCCAAAAAATCCATCTACTCCACTGCGTAAACTAAGTTTGCAAATGAACAAAAACGAAAGCCATTCTGATAAATATATTATTCTGCAAGTGAAATCCGAAAACGCGGGATCTTGTTATTCGTTTTTTCGGTGCTCAATTTCTCGAGTAGGAGAATTTCAAGGGCGGAACTGTAGATGAATTTCGTTTCTCCATGGTTCTAACTCTCACATTCTGCCTTTAGTTAGGCGACCATACGGCCCTACATCAGTTAGGAAAACATATTTCTGGTTGAAAATTTTATTTTACTGTCACATCGTAGTACAAACATCGTGTTTCTCTCATTCAAGACTTAACACAAATTTTTGAGTAGGTTTTTTACTAGAATCTACTTATTAATCTTCACGTCATGGAACCACCTAGGGGTGGGGGTAGGTACGTTTGTCGTTTCATAACTCAAGAAAAATTTTAGCATCAAAAGCTCAAATTCATATTCATATATAAGCCATTTTGTTAACGTAGGTCCAGTTATAATCACGAAATTTGGAACAAACATTAGTGCTCAGAAATCTGACCTATTGATTTTATTACGAATCGGCCGTATGGTATTTCCGGTATCGCTATTTTCGTTTTCATTTTGACTATAAAATTCTTAATTTTTGACCAATAACTACAAAATTTGGAACAGATATTCATTATAATTTATTATAACTTATTATGAATTTTATACACAAGTTGGTAAAAAAGTGTATTAAGCAATAACTTTATAAAACATGAACAGTAATAACATCAAGAATTAAAAGAATTAGTTAGATTGTAAAAGACTTAGTTAAGATTGAATTAGAATGAATAATAATGAATGTAAAAGTACAAAACATGAGATTATATAGTATTTTGATTATTAGTCTAAAGAAGAGGTTCAAGCGAATTTACAGTGCTGGAAAAGGGTTTTAATCTTATTGGTTGATAGAAATATATGAACATAGAATATGATCAATGGTCTTGTAAGAATATGACAAAAAGTGGGTTTTCACAAATAATTTAGTGGAAATTAGAATGTATACAAGATTGCAAAAATAATATAAACAAGAAATAAGTTCATAGGTTTAGAGTAAACACAGTATAAGTGTTTACGTAGGAAATGATGTCATTAAGTAAGTCTTGACTGGTAGAAATGACGTGAGAATTTATGAATGGAATATAAGAGAAAATAGATTGAAAGTAATGATGATGATGATAATTAAGAATACGAATTTAGGAAGTATTATAAATGATAGGAAAATATCGTTACAATCAGCCATCCGGTACTTCCGGTAACACTATTTTTGATTTTATTTTGTCGATAAAACGCCCAATTGTGGACCAATAGGAATGTAATTCGGATCTATTCTAACATTTTACTAATTTTGGCGTAAATTGTCTGAATAGTACTAAAGGTGCAGCTATTTTCGATATTATTTTGGCTATTAAAAGCTTGATTTTGAACCAATAACTAATAGATTTTCTAAAAATATCAACTAAAATTTATTGCAACAGGCTACCAATTCTCGTGCAGATCGACCGAAAGGTACTTCTATAATAAATATTTTTATTTCCATTTTGTAAAAAATGATTGTTTTTAACTGGGTAATTTTAAGTCAATAGTTGCAAAATTCAATGCAATCATCGCAATTATAATCAATTAATAACTTTTTAGTAACTAATTTTCTATTTTTTGAAAACCTATTTTTTCTAACAGAGCTGCTGCTGTGTTAAGAGTTACTTTCCATAATATTTTGTTTCTTATTGTTTTGATAGATTTTACTACCGTCCGACTACGTGGTGGTCCTTTAATTACGAATACTCATTTTTTTCATTTGTTTTTCAAGATAGAAAAAATTTATCTGAAGTTATTCTTATTAATGCTTAGTGTAAATTTTGAATTTATAATAAAATTATACAAATTATTTATAATCGCTGTAAATACCAAAAACTGGACTTAACCTCCTGGTTTTCTCATAAGGAAAACTACCGTTTTTCTCCTTAGATTTTAAGACTGGAGAAAATTTCAGGAAGATTTGACTGGACAAACATTAACCATCAGTCAAGTATTGACGATTGTAATATTACTTAAAAATCAGGAAATTTTCATAAAAGCAGCTGTCTCAATTTTGCGTTAGTTTATCACTACATTGAAACGCCTTAATTATACATGCGGGTAGGTAAGTCATTTTATTGATACAGCACATTAATTGTAATATTTATGTTTACATTATATCTCTCCTTCGGTCAATCGGAGAAGATCTTTTATATATATAATAAAATTAAATCCCAATTTTGGTACATTTATCCGCGATTTTTCCAACATTCATAACATTTTAATTTTGAAAAAAACGGCTCCCCGAAAAGAATTCCAGTACATTTATATATTTGGGGCACACGTATCAAACAAAACAATCAGCGAATGTATTATCAGCCAAGTACAGCCATTTAATAAAAGTTATACATAGTGCTCAAAATTTTCTGCGTCCAATTTTTCTCATTTTTTAGTCGCTCGCTAGACGAAGATTCACCACCATTCCCATCCCGATGATACGATAACAACGAAAATTTTACCATCACTTCCCCAAAGGCCTAAACCCTTGGCGGCTTCACCTAACCCCAAATAAAATATCATAAGTTTTTCCGGAACTAACCTTTTTTTTTACGCTATACTTGGCTACTTGCCCTCTGAAAGTCGGAGGTAAACTACGCTGTAACGACTCGAAAATTTAATCGCTTTTTGAAACCAGACAAAAATTTAATTACCTGATAGTATGAGCCGCGCCCCGCCATCATTTATAACGCTTTTCCATTATACAATTTCGTAGTAACAGTAGCAACAGCACAATGGCGTGCATGAAACAAACTTCGTCGTTTTGAAATGGGAAAATAACGAGA
The DNA here is from genome assembly GCA_011428145.1 of Ericerus pela. NCBI lineage: Eukaryota > Metazoa > Arthropoda > Insecta > Hemiptera > Coccidae > Ericerus > Ericerus pela. The sequence continues at coordinate 628,416 of WOFM01000249.1, forward strand.
GACTGACCCCCCCCCCCGGTTACGCCAATATCTGAAAAATACCGCTCTAATTCTCCCCCTTTCGCTCATCCCCACCTAATCAAAACCAATACTCGAGGATGGTTATTATCTTCTCGACGACTTAATTTAAATGTTTCCCTAAAAATTTGTTTCGTACGTAAAATTTTAGTTCTACTGCGTAAGCGTCGCTTCGGTTCACCCCCAATCATTCACCCTCTCCACCACACCGTCTAATTGATTACCATGTGATCACTCATCGCAAAAATTTCGTACACGAGCGATTTTTTTCTCGCATGAAAAAATAATTTACATTTTACGTGGCGTGCGTACATACGTGCGCGCACACGCACACACACATTTATATAAATATATATATATATATATATATATTTATAGGTACATACACATTTTCGCAAAAATGGTTCAAAATTTCGCAATTCAAAAGATTTCGCAGAAAGGAGACGAAGCAAGGAGGCAGGCGAAAGACAAAATAAAAGGACAAACCTTACAAACGGTTAACCTTTTTTTTTCTTCATTTTTTTAATACGCTTAAATTGATTCACAACAAATGCCCGATGTAAAAGCTTTATGTGACGATGGATGGAGGGACAGTGAAGAAGAATGAACTAATTCGACGTGAAACTGTATCTGAAAACATTTAAGCACAGACAATTTAGCATCGTATCGTCGTCGTCGTCGTCTGTCTGGATAACCGTAGTAAAATAATGGATATAGGTAGGCACGAGTGAGCAACACGAGAATGTGAGTGAGAACTTGTGAGAGGGGCGCAAATTTTCATCGAGATGTTACAATTTTTTGGGATGGATATGCCTTCTAGTTTATTTGCAGCGGTAAAATGCGCTGACGTGAAACGACAATAAAATTACGATAATTTGTTGTGGAACGTCGACATGCATCATCGAGATATGGTTTGTTCGAAAGGGCTGAAAATCGAGGGTTCATTAACCATCGCCTGATTTCCTTATTTGAAATTTTTATTTAATTTCATTGCGGGACACGTTTTCGATCTCAGAGTTCCGTGAAATTTGCCACACTTATTGTCACAAAAATTCGTCACAAAATGACTCCTATTCTCGCAAATTCGAAATTTCACGCCTTCACGAGAAGTCCGTCTCAGATAACCCTGCTTCACTGAGTCCTGGACTTGGAGACACAAGGTTTGGGATCGGAATCTCCAAACGAGGCGTCTGATGCTAAGTCCAGAAAGACGTGCTCCCGGCTCCTGGAGACGTGTTCTACGTATGTGAGTAGCCCCAGACCCCCAGCAATCGGGCAGGGGCCAACGATAGGGATGGCCCCTCCGGCGAGTCACCAAGCACTGAGTTTTAATTTTGAACAACATCTGATGACATTTCGGTCGACCAATAAATGAGAAATGACGCAAAAAAAAAAATACAAAATGTGGATGCACCACTCCCATTCCTTCTCAACGTCAATTAGCACATTGTAGTTCAGTAAGCTGCAACTCTGAGCTAAGTCAAAACTAAGCTTACTGATGTAGGACTATGCCAATTTTCTTCAGGTGGGAGTGGGGGGTGAAAGAAATACTCTAAAACTTTACCAAAATGTAAAATTCCAATTAAATTATCCTTTCTCCTTCGGTACAGGTATTTTAAAACCTTTATTAATGTAACGATATATTTCTACTCGATAACTGTCACATTATAATATTTCATATTAGAGCCTTACAAATACAAGTACGGCAATACGCCATTTTGTATCCACAGTTTAATTCACATAACCCTTCCAGAATTTCAGATTTATCTCAAAAACCAATGACACGATTTCAGCGAAATTTTCACAGAATTTTTAATAAATATATGTTAATGATTCACCAAAATTTTAGCCTTATACGAACAATAGTTCTCCTACAATCGCATTCGATAAATTTGATTGCATAGTTTGATCCCACAAACTTGTGTATGATAAGAGGCTTGTTTGTTTGGCCCTTCAGTCTGTTGAGCGAACGTAGATTTCAAGTGAAACAATGAAAAATATATATAAAATTAATAAAAAAGTTTAAAATCCTAAAATTTCTCAGAATTAACGTAAGTATTAATGAATTCACTTACAAACTTTTGAATACAAAATGGCGCATTGCCGGACTCGTATCTGCAGGGCTTTACTTCATATATATTTCATCACAATCTCAAACCGTCATCTATCTTGTATAATAAATAACATAGATTTGTGTGGACATAACTCAGATGCCACAGAAGAATCTTCCAACATTTTACACTATTGCTGACTCTCTCACACACTCATTTCTGCCACATGCCATACGAATCAGTAACCTTCAAAGATGCGCGCTTAAATTTGTACAGATGACTTCACTTATTGGACATAATTCAACCATCATCAAGAAGAACTACATTTATACAAATTATGCTGTCATCCCATTGTTCTCAATGACATCATTTTATCGTGTCAATCAGCGAATCTTTACTTCTATTACAATGGACTTCATCTTCTGAGTCTTCAATGTTCATCTAAAGATAATATATTTGTATTACACAAATGTTACTTTGAAGTCGTATTAAAGTGTACTGTAATCTTGTCAAAGTGTTGAGTTTATCAGTCATTTTATGTATAAAATTGCCGTCACAATGACACAAACGTGACAAAGTTTTCCACCTCGTAAACGAATAAGGATATATGTTCAAAACAATATAGTAAGGTTCATTCCATCCCACGTACGTCAAACGTGAAAAATATGCCCCCATGTCAAGTTTTCATGTAGGCTATACCCCCATCGATATGAATTTTGTCACAAAATTAAACTAGAAAAGAACGTTTAGCATTTAATCTTCCATTAAATAAAAAAAATTGTACTTATTATCAGTATTCTCTCACGACAAACAGAACTGTAAAATATAAAGTGAGGAGGAAAAATTCTACTTTTTCAATCGAGTTCCTATTTAAAGGAAACTGTCACAACTGAAAAATTGATCGATTTTCATTTTATTGCCCAAAATATTCTCACAAACTGACCAAGGTCGAGTATCTGGTCACCCAAGATCAAAATAAATAGGTAATAAAAACCTTCACAACTGAGCTCCTAAGTACATTACAATTACTTATATCACTCTTTCATTACCGGCCACTGTTCGAATGACCCCAATTTTTTAGTTCGAAAAAAATAAACAACGGAAACTGTTCATTCTCGGCAGCATTTGCATGAAGAAAGGTAAATAGCAAGCTATATTCGATATTCATTGACACTGACACCACTAATAATGAAAAATATTCACCAGTGAAAATAAAACAAAAATTATGGTAAGTTATAGAACAAATTTTTCTTCCCCACACATTTGAAGCCGGTACCTAAACAACTTATAAAAAAAAAATTGATCTCAACGAGACAAAGATCAATTTTACAATCCATCTCCTGCAGTAGCAAGATTGAGATAATGATCAGAAGGGGTATACTCCAGGTATACGGAGTATTCCCCGCAAACACAGATTTTTTTTTTTATGTAAAAATTTAATACTCAATGGCCAATTGCCTAAATAATAGTAGATACACTGTGTACTTCGTGGAACGACGACATTATTGTTGACCGTATGTGAAATTGTAAGGAATCTTTTTTGTAGGGAAATTTATGCTCTTTATTTTTGTATAGACCTATTTATACTGTAAAACTGAAAGAGAAAAAGTTATCCTGAAAAAACAGGTTGGAATTTTTTTTTTTTATATTTTCATTCGCTATTAACTCGAAATGATTTCGTTTTTAGTGAAATCTAATAATAAAAATTAATTTGTCATTACAAAAAGGAGGGGTGTCACTGAAATTTTTTTTACAATTATAACTAGTTTTTGAAATAAAAAATTTTAAAAACTGAAAATTTTCAATTAATTAACTATTTGTTATTTTTCAATTATGAAGAAGTCATTGATGATTAAAAAAAATTATAGGTGATAAATTTTCTCCTCTTTCCAGCAATACCAGACTCGGCTTTAACGGTTCAATAGCAGCCGAGTAATCATCCACTGAAAGACCATAGGTTTTTTTCAAAATAAAAATGTTATTTATTTCAAAAAAGATTTTCATTATTTTTAATTGGCAATACAGATTTTTCGGTCCCAGGACATGCAAATTTCACTTTTTGGTCCTTAGACAAGAGAATAGTTGAATGTGGACAGATGGTGGCGTAGCCGCCCAGTAGTGTTTACCCTTCTGAATAAGGTGAACCTGTAGGATGCTGATTCAATTCCTTAAGCTGGCAAGTCCTACACTAATCAAAATAAATAAACGGAATAAAGAGGTAAATTATGGGCTACACATCAGGTAAAATCAACCTGAAGTTCCTCAAAAATAAAAAAAAACATTCCAGGAAAGAATAAGCGGGTATAAAATTACTTTTAGCCCAACAACAATAATTTAATGTGGAAAGAATATTCCTCGTATCAGCCCCGATACTTCAAAATGTGATTTCTATTCCTGTCGGAATGCCAAACTGAAAGAGATGGATGTTTGAAGGAAGTGCAACGCGCCAACATATCCTATACTAGCGAAAAGGAATCGCTTAACAAAAGCTAGAAAAGTGCCAATAAATCAGGCAGAAAAAAGTACCGACTGCCCTTCTAAATAATGCAGAAAATACGACCTACAATATTAACACCGATTCTTTTTCTTTTACTCTCTCTTTTTCTCGAATTTATCGACTTTCAAGATGTATGTTTGATTTAATGCCGAAAAGTGCGCACCAAAGTTGCTTTATACAATGGTGATGTCGAATGAAAAATTTACACCAGAAACCAGTGAGTAAAGGAAGTCGAAACACCACACAAGAGTGCATTGACATTAAAAAAAAAAAAAAAAATCAAAAACAAAAAAAAAACAAAAAACAAAAGAAATAGACATTTTTCGTTAAAAATTACTGTCAGTCGATATTATTTTAAACAATCCAGTTTAAAATGAAAAAATAAAGACTGCTGGCAGTTTCAATTAGGAATTCATTCATTCTAAACTCGACTTTCAAACGTACACAGTAGACTATAGTAATCAAATAATTCCATGACGTTTTATTTGGACGTGCTTACGATTGAGAGTAAAAACTTTTTTCGAGTGCCAAATGTACAAAAGTTAATACCTAATACCATACCACGTCTTCTCTACACTACAAAGCTGCAAAATTTTTTTCATTAGACAGAAAAACCATTCAATTACTGGACTGAATTCTTCGACATATTCGTACGTACCGGGATGCGTTCAAAATGAACGACGAAAACAACCAAGGAGTTCAAATACTATCCCAAATTTACCCAGGTCAAAATGAATGATTTGTCCCAATGTCAAGATAAATAATTAAAACACAATAGATTGTTATCAAAGTAACACTGCATTAATGAATTAAGATGCGATGGCACATTTCGCCCACAAATTGGATGTAGTCTCATACCTCCGTGAACGATGTGAACGATATCGGACAAATGATTCAATTTAAGAGATCGCGACTTTGTGCATTTCGAATCTCGATTCTTCCAACGCATGAAGTGAATGTGATCTATTTAATTATCTTGATATGGTGGTGTCGGTTTTTCAAAATTTTCCAATAGATTTTAACCGATTTGATCGAAAAGAGAGTTATCGATTCGATTTAATCGATAATCGACTCTTAGAAAATCTAAAATCGATTTATCGATCTCAAATTTTGTTTAGGTAAGAAAAACAAAAGGAAACAAGCTAGAGCGAAATACTCAGGAAGAAACACGATTAAGATGATTTAATTTAACATGGTGAATGGTAAAAGGTTATTAGAAAATAAAATGGAGAAATTTGTATATAAAAAATTAAAAATCGATTTTGCCAAAATTTTCTGATTGATCAATAGTGATTAAAAAAAAATTTTTTTCAAATTCCAATTTTATCGATTATCGATTGATTGAAAAAAAATCTAAACCAATATCTTGATATCGACATATCTATTAAACACAGATGTTAGGTTTTGTAAATTTGATAAAATCAGTAGAATCTCACTTTTCTCACGAACTTCAAATCAATGAGCACCAAACAAAATTTCAGCCCAACCTGTTGAGTAATTTTCTCAAAACTGTTAACAAAAAATTTTTTGCAGCAATTTTTTTTCTTCAGTTTTTTCAGAAACTATGGAAATAATAGGCATTAAACTTCTATGAGACCTCCACCGACATGAGAAAAATCTATCTTGAAAATTTCTGTCGATCCCTTTCGTTATTTTTTCAGAATCCCGGAAAAAACGACTTTTCTAGGAATTTTTTGTTTTCAAGTTTTCTCAGAAACTAATTAACTAATATGCATTAAACTTCTTTCAGACCTGCGTCAATATGTGAACTATCTTTCGTGAAAATTTTAGCCATATCCATTTTATAGTTTTCTCAAAACCGTGAACACAAAATTTTGAGTAGTACATACATACATATGTAAGTATGTAAAGTTGGCGAACCCAAATTAGGCAATTTGCACTAAAAGTTTTCAAATGAAACACAAACGAATGTAAACAAAAAGTGTATATTCTACGAAGTGCAATGATATCTGATAAAACAATAGTGAAATTGCAATTTAAAGCAGGAAGCACAACAAAACTAATACACACTCAAATGAGAAATGAATCTAGGCAGTTTGAAAACTGAAATGACGATCACATAAGAACAGCATTGAAAGCTAACGAATGCAAACACAATTATCAGTCTGTAAACAGGTTTACGAAAGAAGAAGAGAATATTTGGAAGGTATTTACTTGTAGGAAGATAAGGATTATGTACTGAAAGAAAATAGACAAAGTGTGACAAGCAGGCGATCTTAGTATTTGAAATAATGAGGAAAGACGAATTATTTTACATCCCCACCGCCCTGAACAAAACTACGGAACCGAAAATCATTAAAATTTACAGGATATAACTTAGATATATGACAAATGTTGGATTCGCGACGACGATATCCAGCATCAACACGGAAAATGACATTAGAAATTCTCTCTAAAATTTTAACAGGGCCTATACGTATTTCGTCAAGTTTGTTTCTATTCAAAGAACTACCGTGACTCACATACACTAGATCATTTACTTTAAATTCAAATTTTTTTTTTTTTTTCGGTCAACTCGATATTTATTTGAAAAATGATTTTTTTGAGAATTTAGATACGCTAATTTCCTGTCACCTTGTAAGTTTTGCTGCTTAGTATTTTCAAAATCTTTAAAATTTTCATCTCGTATACCGTACATGAGATAATTTGGTGAAAATCTTGTGACAGTGTGAATCGTGTTGTTGTACTGAGCAACACACTCCTCCAAAAGAGTTGACCACGGTTTCTTTTTGTTTTGTGAGTTTTCATTTATTTTGCAACGAAGCTTATTTACTATTGTTTGATGCAACCTCTCGTTAAGACCATTCAAGCTTGGTGAATCAACAGCAGTAAAGATAATATTGATATTGTTTAACTTTAAAAAATCTTTAAATTCTTTGGAATTTAAACCAGTATACTGATCCGACAGCAGAGTTTTAATTTTATGTCCTTTTTTTAAAACAACATTTAAAAGTTTAATAAAATCATCTGATTTTTGATTCTTTGACGAACGTAGGCAAAACGTGTAAAATGGTCAACTAAAAGATGAAAATATTTTCTTGGAGAATTATTGCCTGCGAAACCTCCAACAGTATCTATTGACATAATTTGAAAAGGTTCGGATGCTGGACCAAGCTGGGACATTTGTCCAAAAACAGCTGGAATTCTGGATTTGTTTTTAATGCATATTTCGCAATTTTGACAGTAAGATCGAGTAAATTTACCCAAATTGACGTTATGAAAATAAGGAGAAATTGTTAATTCAATTTGACGAGGACCAATATGTCCGTATTTAAAATGAACTTTCCGAATAAGTTCCTGAGCAAACTCATCAGAAATTATTACTTTATCAGTATTTTTAAATCGAGAAAAAAGAATATTATTTTTATTTATTACGTTAATTTTGTTTTGAAAATCTTTAAAAATCTTTTCTTGATCTACTTTAATTTCTTCGAAATTAACAAAATTTACTACTTTAATCTCAGGATAATCATCTTCAGGAGTCAAAACTGGGTTGCGTGACAAACAGTCAGCTTCCTGGTTTGAGTTACCTGGTAGATAAATAATTTCAAAATTAAAATGTGATATTGAAAGTAATAATTCACGAAGCTCTTCATCATTTTTCGACTTTATATTAAAATTTTCCAACGGTTTATGATCGGTAAAAATTTTAAATTTTAATGGTAATAAAAGGTGATTCCAAAACATTAAAGATTCTTTCACCGCTAGGCATTCTAAGAATAATGCTTTTTTTTGTTTTTGAGCTTCGTTAAGTTTCTTAGAAAAGAAAGCAACCGGCTTAAAAGAACCATCTTCTTGTTTTTGTTTTAAAATAGCTCCTATTCCATCCATACTAGCATCAGTATGCACAATAGTTTCTTTCGTAGGATCATAAATAGCAAGACAAGGCGACGAACATAAACAATTAATTACAGAGTCAAAACTCTCTTGGCATTTAGGAGACCAAAAAAATTTCATATTCTTTTTTAATAAGTCATGAAGAGGAGCTAAAGTTTTAGAAATATTCGGAATATAAGCCCTATAAAAATTTACCTTACCAAGAAACTGGCGGACATGTTTCTGATTAGTAGGTATTGGAAAGTTTTTAAGAGGCAGTACATTACTGTAAACAGGGGTAATAGCATTATTTCGTATAACATGTCCAAGATATTTTACGTTACTCTGGGCAAAGTTGCATTTAGACAAAGAAAGCCGGAAACCTTCCTCTTGAATGGCCTGCAAGAGTAATTTCAAATGTTCTAAATGCTCATTAAAAGTTTTAGAAAAAACCAATATATCGTCTATGTAATTGACTGCACAAGAATCAAGACCATGCTTTTTTAAGATATTACGAAGTATTCTTTGGAAGATAGCAGGACTTGTTTTTAAACCAAAAGGCAAACAGCGCCAATTATAATGTCCCATTTGTGTTACAAATGCTGTTTTATACTTATCCTTCTGTCGAAGGGGAATTGACCAAAAGGCAGAATTTATATCAAGAACGGAGAACCATTTGCAATCACGTGCTTTAATAATAAGGTCTTCTATTAACGGAAAAGGATGACTCTCGGGAATGACTATTTTATTAAGAGCAGAGAAGTCAATACATAATCTATTTTTTTTTTTTGTTCCATCAGAGTATTTCTTATAAGCTAATGTCACAGGAGCCGCAAAAGGTGAGGTGGATTCCTCAATAAGACCTGCTTGAAGAAGTTTAGACACCTGGCTCTCAATTTCTAGTTGATCGACAATATTACATCTATACGGTTTGCGAGATACAAAACGATGTTCAGAGAGTTTAACAAAGGCTTCATGTTCCCTCACTTGACCAACGTCAAACTTATCCTTGGCGAATGCTCGATTAAACTCATTAATAACATCTGACAGACTAGAAGCCTTCGTGGAATCTAAATGACCTAAATCTGCCTGTAATTTGAGATAATTAACAATAGCTGGATTATCTTTCAAAATTCGTTGTTTTGAAAAATTATGAGTTTGAAAACTCTGGAAAACGTTAAGCGAAGAGTCGTGACAAAGGCCAAACTCCTTTATTAAATCTAGACCAAGTAAAATAGTGTCTTTAAATTCTGGACTATCCAGCACGAAAACATAAACATCTTTGGATTTTTGAAAAATCCTTATTTTTACTTTAATAACTCCATAAATTTGTCCGTGGCCACTGATCATCCTGAACGACAAATTCGGACTTTTGAAAACTTTAATTTTTAAAAAATCTACAATTTTTTTGTTTATTATAGAAATATTAGAACCAGTATCATAAATAGCTTTGCAAAAATAATTATCGTTCAGGGTTAAATTTACGTTAATCAGTGGCTCAATTATTCGTTTTTTGAATCCTCCGAAGGAGGATCAATTTGAATATTATTCACAGATTTTGAAGGGAAAACCTTTTCATCTTTAAACCAACAAGTGGCCTCTGAATGTGAACGATTAGAAAATCCTCTTTTAACACAAAGAGGACAAGGTTTCCTGTCCGAAGGATCAAAATTTTTCTTCTCTGAATTATTAAAAACTTTACTTTTCTTAATATCATTGAATTTATTAGAATTAAAATTTTTATTATTAAAAGTGGGTGAAGAAAAACCACTGCTTTTGTTACGATTTAAATTATCAGAAGTTCGATCATCGGCTTCAAATTTCTTAAGTTTGGAATGTAAAATTTTTAATGAAGTTACATTATTTCTATTGAGTGAATTTTGAATATGAATAGGTAATCCAATAATAATAAGATCTAAGATTACAAAATCAGGCAGATTTCTATCTAAATCAATTAAAATTTTCTCTTTATTTAGTGCATAATCAATGTACGAACCATTCATGTAACGAAAAGTGTAGGCATAACGAATAGGCATCCATGAAACATCACCGAAGGTAGCCACCAAATCTGATTTCCAGACAGACCAATCAGCATCCAAACCAAGCTTGGATTGATTGATTGAAAACCAGGAGTTTAAAGATGGTTCCAAACACGATTTGAATACCTCAATTTGACGCTGACCAGACAAAGAGAAACGAGATGATTCCTTTTCGAAAGATTGGCACCAGGCTTCCACGTTTTGATTACGGGGTGAAAATTTTTCGACCAGGAAATGTTTCAAAACTGCTTTGACGGATTCGTCCTTTTCTGCAGTTAAGCGACCCAAATTAGAAACCAATTCGCCCAGCAGAGGATCAGGTTGAGGGAGCGAGGATGAAAGTTGAGAAGATGACATCCTCTGTTCACCAAGAAGAATATTGTTGAAAATAAAATTTCCGAACTCATCAACATACAATTTCTCCACTTCTTTGTCGAAAACGATGTAGATATTCCGGAAGTGACCACGAGATTTGATTGATTTAATCCCAGACTGGATCACGGAAACAGCAATGAGCGTCAAATGAGCTGACAAGGATTGACAATCCTCAGGAAGAAGATACCAAACCTCAGATGAGGCTTCACAAATTTTACGAAAACGGACAACATTTTTTTTTGGGTCCTTGTCATCGGCTTCCATCACGAAATTCAACTGGTATTTACGACCAGACATAATTATCTGTTAGAAAACAGCACGAACAACAAAAAAAAATTTTGAAATTTTAAATTGCAATTTGTAAGTATGTAAAGTTGGCGAACCCAAATTAGGCAATTTGCACTAAAAGTTTTCAAATGAAACACAAACGAATGTAAACAAAAAGTGTATATTCTACGAAGTGCAATGATATCTGATAAAACAATAGTGAAATTGCAATTTAAAGCAGGAAGCACAACAAAACTAATACACACTCAAATGAGAAACGAATCTAGGCAGTTTGAAAACTGAAATGACGATCACATAAGAACAGCATTGAAAGCTAACGAATGCAAACACAATTATCAGTCTGTAAACAGGTTTACGAAAGAAGAAGAGAATATTTGGAAGGTATTTACTTGTAGGAAGATAAGGATTATGTACTGAAAGAAAATAGACAAAGTGTGACAAGCAGGCGATCTTAGTATTTGAAATAATGAGGAAAGACGAATTATTTTACACATATATAATATACACACGTTTAAAAAAAAAAAGCGATCAAAATGGGAAAATAGTACAAATTGTTTTATTTTCTCATGAAACGGATAATTTTCATCATTCCTACCCCTAACCCTTTTGTGAAGTCAATTTTAATACCCCGTTTGCTAACAAACTAAGTAAAAAGAAAAGGCTTAAGTACTTTTATTATAAGCTTTTATTTGACTCACAACTGCGATTATAAAACATACCAATAAGGCAGCCAACCTTCCATAACAAAATAATGTTTATTTCGCTTGAAGCTAAAGCGAAAAAAAAAAAAATTATCTTTTAAAAATTCGTTTTTAACCTAAACTTATTCATAAATATTGGCAATGATCGCTTAAATTCTCCAAATCTTTACATCTTAATTTCTATAAATTTTTTTTTTACTGCGGCACAAATTTAGAGAGAATAGGTGAATCGATTTTCATGACTGAGGTGTCAAAAGGAAGGTAATCATCATGTAGATGTGCCATCAGGAAATAATAAATCCGTAGCTCCCAAGGGAAAAGTTGTGGATTTTTCAGCCCAAAGTTCTTTGGAATTTTCTTCTGCCATCAACATAATATTTTCCCTAATGATATTAATAAGTTCGCAAAATTTCATACTTCTGTGTCACTCTCTTCAGAAATGGAACATCAAAAATTTACAAAATTGAACGTACTTCAAAAAAAATTCAACAAATTAAAATCCTACTGGTATTTTTACAAGATTTAATCGGTATTTCTACAAGATTTAATGGATGTATGAGTTGAATATGGTTTCCCAGACACAGTTATTTTTCTATGCTTTTTTGTTTCGTTTACAAACGTGGTTATAGTGGCACTTCTATTCTAACACAAACCGGTTTTTGAAGATAATTCAAAAATTATTTCAGGATCCAGGAAAAATTTGAATGGAACCTCAACCAGATAATTCTCCATTATTTAAAAACATATTTGCCAAGATTAGTGCCCTATGTGAGAAATTATACTAGAATACAAATTAACGATATCTCCTTTTTTTTTGAATTCATTAAAAATTGAGAGGTTATTTTAAGCAAGAAGGAAAGGCGCTGCAACGTAATATACATATTTACCCATGATTGCAAAAAAGCTGGCTACGATTATGGTCTTCTGCCAACTACATCTGAAGATAAATAACGTTACGTAGGTATCTTTCAACTAGTGCAGAATCGAACTGACACCAACTAAGTTCGCTCCCTTCCACAATGAAAAGTAGCCATCGACCAAAATTAATAATCAACAAAACTATCACCCGAGCTATATTCATCAACTTCAAAAATAACGTTCTTGAAATTGTAGCAGGCATTCTCGACGTATTTTAACCTGTACTACAGTTAGATTAGATTTCATGTCATTCTCTCGTCACTTATCTTTTACACACACATCCTAACAGGCTCGTTTTACCTATTCGTATTCTATGTTTCGACCAACCTTCAGTTATGTTTTATACGTCGTTTGCTTCAATACACCATTTTACTCGCGCCTCTTGTTTTCCTCATTTCTAGTAGGCTGTAAAATAATTTATTATAATCATAAATTTAAACTCGCGGGAGGGGCAGGAGAGATAAAGTTCCAAAGCAACTTATTCCAGGTGAAAGTCAAGTAGAATAAGTGGAAAATAACTCGAACTGAACTCCTTCCTCAGCTCGGTCACATAAAACCATTTGAAATCTATGTAGTTTGATGCCAGAACGCTAGTAAAACCTCAAAAGGGTACTGTTTACGTTTCACGTCCGCCTGTCCGCCCGTGCATCCCCATTCATCGTAATTATCAAATAACACATTTTAATCAACCACATTTTATCAACGATACTGAAAATTCAACGGGCGTTTACCTCATCCTTTCGCTTTCCACAACCCTCGGTACCCGTACGTGGCCTAAAGATTTGATTTTCGAATTTATTCCCAGCAGGATTAGGGCTACGTACGGTTAGTGCCTGTGTCGTCGGCGATCTTTACACGCAATTTACTACACCATAATTAGGATCGAAAACGTTAATTCAAGCGTCCCCTTAATTATATAGAAGCCGGAGTGGTCGACGTGACACCACTGCAGAGGGGGGAGTGGGGCAAGGAGGTTGCAAAATAAACTTCTGTTCCCTCTGTTCGACTTTTTGACGTGTCACGATCCGTGTACGAATTTAACTACAAATATTTTCCAAGAGGCTATCTGCGTCGTCTTCATTGTTGACAAATCAGCGTTTTGGGCCACGTTTACTCCTAAAAGTACATCCCTACCTCATCCCGTTCGGTATAAGGACGTAAAAATCATTTCAAGGAACCGCTTGTAAAAACTGTCAACGTACATGACCATACACGCAGACCTACAAGTTGAAAGCATATCCGCAGTCAACGACACTAATTAAGCCATAAAGTGAAAATTTGGTAAAAATGCCGGAGAACCAATATTAAATAAATATCCCCGAAATTAACTTTTTCGGAGAAAAATTTTTGATTTTTCTTTCAGTGATTGTGAAACAATACCAGTTCCTGTAGCAGTATTTCTTCAAAGAGGGGATTTCGACGTATACCGAGTAAGTTCTAATTCAAATTTATTAAATTGGCCAGCGAAGCGAATAAAAAATTTCGGGATATTTTTTGTGGTTAGAACGTTGGTAAAAATAGGTCTTGTTTTTAGTCTTGAAGGTAGTTCAACACCCAAAACCTCCCCTCTGATACGGCCCCGCTACCCATTTTTTCTCTCTCGCTTTTTCTTCAATATTTTTTTGGCCGAGAAGAAAGCAGATGTCCCTCACTGCCCACCTGCCCGCGCCCTCGAAATAGAATGCACATCTATACATAGTTTGGCGTCTATGGTTTTAACCCGATGTAAAAAGGCGAATCATTACAAAAAAGGTTTTCCGAGGGGCTAATCTGTGAAAATGTTTACAAAAATTGTAACAAGAGGATGAACCGACTACCGTAGCTTTAGCTATCACCGAGAGTAGCACGTTAGTTAAGCGGAAGGAGGACTTAAGGAGGCGGAAAAGAGACAAGGGTGGAACCCTTGTCGCCGGCTGAAATGCCAAGTTCAAGTGGTTATGAAAAAATATTCGAGCAACAAACATTTTCAGCTATATGAGTTTTTCAGTTTACTTTATCAGAGCAACATTTACTGGTACTTATTTAAAAATAAATTGAGGGTAATGTTTTAAATTTGAGCTATCTTTTAACGACGTAATTTTCTGAATAGCTACGATTGCCTAGTAATAAAGCGTTCATCAAAGTTACCGATGTTTTTGAGTTTACAATAACCATTGTATCACTATCGCCTCTAACAGATCTCTACAACTAACATGCGAAGTAAAAGCGTGAACTGAATTAATTGTTGAGAGTCGGTAACAGTTGTTACCATTTTATAAACACAATCATGATAGTTTGCCAACATTTCGATTGATATGGCCAATGGGTTGCGACTTGTAATACATATTAACTCCTCTCAACCAGTTGTTATCGCGTTCACATGCGATACAATGATAATTATCTAAAATTCGTTTATTTTCATTGATTTTAGTCGAATAGGAATATTAATGGATATTTTAATGAAGAATTGTGTTTTCAATGATGATAATGATTGTTGAAAGGATTTTTCACAAGTCTTTACGAATAAACTACGCTAGATTACCAGCCGAGTTTGATAAAGTAAAAACCAGGGTTGGTTTCAAAATGTTGGCAACCGGGGCCAATTACATTTATAGCGGTGTAACTAGAGTACCTAGGTCTCAACCCAAGATTTACTTCTGGGAATAGGCTTGTCTTACAAATGAACAAAAAAGTTTTCCAAGCAAAGCGATTAAAAAAAATTTATAGCTATTTTTTGTGTTGTAGCATCAGTGGCGGATCTAAGGGAAGGGGAAATGGGGGAAATTTTCCCTGAATCCAAAGAAACATGAAGAAAAAAGAAAAATTCAGGGAAAAAATGAAATACGACCAAGGAATTGAGATAAAAATTGCAAAAAAATTAGTTGAAGGAGAAAAAAAATTTCGACTCTCCAAAAATTTTGTCATTTCCTCCCAAAATCACTTTCTGCATTCTTTACTGTGTATTATAATCATATATATAGCGCTCTTACCCCACTGCGTACGTCCCTAAACTAGACCGTATTTTTTCTCCAACAGTTGATTTTTGTTTTTTAAATAAAACTTTTCGGCCCCACAGCATCAATAGCTACTTCAACCCTCCTTAAATCCGAGCTAGAGTAAAATAGTTTCAAACGCAGTTATTACCTCTGGACTGGTTCTGTTTGAAGTGATAGTTATTAAAAGCTTTATTAAGGCACTCCCGTTAAATGTTTAATTTACACATTTAATTATCCACGCAGTACTGTGGAGAGATAATTCAGCCCGAAAAAAATTTAAGAACTGCCTAAAAAATTGAAATTAAACGCCTTATTTTATCACAGATTTTTTAACATATTGTATCCGTATCCAATGTTTTGTTTTTTTGGAAAATGCCAGGCCCCTAAAAGACTTGAACTCCAGGGGAAATCCGCCTATTCTGCACTCTTTCGTCAAGGCTGCACCCAGGAAATTATCGCAGCACTTGTCAAACAATTTATGATCGCACTTTTTTTATTTTTATCACTTTATAACTTTCAAAATTCAAATTAATAGCAAATTTATCAAAAAGTTTATGATCGCATTCCTGTACCCACAAGAATTTAATCACTATTAGGTGTCGGAGGTCTTTCCACCAACATATGATCCATCAGTAGTATTACAACCAGAACCAAAAATACGGAAATTGTTTTGTTACTTATTCATGTTTAAATAAAAACATTATTCAAATGACACATGGCATTAGATCAAGTTATGATTGAAATTTCCTGAAATTTTTAGGCTTTGTTGGGTGGGTAACGATAGCCCCTCCTGCACGAGACCGAAGATCAAAGGTAACTTTTACTACAAAGAAATCGCATTTATCGCTAGCTTTAGAGTACGTACACCGCTTCAACTATCGCTCCAACACAAGTTTTGCGTGTTTTTACAGCTTATTGGTGACTGAATTTTTATAAGACTGACAGAACCTAATGGAGAATTTTTCCACTAAAAACCTACAGTTCATTTTTAAAACACAATGGTGCGTTAATAGAATAGATCTTCTCTCCTTCACAAATATGACTTCAAATTGTTTTTCAGCAAGTCCTTTTTTCTATTAGGTACCTATCATAAAAAACGTATACACGAGTTGGCTGCTGCAGACAATAGGAATGAAAAACCTTTAAAAAAGGTTTGTTTACTACACACAAAAGAAAACGTGAATGGTCGAATACTTTTTTGTTCTTTTTCAAACTTGGATCCTTCAACAGCAGCGAAACCTATTGGCGGGATCCATTTCTCGGATCCAAGTTTGGTGGAAAAAATTTAACACTGGTTTGTCAGTCTGGTTATGATAGTATGTATAATCAACGCAGCTTATACAGACAAAAGGTACCAATCAAAAAAATAAAAACCAAACCCATTATAGTTTTACCATGTTGTTGTTTGTAATACGTAGACGTACGTTCCTTGAAACATTGCGTGTTGTTTCTTATTTCTCGCTGAAAAACCAGCACTACCATTTCCTGACTTTTATTTTCTCTCAACCCATTCGTCTTGGCCAACAAGGCAAACAACCCATTTTCCAGCGTTCTTCTTCTTTTACAGATTCGTTTTTCTCGTGCAAAGAAAAACACGATACTGTACAAGAATAGCGAAAAACGTGAGCCACAAAGAAACAAGCGGCTATAGGGTAATACAATTCAAAAAAAAAAAAAAAAAAAACATGAAGAATGAAAGAGAATTTGAACGAGCCAATTCGAGAGTTTATAGTAAGTTAGAAAAATGTCAGACCAATAAAGAAAGTAGAAAAAAACTCAACTTTTTCACGATCAAAGTTTTGTCGGGCGTAGTAATCTTTTTCAACAAAATCTCAAAAGATTTCCTTCCTCATGGTTTTGTTCTGTGTATTTATTTTTTTTTACTGCTTTGAATTCTTTCTTTCTGTCAGAAGAAATTTTTCTGTTTCCGCTTTTCTTTCTTAACCATCTATTCTTAAATTTGCTTCCAAAAAGAAAATCAACGAATCCTACAGGTTGTAAATTTTTAATTCGCTCGTTCGTTTTCGATCATTCACAAGATGTAGACAGTTGTATGCATTTCCGTTTCTTACCCTATTACAAGAATAATTTTTCATTTCATTTTTCTTTTGAGCGAAATTTTCAATTGGTTTTAGTCTTCCAGAAATTCATAAGGAAATAAAAGAAAAAAAAAACTTAAGCAGCAAGCTTTTCAAGAAAAAGTAGATTTTCTTTGTTTAAAAATCGTCTCTATAATAAACATTTTTCTAATAAAATAATAAGAATATTCATATTTTTTGAAACAAATTACCAGTATCACACATATACGATGCATGCGATAAAATATATTGATTTTGATTAAGTATCATGTTTTAAAAATATTTTAAGAATGTGTCAAAAATTGTTAGTTTTTTGTGAAATGAAAAATTATTCCAAGTTCTAACAAGTACAATTTTTGGAAATAATTCGATGGTTTTCTTTCCTACAGTGACGAGAATTGTGGATTTTACATATATATATTAAAAAAAAACTTATATAAGAAAAAAAATATTCCGCATTGCAAATCGAAGCATAGTGCAGTTGTCTACGTTCTGGTTTCAAAAATATTAGCGAAGATTTTAGTGTCCGTGTTCAAATATAGTATACGGCAACAGCTAGGGGGTGAGCGAAAATTGTCCTTTTTTTGAGATCGAGTTGTTTTTAGGTTAAAATGAGTGGATTTCTCAATGAAGGCTAGAGAATGAATTTTTCAGGACCATTATCAGAAGGGTAAAAGAGGGAAAATCACACTGAATAGGTAATAAGTTGGAAACAAATTGACCAATCGAAACCAAAATTGGTATGGCTTGTCCTTGTATGGGAGGTACTCTATGTATCAAATTTCGTGACTATTGAAAGAGAATTGTAACTTTTTTTTGGATAACATGAAAAATTAACACCTCCAACAGCCCCAGGGAATGAACCATAATACCAATAAAAACCAAAGTTCAAATCGTGTTAGATATACGTTGAATCAATACCTGTAAAAAATTTGGGGACTATGGCTTGAAAATGACTCCTTTTAGAGCCATTAATCTACCAAGACTACAACCAAATCGCCCCTATCATACGTATCGTAAGACCTATCCACACCAAAATTGTTAAATACTATTATTGACCTAAAACACATAAGTATACTAAATTTTTATTTTATCGATTGAAAATTGTGACGTGTACGCCATTTAATAAAAAATGCATATAAAATGACCAACGAGACGGACTATACGCCCGATCTAGACCAAAAACAACAGGGTTCTTCCTTATATAGATCCAAATATTTGTTTCAAATTTCGAAACCATCCGATCAAAATTACGCCCAGAAATAGACTCAATGCAAAAGGGGATACATAAAAAAAAACGAATTTTCAAAAATAGTACCAAAATGCTCAGAAAATCATGAAACGAAAAACGTAGCCACTCCCACCTTATGGTCCGAATACTCAGGCAATTTTAGTACATAGATTTTTTTTTTTTAAATCTACTTAAAAAATAAAAAGATTGTGTGGGTTTTGATGATGAAAAATCACAAATTACACAAAACTGCGAAAAACTATAACCAACTAAGTTACTTTTTGATTTAAAAATAAAAAATAAACATGAAATCCACTAAAGAATAAATTGTCAAATAAATTATTCCTTTAGAGTGGACTAAAATTTTAATTATAATCATTATGTAGGTATAAGGAATTAGATTCAATAAATTTATGAATATTTTTTAATTTTTGACCTAAAGAGATTGTTCTGCTTGTATCAGTCAGAGAAAACTTGAAAAGAACAAAAAAAGGAAGATGAAAGTATATGGAGGTGGCGATGTTTTATATAATAACAGACTTCAGATTGGTTTGTGAACCGTTCATTTTGAATTCTTGATTCAAAATAGGTTAAGTAAGAAATTTATTAAAGGCCTGGCATATTAGGTACCTATACATATTTTCAGACTTATAATAATAACACTTAATTTAAAATGATCAGCTACAAGGACTCGAGCATGCATTCATTTGAGATCTTTTTTTCTCCTCATCACTCAAAAATTCAACAATTAGAATTGAATATAAAAAAAAAAAACAATAAAACATAAAACACCCAACGATTGTACCTTAACATCGGGAGCGGACTAGTGAATTGAATCGGCTCGGTTAGATTTTTTTTCAACTGGCCTCTGACACTTTAGCAGTAAATTGCAAGTTTCCAAGAGAAACAGTTGATTGTAATTTCTCTCATGGTGCAACTTTTTTTGTCTCAGGTCAAAAGGAACTCGACGAATGATACTGCGCCAAAAACTCAATTTATATAGCTACATAAATTATATGCACTTTTTTTTTCTTTTTTTTTTGTTAAAATGATGGCGGCTGTAATTTTCGGCCTATTAGGCCGAAATTGAGCATGCATGCACAGACTATCTAGGTTAGAAATAAACTCGATGAAATTTGGTGCAAATTAGATGTGTAGTTCGTGCGTGACGTCCAATTTTATGTTATTGTTCCAGCAATTTCTTAACACAATAAAGGATGCTTTTTTTCTTTTTTTTTTTTTTTTTCAACTTGAACTTAAATTTAGTATATAGATAACTTTTCTAATATGTACGAACTTGACTGATTTTAATGCCGTCTATTGTTTCACTTAATTGTTTTCAAGTTCTTTGATATTTAGTGTAATTTTTTCTTATTAGTTCTAGGGCTCGTCCTCCATTCCACTCCTTAAACAATAATCATAAAATTTGGTTACGTTTTAAAACCATATGTGCTTTAGAAAAACAAATTTTGCTTCCAATGCAAACATAAATTCATAATTTATGAGCAATATTTAGCAGAAAGTCTGCTCAAAAGTGACAAATTTTGGCAAGCGATACTTCTTAATTGATTTTTTTAAACTAATTTTTTCTATTTACATTGAATGATGCCGAATTATTAACATAATCTCAAATAACTAAAACTTCTCGAAGGCGAAATTAACTTTTTTAACATCTAGATTGAAAAAAAGCAACGAAAGTTACCCTCGTGATACGATATTTTTCCACTTCAGCTGAGAAAAAAACCAAAAAAAAACATCGAAGGTACCTAATGATAACTCATAGTTGTCTACTTTTGCTACAATGTCATCCCCATTGTTAGTAAAAAGTTTTAAGAGACGATTATCTACGTACCTTATTTCAAATAGGTAGTCCAAAGTGTAGCTGGTACTTGTTAGAAAAGGAATAAAAATAATATGTGGCGTACGAAACGACACTAGAAAATCAAGTTTTCAAAAAAAAAAAAGTATTGAGAAAGCGATTAAATTCTATTGGAAAAACATGTTCTAAAGTCATGAAAATTTCAAAATTTTAGAGTAGTGAGCTCGGTTCGGATTTTTTGAAAACCAATAAAAATATCTGAATCAAAATGAAAAAGATCGATGAGCTGGTTCCCAGGCTCCTATCTAAACTTGCAAAATCATAAATTTAATTTCTACATTTTCTTTTTTTTGAAGAAGAGTTGATAAAAACAGTACCTATCAAGTTTCAGCTGATTTATACAAAAAAAAAACCCTTGTTCCAGCGGAGCTTGCAGCCCCATAATTTTCCGAATTTTAGTGAGTTTTGAAAACCTGCTTTCTGGTAAAGTTATCTGCGCCAGAATTTTGAAATTCCAAGGTCGAATGAAAGAAAGATACTCAAGTATCAACAGTGACTTGAGATACTTAACTTAATAGATTTACCTATACAGTACGTACCTACGTAAGTTTATGCATATTATCGATATTCCAAAAAAAATTAAATCCAAATTTTTATATACTAATCCACGTTTTTCGCAACATTCGCAATACTTTATTTTTGAAAAAAAACTGCTCTTCTTTTACTTCATGATTTCTCAGCTACTATTTAAGCCACAATGTTGAAGTTGGTTCAGTTAAAAAGAGAAAATTTTTTCGAGTTCTTTACTAAAATTTAGACAAATTGGCCATAAAAAACCAGCAAATTAATGAGAAATTTGCCGTTTTATTTGTCATTAATTTCAAAAACTAATGATGGCAGAAAAAAATTTTCATGGACGACTTGCCCTATTTTTTAAAGACAAATTTCACTTAAAACGAATTAATTACGAGATAACGGCGAGAGAAAATACAAGAACAAAACTGGGCGCTCTGCGTATTACTATATACACATATACGTATATACAAAAGGCTTTCTGTATAATATTTCACCACCTATCGGACATTGAATGTACACACATATGTATAATATGATTTTGGTCATCTAGGATTTGTAAATGGAAAGGGTAGAGGGGGCATAGACCCCTCCTCCAAAGCTAGTAATTATATAATATTGATAATGAGCACATGTAAGAATTACTTTACTATCGTTCCTGCAATCGACCCTAAAAAAACTTGATGTCTTCGAATTTTCTTTTGTAAATTTTCACCAGCCCATATTATGCCAGCTCATCAGGTGATGACCTATTGTCTGACCAGCCAGTCCGCCCTCGCTTAGCGAAGACAAAGACAGGGCAATAACACCAACAATTTCATGTCCTCAAATCGTGATGGCTCATCGACCGAAATACCAGCATAAAATATGGCCCACAGAAAACGCTTTCATTGACGTCGGAAGAACTCTTCAAGAAACACCCGAGATCGATTGTTAGTTGATTAGGTTACCGAAATATCGATAAAGTTGATCAATTAAAGACAAACACAGCCTAAGAAGAGTAGGAGAGATAAAGAACACCTCAACCCACCCCTACTGCCCATTCAACTATCACCAAGATTCAAGAACCATAAGCAAACGATTCTCCATCATACGACATAGGTACCCTAATTCAGTTGAATGCGCTTGGAGACGTAATTGCTGCTGCGAAGAATCACGATCAATTACAGATACCGAGTGAATGCGTTTTCTTGAGTTCATATTAATTGTACTACTAAATATCTATTCCAGTTTAAGACACTGAAAGCCAACCCACATAGACAAAAACGTCATATTAAGCGATAATTGGCATTAACTAATCAAAATTGTGCAAGCAACGATCAGAACAGTGAATCACTGGAATAACAGCGACGTTGATTGGCCACTATTATAAATGTAGGCAGGTCTAATGTATTTCACTTCGTTTATTTTTTCAAAATTTGATTATCACAAATAAAAGTGAAATAATTATGTACGTGTCTGCGTAGCTTAGTGGTTTGGAGGTTGGCCTTACAATTGAAAAGTTGTGAAGTTGAATTCGAGACCTGCCGTTGTTACATTATGAACCAAAAACAATTTCGCAAGCAGGGCAATAAAAAACATTTTCAAGTGTTTTTTGTCTTTCAGAACATGTACCTATCTTAGTGTTTTTTTCCCGGAACCTAGGGAGGGTTGACATCTAAAACTCCCCCGTGGATACGGACTTGATGGTTTTTTCAAAAATTTACTCGAAAATTGCGATTTATTTAAAAATTTAGGCCCTTTCTCAACCACTGAAGAAGCCAGGGCTCGGTACTTTTGGTACCTTTTACTTCCTCGCTATAGCCCTGTGCATTTATCCTTTCATTGAAATCGAATAACCGTCATTCACTAGGCAAAGCTGCTGCATTGCCGAAACTAAAAACAGAAAAGAAAGTACTATGTGATAGGTACCTGTGCCAAATAAAAATAGACTGAAGTGCAGAGCTAAATAACAGAAACAACAGGCGAAGCATATATCCACTGGAAAAACCTACGGAGAAAAAGAACCTAATTCTCTGCTAGATGATATGTCAGATCTCCAACATATATTTTAACTAGTACATATAATGGATTCATTTCACTATATTTAATTTATTATTCTCACATAACCATCATGGAATCATTCTCCGTTGAGGACTAACATCAAATAGGAAGATGAGGAAAAGGAAGAACAAAATTCAGAAATACACTCAGTTGTTAAAAAATCTGGCAATGACACGATGTTATCCCAATCACACAGACTCCACAAAAATATAATTAGTTTTCAAGGTGAGAGGTAGTTTTAATTCCACTGATCTCTCACAAGAATAAACATTATCAATATTATGTCACCAAAGCATAAAGTTTTTCGCAAGCATAATTTTTTTTAGATACCTATTCTTATAACCAAAACGAAAAAAAAAAAAAAAAAACAGATTTAATAAAAGACGTAGATAAAATCTTTGCATACATACATCTAGATTAATCTACCATATCTTATTTTAATACACTGTGTAATCTGAAATAGAAAATCTGGATGTAGGCTACTTAATAATCTATAGATCGTTATTTTTTCAAATTCATGAACTTTTCTTTTAAATTATTTTTTACCTTCAATCGTTCGTTTTCGTACCTACCAACGGTAAATTCCAAGAGGGGAACAAGTCTTACCCCAAATTCTAGAAAAAAAAAGAAAAAAAGGTAAAAATTCCAAAAAATACAGAAAAACTATCTAAAAAAATTTTTACTCGCTCCGCTCTTACTAGTGGATATCGCTTCTTAGATGACTACCCTTAAAAAAAAATTTTCCCGATTCACCCCTGTACCTACATAATTAAGTTATAATAATTTTAAACATCCTTTTTGATAAATGTGAAAACTAGACACCTTATGAAAAAAGAGGTTACCAAAGAATAAACTTCAGTTTTAAATGATACCTAGGTACCTAATGTTCTAAATACGAACTGGACTATCAAAATATACATATAAAAATCGTTCATCCAGATTCTAGATCTAAATTTTTATTTGATCTATACTAAATACTCGTTGACTATGATCAAGTGATGGTATGAGCATAGAAAAAAAAAAAAAAAACACTACTGGTAGGTTAAAAGTAATTCCCGTTACACCAAAATAATAATTTTCGAGACATAATATTGGTACTCCCTGAAAGAAAAAGGGAACATAAATTTCACATAAATACATTTCCTTTTTGGCTTTGGTTGTTTGACGTAGAGTTTACATAAAGTTTACAACAGAAAAAATCAATAAAATGCAATTAATGAACATATAACTGCTAAAAATAACGATTCTGAACCATATTTTGAGTAAAATTTTCAAAAACATTTCAAGGGAATTTTTTACGATCGAAACTGACTATAAATCAACTAATTATTAATTGATTTTATAAACCATATTTCTACTTATGACGAACTCTATAGAATTTTCTTCTTTTTTTTTTTTGCATTCCTTTAAAGAACATTATTTGCTCATTTCTGTTAATGAATGATCCAGGACGAAAATGTATTTCATTTAAATGATGATCAATAACACCCCTGCGGGTTCGTTTAGTACTTTTCCGACCAGTGAAATATAATAATTAAAATTCTGGCAAAATTACACACTATACGAATCAATATAGTTAGTCATAAAAACTATTCAATGAGGAAACATATCAGAAACTTACTTGTTTGTTTAACTGTCCAAAAAATCACTTTCCCTACACCGCACCGAAATCACGAATCATGTCCACTACTTCGGGGAAAATTTTAGATAATTTCAGATAAAGAAAAAAAAAACGGATAAATAATCAAATAAAAAAAAAAATAAAAATGGACTCAACGAATATTTGATGAAAGGAAAGAAAAAAAAGAAAAAAAATTGCTACAAAATGAAAAAAAATAGAAGAAATTTACGAGGTGCAATTGAAAATTCGCGACGAGAACAAAAGTTCAGCTTGGTCGAACGGTTTGAAAGCTATAAAAAGGTAGATACACGTACTTTCAATACTTTCTTAAAGCATCCAAATATACGTAACGAACTTTCACGAAGTTCTACGATAATAGACGAAATGGTCAAAAGCAGTCGAATAAAATATTAATTTAATCAACGTGATGATTTATAAAATTGGGCGTGTATCAAATGAAAGAATGAAAAAAAAAGGAAAAAAAGGAAAAGGAAGGAGGTGACGTAGTGAAATGCGAGACATACAGAGGGGAAGAGAAATTATTCGTTCATTTGGGGGAGCATTTATGTTCGCAACTGTGTCCAACAAAATTAACGAACACGAAATGGAATAAAATTTGAAACTAATGAATTGTTGGATAACCAAATTAAGCTAAATGCGAAGGAGGGATATTTTCTTTAGAAAAATTTCATAATTTTAGAGCAGCTTGGGTAAGAACTACTTAAATGGGGTGAGGTAAAGATTTATTTTAATATTTTCTTCTCAGAATTATAAGCGAATCAAGAACTAAATGTTTTTTCCTCAAACAAAAATGCATAAAATAATATTTTTTGTTTTCCTTAACAGTCCATAGATACTCGTATTTTCGAATTTCGTCTGGATGAGTCAACAGGTTTCAGAAATTTAGCCCTCATGGCCTCCCTAGTCCCTATCCTCTCCTTAGTTTAGTACCTTGATTTTCTTCTTTATTCGCTGAAGTTTTGATCGGTGAAAAACTTTAAAATGGACTCCGTAAATTTTAACTGAATCGTTTCGTCTTGCTTATTCTTCAAAGTAGGGCATTGGTGTAACTGCGGGTGCGGAGTGGACTACACCCACCCTGAAAAATTACCAAGATTTGACCTGAATTGAACACAAGGAATTTAAAACTTAATTTAAATCAGGGGGCACTGCGAGGCGATCCGAAACTTTTTAATATTACTTATTCAGCGAACAATGAATCACGAAACTGAATAATTTTTAATCAGTGGTGCAAGAGATAATTAATGGAGATCAGCGGGATTGGAAAGTTTTTGGATTTTATTAACTATGCGAAAATTTCTTATGCTGTTTGATTGTCAGTTGGGCGTGACGCTATTCGAATACATTTTTCTCCACCACTCTTCAAATCAGTGGTTTTTAATCTTCTTTGATTGACGTTTCCTTTATCTATCATTAAACATCTTCACGCCCCCAAAATTCCAATTACTCACTGGTTCTTTTCTAACTTCAAGTTATGACAAAAATTACTTTGACAGAAGCAATCCCAACATGCACATGTTAAGTATGAAGAAGCACCTTCTACTCCCAATCAATCTCACGCCCACTCTAATTGAAAACCACTGCCCTTATCTCATAAAACCAATACCAATATTATAATCGTGACAGTTTATATTTGATTCAATTTGTGTTCCCACAGGTGATTGAAAAATTAATTCTGAAGTACCATCAGCCACTGGACATCGACGACCCCACCCCTCACCGTCATATCGATATTAATAACCTTGAGTCGTTGGGTAAAGTGGCTTTGTTGCGGGAAACCAATAGGAAAAATGTGTAGGAGAAAATATTTCAGGATTAGAGCGGCCGCGATTCGCCGCTTCTAAGTATTTAGGTTTTCTATGAACATCTACTTATTAATTTCCAGTTCATGCAAGGATCCAAGGGTGGGGGTATGTATATCTTTCGTTTCATAATCCAAGGAAAATTTTGCGATCATTTTTCGAAATTCATATGCATTTATATATGTATGTATGTATACGTACGTACATACAATTCTTTTTAACATGGTACATGATGTAATTTTTGTTCGATAGTCACAAAAATTTGGACCAGACATTAATACTAAGTTAAAGACGAGCCCATTCAAATTTGATGCTGATTTATTTTCTGGTACATCTGGTAAGTGCCATTATGATGCATTTTTTGTAGTTTAATGACTCTAAAATGAGTAATTTTCAAGCAATATTTACAAAATTTTAAACAAACATTCATTAAAGTCAATTCTAACATTCTTTCAAATTTTGTTACGATTGGCTTTATGGTTCATGCACTGCTGTTGGAGCGATTTAACTCAATAAATCTTACAATTCCTGTCCAATAGTCACGAAATTTAATAGGAATATTACCTCTAATAAATGATGGTAAATGCTTGAACATGAGAATGCTCAGAAAATTTCCCAGCACGTGCTAATGCTTAAAATACTCGAGCATAATATCGGCTGGAGAAAGCTGAGTAAATGCTGAGCATGCTAGAACATTTCCATTATTTCATTTTAAAATAAGATAATAATTTGAAAAAATTAAACAAATGCGTTAATGTGGTCCTGAAAAAACAGCGAAAAATTGAAAAACTATTGTTTGACGTTCAAGTTATTTTGAATTTAACATATGAAGCAAACAAAACATTTCCAGTTTTTCATCCATTCAGAAGCCAGAATGATTTAAAACGCTGATAGATAAGTTCTCTAGCATTTTCTCAAAAATAAGCATATTCTCAAACTGAAAATATGTTTTTATATGTAAGGCATTTGTTTTTCAAACATTTACACAGCAAATGCTTAGTATGCTTCAGCATAAAAAAAACAAATGCTCATGAAAATTTGAACACATTCATGAATAAACTTCATCAAATATCCTTCTTCTGATTCAGTCTAACAAGACTTCATCGCTTCTAAGATAATCACTTGTCAGCAATGATGGTTTCAAAATGTTCACAAGATACGAAAAAAATCGAGAGAATGACAAAATATCGTTATTTGTAATACACGTGTGCCACACACTATTTTTTGCAACACATTCCATTCTAAAAAAAATGGAAAACCATCTGATACGACAAACGAAATGTGAAATGTGTATAAAGACAAATATATAAAGTAATACGCATGCCCACAAGCCAGTGCATAAAGTAAAAAATGATGCATAAAGAATTTACAATATTCATTGTTTTAAAATCATTCACTTGGTAAGGTGCCCAAAATTGTTTACTTCATTGACAGGTGTTGCAAAATAGTAGGTATATTACAAACCAAGGTTCAAAAGTGAGTATTTACATGTGAGGGAAGTTTGCAAAATGAGTGTAGCGAGTGAGCAATTCCCGAGACATGTAAACTGTTAGGTGCTGCCCTCTCTGGCAACACTAAAAACTTCTCTTAGAGGTGTTATCGTATTATTGGCAACTGTGCATCCTTCGTTTATTTGCAACGTATTATCCCGCTTGTTTATTTTTAGTCACTTGTTGATGTTTCTTGTTCCTGTAATTCTCGTACACTATTATTAGGTACCTTTTGAGGTAGAAGTGCTTTTGTATTGTGTTTTTGTATTTTCTTATTAAAACGTGTTTTCTTAACCATTCTCATACCCGTCTTCAAAGGTGCATGCTCCTAAACCTATTTTTAGGTAATTATATAAGATAAAGTGGCAGCAGATTGCAGTATACATTAAGAACCCTCCTCAAACACATGTTCCAGATTAACCATTTTGGTAAAATCGTTCTTTATATTTATTTTAAAATTGCAAAACTTATTAACTTATTAATAAACAGACTGCGATATGGATTACAATCAAAATCCTGATCTATCTAGCTCTAGCTCTGACTCAACCACGAATGATATAGATGACGATACAGTAAATAATGCGAAAAATCTATTCACTTTAGCCTTACGTTTGCGAAATATAAACCATCCCTACTTAATTAAACCCCCCTATGCTAATCACAAACATAAAAGAAGTAATTCCACATTGTCAACCTCCTCATCTGAGGCAGAATCAGTCGTATTATGTAGTGTTAAAAGAGCAGCTATTAGTAGCCTGAACACTAAAATCAAATATATTCCATTAGATTACAAATCAAATGAAAATAATAATAAAAAACCACAAAGCAAACATGAACCTTCATCAGTTAACAATATGTTTCAGTCCAGATCAAACTTTCTGTGAAATGATCCAAGACATGGTATCGAAGGATATCATAATTTTTCTGACCAAAGAGATAACGAAATTCCAGACCTTAAACCCCTATCTGAACAATAAAAAGAAGAAATCCTTAATGAATCTTGCCGAGTAAGTCCTACAAACAATCAATATTCTATTAAAAATAGAGAAGAAATTCTAAATTTATTTGACCCGCTACATGTACCACAACCACAAAAAAATAAAACCAATTTATTTACGGCATTTGGAAACAATAAAAAAGTTCTTAATTACCCTAAAATTACACCTTTTCAATAGTATCGTGATGCTATTTCTACGAACAATGAAGCACTAAGAAGAGAATTCAACGAAATATTTGAACCTAACAATCAAGAAATTATTTGAAAATCTCCCGTTGGTGTATTCCATATAACGAAAGAATGGAAAATCAATCGGACATCGAACTTCAATTAAAAGTAGGTATAAACAAATTAATTAACTAAACAATAAAAAATAAGTTAAACAAAAATAAACGTTCTCCCCAACAGATACAAGGTTTTGTCCAAGAAAATATACAATTAAGAGAAAACATAAATCGCAAAGACCCCACTGCTCAATTTGCGGAAATAGATGAAACCACATGACCTGAACTTAAACAACGAATCACCAAAGTGCTAGTAAAGGAAGCGATCAAGAATGCATTTAAAAGAATTGCCCTTAAATCTAAAACTGCAAACGATTGGAAAACCCTACACAACCGAGAAGTTAGCGATTTCATTAAAAGACTACCCAAACCAGGATTACAAACTAAAAGGTATGAAGTACGTATATGAACAACTGAGTAGTCGATCTGATTATAGCAGATGGAATCGACGAATCAAGATGGACCTTATCCTCAAACTTATTTCTGTGGATACAATTGGAATTTGCAAGTGACATAGGTATTCCACAACATATCTCGAGAAAATTTGACGCAATCACTCAAACCTTGATACGTAATTCTATAAATCAGTCTGTAAAAATACATGTAGATAGATGTACTTCGGTGTTTCAAATATACTCTATACTACAGAAACAATTTGGTCAAGTAACACCAGATGACTATTTGTACTTACACCAATCATTGGAGGGACTTGAATACAACACCTCAAGGCCAGTGTCAAAATTTATCGCAATTTACAAAGGGAAACACCACGACAATAAAGAACAAACTATTGGGTCTGAAGGTATGTTCAACGACTTCTGTTAGGTCTCAAGATTGATCCAAAAACTACGGCAGTTCTTCCCAGCAGAATGTGCAATATAATCCTCCACCACTGCTGTTACTTATGACCACATCCATGAGATGATTTGTAAAGCTGAAAGATTGTGAAATAGATACCATGCAAACCATGATAGTTCCCAATGTACCTACAAAATATGGACAAATCAGCGAAGAACAACCAGCGACACTCCCACAACTGAGAACAGAACTCTGGAAAACCAAACTGAAACTTCCGTAAACACTCCCTGCGAACAATCTCCCAACCCTTCTGCAAACCAGAACACGAACCAAAATCCCAGAAACAAACTGATAAGAACTGACATGTGCTTTAATTGTGGAGTAACTTCGCACAGAATGAGAGAATTCCCCCTACCCCCAGGACAGAAATATTGCTATAGATGTACACTAATTGGACATATTGGCAGAAACTGTCCGTACTATGGTGACAAAAGTGGAAACCCAAGAGGAAAGGGTAATTGGTGTCAAGTTACAACTAATAATGATAAAAACCAAAAGTATAATTGTGATTGGCTAATTGACTCTGGCGCAACTAGACACAGCAGTAACAATATAGATTTCATCTAAAACATAAAATATTTCAAATACCCAAAAAATTTAATAGATGTTACTGGTAAATTAGTAAAAGCCCTAGGTGAAGGAAATATAAATCTAATCATTAAAAATAATATAGATCCGCGAATAAAACCCATAATAAACTTACAAAATGTTTTGTTTGCCCCAGAGATTAAAAATAACATTATAAAAGTGAAAACCTTACGTAGAGACAAAAGCCTAAAAATATCTTTCACTAACGATTTCATATTTATTGACAGGCTTTCCATCAATCCATATGCCACAGCAATAAGTAAAAACTCAACAATGAAAATAAGAACCTTCTGCAATTTATACAAAATCAAAGCTTCAGTTGGGAAACAAGAAACAAATAAGCCAGTAATTAACATAACTAAAAGTAATATCATCAAAAATATTCCCCCATCTCTTAGTGACAAAACATAGATAAAAACGAAGAAAACAAAAAATACAAAGTAGCTATAAACCAACAAAAATATTTAGAACAAAAACCGGTAAATTAAAAATAAAAGAAACAAAACATTTAATTAACCCCAAAACCAAAAGAAAACTTATAGAACTTGGAAAAATATGGCATATCATATTAGGTCATTCTCATCAAGGTGCAATACAAAAATTAACAAATGCAATAAAAAACACACCTGAACTTATCTACCAAGAAAACAAATCAAACTGTAAGGTATGTGCACAGTCTAAATTAATAAAGAAAACATTCGACAAGGACAGACAAAGAGCTACTAGGCCCGCAGAAATAATATATGCCAATCTAATAGGTCCAATAGACCCACCCACAGCGTATAAACGAAATAAATATATTCTATGTATAATAGATGACTTCTCGAGATATGCAGAAATATATGTAATGATTAAAAAATCAGATACTTTCAATATGCTTAAAACCTTCTTTAATGAAATAAAAACAAAATTTAACAACACAACCCAATGTAGAATATTCAGATGTGATGGCGGAACTGAATTTGTCAATACCAAAGTAGATAAATTACTTGCGGACTTAAGCATACAAAGAGAAGTATCAGAACCCCATACGAGTCAACATAATGGTACAATTGAAAGATTAAATAGAACACTAGAAGAAAAAACACAATCCCTTCTATTAGATAGTGAATTTCCCAAAAATTCATGGGGTATTACCATAGAAGCTGTGAAATACTTATACAATAGAACACCACACTCTGTGATAGAATTTATAACTCCTTATGAACTATGGAACAATGAAAAACCTGACCTAAGCAACATAGTAAGACTTGGAAGTCTAGCCTATGTACTTAATAATGACAAAAAAGTAGGAGACAAATTTGGCCCAAACGCTGTACCAATGTACATTTGAGGATTCAACAAAACCAGT
The DNA here is from genome assembly GCA_011428145.1 of Ericerus pela. Classification (NCBI taxonomy): domain Eukaryota; kingdom Metazoa; phylum Arthropoda; class Insecta; order Hemiptera; family Coccidae; genus Ericerus; species Ericerus pela. Next base: position 660,871 of record WOFM01000249.1, read on the forward strand.
TATAAACTATACGATCCTAATACACAAAAAACAATTCAATCATGCAATGTTATATTATATGAAAATCAAACTTACGCAAACATAACCAATACAACAAACAAATTAGAGTTTACCTTCAATACAGATACTGATTCAGACGAACTAAATATCGAAACAACTTCAACAGATGAAAATACAATTGGTTCAATAAACTGTATAAGAATCCTTGACCTGTTAAATAAAAATGATCAAAACGAAATAATCAATGAAAACTTACCTAAAACTTACAGACAAGCAGTTTGTTCTCATGACAGTGACAAATGGAAAACTGCAATAGAAAAGGAATTCAAATCTATGGACCAACATAAGGTTTGGAAAATAGTTCCTCGAAACGAAGCAAAAGGACAAAAACCCATTTCTTGGAAATGGATATTTACAAAAAAAGGTGACGGAACATATAAAGCAAGAAAAGTTATTGTAGGAGCTCTCAACCATAACATATACCCCACAAATTGTACCTATGCACCTGTAGTCTCCACTAACACAGTGAGATGGGTCCTCTCCTTGGCTAACAAACAAAACTAGTCCTTAAGACAACTTGATGTAATTACAGCCTTCCTTCATGGAGAGATAAACTACAATTTATACACATTACCACCAACCAGACTCAATATAGATTTGTCCAAATTCATACTAAAACTGAATAAATGTGCTTACAGATGAGCCACCTAACCACAAATTTGGTACAATAAAATATCGAAAATTTTCAGGAAAATCAGGTTTACACGATGCACACATGATCCTGCATTATTCTATAAAAACAAAAATAACTCAATTACAATTGTCGCTATGTACGTAGATGATCTTCTAATCACTGGATCAAATGACGACAAAATAGAACAAACTGTACAAAGACTAAAACAAGAGGTAGACATAAAAGACTTAGGATCACTGAAAAACTTTGTAAATTTTCAAATAGAAAGAAACTGCGACAGAGGGGAACTAATGTTACACCAAAACAACTACACATACTTAGTATTAAAAAATTACGGATACAGCGAACAATATGGCCCTAAAAACATACCTATACCGGCTTTCCAAAATTTTCTGGAAGAAGGATTACCACTCCCACCTTCTTTCCCATTCAGACAAGTAATAGGCTCTTTGTTATACATAGCGAACAATACCAGACCAGATATATCCTTTGCAGTAAACTATCTAGCAAGATATCAATCAAATCCAATGCAAAAACATAAAAAACTACTAGAACACTTGTTTAGATACTTACAAAGTTCAGCGAACTATTGACTCAAATACAAAAGTCCTGATAACAATCTACAAGCATATGTAGACGCAGATTTTGCTGCTGACCCGTTGCAAAAGTCCACCACAGGATACATTATTTTCCACTGTGGAAATCCCATTTCCCAGGCATTCTGTAGATAAACTATAACAGCACAAAGTGCAACCGAAGCTGAATTCCTTGCAGCCTCTGAATCAGCAAACCACATACAATTCTTTTGCGAACTCATAAAAGAACTCATACCAGAAAAAATTAAACCAATAATGATTTTTGAAGATAACCAATCTACTTAAAAACTGTTAACTAACCAACTACATCACGGGAAACTCAAATACTTGGAAACAAAACACCTAAGAGTATAAGACCTCATAGCAGAAAACATCCTAGAAATAGTGAATGTTTCCACTAACGATCAACTAGCGGACATACTAACGAAACCACTACCATACGCCACCTTCAAAAAACTAACAAATTTTATCCCATGTCCTTCAGATGAAAAACATCAAATAACTCGCAACATCACAACAACCCAAGATGAGAAGAAATTGGAGAACTAAATATGAATATTTTTTTTATTAATTATATATTTACAGTAGATTATCCCTTATATCTAAAGTTTATTTTTATCTCGCATATGGAAAATGGTTTATTTTTATGTAAACCTCTACAATTCTGTCTCTATTTGGTTCTTTTATCTTTATCATCCATTTAACTATAAGTTATCAATGTAAGGATGCACGTTTGGGGGGGTGTTAGGTGCTGCCCTCTCTGGAAACCCTAAAAACCTCTCTTAGAGGTGTTGTCGTATTATTGGCAACCGTGCATCCTTCGTTTATTCACAACGTATTATCCCGCTCATTTATGTTTAGTCACTTGTTGATGCTTCTTGTTGCTGCATTCTTCTACACTATTATTACCTTTTGAGGTAGAATTGCTTTTGAATTGTGTCTTTGTATTTTCTTATTAAAACGTGTTTTCTGAACTGTTCTCGTACATGTTTTTAGAGGCGCGTGCTCCTAAATCTGTTTTCATGTAATATTATATAACATAATGTAAACTCACTTTTGAATCTTGTTGAGGAAGATATTTTATGTAATTAATGATCAGAAGCTACAAAACGTTAAAATTCTATCATAATAATGAGTCTTTCATAAAAATTATGAAAAACAGAACAAAATATTGTGGCAAATTCAACGTTTTATTCAGAAAATGTCCTCTACCTTGATAAAAAGTGAATTTATTTCTATGTAAAAAGATGCTTCATGTTTTTACATGCAGGCAGATTCATTTACATTGAGATTACATTCATCAATAATAAAAGCACTTTTTACTCAAAAAATACTTCAGTAAACATCGCCTTTCTGATCGCATGTACTGAATGTAGAGGTTCAAAAGTGAGCAATTACATATGAGGTAGTTTAAGTGCTGCAGTGAGTGAACAAATTCCTGAGTCATGTCAACTCACTTTTGAATCTTTTTGAGGAAAATATTGTACATAATTAATGATCAGAAAGCAATGAAACTGTTCAAGTTAAATTAACTGTGGCGAAATAACAAATAAATAGTTCACTTCAATAATTATGTAATGGTTTGAAGCACGAAAAATGAGTGGTGAATTAACATGTACAGTGTGAACGGCGTTTCAAATGTGAATAAAAACGTAGGACGAGAGTCTGATCTTCACGAGAAACGGTTTCCCGAAATCAGACACGTAAGAATAGGAAAACTTAATAACGGTTAAAGATAATACGATAACTTATAAGTACTCGCCTAACATCCTTCCACCTTTAAAAAAAATTTAATATAAGTTTACATATAAAAAATTTGTCAAGTATAAATCACGATATTATCTGGTAAAACAAATAACACAACATAATAAGGTTGACTAGAAAAAAAAGGGGGTAATAAAAAAAAAGGCTAATGGTACGATAAAAAAAAGTAATGGCTGAAAGTGGTTGAGGTTTACAATTATTTGATTGACACTAACGATCTTAGTTCCAAGAACTTTTCGGCACCAAGAGCCTTCGTCAAAATATCGGCAAGCTGCCCCTTAGAATCTATTTTTTGAACTACAACAAATCCTTTGGCTACATAGTCGGCAACAAATTTATACGCTACCTCAATATGCTTACCCTTTTTAGCGAATTTACCTTTATTGGCCAAGGTTATGGCACTCGAGTTATCCTCAAAGATGGGAACAGCCCCAGAGATTTGTACCTGCAAATCTCCAAGGACTCCGACGATGGAAAATAACTCCAAAATGGCATCAGCGAGAGCCACATATTCAGCGTAAGTTGAAGCTCTCGCCACAGAGTTTTGTTTGCGACATATCCAAACAACTGGGTTTCCAAAAACCCGAATTAAAATGCCACTTGTAGATTTTCGATCTTGATAGTCAGCTGCCCAATCGGCGTCAGCCCACGCATCAACAGGTGACTGTGAATTTCCATTAAATACCAATTTAAGTGTTTCGGTTTCCTGTAAATATTTAAGCACATGCAAGGCATATCGAAAATGTGTACCAGTGGGACACTTTTGAAAACGACTAAGATAATTTACAGAGTAAGAAATATCAAGTCTAGTCCCTGATGCAATAAAAAGAAGAGCGCCAATTAAGCTTCTGTAATCTGTAAGAAATTCAACAGAATTAGGGTTATCGACAAAGTAGAGGTTTAAATTTTTCTCCATTGGCGTTTTGAAGCTCCTCATCTCGTTGGTTCTGTACTTTTTCGCAAGTGACGCTATATATTCCGACTGATCCAACTCCATCCGGCGACCCAGTCTATCGTAGTTGACTGATATTCCCAGATAATTTTGGACCACATCCATATCCGTCATTCTGAATTTCTGCTTCAACCTATTTTTCAAATCATTCACCAGAGATTCATCCTGTGAAAATATTAGAAGATCATCGACATATAAAATTAAGCCTAAAAGGCGATTAGACATATATTTCAGATAAAGGCACGAATCGTAATCAGAACTTTTAAACCCGAGTTGCATCATAAAATCATGAAAACAGTTATACCAAGCTCTTGGGCTCCCTCTAAGCCCATAAAGAGCTTTATTCAACCTGTATACCTTTCTGTTGTCCCGGATGAATCCCTTCGGTTGCTCGACATAAACTTCTCCGCGTACTTCACCGTTGAGAAAGGCCGCTTCAACATCCATTTGATGGATATAAAATCCAAAATGGCAGGAAACAGCCAGTATTACACGAAGTGTGACCATTGCTGCCACTGGAGAGTAGTTATCCTCGTCTTCTTCAAAGGGCTGACGAAAACCAACCGCTACTATTCTTGCTTTGAATTTTCCCAACGACTTGACCCGAAAAACCCATTTTAGCGGGACAATTCTTGCGTTACCAGGTGCCTGCACAAGAGTCCATGCGCCGTTTCGTTCCAAATTTTGCATTTCTTCCTGCATGGCAATTTTCCATTTGTTTGTGTCAGGTCCCTCGATGGCCTCCTTAAAGCTCTTGGGAACAACAACTCGCGTACACAGCTTTACGTCGATTACATAATCCAAATAACGAATAGGGATTTTCATTCAGGTTCAGCATTGACGCCTTCTTTACCTTCGCTGTTTTCAGTATTCTGCAACTCGTTTTCCGCCACTCCATTTTGGGTACCAGATGAGGCCTCGTCACACTCCTCTCTTCCAGCCTGACTTAAGCCTCCAGGGACAATTTCCAGGATATTTTCGTTTTCCTGCGTCTGTGCAGTTTTTACTGAGTCGGCTTTGTTATCAGAGCTTTCCTCGTAATCTAGAAAGTGAATATTGCCTGTTTTCGGTTTCTCAGAGTTTCTTTCCTCCGGTTTTCTGACATTTTCGCGTTTTTCTTCCTCTAATCGAACATAGGGTGACTCTTTGATTTTTCCATTGACCAAAATTCGATACCCGTTTTCTGTAAATCCAACCAGTTTTCCTTTTTCGGCTTTCGGATCCATTTTCTGTTTTCTGTGACTATCTGGAATTCTAACAAATACACAAGAACCAAACAATTTTAAATTTGATGCACTCGGGCGTCTACCAAAAAATAGTTCAAACGGAGTTTTTTGCTCCACTGTATTTGCCAAAACCCTGTTACCAAGATACGCTGCAGTTTTAACACATTCGGGCCAGTACTTTTTCTCTAAATTCGCTTGGGCTGCGAAACATCGCGCTCGATTCATTATAGTTCTGTTGAACCTTTCCACAGTTCCATTTAACTCGTGTACGTAAGCTGGGGACGGCTTAACAATTATTCCTTTCCTAGAACAAAATGCATCGAAATCTTTATTTAAGTACTCCATGCCCCTGTCGCATCGAAGTATCTTGACATTGCAATTTTTAAGGTTAGACATGGTATTAATAAAATGCATGAATTTACTCAACACTTCTGACTTAGAATTGATAGGGTAAACACAAGTTAAACGACTGTAATCATCAATAAACGTTACAAACCCAATCTCACCATTCAATCCAGTCGGGGTGACTAAATCTACGTCAGAATGAACGACTTCCAATGCATCTTCGGCCCTGGCATGAGTAGACGAATGGCTCAAATTTGCGAATTTATTTTCCAGGCAGATGTCACATACTTTCGATCCAGTTTCCAATTTAGTAGGCAATCCCTCCAAAACCTGTTTCAAACACATTTCTGATAGGTCTCCGTAGTTGACATGGCCCAAAATTTTGTGCCAATTTTCCGCCGAGCTATTTCCTGTAACACAGCCTGAAACATATACGGCAGCACAAACGACATCTTCCGACATATAAGTAATTAGTTCATATAACCTATTTTTCTTATGAGCTATGCCGACTACTTTGTTAGAGGAGTTGCTTATGACTGCTGTTTCACCTTTAGCCAAAATGGTGAAACCAGCTTTTGTAATACGATCGAAACTCAGTAAATTTTCGTCTAGATCCGGAGCTAAGTAAACATTTTTAATCATTAACTGTTCCCTAACACCATCAACCAAAGTGTAAACACGAATATTTCCGATACTAGTAGATTTAACAATTGAACCATTAGCAACACGAATATTAACGGGGGCATGTAAATTAAATAACTCACTAAAATACTTTGGTGAAGTCGCTAGATGATCAGTGCATCCACTGTCCACTTTCCACAAGATTTGCAGCAGCTCCTTCGAATTTCCTTGATCAGCCTGCACCGGCACCTCCCTCGATGACAACACCCGAACTTGAAATACGCTAATGTTGGTATCCATGACTTCCATGTACTGACGATTTCCAGCCACAGAGGTTTCCTCGGACAAGACTCGAACACTGAACGAACTAACATCGACATCCAGTACCTCTGTGCTGTTGACTGCGACGTTACGTGATTTCCACCTTTGACAGATCCACTCTGCAGTATTTACGAAAATGGCCAGTCTTACCACACCTGTGGCACCGATAATTTCGCTCAGACGTGGACCCATTTTGCTGATGACCATGACGACTAACGACTTGAGTCTTGAGCACTGTTGAATCAGTTCCAGCCTCCGAAGTCCCATTGTTTTTGGAATGGTCAAACAAGAGTTTGCCCTTAATGTAATCAACTGTTTGGCTTTCCTTTGGCAACGTGTCCAAAACATCGATAATGTGTGCGTACTTATCGGGCAACACAAGCAACAAATACGACAGTTTCTCTTCGGAGGTAATGGTCTCACCTGCGTCTTTTAGGGTGCTGATATGCTTCTCAAAACGACTAAAAAATTGATGAGCGTTTTCCCTGTCGTTCATTTGCAGATTGAGAAGCTGCTTTTTGGCCAGAACACGCATCATAAGGGACTTACGTAAGTAAACTGTATCGAGAGCTCGCAGCATCCCAGCTGCAGACGATTCATGTTGTATCTCATCAAGGATTCGATCGGAGACTGCATTAACGAGAGTGCTTTGAACTTTGACATCGATCTTGTCCCAGGCTGCAATTTTGGCTTCATCAGCGGCGGGTCTAGGGGTCTGTAAGACATTGTACCACTCCTTCTTTTTAACAAACAAAACAAACCATAACCGAAATTTCGAATACTCGACGCCATCAAACTGTTTCGAGTTCCAGTTTGAGTTGGATTCCTCACTAGACATCTTTGTTGTAGTGAGTATGAATAACACGAACAAAGTGCAAAAAAAAGTTTCGGCACACGAAAAAAAAACGGTTCCGTGGAAAAAAAAAAAACGGTTCAGAGGGAAAAAAATACGAATAATCACTTGTTTAGCTCTGCTGCCATGTTCAAGTTAAATTAACTGTGGCAAAATAACAAATAAATAGTTCACTTCAATAATTATGTAATGGTTTGAATGAGTGGTGAATTAACATGTACAGTGTGAACAGCGTTTCAAACGTGAATAAAAACGTAGGATGAGAGTCTGATCTTCACGAGAAACGGTTTCCCGAAATCAGACACGTAAGAATAGGAAAACTTAATAACGGTTAAAGATAGTACGATAACTTATAAGTACTCACCTAACAGAAACGTTAATAATTCTATTATAATGATGAGTCTTTCTTAAAAATTATTAAAAATGGAATAAAATATCAACCTCTTAATTGTAACAGATTTACCGTTTCATTTAGAAAATGTAACGTCTACCTCGATGTAAACTGAACATACTTCCATGTAAAAAGGTGCTTTATGTTTTTACATGGAGGTCTGCTGTTCACTTTATATCGAGATTATAATCATCAATGATATTAGCTACTTTTCACAAAAATACCAGCATAAAAATTGTGTTTCTGATCATGCATTATATTAAAATATTTGTAGGTAGGTATGCGTACCTATACTAGAATGAAAAGAAAATCCAAAGTGTTTTCAAGAAAAAGTCAAACATTACACTATAATGTCAAATACAAAATCGGGAGAAAATAAATTTGACAAGATTTGTGACCCACCTAACTGATCCCTTAATGCTTCCTCACTATCTTACAGTACCAGTGAACGAGTAGATAATCCATGAGAACATAAGATATTTTATAGAATTGAATAATTTTAACGTGAACGACTGTATCTATCGTATATCTGCGTAATTAAAATTATTTTTACAAGTGGAATATTTTTTGTTCTTCAACCCAATCAGTAACAAGGCATTTTACGCCTCGCATCGTTTTAGTTCAATAGAAAAATAAATTTTTGGCAAAAATTTAATGATCAAAAAATTTTGCAGGCGCCTTTAAGACGTTAGAAATGCATTCTGAAGAGAGAAAAAAAAAAACATATTCTGAAATGAACTTTTTATTCATTTTGACGTCGTTAAACCACTATTGATGGTAAATTAATTCATTTACATGTTTTTCCATGCAAAAATTAGCAACAAAATGAATTTATGTTCCAACAGTAATAATAAGCTGAGGCAAAAAAAAAAAAAACAAAAAAAAAAAAAAAACAAAAAAAAAAAGAACGATGATACAATAAAAACTTTGTTGGCATGGAAAATTTTTGCAGACAAAACCGATTAACGAATTTTCTTGGTCTTCTCAACTGAAAAAAGTTTACATTACTTCGACATTTTTTCTTATAATTAGGGGCAAAAAAATTTTAAAACCTCAATCGATAATGTTCATGGATTTTTCCACACCGAAAGTGTTGTTATCCCAAATGAAAAATAATTGGAATGGTTTTACAGCTGAGAAAAAAAAATGTTTTGAGATGGATTTTAAAACACTGAAAACATTTTTAGGACATTAGGGTATATCCAAATATAAAAAAGCGGATTTTATTTTCGATTTACAAAAACTTACGAACGACGAAATAGTTACCCTACAAGGAGAAAAAAAAAACTTTACTAGCAAGAAATCAAAAAGTCAAACTGCGGGATAAGTAACAAAAAACATAGCTGTAAACCCAATCGTGGATTGAAAAAGTTTTCAGTTCTTTAAAATGAGAATTTTTTCACTACATATAAGGAAGTGAAAAATTCGAAGAAATGGCTTAAAACATTCACAGATACAAATACTTTTGGAATCGAAACATAATAGCCTTTTTTTATTCTTTTTAAATGAGTTATGGTACTCACAGCACTGAGGAATTGTAGACAAAAAATAAAAAATTTCGAAAAAATAAGCACCTACCTAGGGTATATATAGGATATACCGAATTTTCATCCGATAACCATCGCCAAGAAAAACTATTTTTCATATGACAGGGAGAAAAAAAGTAGATTATATGTTTCAAATTATTTTGTCATCGTAGTCGTGGTACCCATACATATACTGATTTGGTTAAATAGTGACATGACAGTTGCAACATAATCAACTGGTACAGTCGAGAATGCTATCATGGCTGCAGAGTCTTTGAGCGGCAATTTTTTTTAAACATTTACTCAGAAGTATGAAATTATTTAAGCAGAGTGGAAGAATAGCTGCATTCATTCGATCACGAATTCTCAGTATTTCAGTTCTAACAACTGACTCGTGAAAGGAAGTAAAATTTTGGAAATTGGAAATTTTGACTCAGGAGGATGACAGTTCAAAATGCTCTGCACTATAAAATAATATTTAAAATTCTTTATGAATAAAAATAGAGCCGGATAAAAATTATTTCGAATTGGATACGGAGGGAATTGAGCACATAGATTCACCGAAAACTTACACCAATTTTACAACTAAAGTGAGATTCTTTCAAACGTTCAAATGAATAAATATTCGCATGAACAACGCGGTGAATAATACGGGGAGTCAACAGCTAATGAATCAACTCCCAAACTGAGTTGAATGACAGAATAACATTCTAACGAATATATACTTTGATGAAGTAAATTAGCTCAGCCGTTAGAATCTCGGTTTACATTCTTTGAATAAATTTGACTTAGTTAATCTTTAATAATAGGCGAAAGAGTTCTTAAGAATATAGGTATGTCAAACTGACAGTAATTTTTATCACTAGCAAGAAAAATATTATACATCATCATATTGTCACTAGTAACAGATTTTGTCGAATAGGTACGTCAACAGTTTTGGGAGAACTGCACTGACCATACGCCAAATTTCTTTACAAAAAACCGTCAAAATAACTGAATAAAAATTATAAGTGTATGCGGTGGTGAACTAATGTTTTTTGCTCGTTTCATAAAAAAAAGAGCGCTAAAATTAAAAATACTTTGTTTATTTTTTGGTTTTTAACTTGAGTACAAGATTCAGGAGGCAAAATTTCGTTGTTGAGCAACAAGTTTAAGTCTAAACAAAAAAAATTCACTAAATTTCTCCAGCTTTTGCTAAATTAATCGGTTTTTCTTCAAATCATTTACATTTTAAATTTATAAGATCCATGACTATTTATAATGAACTCACACTTTCTTCATTCCACTCAAAACTTTATTTGTTACAAATTAGACCCCTTATTTTTTTAATACTGCGTAAATCAACTGAATTCAATTAAATACTAAATTATTTTGTCCTTAGCCATAGTCCATGATTTGCTATCAAAAAAAAAATCACACGAAGGGTTTATTCCAATAATGGAAATAATCAAATAGGATACATCAATCTTGTAAGAAAAATTTTTGAAAAATATGTTTGCTTAAAAGTTAGCCCATATAATATGGCGAAATTTCACATAAAATTCATCTACAATTAGTCTACTAAAATTTTATTCAAAAATTTCAGAAACATAGGTTAAAGAAGAATTTTTTCTTAGGTATCTTTCACTCGGTTGACGATGGCTTCAATATTTTCGAATACTGTGCACTCCAAGAACGTCATTTTCAAAATATAACAAATTTGTTTTCTTACGAATCGAGACGTCCATTCACTTTTTCAACAATTTTTAAAATCATAATTCACAATACGAAACTTCAAACAGTGGAACCGACTCATTCATCGAGCGAAGTTTTCAAAGAGATTTTTGCATGTATTTTGAAAATTTACATATCTAATGTCACGTACTTCAGCGCTCCACCTTTTTTCATTCATTTTCTCTCACACTATATGAACAAAGAGCAGAGGAGGAATGAGGACCCAAGGCAAATGCCATACTGAGAAATTTGTATTCCCACAAATTTTAATTAAAAAATTATGTGACTTGTTAAATATATTTTCAGATTTTAGAGTCCAAAAGAATTTCTATTTATTTTGTTCTTTTCTTATTGCCGAATAAGTTTTTATTCGTTCGTCTCTCATTCAGTCTTCTCCGGCCTTCTCAAATGGGTTGGTTGGTTTTTACCCTGTTTGCTTTTAAACGGGGTACTGAAATTGACTTCAAAAAAAGTTAAAAAGTAAAGACTATCGGTTTCACGAAAAAAGAAAACGATTGGAAGAAATAGGGCCTAAATTTTGGTGGGAGATTGTAATCTTATCGAATCAGGTGAGGTAAAAATTTCGGGAATATTGCTTTTGTAGTTTTAGGAAAAAAACGTAAAACTCCTCAATGAATTTTATTTTACAATAAAACATCGATGTATCGAAACGTTTGACGAAGATATATAATTCGATCGTTTTTCAGAAATTCATTCATGTTTTTCCAAAATGAGGTTTGTTATTAGGGCGTTGGACCTCTATAGGTAATGTGAAAAATATAAGTAAAATAATTATTTTCGCTGAATTTTTCCAACATGAATTTTCTTACCCTGCGTGAAGACTGCTGCCCTCTTGATTTTAAAGAAAAAAAAACTCTAGCATAGCAATACTTCGCTAGAAAACCCAAGTTGCCAATTTTCATTTTTAATTCAAGAAAAAAATCTTGAAATGCAAAATACTTGAAAAAACTGTGTTGAGACCACCAATCCTTCTCCCCTCTCACTCCTGCGAACACACGATCACACATTACACACATTTATTTATATCTATTCGCGGCTACACTGTTCCACCACTTCCGCCGCTCATTTGTTCGTTTCCGTTAACGTTCGTTCATTACTCTAAAAATGTACTTTGCTTAAATTATGTAACTTCTTAAATAAACACTCGCTTCTTGGACGGAACTTCGCTTAAATCTTCCTTTCTTGTTACAACTTTGGTCCTCATCCTCTATAAACTGTAAACTATCGATAGTAATCGATATCTGTACCGATTGTTATCGATATCTGACGAACACATTGATAAATCGATATTTAGTTGCTAGTTTCAGGTAAATAAATTAGGTTCCCAGTAATTTTTTGTTTTCTAGTTTCCCTCGAAACTACAGAACTAATTAGCATCAAACTCTTATCAGGTATGGTCAAATATAAGGAATACGTTTCGTGAAAATTTTAGCCCTATGCGCCTTTTTTAGTTTTCTCAAAATCATGAACACAATCTTCCAGCAGTTTTTTTTTCCAGTTTTTTTTTAGAACCTAATGAATTAAAAGGTACCAAACTTTTATCAAACCTGCACTTACATAAGGATAATCTATTGTGAAAATTTCAGCCCCATCCCGTTCCTCATTTTCTCAAAATTCTGCAAAAATAACTTTTTCAGGAGTTTTTTGTTTTCCAGTTTTCTCGGAAACTGAGGAGCTGATAGGAACCAAACTTTATTCAAACTTGCTCCTGTACAATATCAATATCTCATCAATATTTCAGTCAGTAGTTTCTTCAAAACCATTGAACACAAAATTTTTTTCCGAAATTTTTCTTCTCCAGTTTTTTCAAAAACTACTGAACTAATAGGCTCTCAGACTTTTCTGCTTGCACCTACACAAGGATAATCTGCCATGAAAATTTCAACCCGATCCTTTCCGTCATTTTTTCAGAATCCTGGAAAAATGAGTTTTCCAGAAATTTTTTTTTCCAGTTTTCACAGAAACTACTGAACCGTTAGGCACCAAACTTCTTTCAGACCTGCTCCCATATGATAACTATATTTCTAGTAAAAATTTCAGCTCTATTCATTTTATCAAGAGCATGAACACAAAATTTTGGACGATATATACATATACACCTACATTAAAATAAAAAAAAAATTAGGTCAAAATGGGAAAATGGAACCAATTGTTTTCTTTTCTCATGAAACGGATAATTTTCATCATCCTCACTCGCAACTTTTTAATGAAGTCGATTTCAAAAGCCCATTTGAAAGCAAACAGGATAAAAATTCGGAAAAAATGAATATTTTTCCCAAATGTGATGTACTGATGTATGCAAAATGAGATTCAAAAAGAGATATTCAAACTGGATATTCATGAGAATTGCTATGCTAGTTTCTTTTTTGTTATTTTTCCCGGCCTCTCTCCTACACGAAAAGTTCAAGGCAAAATAATTAAATATAGGTATAGGCAGGTAGCGAGTAACTTTCAAATAATTCACGAAAACGGTGCTGCGTGCACAACACCGTCAATGAGATGCGAAACCTAATTTAACGAGACAGCAACCAAATGGAAACTAAACAAAATTCTTATCGATTTATTTCCGAGTCGAACGAAATAAAGGTAATTATTCAAGATATATATACCCGGATCAACGTTCGAACGACAGAATAATTATCTTCTCTTGTGCTCTCTTTTCATCATTCATGCTCTTCCTCGCATCCCTCAATGCATTTGTAATTCGTTTTCCTTTCTATCCAAAAATTGAGGCGGGCGTAAAGTTCACCTGCTTCAACTCCTACTCTGTTATAGTATCAACGTATATAACTATATACGCTACACTGATGCTTCCACTACAATATGTGTTATATACTGCCACGAAAAACTTAATTTTCACACGTCAATTTTTATTTTATTCGTCACACCAGCGTTTAAATGCGATGGTAGGAGTTGGAGAAAACGAAGTGAAATAAACAAAATAAAAATAAAAACAGAAAGAACCCCAACATTTTCTCATCACTGGTTAGATTCAACGTAATGGAAAAATTATGTTTCATAAATACGTTGTCAAACACACTTTTTACTTTGTGTGGTGACAAGATCATGCATGTACCTACCCTCGATTAAAGAAAAAGGATTCTTCAGTAACAAAAAAAAATCAAAAATTATACCAATACACGAGTACAGTTTTATCCAGGTAATTTAATTTTTATAAAATATGCGGTGATGGCGTATAATGGGTCTTATATTCAATTTGACGAAAAATAAACGGAGACGCAACTTTCGACATAACTTAACTTTTCTTGGTTGAGTTTTTATTTAAAAGCGGGTCGCAACGATTAAATTAAATTGCGAACGAATAAAAACTATAAGGTCTAGGCTATAACGTAGACGACTAAGTTTTAAAAGTTATTTGTTTTATGATGTCAGTCCTTGTATTTTCTCTCGCGTACCTATTCAATATGCTTCCTACCAACTGTGCGCAGTAATGTATACTTGAGTGTAGCAGTTTTTTATTTCAGTTTTTCTCCTCTTCTTACCAAAAAATTTTTTCTTCTTAGCATAAAATTTAAATCATTAAGAGTTTTAGTTCAGTAAATCTAAAGCAACGTGCAAATATAATGGAGGAAGCTAAAGGTGAAAAATTAAAATGTGGAATCTATATATTTACAAAATTCATTTTAATCAAGGCCATTACATAGATATAAAATCATCAATGGATTCCAATTGAATTCATCTAAATTTTTAATAAGAATTCTTTTTTTTTTGTAACTGTTTACTTAGAAAATTTAGTCTGAAATCATCAAAAATGATCAATGTATTGTGCGATTTTTTCGTAACTTTTTTATTTTAATTTGAAGTAAATTTTTAAAATTTACAGGAGGCAGATAATGAACGTCACACAATGATAAAATAAGAAAATTTTCATGAAGAAATTGTGAGCTCAATTTCTGCTGTGAAGAATAATTCAATAAACGAGAAATGATTTGTTACATCATCTACACGTATAGGTAACGTACCCCTAAGTTATCAAATTCAAAGTGGAAAAAACCTGCAGAAATACCAGCTGTTTCTCTTGCTCTGATCAACAGTCGATTTTTGTTGCGGTATCTAAGTTATGTCGTTAAGAGTTGCTTGAGAGTAAATTTTATCGATAACTACACCTACCTATACTGAATTAACAAATATTGTAGAAAATATAAAGGCTTAGTTGTCACTTATTTTACGAAAAAAAAAAAAAAAAAAAAAAAAAACAACAGATAACAACTCTTTTTAGCTAAAATATAGAGACTTGTTTAATGCACGTATTTTCATGAACAATTTATATAAAAAAAAGAAGAAAATGACCCATTTTATTACAAATTGAATTGTATTCACACAGGAGAGAAAATACAGACCATTAGATCCTTCGGCTGATTTATTTCAAAAATAAAATTTAATCAATTTTCCTGATCAACAGTTTATTTTTATAATAACATTTAATAGCAATCACACAGCGATTTTTCGTTGCACTATATGCTACGCCTTCGGGAGTATTAACATATACGAGTTTAAAAGAGCAATTTAAAAATAATAATCTTTACCAATAAGAAAATAAGATAAATCGAAACGAAAATCAACGTCATTTCACATCAAGTAATACCTAATTAAATGATGAGAAAAGGTTTAAGCTTTACAGTCAAGATACAAATCAGCCCAAAGATAACGGGAAACCCAAAACAATTCAGTAAATGAAATTCTTCAACTAAAAAAAAATATAAATGTCTTACTTCATGGCTAGGTAAAACAAGAATTATAACTAAGGCTGTAGGATTTAAAAAAAAATAAAAATAAAACTGAAACAAACCGTCAGTGGAATTTGAAAGTAACAAAATTCGATCTGCGAATATGTTGATCAGTAATCTGGCAATGTGTTAATGGGTTGGAAGAAGAAGTCTAAAATAAATAAAAAGCATGCTATAGAATTGAGAATGTCAAACAACGACCTTGATAGATGTAAGGTAATACAAAAAACAATTATTAACATTGAATGGAGAGTCCATAATATACCTTTCTTAGCGTTGTCGACAGATGGGGGTCTGTTGTTGTGGAGGCGAGGGCGACATTGTAAAAATGATTCTGTATCTGTTACTCGAGATATCTGCGGTACTCCGCTGAAGCCAAAATCATCAGAATCCGACTGTTTTGTACCAGAACGAAGCATAATTTCGTATTTTGACTAAGCAAATAAGAATAGGTAAACAAATCGATCGTCTAAAAAAAAACATAATACAACAATCCAATGTGCGTTAAAACGTATGACGTACTTGTAGGTTCTGAGCTAAACGACTTTTTTCGCTGAGCTTTTCTTCGAGCTCTTTGATTGTTCTATTGGCCATAGATAGATCTGTTCGTAAATCTGAAAATATAAATTATCTAAAATGAATAAAAAAAAAGAACGAGAAAATACAGCGAATGAATAATTATAATAATTTACCTTCCAGCTTTTTGTTTTCCATATCGCGATCATTTTTTACTTTAACCATCAAAGTCTGATACGCAGATTCAAATTCAGCACAACGTTCCTTCCAATGCTTCATCATCAATACGTGATAGTTTTTCTCCTGAGACATTTGATAGCTCCAAAAGCTGAATGAACGCCTCATCATGTCCAAAACAGTTTCAGGCCTTAAACCTGCAAGTACCATCTGAACAAATAATTTTCAACCCATATGAACGAATATTTTAAGAAAATACTTGAAGCGTTTGGAAAGAAAAAACGCCCACGTGCAATACTTACTGACTTAAATTCTTCAGTTGGATTCAAATTAGCTTTTACGACATCGTAATCCCTGCTCAGATCCAAACTACAGGCCGGGCATTTACGCTCGGTTTCCAGTTCTTGGAGACCGTGATCATCGCAAAATGCGTGAGAACAACTCGTCACCCAAGCGGTGGAACTCAACGTTTTATGACACTTTTTGAAATTACAATAAAGATCGGAACTGGCCATTGCATACTACTCTCTTCGCTATAGGACATGAAAAATAAAATCCAATACTCTTATTAACACCACTGAAAATACGGAAGTCACAACGAAATGGACATTTTGAATACACGAAAGCGGGAAGAAAAACTGCAATCCTCAGCAAAACAACGAGTAAATAAACCAAGTTTGCGTCAGTAGTTATTAAAAAATTCTCTATAAAAATGTTTGTGATTCCATTAAAGGTACCGAAGTTCATACTTTAGGACGCATGTGAAAAAAAATTGCTCCAATTTTACAATAAAAATATCTTCCATTGCTAAGGTACTAACAATTTTCAGTCTCATTTTTATCTATGTAAATGTAACATAAATCGTGTGGATTGTGGTTTCTAATTTTATATTTACATTTATTCATTCGGTTGATTAAATTACTGGAAAAAAAATTTCTGATTATTGCCCATAAGCTTAAATGAGGGGCAAGGAAATTTAAATTCAGTATCGAAAAAGTAGGGACAAAATAGCTTTGAAAGCGGTGTTATTTTTTGTTGCAGAATTTAGATAAACATGCGCCCTCTATGACATTTAATACTCTATGGTGCTCATTGACACTCGCGAGTTGTGTTGTACCTTTATCAGTCTGGAAGTCTGCACCCTTTTCTAGAACATTTCTTAACCTTAAGTAAAACCTAAGTATTTGTTCAACCGGTTTGATCCTATACTTATACCTACAAGGGAGTCACAGATAAAATATTACTTACGTAGAGAATCTTTACTTGAGTATGGTTCTAGAATATGGTTGTGAGACGAGACCTTCAGACTTATTATAATAAAGACAATTTTTGATACCGTTAATTCTGTATCACCCTATTATGAAAAATTGTGACAACCCAGTTCATAAATGCTAACATAGTAACTTTATATGTTAATTTGTTAAATTACGACTCCAGATGTGTCCTTAAGTTGTTACCATGTTAACAGTTTTATTATAAGTCTCCTTGTCTGAAAGAAAAAATCAAAAAGAAAATAAATATCAAGAATACCTTTAACTACGTAGTACCTATTGGAACAGTAAAGAAAGATGATTTCTGGTTAGACATGCTGGTGCTGAATAAGCAACTAGTGAGTACCTTTTGACGTATTTTGCTTTGTGTTTATATTCGCTATCATTGTGAATTTAAGGGATGTCTTTATCAGATGTGTTATAAATTGATAAACTCAAGCAAAATGTCCAAAATACGCAGAATGTATGTTAGGGTTGCCTACTTTTTCACCCGCATGACCTGACATTAAAAAGTGTTAGGATACGATTCACTCACTACCTCACAAATACAATGATATAAACGTATACCTAACCTTTAAATAATATATATGTAACATTTTCGTATTTCATATGTGGTGACACTGGTTGCCACCTTATACTTTTTTCCATTTCTGATCAACGGAGATTGTTCTCCATATGTTAGTCGTTGTTACAATGTCATGAATAAATATTTTGAGTTTACATTCTTTTTCACTGAGTCAGTTTTTTCAAAAGATCTTAACTCTCCTCAACAAAAAGTACATTGGTCTTATAGAGCTTTACTGGTCCAGTACTATATTGTCAAAGAAAAATACTTATTTCAGAATTTCAGATGTTTAGACAATTTTTAATTTTTTATATGAATGTAATGTAACCTTACTCTAATCACCGCTTTGGGTTAATAAGTGCTTGACATCAGAATCACAACAGACGTTGTGGTTGATTAGGATCCCAGAAGAGAGGAAAAGGTACTGATGCACATTGTTATTCAATGATAAGCAATATTTTGTAGAGTAAATTAACATCATATTTCAAGCAAATAAATGTGGATATAGTTTATGATGTCACTCACTTCTTAGTGTGAAAAGACTAATAACAGTGTATAATGTAACTGATTTTCAGTTATAGACTTGTATTGTGAGTTTGGAGCATTTAGACTCTAATTGTGACTGCTCAGTGCAGATTGGTGAGTATTTTTTCCCTGTTGATGAACAGATAAAAGAAACTTTGCATTTTAAGTGATGCAACACAGAAGAATATATTTGAGAAATATTGAAAATCTGGCCCTTATTTGGTTGATTTACTGATTTAGTTTAAATGGGGTTAAAATTAAAAAATTTAAATGGAATTAAAAATTTTGAAGAAAATTTCTAGGGAAAACTGAGAAGTAGGTAATTCATGAAAATATTTTTAATAATCATTTTCACTCTTCATTAATCAATTTTATAAAATATAATTTTGGAATGGCTTAACAGGATTATTAGTCTAGTTCCAAAATATGACTTCAATAGGCAGAACTCACATCTTCAAGGATGAACAATTCAACTCTGTTTTTTAAAGACATATATTATAAATAAAATTTTGAGAATTTATTTTACTAATGCATTACACAGTCGTCAATTTAGGAATATTCAGTTTTGTGCTGATTGGAGTTAATGCTACATTCGCTAGGTGCCATGGTGCTGATGAAAATCACATCAGAAAACATCTGATATTTCAAAAATACCTATGGCTCTGATCTTTTTCAGTGAATTTTATATTTCTCAACACAAGTACAAAATGTCCAATTAGGCAACAAACTTTCTAAGGGAACGATGAAGTTAAAATTATATTTTTCATTAATTCCTTTAGGTATCTAATGAAATAAAACTTTTGGCATTCCCTATAAAACTGCATTAAGTCCAACATTTTCAAGAAGATGCGGCCTTTGAGACTCATGAGTATAGAGCTATTAATACTTCCAGGATAAAAAATAAAAATGGTACCAGAGAAAGCATACAACCACATTATAACCAGGCTCCCAGCATTGGTTTGATTTATGGAATGTGCTCTTATGCTTTTACTAATATATCTATATAAAAAATTTCCTCTTTATCAGTTTCCATTGTAGATAAGCAATTTGTTTATTTTTGTTCTTAGTCTGATCTGATGATAAAACTGAAAATTTTTTCTCTCAAGAAGCATATGAGTATCAGATAAGGAATTTTTTTGTCACCCTATTTGAAGAATGGATATCCGTGTTAAAATCTAAAATTAAGACATTTAAAAATTTTTAAATGTATTTTCTAATACTAAAAAATATTTTAAAACCATCATTCTTTTTAAGATAGGAAGTATCATTCTAGTTCAATGTGGGATTGAGTTTTGAAATAATTTATTATATAAGTCCTGGCAAACAATTTATAGCAGTAAATTTAGCTGTACTGTTAATTATACTTCTAATTCACTGCTAACTAATCCACTGTAAATTATGAGAATGTGTGTAGTTGATTTATCTGTAAAATGTCTGCAAGAATGGTATTTTGCAGCTATCTAAATAAAAGTGGCATTTCTTAAATATTTCTTTGTTTTAATTGTTCAGATTTTGTCAAAGAGGAAGCTAACTTGCAGATAAAAAAAATTTTAGGAGTGAAAATGCTACTTTACTCCTAGAAAAAATTTAATATTAGGGGTAAATTGGCAGTTTTGAAGCTAACATACATCTATCTCATGCATGTCTGTTTTATAGTTGTAATTTACAGACTCCCCTCCATTGTCCGTTACATTCTAAATTTCTGTTGGCTTATTCATGATTGGTCTTGACTTGTTGGTGCATTTTCTCCTTACAATTAGTTGTATTCCTTTATCAGATTTCATTCTGTGTTGTGAATGTGTTTCAGAATTTTAGTTAATTAATTAAGTTCAGTTATCTAATAAACTTTTTCCATTGAAAATATTTTTTGAAAGTTAAAGTACTTTTTATTTATTTTTAGAATGAGTTTATTATTTTATGAAGTTCATTGTGTCTGTTAAACAGTTATAATCAATATAATTTGAATGAGTTTATCCTAAATGTTTAATATTAGCATTCAATAACTTTGTGCTTCAATCAGGAAGCATATATTTTCATTAATTCTGATATTTCAATTTCCTAAATATTAAAGTTCCAAAATTATCTCACAGTAACATACAAAATATTAGGATGTACCCTAATAGCAGTGATTATTCTAAGGATTTTTTGGAGCTGCACAAATTGAAAATTTTTGAAGCTAGAAGCTACATACATCTTCAAACCCTTCCCCCTCAAAAAAAAATTTGTTGAATCACAATCATTGTTCAAAACTTGTCAACACGAGTGGTTGACAAGTTTAGAATTGTCAAGTCAACTATTTGAATTAATGGCCAAAGGGCAAATACATAAATTTAAATTTCAAATTTTGGGTTTAAAAAGAATTTGAAAATGAAAACAATAACTGAAGCTATCTTTAATTAAATTTTTCAGAGCTGTGCAATATGTGTGCAGCTGCATGTTAGAATAAACGCTGCCTATTTGTAATCCCTTCATGATTTTCTCAATCTAACAAACCTGATATTCCTCAAGATTATAAAACATAAGTATAAAAATTATAAGAAATACTGATTCACTTACTGGATAAGAAAATAAATCATGGTGATTGCTCTTCCTCTCAAGTATAAAACCATTCTTTTGGTTTTTGAAAAATTTTGATCAGTTCTTTAACTTTTATTACAGTGTGAAAATTGTAAAAAATCAGCAGGCTACCAACTAATTGATTCTCAGTACGTATCTGCCTCTAAAACGTATTGAAACATATTGCAATACTATATAATTCACATCTGTAGTTTTTAACAAATGTGTTATTTCAAATTTGAAACTTTCATTTTGACACCAAAAAGAACATTTTCAAGTTGATAATTCAGAAAATTATGGTAGTTTAAAAATAACTTTTGAGAAAAAAAGAGTATTCAATTATACTCAAAAGCCAATTTTCCTGCTTACCCCGCTACACCTACTCTTGATACCACATAGCTATGAAAGCATATCAAATTAATTTTCATTCTAGGCTAAGAATGCAAAAATGTTTTTAATAAGTAGCGTAAGTTGGGTATTATAATAATGAAAAGTAACTTATTTTCTCCTTTCAGAATCATTGTATTTTCCTAATTATGGGTTATAGTTTTGATCAAAGGACATCAAACCCACCTCCTTTAAAAAAAAGATCATAAGGAGTGAGTTGGGACTTCTTCAAATCCCCTTTTGTATGCCTCTTATCACAAACAATAACCAAACTTTAGCTTAAATGAACAATATTAATACCTACTTGATTTGGAAAAAATTATATCTCTTTGAGATGGTACAATATTGGAGTCTCCATTGCTAATTTTAGTGGTATTTCAAAATTTCAGCAGACCATACCAATATTAAATTCAGTATCTCTTTATTTGGGATACTTCTTACAGCTAACAAACTTTCATGAATATCTGTATTTTAGCAGCAAATTTAACTGTAACATCCTCTGAAGCCACAATCTACAACTAAAATACAGCCAGTTCACCATTAATTATATCTGTAATTTAGCAGTGTTGCTCTTAAAATACTGATGTCTATAAAAATTGTTAGATGTAGAATAGCAGTACAGTAGCCATAAAAAGTGTGCCAAATTAGGAGTTACTGCTAATTTAGCATTAGTTTTTAGCTGCGAAAGTATTAAAGTACTGCTAAAATTAGCAGTGGAG
The DNA here is from genome assembly GCA_011428145.1 of Ericerus pela. NCBI lineage: Eukaryota > Metazoa > Arthropoda > Insecta > Hemiptera > Coccidae > Ericerus > Ericerus pela. Next base: position 683,358 of record WOFM01000249.1, read on the forward strand.
ACTCCTATTTTTTTTTCAGTTAGCCGTTAATTGCTTGCCGGATTGTCATTATTATTAAAAAAATGAGAATTAAACATATTAATATTTATAATAAACAATACAATAAATGTAATTAGTTTAATATCTTTAATAATTAAATTGGGAGTTAATTTAATTAAGTCTGTTTTATTATTGGTTCCTATTGGATTATTTGATTTATTTTTATGCAAAATTATTATATGTATTGAAATCAAGTAAGCTAATGAAGTGATACCACCGAACAGAAAATTATGAGACCATAGTCCATTGTATCGTCATGATCATCATTCTAATCCCTTTGAAGAGGTTAATCCTTAAATCGTGCTTAAATTATAAACAAATTATTATTTTATTACCTAATGATTAAGGTGAATAACATAATTCGTCTGATCGTTTCCACAGTTTCGTTTCTCTGATTCGTCTAATAAAAAATTAACTGATGTGAGAAAGGAAAAAAAAAAAAGAATGAAAATTTGCAAAAGAATTAAACAGTTGGAAAAAAAAAAAAAAAAAAAAAGCAAATCGATTTACTCCAATTAATTTTAATTTTCCCATTTGTGACGTAATTGATTTTTTTTGTATTTGACTTGACCATAAAAATCACGTTTCTTGTATTGGTTTTTCTAATCACCGTTAGGCTCTCAGTGAGTTAACAAAACACCTAGTTTAATTTACTGATGAACTAACGTAAGACTTTTAAGAGTTAGGTAGGATTTTAGCGTTACCTGACTTAAATTTCTTACCTGGCGATTGAAAAATCGGCTCTAAAGACTTTTTCTTTCAAAACATAACATTACAAACTTTCAAGAAACGTGTTTTTTAAGGTTAATTTTGAAAAACAATTCTATTTGGTTATATTACGTGGGTTAGCTTGCTTCTAGAGAATATTTTGATTTTTGGTAATCATCTTTTCGATATTCGGCTTGAGCTTTGAATTCAATTTTGCGAAAATATTGTGATACGAATACGGTGCCGCTGATAACATGGGAATTGGGATCTCTGAATAATGAAAAGTAACACTAAATAAAGAATTGTTTATTGATTCCTGTATGTATAGATTTTTATGAAATTTAACTGTTAATTTGTATTTTTCTGTTAATGGATTGACATTCGCCAATAAGTATATTCATTCATTTTACTTTGTGTAGTAGTTTTAGTTGAACATGGTGGAAAACACCCTCAAAGAACCGGAAAAGCAGAAACCGGTCGGTCCGACACCAACAGTGGATCAAATCATTTCTGATAGAATTACTCAAGTAGTGTACTAATCTCTGGTATTTTCATCAGTCTGTGTTTCTTGTAATGATGTTTTCATGAATTTTATTTCATTTTATTTTAGTTAGCTAATCAATATTGGGCTCCGTATTCTGCCGGCTCTCATCTACCATTCAATGCTGATATAATCGAAGATGTTTACTTTAAAGAAATTCTTCAATCAAAGTATCAAGTTTTTGTTATCATTTGTTAGACATCACTGTCTTACAGTACTCATGCTAACGTTTCTTTCAGATTTTCAATACGGAGGGTCATGATGTTGGAATTCAGTCAGTATCTAGAAAATTATCTATGGCCGAACTACAGTGCAGTAAATTCAACATTCGCTCATACAATGTCCATTGTTAGTATGCTGAATGAGAAATTTCGTGAACGAGTTCCTGCGTGGGAGGTTCGTGTTCGAACTCATTTTGTATAAATGTGTGCGGAAACACGTTATTGTTTTTATTATCGTCATGTTTCACAGGCTTTGAAGAAGAAACCGGAATCCTTTCCGATTTTTTTTCAGCAAGTTCTGGAAAGTATTCTTTCTGACGACCCGAAAATTTCAATTCTCGAACATACATCATTGATCGTATTCTTAACGCATTGCTTCAATAGTATGGAAGAAAAAATGGTACGCGATGAGACAAAGAAACTAACTTCGTTGCTTATGTGGATGTCATTACAACAAGTAATATGATTTTCAAATATTTATTACATCTTTTGTGTGACGATTTATCTTTTATTGTATTATTATTATTAGTCCCGTAGAAATCACGAGTTTAAGAAAACACCCGAGTGGGAAAAGCGATGGAAGAAACTAATGAATAGGAAAGAAATGAAGAAAAGTAGAAGTGTTACAGAAGAAGAAAAACGAAAGATCGAAGAAGAACACAGTAAACTGGAATGGGAAAGAAAATTTCTTCGTAACCTTATGCTGAAATTTTTGGTTATTCTTGAGAGTATTCCAGCTGAAGGTATGTTTTTTCCCCCTTTTTCTTAATAGGATACATCTTTTGATAGTTTATACGTTTTGCTGATTCAACGTTTTTTACGCAGACGATATATCCGAAGGGAAAGTTCATTATTGCGAAAGATTTCTTGAGTTGATGATCGATCTGGAAGCTTTGTTACTTACTCGTCGATTTTTCAATCTTGTTGTCGATGACGTTCATTTAGTTGTTCGTTGTAAATTAGCTCCTCTTACCCACAGGCCGGAAGGGAAATTATTCGCTCAAGTATAAATCTAGTTTATTTTTTCTTATGAATAATTCCCAAAATTTTCTTGTGATAATGCTAAAATTTTATTTAGTTGCTAGATTTGCTAAAATTTTATTCGAAATTTGAGATCAATGATGTCACTGGAGATCCTTTGACGGATCATGATATGATGCTATCACATTACTCCGATATCACTTCACTGCAGGTATGCTTTGTTCTCAGCTTCAACTCTTGTCACTTTTTCCTTGTAAGTGCTCTAGTGATGTTACTTTATTCGTTTATTTGTGTCGTTAGCGTTCTGCATTTGCCAAGTTTCCAGAGTTAAGAAAATTCGCACTAGCCACTGTGGCACAAATTGATAGCAGAGAAATCCTGATACAATGTTTTAAACCTCTGACGTAAGTGCTTTTTGTCCCTGTATTCTTCGTTTGGGTTGGGGTATGTTGAATTTTAGTTAATATTTTGTTATTGATATTTATTTTCATTTATTTTTGATATTTCGCAGTGAAGAAAAATTACAACAAATCGCTGTAGACTTGAAATTAATTCCAAGTGTCGAGAATCGTAGCGTTGAAAATTGGTACCGTTTTGATTTACCCTTTTTGTTAGAGTTACTGGTAAGATAATTTCTTTTTACAGTTTCAATTTCAACAGCTATATGGCTTCGTTTTTGTATCTTATGCCTTTAAACTCTTCTTTTGGCGTATTCCTAGGCGTCCAAACACGAACGAAGACCTTCTCAACTCGAAGAGTTAAATACGATGCCTTTATATCCAACGGAACATGTAATTTGGAATGAAAACATCGTACCGACCGAATATTTCTCCGGCGATGGATGCTTAGCGTTGCCAAAATTGAATTTGCAGTTCCTCACATTACATGATTATTTGCTGCGTAATTTCAATCTTTTTCGTTTGGAATCTACTTGTAAGTAAATTTTCGATTCGGACCGAGAAAATTGTTCGATTTTTCCGAATTGGCTCTGATCTGTTGGTTAAAATGTTCTACTTAGCTAAATAGTTTGGTGCTTGACCTTACAGCCGAAAGGTCTTTGGTTCGAAACCTGCCTTCAAGGTTTATCGTAACTCCAAGTTTTTAATGAAATTTTTAAAGTAATTTTTTTGTTAATGAATGTTTTGGGCCTCGGTGTCGAAGTTACTTTTTTCAGCACTTAAAGGTTATTTGATTTCGTTAGGATGAAAAAGTAATTGATCAGAATTTAGTAACTCCTTACATGAATTTTCAAATCACATATTAGAGCACCAAATGAACCAGGTCAAGCCCACGGCTGTTTTAACTTGGGAATGTGACGGCAGCTATTCTTGAACCTTCAGCCTTCTAATTGTGAGGCCAAGCACTTACCCATTTAAGCTACACGAACTCGTTTTAAATAATTAAATGAGAAATCAGTGAACAAGAGATACGTCAATTAAAATTTAAAAATTCAGAGACATCGTTACTACAAGCTAAATAAATTGATGTCTAATGATGTGATTTTCAAACTAATTTATTTTTTTTATTGTCCACAGATGAAATACGACAAGATATCGAGTATTCGTTGATCCGTTTAACGCCTTGGTAAATGTTTTGTTTGCTTATTATTTTTACCGAGATGATGTTTTACGTATTTTTTCATTTCTAATTGACATGATCGTTCTACAGGGCAGCGGAAAATGGAGGCGCGTACTTTGGTTCTCGAACACGAATGGCTCATCCCATTTTTAACTTCACCGTTATCGAAGTGTTGAAACCAAACATAGGTAATTCTCTCTTTAAGTTAAATATTTGCTTTTAAGCAAATTTGGAATCAGGAAAAATGATGGCTTATTGTATCGAAATGTGAAAATTTCCGTTTTCAGTATGAAAATTTAGTACCGTAATTTTTGCCTCTTAGCGTTTTCGTTGTTCTAATGGTTTTTCTGTGAGGATATGTTATCGAGGCGACCGTTTTCTAAACATTTCATTTGTACTCTAATTACAGGTGAAAAAGCTCCCGCCCGAGTCAAAGCGGACGTTACAGTTCAGCTCAATTTGAAACCGTCGATAAAAGCCGAATGGGAAAACCTTCGAAAACACGACGTGTGCTTCTTAATCACCGTGAAACCCACGTTACCCATAGGTTTGTGCGAAAAATTCTTTTAAGTCCAAGTTGCATGACGAACAAAATGCGTATATTTTCGTGAAATTCATTTTCAGGTACCCAGTTGACGTACAACCAAGCGTTTTTGGAGCAAACCGGTTTGACGTACGTTCGTGGTTGCGAGGTCGAAGGTATGCTAGACAAAAACGGTCGCGTTATCGAAGAGGGTCCTGAGCCGAAACCCGAAATGGACGGCGATACGCGAACGTATCGCGTTGTTCTCGACACGAATCAATACAAAATCGACATGGACGCCGTGAACGAAGGCAAAGAGGTGGGTGACACTAAATAATTGTCGAATATTCTATTTGCTTTTAAATTGTCCAGCCTATGCTATATACTACCGCACCTTGTACAGATAATATTCCGTACATTCACAGTAATCCAGTATGTATCATTGGAATGAGTTCGGAATGATTGTGAGAGCCTTTGAGGAGAGAATCGTGTCCCTTAATCATATAAATTGACTGTAGCGTGACCATGTGGCGTAATTGTGCAAAAACTATCTTTACCCAAAAAAATCACATCGTCATGGTGAGAATCAGATCGAAACTGTCTTAAATTTCTAAGAATAGTAATGGAAGATGCTGTAACAACTTTTCCTGAGAGTTTTAACGATTGGAAAACGATAAGCTTACATTTCATTATTGGATGCTCGAAATCTCTTTTTAACTGAATTTTTCGTAACTGACACATTTCATAATGAAGGGGAATTGCAGTTAGTTTGGAACGTGAAGGATTACCATTGGATGTTTTTTCATTAAATGAATGTTAAAAAAATTGATATTGCGTTTAATGGTTTACATTTTCATGAATAATTTACTAAATTATGATCCGAAATCGACGTGTGACTTTAGCTGGTGCTTATAATTCGTATTATGTATTTTTATTTGTAAGGGAAGACTTTACGCACTCCTTTGCGATCCTTTTTTATCGTTATGCTGCGATACAAACTATTAATGTGTTCTTTGTCGATTGTTTGATCTATATATAACGCTTTCAATTGAATATTCCAGGATGTGTACGAAACATTTAACGTTCTAATGCGTCGAGCACCCAAAGAAAACAATTTTAAAGCAGTTTTGGAGACTATTCGTACGCTCATGAATACCGAATGCGTGGTCCCCGAATGGATACACGACATCATATTGGGTTATGGAAATCCGGGCGCTGCTCACTATGCGCAGTATGTGTTTTTTGTTTGTCGTTAACTGCAGTGTTTTAGATTTTATTTGCCGAAATAATAATGCCGATTCGCCTATTTACGTAGGATGCCTAATGAAATACCAACGTTAGATTTCAACGACACGTTTCTTGACGTGGACCATCTGCGAAACAGCTTCCCGGATCACGAAATCGAAGTCAACGTCGACGACGAGCGAAAATTGGTTCCACCATTTCGGTATAGTAAACCAGCTTCACGCTTCGAAATGATGAACTAATTTATATTTCACTAACTGCTCGCTTTAAGTGATGCAGGATTATTTAACTTGCTAAGAGTAGTTAGCTTCTTTATAAGTATAGAATACCTCCCTATTCGAATACATCTCTCATTGTCACTCGTGCCTATAAATATACATTTGAATATGGCGAAGATATTTTTGAGAAAGGTTTTCGGGTAAATTTCTTCGTTATCATAGAGGAGATTAGTTTGTGTAATTTTCATAATTTCCAATATATTACGCGAAATTCTGTACTTTTCATTCTTTAAACGAATATTTTCAATCTCTGGGTTAACCTTGCGTTTAATCTTATTTAAAAGAACGAAATCTAAATGCGTTGGTTATTCTCACTTGCTCTCTCATCCTTCAGGATCACCTTTAAAGACACCGTATGGCGCAATGAGCGACGCGAAGCCAACGAATCGATTGATGACGCATCACCACCCAAAGGTATCATTGTCGAGCCGTACGTAATTCTCAGCCGAGGACCTTACCACTTCAACGAACCAAAAAAGTAAGTCGCAAATATGCCTGTTACCCAGTTCCACGCCCCCTACGCCACGTTAATCGGCTTCGAGAAGCTTACGCAATGCTTTTGCGCTTACATTTGCAGGAACGTGGTTCCATTTACGGCGACCCAAGTCGAAGCCATTCGGTCGGGCATGCAGCCGGGCCTAACGCTGGTGGTTGGACCACCGGGTACCGGTAAAACGGATGTGGCCGTCCAAATCATTTCGAACATCTACCATAACTTCCCCAACCAGCGAACGCTGATCGTAACGCACTCGAATCAGGCTCTAAATCAGTTGTTCGAGAAGATAATGATGTTGGATATCGACGAACGACATTTGCTACGTCTGGGACACGGCGAAGAGGCGCTGGAAACGGAAAAGGATTTCAGCAGGTTTGTAGACAGCGCGTCTGCCTAGTTAGAAGTATCGCTGGAACAATTTCAGTTCTTAGTAGAAATTAGTCTGGGCTAGATATGTTGGATTTTGTAATTTTTTGGTGGTTAATTTTGAATACACCATACGTCATGAAATAAAATGTAGTATTGGAGCACGGATGGAAATTTAAAAACTGATCAAAATGTCTGCGATTAAGGAAATTTTTACAATTTTACAATAGTACATAATCTTTCTTGTATAATGTTGGGTCTGCGCACGCTGTGATAATTTGGGTACAGTACATTGATTTGAATTTATAGATTTTCGACGTCTGGTGTCGTATTTTCATTGAATTCCCAGACTATTGTCACAATAAATTGTTGATGTAAAAGCCTTGCTATGGTGATTTAAAGGTCACTTGTGTAGAAGTTTTCGATTTTTCAGCATGAAAAACGAAAAATAATGCGAATGGGCGTTAGGTGTTTTGTGGTGCGTGAACAAGGGAGAGTAGAAGAGAGTGAGTATTCCGTGGAAGGCATCTATTTGTGCTTCACGTATTCCGATTCTAAATTATCTTACTGGCCTTATAAAATTACCAATCAAAAAATATGAGATGTAATTTCTTGTCACGTTTTTACCGCATGGGACCTCATGAAGAAAAAATATAGTGGGCGACCCTCAAGTAAAAAAGAAAGAAACTATTGTGTTTGTTGTGCTTCGTGATCTAGGTACGGACGTGTAAATTACGTGCTGACGAAACGACTGGAATTGCTGAATCAAGTGAAGAAACTGCAGCACAGTTTGGACATACCAGGCGATGATATGCACACATGCGAGACTGCGGGACACTTCTTCTTGTATCGTATAGTCGCCCGATGGGAAAAATTCTCGTCAGTTGTAAAACCGGCTAGTAAAAAGGTATTTTGAAACACTGATAGCAAACGTTCAATGTTATGCCGATATAGAATGTTTTTATTGAGTGAAATTTAGAAAGACGAAATTATCTTCATTTGAGGAAAAAAAAAATCAAAAGATTGATATTTCTCCTTCCTGGGTTCTCTAAGAAACAAATTATTAGTGAAATATTTTGCCTAAACTCTTATTCATTATTTTCCTCCGTGACCACTAATTATTTTACGTATTTTCAACTTTTTTAGCCGGTATCTGTGGATATGATCGAACGTGAATTTCCATTTCACAAATTTTTCGACGATGCTCCTCAACCGTTGTTCAAGGGTAGAACTTACGAAGAAGATTTAGAAGTGGCCGAAGGATGCTATCGGTATGGTTTTAGAAGTTTTTTATGCTTCAATCAAATACAGAAGTAATCTAATGAAACTATTTGCCTTCTGCCCTTAATACTGAAATAAAAATGAAGAAATGTCATTCAAGAAATTCTTAACTTGAGTATATTTTTCTGTAGTATTTAAATCAAATAAGGCCAGAGTTACTGAAGAACCTAAAGTATGAATTTCTCTCGAGTCCAAAATGATTCAGTAAATTTTCGTTCTGAAGCGTTTTTTCTGTACTATCGAAAATTAGAGCCACTTTTTTTTCCTTGATGATCCTGGTATGAGTTGTAAAAATGTGTTCGCGATGAAATTTTTCCAAAATATTCGAAAATGTGCAAATCATTAGCTCAAAAATGCATTTAAAAGTAGCTTACATATTTTTTGAATTTTTAAACAGGTAATCGAAGAACTCACGTTTTCATTGTATTTTGGCAGTAATCATTAGTAATTTAACACAATTAGTTTCGCGTATATGAACGAGACCATTCGAGAATTTGATTCTCAATTTTTTAAATAAATTTTAATATCTAAAATATTTGGTTGGATGGTGGCCAATTGTTTTTCGAGTATATCAGTGGTTCTGCATTGCCTATTTGTGTAAGAATAAATATCTCATAAGTAAAGTGAAAATTTTTGGATCTTTATCAGTACCAAAGATAGCTGAGTTCTTGTTGCTTTTCAAAATCTTATTTAATTCGTCCAATCGTTAGAAAATGTGTGACTTTCTTGCTCCATGTGTTTTTGATTTTCAGGTCTTTGGATTTTTAAGTTTCCCCCATAATTAACATAATTTTAAATATATGCGCAGGTACATCGAAAAAATATTCACCCAACTGGAAGAATTTCGTCCTTTCGAACTTTTACGCAGTGGTCTCGATCGTTCCAAGTATTTGTTGGTCATGGAAGCGAAGATCATCGCCATGACGTGCACTCACGCTGCGTTAAAACGTCAAGATTTGGTTGATCTAGGTAGGAGTGGTCCTTATTCGTTTAATGTGAACTGATTTTTTTTTTATCTTCGTCGTATACATTGACTATATATACTATCGTAACCAGACTGACAAACCAGTGTTAAATTTTTTCCACCAAACTTGAATTCGAGAAATGGATCCTTCGCTGCTGCTGAAGGATTCAAGTTTGAAAAACGAACAAAAAGGTAAACCATTCACGTTTTCTTTTGTGTGTGGTAAACAACCCTTTCTTAAAGGAGTTTGATTCGTATGGTCTGCAGCAGCTAACTAGTTGTTTATACGTTTTTTATGATACTGAGTGAAAACAAAAGACTAGCTGAAGAACAATTAGGAGTAATATTTGTGAAGGAGAGAAGATCTATTCTACTAACGCACCATTGTGTTTTGAAAACGAAGTAGATTTTTAGTGGAAAACTTCTCCATTGGTTTATCAGTCTTGTATTTATTCAGTCAATGACCGTAAAGTATATTTGTCGGCTGGGATGCAGGTTTCAAATACGATAACATTCTCATGGAAGAAGCGGCCCAAATTCTGGAAATCGAAACATTCATACCGCTTCTGCTGCAAAATCCGCAAGATGGTTTCAACCGTTTGAAACGATGGATTATGATCGGAGATCACCACCAGTTGCCACCAGTTATCAAAAATATGGCCTTCCAGAAATATTCGAACATGGAGCAGTCGCTGTTCACCAGGCTGGTGCGTGTTGGCGTGCCTACCATCGATTTGGACTGCCAGGGTCGTGCTAGACCAAGGTGAGTAATCGCATGCTATATATCCATCAGACTGTTGTATTAAATTTGTATTTTTTGGCCGAAGAGTTATAGTGGGGGGAAGAGAAAAGATGCATGAAAATCACAAAACATTTGGCATTTCTTTTCGTTATTTGGTTTCATCCTCCAAATTCAGAGTATTGGCCGCGATGGTTGCAGTTGTTTTGTTTTAGTTATGAGATTGAATGTTGTAGTTCCTCCTAGTCTAAGATAACGTTTATAAAATCTTTCACGAAGCAAAATTTTTCGATTAACCGAAGGACCACTTATTTTGAGTTCAGAAATGAAGTTTGTTTTGCATTTTACTTCGGCGTAGATGCTATTTCATTGGTGAATTGTTTTTCAGTATTTGTGAATTGTATAACTGGCGATACAAGAGTTTGGGAAATCTGAGCCACGTAGAAAATTTACTGGAGTATCGATTAGCCAATGCCGGCTTTACGTTCGAGTATCAGTTGATAAACGTCGAAGATTTCGAAGGAGCTGGTGAAACAGAACCACGTCCTTTCTTCTACCAGGTATGGATATTCTAATAAGAATTAACATCAAGCGTTATTACGAGATGCGGCAGTAAGAATTGACATTTTTCTCTTTCAAACTATTTGTGTATTTAAAGAAAAGAGGTAGTTTGGAGATCGTGTTGATCACGTCGTTGTGAAATTTCCTCAGAATATTATGAAAAACTTGGGTAAAAAATCAATGTTTGGAGTTTAGTTCATCTTTACTAGAGTCATATCCCACGTAAGATTAGTCACTAAGTAACTGTAAATTATATAATAGATCCAATTGTTTCGCCTATCGTTCAATTCATTTAGAATTTTTGTATTACCGACCTCTATTTGGACAAAATTTATTATTGCTGAGCTCTAATGTGTTTATTTGATGCGAGGGTTCTTATCTGTTCTGAAGAAATAGGAACTTCACTCCGCCTTCGCAGGCCCAAAATTCGAGCGAAAAATGTGTCAGATTTTCGTGTCTCTCGTATGCATGCTCTACTCTTTTTTTCGCCTATTTCTTCATTTTTTCATCTTTTCACCCGTAGAAATACCATTTCTATCGCTCTTCACTTAACGGAACTGATCAGACGAGCAGTGCGGCTACTCTGTAATTCTGTTCTACTTTTTCCGCAGAATTTAGCCGAAGCCGAGTACTGCGTCGCGTTATTCATGTACATGCGTCTCATCGGTTATCCGGCGCACAAAATCACCATTCTGACGACGTACAACGGTCAAAAGCAGATGATCCGCGAACTTATCCAGCATCGCTGCGCCGCAAATCCTCTGATCGGAATGCCGCACAAAGTACCGTTTCGTCCTTCAACTTTTCAACCACTGCCCCGCTCTTGCAGCTCATTCTTGTCGTCTCGGTTTCCATTTTCAGGTCACCACGGTGGACAAGTTCCAAGGTCAACAGAACGACTACATCATTCTGTCGTTGGTGCGTACGAGAGCCGTCGGTCATCTACGAGACATTCGGCGGTTGGTGGTCGCCATGTCCAGAGCACGCCTCGGACTGTACATATTTGCTCGCATATCGTTGTTTAAAAACTGTTTCGAACTGACGCCGGCTTTCAATCAAGTGAGTTTCGGTGCCGTGCCAAGTCCATGTTCGTGTTTTTTGTTCGTCTGTCATTTTACACGCGTCTGCTAAGAGTTGACAGTAATAGGAACGACAGTTGTTGTGAAACAGCTTTTTGGTTTTTCACAAAATCGCTTTCTTGGACTGAGCAAGTTTTAGAATTGGCCCCTTCGTGTAAACTACCTTTAAATGAGAATGCGGTAATCGGCCGTTTTTATGGTCAAATTACTCGTTTTGTGTTATTTTTCCTCAAGAACTGTCGATAATATATGGCTGAAATTAGTCCCAGTTTTACTCATCAACTTGGATATTCACTGAGATGTTTTGGATTTAAATGATTTGTATCCCTTGATTGATTTTTTTTTTTTTTTTAAATTAAATTTATTTATCTTAGCACGTTTTATCGTGCAAGAAACGAATAAAAATACTTTTAAAATTTCTCCAGCAAAATCTGCCAGAATTATTAGAGTCGACGCTTTTTTCCTGTATCGCATAGGTTTATACATGTCAATTCCGTTTAATTTTATAACATAAATTTTCAATTGACTTCAATAATTCCAGTAGATATTATTGAAAAAAATTTTAAAAGGTTCTTTTCTCTTTTTATGGAATTTTTATTTGTTTTTAATTTTTAAATTGGTTTGTTTTTTCGATAAATTGTTTTTGATACATTTTCATCTTCTTTACATTTTGCGTTAACTGAAATTTGCTTTATAATCATCAGTTTTTGGAAGATAACTTAAATACTATCTCAATCTTATTAATTCTAAAGAAAAAACAAGTTCATCAAGTCCTTTTTGCAGGGCTAGAAGTTAAGCTGGAACAAACGAAAAACAAAAGAACAAAAGTTCGAATTGATAACCGGTTTTCGAAGAAAATCTACGTATTAAAATTGATCCGATATTAAGATACAGGGTTTAGAGTAGGTTCGTTTTTCGTCTCATGATCACAGAAAACTTTTGACACCATCAGCTGAAATTCGTGTATGTATATATAATACGGTTGGATGAAATTTTCGCTTTTTCCCATTCACTATCGATAACCCCCTCTGCCTTTACGAAATTACTATGAGGAGCTTTATGGTAATTACAGTTACGATCCCGTTTCAAAGGGGTCAAGTGGCTGAACCCTGTATTTTTATTCGTTTCCAATCTTAAACTCCGCCTTGATCGTGTTGTTACTTATTTTTCAGTTGATGCGAAGACCGCCGAGATTGCATATCCATCCGGAGGAAACGTATCCGAGTGCCCGGCTGCAGAACGAAATGTTTCACGCTGCACCCTACGTGATCGAGGAGATGTCGCAGATGACGTTTTTCGTATACGAATTTTACATGCGCAAAGTACAGGCGCTCAAAAAAACATACGTACGTATCCGTCCGTCTGTATAGTCTCCATAGTAGCCCCTACTCTCCTCAAATTTGACTTTTGGAAATGCGTTTTCTTTTATTTATTTAATCATGTTTTACGTTTTTAGGAAGCTCAAAGAACGTCGTGGCTCAAACCGGGAACGTACGAAGGTAACGCGCCCAAGCGGAACGTTCCCATCCATCCTGGAGGTGATCGGGACACAGACAGCGAAGAGGAAGGAGAATCCAAGCAAAAGGTAAAATAATGTTGTATCCGAGACTTGAGTAGCTCTTGGAATTTGTGGTTGTCGGTTACGCTTCCGATGGTGTGGACACTGAACAGATCCTCATTGTCGACCATTACGTTTTTGGCAGTGATGGCGCAAATAGTGGCAATATCCCTCCTGCAAACTTGGCTTCTCCTCTTCCTGCTAATTTCCTGTTTTGAATACTTTTACCAATCTGTTTCGTTACTTATTTTTGTGTGACTGTTCTTCAACGTGCACACGCATAGTGTAAACTGAATTTAGATGAAAATGGTTTTCCTCTATGGTGTTTTCTTTCAGCGTTTTTTGAAGTCGAATCGGGAAGACCTCAATCTTATTTTTAATTTCGAAACTAGCGTTGCAGTCGAGAAGGCGCCGATATGGGGATGTTGGGGGTTCAAATCCCGTCAAAAATTGAAAAAAAAAAGAGAAAAGGAAGAAAAATAAAGATAAAACAGAAAAAATATTATACATATAAATCGAATATTTAACCCCCTCGCGAAATTTTTTTTTATATCCGCTCCTGGCCTGCGGTCGAACCTTCGATGAATTTTGAAAATATGGGAAAATTCCTTTTAACTTGCTGAAAAAAAAACTTAATTTTAAATTATTAACAGTGCGTTGTATAATTTTGAAAATAGGATCAGGATCCAAATGAATCGCAAGTAAACGCTGTCGAAGAAATGGAAACGACAGAACAGCCGGATACGATAGAACAGCCGGATATGACAGAACAGCCGGATCCCGACGATATTGGACTGTCTGTGATGGCAGATTTAACCAGTGAGCCGCCAGCTAAACAAACGGATGTCGATGAAGACGAAATGGACGTCACCGGCGATGAATGATTGAACGTTGCTCATCGCGATTAAAAAATAGGATGATAATCAGGTTGAGAATCACCGAATCCGTCTTGACTACCGCCGTCATGTGCGATTTCAGTCGCTGCACCTAAAATCGTGGCTATATGATTTACCGATTAGTTTGTTGTTGACAGATCGACGTGAGTTGTGCGTCTACTGTTGTGCATTGGTCAAGCTAAAAGTCGATTTAGGTACATATTTTTGATTGCGCGTTATTTTGTGATACTTTGTCGATAATAAATGTACTTTTACGTGTCTTCTTTTTTTCTTTTGTCGTTTTCATTGGGCCTTAGATACGTGGTCATTTTATCCAGCGTAAGGTATATTCGGTGTTTACGGGGGATGGTCGGGGTACGGTGGAGTTATGTCTTTTCTAGTTGCCGATAGATGACGACATGGTTTAGTTTATTGAGTTATTCCTCTTAATAAGTATTATTATTATATCATCTTTTTTCAGTTTTTTATCGCCACTTTTTTAGACGTTCTGCATATTTTATTTTATTTTCATAATTAATAGTATTAATTTTCAAGATGTGATCAACTTCTTTCAAAAGATGTAAAAGGTTGTCAGTGGTTTACAAACGGAGTTTTCAATCGCATTCGGGAGCACCGATAGAAACAAATCAAAATCATCACCGCCATTTTGAGAAGGGAATATGATTGATGACTGGTCTTCAACTCGCTGTCTTGAGATCACGGAGTCGAGCACCTGACCACTCCACGCAGATCACTATAGGTTCGTGTCAAGTTTCGGTTTGTATCTTGGAATTAATTGGAAAAATCTGTTCACTTTTTATTGACTGAGGCCTCGCAAGAGGGAAAATGAGGGTGTGACAGACCCAATTTGGCCCAAGCTGTTTTGAAACTTGTAAGAGGTGATATCCAAAACAACACAATCAATTTCAATAAAATTTTGCATTCACAATATACATTATTTAATGGCGTTAACCAATCATAAAACAAATTTTTTAATAAAATTATTTACAAAAGCGATAAAGCTGAAATTTTCTAGAAAGGTAGTCATCATATAAGACCAGGTCTGATAGGAGTTTGTTGCATATTGGATCAGTAGTTTCCGAGAAAACTGGAGAACAAAACATTCCTGAAAAAGTGGTCTTTCCAGAATTATGGAGGAACTACGAAATAAATCGGGCTGAAATTTTCACGATACATTGTTATTATACACGTACAAGTTTCATAGAATTTTGATGCCTATTTATGCGGTAGTTTATGAGAAAACTGGAAAAAATTTGTGCTCACGGTTTTGAAAAAATTACGAAAAAATACAGCTGAAATTTTTGTGAAAGGTGGTCCTTACGTAGGACCAGGTATGATGAGAGTTTGCAGCCAATTGGTTCAGTATTTTTCGAAAAAACTGGAGAACAAAAAATTCTAAGAAAAGTGGTTTTTCTAGGATTTTGAAGAAACTGCAAAAGAAATCGGGCTAAAATTTTAACGATAGATGTTCCTTAGGCGGGTGCAAGTCTGATTGAAGTTAACTGAAATTTTTGGAGAAGTGGTTATTTCAGGATTTTTAGGTAACTACAAAAGAGATAAGGTTGAAATATTCACGAAATGCAGTTCTTATGTCAAACCAGGTCTGATAGGAGTTTGATGTTTATTGATTCAGTAGTTTCAGAGAAAAATGTAAAACAAAGAAAAATTGCTGAAAAAAAAACAAGTCACCTGGGTCGCTTGAAGTATCTTTTTCATATTTACGGCACAAGAGATCACTTTTTCCAATTTTTTAAATTTTTTAACTTAATTTACTTCCATTGAATGGTTTAAATGGTTTTTTTGCATGGTAAAATGAAAATTCATTGTGTTTTAACTGCGCAACACCTGCAATATGAAGGTCTGCGCCACTGCTCCAGACGCTGTAGCTGTGTAAAATGACCACTCAGCTAAAGCCCAATTAAGAAAGGAAAAAACAATAACGTTATTAAAATCGATTTAATATGATTTAATATAACCAATTACTAACAAATGAGATAAAAAACGACAAAAAAATTGAAATGGTTGGTATTATAGTGGCTACAAATAGGAACTTATTTGCACAGTCGTTTACGAACATACGTAAGTTATATTAATAGGTAAGATTAACGTAAAAAATTACATAAGAAAAAAAAGTCAACACGGTACCCTACCTATATTTACACACGGAAATCGGATTTCAAATAATAAAAGTTGGAGTACACATCAGTTTCAAATCGTTTAGAACAAAAATAAATATATAAATAAAATAAATGAAACGTCGTTTTGTCAATAAAAAGGTAGGGCACATATTAAAAGTTAATAAAAATTGTGACTTTACGAGCATATTAAATTATAGCATCTACAAGTAAAAAGATTAAAAACCAAACTATTTGGAACGAAGTATCATTATAGTTATTAAACAAAATGTGTAAAAAATTAACGCGAATGAAAATCACTAATTAAACTATTATATTATGCCTTAAGAATATAATCACGTTGCTCTGAGATCGATTTGCAGTTTCATCTTTTTTTGCTGTTGCCGCGGCCTTTCTTCTTCGTAGGCAGTAACGGTTTAAAACGATCTTTTGTATCAGCCTTTTTCGAAGTCGAAGGCTTATCTTTTGGATCGATTCCTTGTGAATCACCTGCGTTCGAATCTTCCATTTCTGAATACTTTGCACAAATATTTTTGGGGTTCCATATTTTGATATCCATAATTTCATCAAATATACCGAGCTCTCCGTTTAATAAATCCGCTGTAAAAGTTATTGATGTTGGAATACAATGAGTCTTGAATTATTCATTTTTTAGATGCCATACTGCACAGATTGCGTAAATACGTATGTACCTACACTGATTCGTACAAACGAAATGTGATACAGATCTATCAGGCGATCATCTACAGATTGGACAAATTTTTTGTTTTGGCTTTCATAATTGGTGTGTGACAACGTACGGTCATTTTACTCACCGACAGGAGGATTATTGATGTTAGTGTGGAG
This sequence comes from Ericerus pela, assembly GCA_011428145.1. Classification (NCBI taxonomy): domain Eukaryota; kingdom Metazoa; phylum Arthropoda; class Insecta; order Hemiptera; family Coccidae; genus Ericerus; species Ericerus pela. The sequence continues at coordinate 700,393 of WOFM01000249.1, forward strand.
GGCAGGAAGGAGTCGAGAAATACTTACTGAGATCAATTCAGTGAGATTTATTAAAATCGGTTCTGTTTGGAAGTACCCAACCAAACGCAACAAGAGTGAGAACTCAGCTAAACACAGAGGTTTTAAAACTATCTCTTAAGAGAATCAATTCTCAACATTTTTAAATAGAACACTACACCCAAAACATAGCTTAGGTCTATAGGTCTGTTGTCTGTTCGATGCGGCAAAAAATTCCAAACTTTTAGAACTTTTTAGAAACAAGCTATTCGATTTTGAAAAGGGCGACCGACTAGTTTTATGAAGAGGCTGGTCGAACTCGAAGACAAACTTTTTTTCCTCGAGAAATGCCAAATTTCCTAACTCGGTTCTCGGCGAACGAGTTCTGATGAAAAAGTTCTCTTATAAAAATGTGAGCGAAATATCGTATTGCATGTCCTCTCATATCTCTCTCATTTACTTTCCTTATGAAAGTTATTTCAGCTATTCTATTTGAGATACCAATTTTATTTTTTGAGTTTCTCTACTACACAGAACTAAAACCAGCGAGAACTAATTTTTAACAGGGCATATCCAAGAGTAAAACTTTGAATGTCGCGTGTTATGGACACATCGAACGCAGTCACTAACGCAAGATGGATAATTTCACGCTTTATCAAAGGTTTTATCGGTTCTACAACGATCGAATGGAACTACTTTTTTTTCTAGTTTTTAACTTTTCTATTTTTGAATATCTGTGGCCAAATAATTTTGATTTTCTAACTTCTGAAACTAAACACCTTCCAATAATCAGATTTTAAGACTGCTTATTTTTATCACTTCTTTTTTTCATAGGTATCCTACCTACACTCTTTCTGTTTCTTTCTTAAGTCTTCCAATTTTTCCAAACAACCTAAAACATTTTTAACGTAAACTCAATTTTCAAGTATTGAATTATTCTGTCAACTATAGGTACTATACCTACCTAGGTAGGTACCTGAAAATATGTAATATTTTAAGAGACATTTGAAAAAAAAAAAATCTGCTGCGCATAAAAAATACACAGAGCACACAAATTGGCATTATTTGAGATGATCCCCCTCCGTTGAAGTTTCTACTTTCTTATGTCTCGTTGTAGAATATTTTTTTCAAATATTTCTCTACGATTCGCAAAAGCAATCATTCATTCGTTTCGCTGTAAGCTGAAAATAATCAACTGAACTTACTCACGGTTTCGACAAGGTTGACGTAACATTTCAAGACTTTTTCGTTGTAAGAAACCTGCAAACAGAAAAAATACAATACAATATGTAGACTTGGTTAACGAGATTGTACGATAAAATGCTTAAATAACAGTAAATTGGGTTTAAAAAAATGAAAACGTTAAAATAGAATGAAGATAGTGCGATTAATCCGAAAAATTTATAACGATGGAATCGATTATTCGATTATATAGGATGTTTTCACAATGGTTGACAAAATTTTCAGCACTACTGATGTAGATCAATGAAGAACATACAAGAAGAAAGGACAAATACTTATGTTAAGACAATTTCTAGAAATAAAAAATCTTAGCAGTCTTTAACTACAAAGTACTGGACCAGCAAAGAAAAATTATTTCTGGCAAGACATGCTGGCGCTAAATAAGCAACCAGAGCGTACCTTTTGACGTACCTACTTTGCTTTGTGTTTATGTAAGCTATCCTTGTGAATTTAAGGGATGTCTTTATCAAATGTATTTTAAATTGGTGAACTCAAGAAAAACATCTAAAATACGCAGAAGATACACTAGGGTTACCTATTTTTCACAGGCAAGTCTAGACATTAAAAAGTACATGGGTCTTATAGAGCTTTACTGGCCCAGTACTATAGAGTCAAAGTTAGTAGTACTTTATTAGAGATCTAATGTGAATTCTGAGAAGTGAAAACTCCAAAAACTGAGAGCTGTAATTAAATTCTACAGTTTTCACTACAAGTTAAAATTTTTTTTAAATCCTCATTGATAGATTTTTTTATTTTTCAAATAAATAGTAATCATAGCTTAGGCCCATTCTTTGGAAGAGTAATATTTGCTAGTAAACTATACAAATAAAAAAAAGAAGGTAAAAATGGGAAAATGATGCTAACAGTTTTGTTTTCACATGAAACGGATAATTTTAATCATTCCTACCCTTAACCTTCTTTTGAAATCAATTTTAATGCCACATTTTTGAAAGAAAACTGGGTAAAAATTAAAATTTCAAAATTATTTGTAGAAAGCTCGGTAAAAATTACATTTAAAATGAAGTGTCACAGAAATTCAAAATGAATTGGAGATTGAATTTATAAAATATGTTTAGGTTAAAAACGAGTTTCTAAAAGATAATTTTAATTATTATTTTTTTTTTGGCTTTCGTTTCTTACGAAATAAACATTATTTTATTGCTGAAGATTGGTAGCAATATGCAAGTTATTAAGGATTACTTGGCAGATAAAATAACAAAAAGCCTTGTTTCCAGTAGGCTTATTTGTCGCATCTGGAATTACAACAGTAAGTATAGTTGAAGATTTTTTCAAATCATTTCTACACATGAACCATTAAGCCAACAAAACCAAATTTTAAAGGATATTAGACTATATAAGTAAGAATATTCGGTGTTTATATTAATTTTGGTGACTATTGCTTCAAAATTACGCACTTCTGAACCATTTAAGCCCCATAAATGCAACGTAACAAGATGTACTAGATGCACCATCCAGTCAATCTGGACCAAAAACAATAGGATTTATCATTATATGGATCCGAATAAGTGTATCAAAATTTTGTAGGTAAATAGATGTGGGGACTCAATTTGTATGAGGTAAATGTGCTAGGACCCTTCGACAACAGTCACCGCTACAAGACTGGCAAATATTCATCTCTATGAGATAAAACCAAATGCACAAATTATGTTTGATCGTAATTACTTGCACATACACGCAAGTAATGTACAAATACTAAACTGTGACCAATTTCAACAATAACAATAACGTCACAATTCTGTACATAAACCAGTCCACTGTTTCTAATCAATATAAGAAATGATGCACCAATCTGTTCACATCACACAAACGTAAGTAAATATTACATATATGTGTCTGTACGCTTGTAATTAAGCCCATATACATATAAACCATCCAAACTGACTCTAAAATTGCCAGTGTTTGCCCAGGTTTTGGCTTACACATATATTTACGTGCGAAGTGGTAGAACACGCAATATCTGTTGATTACCTTCTGGTGAGAATATCTTTTCACGACAAAGTATTCCACAACAGAAATTTATTTATATATACATATATACCTACTCATATATTATGAATTTCAGCTAACAGAATCAAAAGTTTCCTGGGGTCATGAGACAAAAAACAAGCCAACCCAAGTCTTAATAGCAGATCAATTTTAATATGCAGATTTTCTTGAAATATCTCTATAAAAACATAAGTAAATAACATTTAAAGCAGGTGAACATACCAGATCTTCACAACCTAAATAGAAAAAGAGCTCTTTTGACGAAGCGGCTCTGTATAGAATGTATCTGGACAAAAATAATAGTTTGACCAGGATGCATGCATTGAAAATATTTGCTGATTTCATATCAGTACAGCTCTCTACCAGACCATTCATTTCACCAAACTCCTCAATGTAGAACAGACACGTGTTGATGCTAAAGAATTGGAAAATAATGAATAAATTAGTCAATATGCATTGTAGGTAAATATTAAAGTAATTTCATCATTAAGAAACGACTGGATGTTGCGTTGACACATTATTATTATGGGGTGTTCACCAAGCACTTATTTTCATTTTCTATTTTTAGTTGCAAACACCATACCAGCAACGGTGAGCGCTGCATGCTTAGATAAATGAATATACTTGGCTGCATGTCTTCACAAACATATGAAATACATGTAAACAACATGTATGTCAGCATGAAAACAACATACATATCTGCATTACTCTCTTCCATTTAATCAGTTTTTGTGGCCTATTGGTTAAGTACTGGATGAGTAATTGGGAAATGAGTTCAAATCCTGATAAAGCTGAAAATTTTTCAAAAAAATAGGGAATACCTAGCGCTAGAATCTTTCTTGTGAATGTGCTCATCCCTATTCACTGATAAAACAAATAACGTAAAAAGGGTATAAGTTTCCCACATAAACATATACGCGTAGATAAATAAATAATATACTTTGTACCTATATAGATGAGTAACTTGTACCTTTTTTTTTACGTTAGCTGTTTTATTAACGATTATGTTTCTAACCATCCGCCTACTCCAGTGTTGCCCGATACAGAGGAAAAAAATAGGGAAAGTTATTTTTCGAACGCCCTTCGTAAATATATTCTTCTTTTTAAACTTTTCCTCATATTCTCAAATAATGAATAAAAAGGATTTTCTTGAAATTTCTGGGAAATCGTAGACTTATTCATAAATAGGTAATAAGAATAGATACTTGAGTTTTACCATGAGTTCCGCAGCATTATTCTACATTTCGCGTAAATAGATGAGTGCCATTCTTGTTCAGCCTCTCTTTCGAATAAATACGGATTAGGCTACGCAAAACATGAAACAAAAATGAATATTAACAAAAATTTGGTACCAACGCATCATACAATGACACTAATAAAGTCATTAAATGAAATCTCATTCGTGAGCTACATAATTCCCAAGAATAAAAATAAACGCGTTTGTTGATCTCATTCTGCCATGTAATTTTTTCACAAATTGGCCCAAAATGCCTCTTTTTCATCGAAGACGAGTATGATGCAACGAGTCGAACAATCGGTATGATGGGTTTCATGGGGCAAGTAAGTCATATAAGTCAATTCACTAAACTATAACTCCCACTCAAAATCAACTCAGAGTGGCTCGAATGGCGAGTCACATTTTCCATCATTATTTTTTGCAAAAGAGCTCTTAAATAAAAAAATTATAAAATATTTTGTGATTAGAGAAAACCACCAAACATTTATCTTTTTCAATCAATTTAAATAACCCAGAGAACAATCTTGGAGATATACCTAAGTATACCATCACGTTAAATAACGTGAAACCTAAAACATAAACTTATTTTTGATTTCAAAGAATAATCACAACTAAGGTAAGAACTCATGATAAATTAGAAAATTTAAATAAAGGAAGATTGAAGATGCAATAATTCCTCGCACCAAAATATCTCCAAAAACAATAATTTGGTGAGAGTAAAACTTATCAGGTCGTAAATTAGAATAAAAAAAAAACTCTAGCGCAGCAAAACTTCACTAGAAAATCACGTTTGCCAATTTATCCATAAATCAAAATCTTAAGTTCATTACTGCAAAGAAAATATTAACTTGATTGCCGCAATACAAAATTCTACTGCTCGTTTCTCACACTACAGCAGTCAAAAATAATAAAATAAAGTTTGAGTCGCGCAGTATTTTACTGGGCAACATTTACAGCTCGTGTGACATAGGCCTTAAAAACAAAACTAGAAGGTATATAGAAAATTTTCAGTACAATGCGAGTGTTTATTGATGTTACCATTATTTTAAGAAGAAAAACATCATACATGACATGAAATAGACTTCAATTGGCTTACTTATTGAAAACTACATAACAATAGTCTTCACGAGGGACCTACAAATACTCACAGTTATGATTTTCATCAAACGCTTCCTTAAAATTTTTTCCTGGTTCGGATCATTGCCTTCCATTATCTTAAGTATGTCGTCGACTTCTCTTTCTAGAAAAAAACAAAAAAAAACACGATAAATTTTGAATTTTTCAAATTATAATGAAAAAATGTTGCTTGAAACAACAAACGAAAAGCGTATAAAAATCAAAAATAGGGATAAGCAATTTAAAATAATTTTTGTTGATTGGCTGTACAAAAATGAATTCATCTAAGCACATAAGAAATCGTAATTGGCACAAATTAATAACAAAATTGAGGGATTTCCGTTTCAAATTCATAGACTATATTTTCGGTTTTACGGAGAAATAGAGGAATAAGTGTTTTTAATCTGGTAAAAAATTCGGAAGTTCTTTATCTTATCAAGTTACAACCTCTATATCAAGCATTACGATTCTTTCCATTTAACTTTTTAAGTAGGTTTCCTTTAGAAAACGTACTTATTACACTTGGTGCGATATTAGCCCCCAGGGTTGGGCGTGGGTACGTTTTTCGTTTCATGACCTCAGTAAAATGTTGGCACCAATAACTCAAATTCATAAATTCATATATATGTCAATTTCTTGTTCCCCAGGTCCAGGTCGTAATTTTTGTCCGATAATCACAAAATTTAGCACGTACATTTACACTAAGTTAAGGACAAGACATACTAATTTTGGTGCGGATCAGCCATACGGTACTTCTGGTGAAGCTTTTTCCTCTTTTTTTCTAATTTACATAAACTTTTTTTTTTTACAAAAACTAACCACATGTTCTTGTTTTCTTTTTTTTTCTTTTTTTTATAACTTTATTATGTTTCTTTTGCTTTATTTTTGAAATTATGTGATCATTTACCATGCTTTATCATCATAATTAATTTTTCATTTCAAGAAATAATAATTTTAAATTTAATATTGTCTAACATTTTGTCAGTAGCTAACAAATTTTATACAATCATAACATACCCACCCCAACACATATAAACTTACAGACAATTAATATAACCATCAAAATTTGTAATTCTTTTTCTGGCGAGGCTTGCTGGGATAGTTTTTTTCATTCATGATGCAGCCAGATGCAGATTTCTTACCCGTCATTTTCAGCACCGTAGGGGCTGGGTCCCGATTCTTTCTCAGTAGATCTGATGAAGGTCCCCCATTCGTTCTCTGCATAAATAACTAAATTAACTAATTAAATTTTCAAAACTATTTTCAAATTTAAAGTTTTGTTTACGGTAAAAAAAAATTCCAGTAAAATAAGGTTAAATATCAGGTTGAAATGGAATTAATAGTTATAATAGTTACAACAAAAGGCTTCAGGCTGCAATATGTTCAGAGAGGACTCCTTGATGAGAGACAAAAATGCTTCAAACCTACACCTTGCAATTTACTGGGGGGAAGCTACAACGAGTGACCATTTTCAGTGTTTCAATTTTAAAAAAGTTTTTTTTTTTCTTTCTTCAAAATCATAAAAATTTTAATTATTTTCTAGTTATAGCTGAAAATTAATACACACGCAAGAATGGCCAAATAAATTAGCATATACACTGATATTATTCATCAGTATGTCAACTATACTTGCATCATACTACAAGCCTGGGTAGTTGTTTTTAAAATTCATAGCATTATGTTACCTTGCTATAAAAATTTTGCAAAATTCTAAGTGATGTTCTGGTTCATCAATTTTCTTAAAATCTGGCAGACTCAATCAACTTTCCAAACTAAATGTTTCTCCTAAATTTGAAGAAAATCGATAAACCAGAAAAGCAGCCAAAATCATGCAAAATTTTCATAGCATGGTATCCTGGATAAAGAAAATAAGCCATCAGAAAATGTTTTGGAAAACATAATTTTTTTTCATTATTTTTATGGATTATTCTAATATTTTTGTGTGAGGAATTGGGTATTTGGTAAAGAATCGGAAACCACCAACCACAGGGCTAATAAGTTCGTGTTAAAAACGAATTTCTTAAAGATACGCTTTTATAATTCAAAAAAAAACCAAACTACGATCAGATTTGGTCACGGGATACGACGCATGAAGGAACACATCGTTACCACGAGCCATATAGTGATGGTGATCAAATGGCAAGAAACTTGTGTTGAAAAAGCAAGCACGTAGATGACTGATAACTGATAAAAACCAAACCCTATTTCAGCGCCTCCAGATGGTAGTACGAGAACTACATCACTTTCGTTTCATTAATAACTGCAATAAAAGCGTATAAAAATGACTCGAAGGTAATCGGCTGTTGGGATGGAATGAGGTGTCCTCCCTCCATTCCAAACTCCATGATGACGTCATTTGAAAATGTAATTCATACCATGTACTTTCATTCAGTTTTACGTCCTGATAATATATATACACCTCCCAGCTCGCAGACACGTCCAGTTTTACAGTTTACACCAGGCTGAACATACCGGACCTCCACACTTCTAAAGATGTGATCGTGTTTCTGTCACATACCCTGTGTGTTTTATCATTTTTTTCTCGGATGAGTTCTTTCAACTGTTCTATTGGAAAATATCAATTTTTTATAGTTTTGCCATTTCGCAGATATTACAAAAAACTACCAAAACTTCAGGGTTGAACAGACAACTCACTTTTTGTTAGGGCACATCAATCCTCCTCATCTTGCACCTATGAACATATAATATTTTCACATTCTATTTTCAATCGTAACTATTCTTATAAATTCGTATTTTCCTACTGTTCATTACACTTCTTGAACGAAACGAACTAGTCCTTTCTTCCACTCTGTAACACTTTTCATATACATCTTTACACTTTCAACAGAATGTGTCGAGAACCTGCAACTTGAGTGCAGAACTTCACTTAGACATAAAATACAGCAAAAATGTTTTTTCACCGAAACAAAGAATTGAAAGTAAAATAAATCGACAAATTTTGAAAAGTAATAAGAGAAAATGGATAGAAAGTATTAATTAAAAGCTTGACAAAAAGAGCTAATAACAAAAATATCTCTGCCGCGCATCAACCACGGTAAGTGAGTATTTTCCAAAACTGTCCAATTTTGTAATGGCTGCCATTCAAAAACCAGTAGACCAATTTCGCTCAAATTCAATATCAAACCAGTCACTAATATTCTCCAACTGCCATAACAATTTCAAGCCAAAATCGTTTAATTTAGGGGAGTTATCGTGATGACAACATGGTGGGTTTGTAACACTTTGAGAACCCCTTCCCCTCCGAAACTAGAGAATAAATTTCAAAAATTTTAACACGAATGTGTGGCTCATGAAAGCTTTTAAACATTATTCCCAGCTTTATTTCTATAGGTCAAACGGCGAAGGCTCCACAAAATCCCAAAATGTGCCAAAAGTGGAAATATATATATACTGTATACAAAAGAATTTGGTGCTAATTCTGTACATATACTATTTTCTTGTTATCATGATACAGATCGAAATTTTTGTCCCATAACCAGGAAATTAGGAGCGAACATCAGTACCAAGCCAAAAACCTGACCTATTGATTTTGGTGTGGATCGACCCAACAGTACTTCCGACACCATCATTCTTGTTTTTATTTTAGCCATAAAATGTATAATTTTGGATCAATAGCTACGAAACTCGGAACAAATATTTACTATACCTAATCTACTGTAACATGCTACCAATTTTGGTACAGATCGGCTGAATGGTACTTCCATAAAATACATTTTTGTTTCGGTTTTGAAAGAGGTAATAGTTTTTAACTGCGTAATTTTCAGTCAACAGTTAAAAAATTTTATAGAATCAGCAAGTATCATAATCTGTTACTAACTTTTTAACCCTTAATTTTTAAATTTTTGAAAGCCTTTTCTTTCTAACAAGAGCTACTGCTGCGTTAGAGTTTTTTTTTAGCCTAATATCAAAGAGTTCTCAGTTTCCATCATTTGAATATTTTGTTCTTCAAAATCGTCACGTTTTCACTAGATTCCTTCAAGTGTTTATAGATTAATATTTTACCCAACTTTAATGATTCTGTCTGCTGAAGTAATCTTCAGACGATCACAAAATGATTGCTACTTTGGAAGGCCCTATAAAAATTGCATCTTTCATAGTAAACTTACAAATTGGTTCTGGCAACAGTCAACTAATCAGAATTAGTGGAGAAGGAAATGGAGAAATTCCCAATGCCTAAAAACTAAAAATAAATAAATTATAAAAATTTATTGAAGAGCCAAAAGTAAATAGACGACGCCCCTCACCCAAAATGACGCTCTGGATCTGTCACTGATCAGAATCTATCAGTAAATGCTATGTGAGCCAATAACAAACTCAAGAAATTTGACATCAGGTAGGTATTATACTTTCGATCGTTTTTAAAAATTTATATTAAAATTTTTTCAACTTACTCTCTCCTTGGCAAATTTTTCGTATTCGAATACACAGGAGACAACGTTTCGAAGAGCATAAACCAAACCATTTACACCAGTGACTAATGACAACTCTTAGACGATGGCAATTACTTAATCGACAATTTTGCAAAGTCTTACAATTAGTGGTATGAACGACCGCCGTATAAAATGTGACTAAAGGTTTACTCGGTAGTACAACAGTTTCCTAGAAACAGATTTAAAAATCGATCCAATTAATTGTTTCGTAAATGACACACGCGGTTTGAGACGATTTATCGACTCATAAAAAGTATTTAAAGATAAAAACGCAGGTAAGTCACTTTTGTATGCAGTGCCGCTGAAATATGCTCGAAAACGGAAGCAGCTTTCGACGAATGATTCAACAGATTTTGTTCCAGTTTTCTTTTTCGTTTTATAGATATCCCTTAAACACAGCGGCGGATTCAAGTGTGAATGGTTCACGGGGCTGCAGCCCCATCTCTTAAAATAATATTCACTGGCCGACGCGTCTACGTTATTTTAGTAGATTTTTCTTAAGAGGGAAGGGACTGAGTATAGATGATTATGGAGGGGCAAAAATTAAAATTATAATTTGGTTCCTTTCTTCAAAAAATTGTGAATCCATCCCTGCATGGGTAGAAGGTTATTTCCATACCATAATGCTCAAAGGAGACGACCAGGTAAAAATGAATACCTATACCTGGAGAAAATCGTTCAAATGTGGATTTTCCTAAAATTTAGATGGAAAATCAGTCTTAATACATAATTTTTTTTGAAATTTTTACACGTTTTATTAGGTAGCCCAACTAGTTTTTAAATAACACAACTGTCTCGAAAATTTGTAAAAAAAACATGTTCTTTAAATTAGTTTCTCACTGGTTAACTAAATTTTTGGACATGTTTACTGCATATTTGTGAACCCTGAAGAATTAGAAAAAAAAACTGCTTCCCAAAAAATAAGAAATCTAATTTTTTTTTTTTACTCAAAGAAAATGACAGTTTTCCTCAAGAGTTCATTTAACTTCAGTTTATAATAAAAGAAAATTTTTATTTCATAATATTTCCGATGCCGTGTTCATTTTTAAGTAGGTTTTCTATTGAAAATCTACTTATTAATGTAGATGTCATGAAACGACCTGAAGGTAGGTACGTTTTTCGTTTCATAACTAGTAAAAAATTTTGGCACTAATAACTCAAATTTTATATATATATATACACACACACACGCCAATTTCTTGTTACCACGGTAAAGGTTGCAATTTTTATCCAACGGGTACGAAATTTGGAACGAACATTAATACTAACCCACGGACCTGACCTATTGATTTTGTTGCAGATCGGCCATACGGTACTTCTGGTATTGCTATTTTCGTTTCAACTTTGGCTATAAAATTATCAATTTTTGATCAACAGTCGCAAAATTGGTAACAAATATTACGACTTGTTATAAATTTTTGTGTGTATTAATCGCACGATACTTTCGGTAACACCATTTTCTTTTTATTCCACCTATAGAATGCCTAATTTTGGACCAACAGGAACGTAATTCGAAACAATCATTTATTACGATCAATTAAAGACTTTTTAGTAACTACCTACCTAATTTTATGTTTTTCGAAAACCTACTTTTTCTAACGGAGTTGCTGCTGCGTTAGTTTTTTTTTTCATTATTCAGATAATTCAATTTGAGATTTCTGAATTCAAACTATAATTGGTAGTAAGAAGTATTAATTTCAATAATTATGGTTTAATCCTATTGCAATAATTTTGCATTGATTTGATCTTTCGAATGAAAAATAGTGTACATATCATCACTTGTTCTTCGAGTGCCTTACCTTTACTGGTACCAATGAGCAGAATGCCGCAAACGTTTCATAGAAGAATTGTGTAAAATACTCCAGTAAAATGTGTTCGCCCTCCTTATTCACATATGAACTCATATTGAATGCAGGTGGTTGTACTTCCTCAACAATCATATGTGGCACTTCCTCTTTATTCGATGTATCATTCAACCAGTTAAATTTTGCTGTAACACATAATTATGTAAAAGCATATAGGTACAAATATGTGAAATTAAGAAAAAATCTCTAGCACAGCGAACTATGCTACAAAAACAGGTTTTTCAATAATCATCTTAAATTATTCGTCTCTTTTTACACGTTTTTTCACATCTCGTTTTACATGTCATATATTAACTTACATATTATCTTTCATTGTTTTAACTTTTTTTTTTCACACCCCTTTTTAAATCTCTTTGTCTTCTTAACTATATTTATACATTTCTTTTCACATCTGGGTAGATAGTTTTCGATTTTCTATCAAATGTTTCAGCCCTCTTTTATTTTTATATTGATTTTCATAAATATGTACGTCAGCATATCAGCATTCAGTATGTTCAGCGTATCCATGTACCAAATTTCAGCTCTTTAGAAAGATAATTGCGTCTTAAGCGCCATTTATGGAATTTATGGCAACCCTCATGGTAAAAACAACTGGACCAATTTTCATTATAAGTACATGATAAATTAGGTTCAAAACCAACTTTTTACCAAATTTCAGCCCTATCAAATGATAATAACGCCTTTTATATTTAATAAAAATCATAACTGACTTGATAGCTTTTTATTAAAAGTAAAATAACAACATAACATTTATGAATTAAAACACTGGATGAAAAGCTATGTAAGAACTGCGTAAGTAATCGAATGTGAAAAATAAGAATATTGAGGATAAAATATATACGTATGACGATATTATATCGATCCTGCTATCGATTTTATATCCAACTACTATTAATATATAATAACGCTTAAGCCCCCATAGGTGGAAATTTTGTCAGGGATCAATTATCATTAAACTCGATAGAAGTTTTTATTAGGTTTAGACCAACTACTTACAAAATTTCAGTTCTATCGAGTGACAATTACGTGTTAACTCCTACTGGTAGAACTTTCATCAACCCCATTGCTAAATGGCTTGACCAATTCTCATCAAATTCCACACCAGCTACCTACCGAATTTCAGCCCTAACAAACAATAATTACGTCTAAACGTTTATTTGTCAAACCTATTTTGCCACCAACCCCTCAACCGATTTTTAACAAATACAATCTCATCCGAGATTATACCAAAACCTACCCATAGATCAAATTTCAGCCCTATTGGACAAAAATTACGACCTCCACCATGCTTACAAAATGAATGGCTGATATACAAGGCTGGTTTTAAGGGTAGATTTGGGTATAATCCCCCTCCAGTGCCAAAAAAGAAGGTAAATTTAAAACACATACTCACTTTTTCAAATTTTACAGGTATGAATTATGTGAAAAAATGGAAACCCTTCCCGGGAAAATTTCTGAATATTATAAAATATGATTCACTCCTTCGAGAAGAAATTCTGGAATCTGGCCTGCTGATATACCTACATACATATGAATATGAATTTCTGATTTTTATGCTAAAAGTCATAATTTTATTCCAAACGAAAAACTATCATGGCCCCAACCCCAACTTCACTAACTCAAACGATCTTAAATAGCAGGTGCGAAAATCAGCTAAAAAATGTAAGCACTTATGACTTCTTTCATCAATCCGATAAACAGGAACTCCTCATCTTTTATTCCTAGGCTAAACAAAAGCGTACAGGCAACATTATTGCTGAATCTTATTCTGTAAAAACTTGAAAAATAATCAACAATATTATACTGCGGTAAAAACAATTTTACTGTTCAATGAGATGTGCCTACGAAGTGTCAGAAACGGATTTTATCATTAAAATTTTACAATTGAAAAATTACACTCTTCTGCATTAACCCACTGCTGAACATAATTATTATGGTTTAAAATAATTGTACTGCATCTCCTCGGCTGATAGAAACTTCAACAACCATGCCATTTTTCATTTTCTCAGGTCATATTTCAGTCGCATTTTGAAGACCGAGAAGTAATTAAATCCTAATAATATAAAGACAGGGTTTCCAAGAATGGGAATTGGTTTAACAGTGTGACAAAATGCTTGATAGGAATTGCGCTATGAAGTGCGGTGAATTGTCCTGGCACAGAATTCACAAATTTTACTTCCCATAAATGTGGTCATTTGTTTCTTATAAGTTCTCTTGACTACGGTAAGAAAACGTCGATTTTGTGGTACCACTGCAGATTTTTTACAATTAGTTTTCAAAGTCGAATGACATCATCTTCGATTTGTTCCCCAACCATCGCTAAAGCATTTGTGCTATGTAGGTGTAGGCAAAAATACATGAATCAAAGAGAAATTGCATTAATCTCGTAAACATCTTTCAATGTTTGAAAACTTGCATTCGAAGATTTTTATTTCATTTCACAAAAAAAATTTAAAATTAATCCCTCGTTCTGCACACTTCTTACTACAGAAAACAAAAAACGGACGAAGTTCAATTCAAATATAGCTTATGCCTAAACAAATTATGATACCAGATACAGAAATGTTTCATTTGAATCATCAACAGGCTTTGTGGTTATACTGAATATGATCCCCCTCTCCATCACTTTGTTATGAAATAATATTCGTACTGTAGGCACACAAATTCATATATTAGTCCAGTCATCTTAGCAATTTTATTACGACTAATTCGTGGAGAACCTATACCTAAGTTTGTTTTAATTAATCGATAAATTTTCAAGTCCTGATGAACATACTAGTCTCCCCCACCCAGTGTTATTTACCTCCAAATTGTGAAAGATCTGTCTTCTCGGATGGCTTTTCTCATTTATCTACGCAAATAACGCTCCAACAATACTTCAGTAGAAATTTGTTCTACTTAAAATTTCTGAAAAAAATCATCTATTTATGATACCATGCACAAAAATAAATTTCAAGTTAATTTTTAATTATAAAACATGAAAATTGGAGAGAAAAAGAGAAATGGAGTTAATAGTGTGGGGGAGGTAAATCATCCAGCAAAATACACGACGGGGTAATATACCTGTAGCGACTTCCTACCAGTGGTGACGGGTATATTTGTACACTCCCTTGTAGCTACATATACTATGGTGAAACACACTTTTTGCTTTACAGACAACTACCACGTATAGTCTAATTTAGTTACTGAGCACTGAGCAGGCTTACACCAGGAATGTCAACCCTACGTTAATAGACGTAGATCTACATCATTTTGAACAAAGCTTAAAAAGCTGTCTTTTTTTAAATCTACGTCTTTCTACGTATTTTAACGAAAAATAATCTGTCTCAGAAAAAAATCGCATTTATTGACTAAAAATTGTTTTTTTAATCCCGAATTTTTCAAAATTTTTATCAATTATGCTATTTTATACCTTACAATTCATACAACATAATAATCTCGGCACTAATATTTATAACTAATGAAAGATAAGCATAAATTCAAATCATCATTTTAATTTTTATTAAAATAGGTACATAATTTTTGTCATCTATAAATGAAAAATTTATTGGTAGGTATCACACTTGATAGTTAAACGATATTTCAAGTTTTGAAATTTGAATGAGAAAATATTACCAATAAATGATAATCTAACAGATGTTTGGAAAAAAATTAGCTTGAGAAAAAAGAAGAGAAGGAAAAATAAAATGGAAAAATTTTTTAAAATTACCTTAAAACCTATAAAATATGGTCTGAGGGGCAAAATATGGCAAATATGGTCCAATGGACTCATTTTAATGTACTCTTCCTAAATTGGAAAAATATTTCATTAAATCTTTGATAGCAATGATGGAAAAAAATATTTTATAACATCAAAATCCTCATCCTACCAAGTACCAATAGGTATTTAATTGCAGGTATCTTTATAAAAATTGGTTAAAAATAACTCCAAGAGGGGTCCGGTAAAAAAATTTTTTGGGTAGATTCCCCCTGGACACCCCCTACTGGTTAAAGGTATCACGCACTGAAAATAGGTAAAAAACAAGATCTACGTCATTTTACATTTTTCTACGTCTTTTTTTTTTAGGAAATTCTATGGATTTGAAAAAATTAAGGTTGGGATCCCTGGCTCACATACTGAGAGGTTGATATTATAGATGTGTGCATGCACTTACTGCATTGCCCTACAACACCTAATAATAACTTGTATCACTTGAAAACTTATATAAGTATTAAAAAGCATTAAATCATTTGAACTCATGAAACATTTGATGTATTTCAGCTCAGTGGTAAAATATGAGTCACCTTTCAAAGTCCATAGCAAGAAAACCATTTATTCCACAAAAAAATTTTATACAGGTTTTTTGTAGAAAATCTCAAGCATGACAAATTTTTATTCAACAATTTTTTTAAATTGGAGCATTATTTGCGGAGATAAATGAGGAAAACCTCTTGAGGTGGGAGACTTAGTATGACGTTCACCTGAGCATAAAAATCTATCGATTCGTGAAAAGAAATCAACTCCACAAATTAGTCCGGATAAACACCTGTTTTTGGTCTATAATAATTGGACTACATATTGAAACGTTATAGTCAAATTTTATAATTATATTGTGTTATGCACCTGCACATCTAATAGAGGGTGGAATCATTCTTCCACAAAAGAACTATTTCCCAATAATGCCAACTGCAAAGACAATACATACCTAATTACAGAAGAAAGGTTACACACAGATCTAGTAAGATGGAACGAGAATAATTAAAATTAGGCATACCTTCTTCGCAGTCTTCATCCTTTGACTGTGGACACACTTGACAATTTTTTTTTATGCAGTGTACGAAATGACTGATGACTTGAGTCATTTTCCAACAATGTACCTGTTCCGTACATACGGATTTTGAACATGCAGCTAAATGCGCACGTAATTTGCGCACTTCCATGCAATATGGCCGGGCTGGACACTGCACAAAAAATAACAAGTAAAGTAGGTATTTAGAAATTGATACAAATCCTACATGAATAATGTAGAACTGGGTTTAATTAAAGACCATATTTGCCTTGTATGGTCACATATAACCGATATAATCTCATCTGAAGTCTTTTCAGATAGTTTCTAGTTGTTACAGCGATGTTAGATATGGTGAAAAAGAGCTGTGTGTTTCAGTTCTGCTAAAAGTGAATTACCAGTTCAACATCGAAGACTTTATCAGAGTGGGACGAGTTAAAGAGAGATATTGTAAACTAATAATTATGAGCTAAAACATGACCAAGAGCATGGTGGTTAGTCTTCAACATCCAGTTTAGGGTTTGGTCTTGAAGTTGAATGTGAGCCAACATTTTCTACATCAAGTTTTGACCATAGTCTCAATGTAGCTTACAATATTTTTTGCAACATATATGAGAAATGCTGTATTTTCAAAGCATGCATGATGTGATAAAAATATCTAATTTCACAACTCTCACTTTTCTCACGCCTTAACTTCTTTTTCCTACCTCTTAATTTTTTTCTCACTTCATAATTCAACTCTCTCTGCCATAATAAGGATTCTAACCACCAATCCACAGGTTTTATTGCCCCTGGCTCAAATACAGCTTTCCTTATACTCGTTGCAAAATAGTATATTACACAACATGGGAGCAAAGTGAGCAATTCGCAGTCAGCATCAGTGGTAGGTGAGTGCAGTAATTGCACAAGTTGGTAGTTGCTCACTTTGACCAAGTTGCATTGAATATTTTATATAAAACATGATCAAAAAGGCCATTTTTACACTGATATTTTGCAAGTGAAAAGTAGCTCTAATTACTAATGAATGTAATGGTGATGTTAAATATGGATAAAAATAGTATCGATAATTGATAATTTTAGGGAATTGAGTTTTTTTAACTTTGATTTAAATTTTGAGTGTTGTTATAAGTGTTTCAATTTCATTTTCAACAAAATAATTCATTGTTGTCAATCTTGTTGTGATTGAAGATAATAAGGAGCAAAAGCAAATTAGAATTCCCCACCAAACTCTCCATCACAAACTCCACCTTCCAAATTTGAGTCATCCGATGACTATGACGTATTTTTTAAATGGTTGGCATTGGCAACACCTCTACATCCTAGCTTTACTTTTTTTTAATTTGGAGTTTTAGAGGGTTGGTCAAATTACAACCGACAAGCAGATTACAACAGTGGCTACAATTTGTACTCGCAGCAACATAAAAGCAGTAGTATTAACTTTTTTATACTGAAGTAAATGTTTCATCTATTGATGTACCAAATTATGTTCCTGATGTAAATACAAATGTTATCGTCTGGATATTAAACAGTGGTTGTTCAAATCATATTATTAATGATGACTCTTTATATACTGATTTTTCTATTTTAAGTAATCCTATTGACGTTAAATTAGGTGATGTTTGAAAATATTGGCTACCAAGATAGGAAAAGTCAAGTTCAGAGTACGTAAAACATTTATTTCTGTAGCCACTATTGAAGTTCTGTTCGTAAAAGGTATTGGCGTAAATTTATTAAGTTCTGGAAAAATTGCTGAAAATAATACTACAGTTGAGCATGACAGCACAGCCAAAATTTTTAATGTTAACCAAGAACTAATTGCAACTGCACAAAAAAGTAATAATCTATACTGGCTGGAAAGTTCAAAAGATTGTAAATTGTTCTGTAATGTAAACATATTACCAAATTCCAAAGTTAACGTAACCTCAACAAATGCAATATCATGTAAAAGAAAAATGGCATCGGATGTTAGGATATATTGATTTTAATAAGTTAAAAACTTTATGTGAAGATGAACTGTTGGACAGAGCTCCAAAACATTTAGAATCTGAAAAAATGAAATATGCAATTTGCTCCGAATTTAAAATGAATAATGTACCATTCAATAATAATAGAAAAAAGGCAAGTGAAATTTTACAGATAGTTCACACCGATGTAAACGGGCCTCACAGTGTTGGCTATGGTGGTGAATGGTACTTCATTACTTTTATAGAAGATTATAGTACACTTGTCAAAGTATATTGCATAAAATCTAAATCAGATGTCTTTAACTGTTTTGTCAAATATGTAAATCTCGTAGAAAATCTGACTGGTAAGAGAATTAAAGAAATCAGATGTGACAATGGAACTGAGTATACTAATAAAGATGTTGCCAATTTTGTTAAAAATAGTGGAATTTATTTGAGGCCCTGTATACCTTACGTGCATGAGTTAAACAGTACAGCAGAATGTTATAATTGTATTTTAATGCATAAGGCTTGTTGTTTGTTGGCAGAGGCCAAGGTAGATCGTAGGTATAGGCCTGAGTGTATTAATGCTGCGGCTTATTTGACAAATAGATCTCTAGCTAGTACTATTGAGCGTAGGACACCTTTTGGAATATTTTTCAAGAAAAAGCATGACATCAGAAATCTTAGACTATATGGCAGTAGGGTATTCACCAGAGTACAGGATGTTAAACACAGATCCAAGTGGGATTGAAAGGCTGTCCGTGGTGTTTTACTTAGTTACACAGATTTAAACTACTGAGTTTTAGTAAATAATCATGTAATTGTTACCCGTCATATTGATTTTAAAGATGAGACCATAGAATGTATTTTACCACAGGGTGACGATGTAGATGAAGCCAGCAAATCAGGAGAACAAAATGTAGTATTGAAGGATGAAGTAAATTCTGCGGTAAATGAGAAGAAAGATATACTCACAAAATTAAGGAGGCCTGCTCACAGGAAAATAATCAAGAGTCAGTATTTGTAGAACTTCGTAGGTCAAACTGTGAAAGGAAAGTGCCAGCTAAGTTAGCTGACAGTATTGTTTATGTAAATTTTTGTTCTGCTGATGCTCTCCTGAATTGTTTCAGGAAGCCGTTTCTTGCCCTGACTTTGACTTGTGGCACCAAACAATGAAAAAAGAATTAAACTGTCTTCAGAAAAATGGTATCTGGGAAGAAGTTACATTCCCACAAGGTAAGAAGGCTTTGGATGTAAATAGGGTGTACAGTATTAGGCCCGATGGTACCTACAGGGCTCACCTAGTGGCACGAGGGTTCCAGCAAGATGATGAGCTGGATGATCTCTACTCACCTGTTGCCCATATGTGTACTTTAAAATTACTGCTTTCGCTTTGTTGCCAAAAAGGTTGCACCATTCATCAAATGGATGTAGAATCTGCTTTTTTAAATTGTCCTAGTCTATGTTAAACAACCAACACATAAAGTAACAAAATTGATGGCAACAAAGTTTTTCTTTTAAAGAAATCTCTCTATGGCCTAACAGAAAGCCCCAGAAATTAGTACAAATGCTTCAATAATTTCATTGTTACCTTGGGCCTCGAACGTAATAATTTTGACTATTGCTTGTATTCAAATAAAGATAAAGTAAATCTTATTTTCATTATTACGATTTACTAATTTGTGGCAAGGCAGAAAAAGAAATAGAAAAGGTTAAGCGTAAACTGTCTGAGTGTTTTAGTGTGAAGGACCTAAATAACGTAAGCTCATACCTGGGCATTGAAATAAATTATGATGTTAAAAATAAAGTAATGACTCTTAGTCAAGAAAAATATATGGAGTCACTTGCCATAAATATAATATTAAAAATTCGAATTTGTATGATACCCAAATGGAGATGCACATAAAACTTGAAAAGGCTGAAAAGCCTGATTTTAATGTAAAATTTAGAAATTTAATAGGTGCTCTCCTATATGTAAGTGCTGGCACTTGTTCCAATGTCACTTACAGTGTAAACTATTTGAGCTGCTTTCAATCAGCTTATGATTGCACTCACTACAACTATGCATTGAGAATTCTAAAGTATCTTTATAATTAAATTTCTGTAGTTCAAATCTTGCAGATTTAGATGTTTATGTGAACTCTGACTGGGCTGGAGATGTTGTTGATTGCAAGTCCACTATGGGATTTGTCATTCACTTGTTTGGCAATCCTGTTTTGTGGAAAACTCAAAAACAGGGTAATGTAACCAAATTGTTGACCCACACAGAGTATATTGCATTATCTGAGGCTGTCACTGAGGTAATTTACCTGATTGGTGTATATAAACAACCTATGCCCCCAGGGTCCATACAGCCTGTACGTGTTTTTGAAGAAAATTTAGGTGCCGTCTGTATCGCTAATTTAGGTAATTTTACTAAAAGGTCTAAGCACATTGAGGTGCATTACCACTTTATTCATGAAGCAATCGAAAACGGACAAATCCAAGTTGTCAAAGTTAACTCGGCTGATAGCTGATATTCTTACTAAGTCAGTAAGAAAACATGTATTTGTAAATTTGAGAAATTTATTGCGTTTTTATTAAATGTTATTGTAATTATATGACTATAAAAACTAGGTGAGGGTGTTAGAAATGTACTTGTGATTATCTTTTCTATTTGTTGCCATTATAAATTCATATCCCCTCCTTATCTGTATGTTACTCATATACCACATTATATGTATCCTTGTGTAGTTTTCAGTCGCTATTAAAGTTCGTCATCCAACAGGTTGCCTTATTATTTATCAACCTCTATGTAAAAACATGAACCATCTTTTTATATAGAAGCATATTCACTTTACATTGAGGTAGAGGTTACACTTTCGGAATGAAATATTAAATCAGTCACAATGAGGAGGTTGATATTTTGTTCAATATTTTCTAATTTTTCAGAAAAACTCATCATTACGATAGAATTTTAGCATTTTGTTGTTTTCTGTTCATTAATTATACAAAATATCTTCTTAAATAAGGTTCAAACTGAGTTTATATGACTCGGACATTGCTCAAGAATGAAGTAAGGAGAAAAAGGAATGAAGTAGTGAGGAAAGTGGGTGGCAAGAAAGAGTTGTGGAATTGGCAACTTTTATCAAGCTTTAGATACCTCAAAAATGTAGCAATTTGTACACATTTAGCAAAAAATATGAACATAACTCAGTTGGAGAGAAAAATTTATCAACTTGTGCGATTACTTTACTCACTGACCGCACTTACTTAAAAACATTGCACTTATTGAGAAGTTGCTCAATTCATTTCCTAGTTGTATAATACACTATTCTACAATTATTGATGGCACAATAAAACTGACCACTCATTTCCTTTTTTTAGCACCTAAAAAATAATTTCAGCACCAACACTAAATAATGAGAAAAATTTAAATAGCAAGATTACACGAATGTTTTATTTTTCAAGTTTTGTGGTCTTGGTCATACAAAAAGTGAAATACCAACTTTGTCCATCAGTACGGCAGACCTAGGACATCATACTACACCAGAGGAAACCTTATTTCCAAGTTACAAAAGAACCGATGCAAAATTCTGTAAAATGCTCGGATTCAAGTTTACAATCACTCACTAAAGGGAAGATATTATTTTCTTCTCAAGATGAAACGAAAAACATACCTACTCCCACCCCCAGATTGTTTCATGAAACCAAGATTAATAATTTCATAGAAAACCTACTTAAAAATTCAACAGTTCGCATTAATCACGATGTTATTTTATGATAAACATGAATCTATTTTTGATCGAGTCTTGAGAGATGGTACCTACAGAAAAAATGGGGAGCTCATTGGAACCTAAACCTTTCTCCTCCTTTGTAGATAGTGGGTAAACGAATGAATACGAAAGGCAAAAGTACAATCATAACGTCGTCATTACTCACATGAGCAGGTGAATGTATTTTCATGTCAGCGTCATTGACTGATATTTTCCCATCGGGTTTTTCACAAAATTTGATTCCGAACTGATCTGGCTGATTTGACGAGTTCTCAACCTCCTCAGATTTGATCGTTTCTTGATGCTCGTCTGGAACTACGTCTAAAATTAGCGCTATTACGGTTTCATTTGAAGACGACCTCATCAAGCCAATGGCCTGGCGAAGAACTGGCGAAGTGACCACTGCCATCGAGTCCACACCAGCAATACTATCCGTCACTCCTGAATCATGGTGTTCATCACAATCAATATCACCTTCATCATCCTCTTTTTTGTCAGCTTGCAGCTTCAATGTGTCTCTCTTCACATCCGACTGTATCTTCCAGTCAATTTGGTTGTTTTCACCATTACACTCACATGACACGTCGCTAGCGTCACTGCTAAATGGTATCACCGGACCTTCGCAAATGGGACGCACCAATGCATCACCACCATACCTACCTTCGGCGTCTTCACCAGAGGTACGCGTGATAGCATTGTCCAAACTGACAACATCTCTTGGCACGCTGGCATTGTCAGCAGATTCCATATCACCAGCCAAAAAAGCAGCTGTGCTAACTTGATCAGCGTCATTTTCCACACCAGGACTGGCCAAATTAACCTCGGAGTTGGTGTCTGAATTCACTACTGAAGCTATGGTCGCTGTAACATATCCTGAAGTACCGTCACTAATTTCATTACCACTTTCAGCTGACGTTTTATCAGACTCGCCGCCTCCAACACCCTCCACATTAGAGTCACCCTTTGATGGTGGTTCTTCCGATACCACACTCTGCGCTTGCTCAGCTGTCATAACTTTTCTGGAAGTCGAAGCCACATCCTGGAAAGTAACTATGTTCTTTTCGTCACCAGCACCACGTTCACTTTTCCCAGCGTCATCCATTTTAGGCGCTGCCGGTTTGGTGGCGGAGCAATCCGGCATAAACGTGAAAATGGGTTCCCCCTTCAGCACTGTACAACAAACATCACGTTCAGGATGCACGGAAATGTCCAAAATATTTGTTGAGCGATCGTAACCAACAGCAGTGCCGGAAAATATGAAGAATCGAGCCTCGCTGGCTGACATGTCGGCAGATTTTTTCGCAGCTGACGGCGGATGCGGTGGCTGAGCGATTATATCTTCGGCGCGGATCCTGATGGTTATACGTTTATTCTCGTTTCTGATGTTACTCAAATTGATGTCTAGGCTGCCGACGCTGCTACTGCTATCGCTTCTTTTGTTGCTGCTGTCGCTTCTGTCGAGACTGGATTCCGCTGGAATCGGCGACGACAGACGGGTGCGACGTATCAATGGTATAATGCCAGAGCGCCGATAAGGAATCGGCGAGTCTTTTGCGTTATTTTGTGTAGTCCTTTGAGTAGGCTGCGGAGTTTGTCTTAATTGATGGTCAGTAGAGTTCGAGACGACCGGAATAGATGGCACTCTGTATTCTGCACTAGAGTAGTCATCTCTCACTTGTGACGTTGATCTTGTGATATCATGGAAGAATTTAATTTTATTTCTATTCTGCTTTTTCTGAAACACAGCGGCAAAAGTTTTTAATTTGTACAAAATTTTGTGACTTATTAGTCTTTAGAAGGGGTGTTGTACCATGGATTTGACGGAGGTATACCTGTGATCCGACGATTTCGCAGGCAAGTGGGTTACTTACTGATTTTTTTTCATTTTACACCAAATTCTAGCAATAATAAACTTAATTCTGGTTTATGTAAGCGACGTTTTTCTCGACTCTGATAGATACCTACACTTTGCAAATGAAAATTTAGGAAAATATCACCTGCAGATGATTCCTCCTCATGCATGTGATTTGATGTTTGATTATCTAGGCATACGACCGAAATATGATTCCTAAGCCTAATCATACCATTATGCATTCGTTGACCAACGGTGCGAGTTCCTTTATAAAATTCGTCAACAAAAATGGCTGAGGCATACTTGAGAATTTTGAATTTTAATAATTAACCATTTCTGACATGCAAATTTATTAATTATACATCGGGGGTGGTGATGGTGAATACGTGAATCTAGTTCGGGTTATTTTGACGACAAAACGTAATACTTACATACAGTATCCCATCAAGGTGAAACCACCTGGTATGAGTGGGCGAAACATTTTTATCATTTATTCAAGGTCTCACCCAAACATATTTCAGCCTCAAAAATTTTTGCAACTATTAATTATTTCAGTTCAACTAAGTACACACTACATATATACCTACAGTAAGCTAAATCCATTTGAAAAAAAAAAAAATTAAAGGAAGTATTTGAGTGCGGATTATAGTAGGCTTACGCAAGTTGGTAATAGAAAAATGGGGCGAATGATATGAAGTATTACAGATATGGTAACACTGAAACATTGATTTCTCCACCAATCAGCGATTGCATTCTGCCATACTCACTGTCCACACACCGATGACATTGAATAAGATTTTCGAAAATTAACATACTTAACTTATATGAATTGCCTCTAGTAGGCAGTATTACTTGTTAATGTCTTATAGGTCAGTCTTAAGTATTCGGCATTGGTATCAAAAGGCAAATTCAAAGGGGATGGGGGGTTTGGATAGTATAGTAAAACATATTTCTCGGAGATAAAGTTACTATAGATTATGGTCGTTATTCGATACGAAGTAAAACAATCATAGTATAACGGTACATTTTGTACATTTTGCGGTCATAATGCCATGAATAAAAGTGAGAACTGGACACAAATCAATTGCCATTATTGAATCCAAGACCCCATTCCTCTGAAAATCGAAGAAAGAAAAAAAAGTACAATATTAAGGCAATATTTGTGAATTGTTTTTGGAAATGACAAACAAATAGTATAATGTAACTAATACCTTTCGTTTATGATTACTAATTTATGAAAAAAAAAAAAATATATATATATATAAACTAATCCCAGAAATTGAATAGCGACAAAAATACCCCTCTTTGCCTCCGTTTCATGCATACCCATGAAAGAAACCACTGACATAAGAAAAGAGAAGATAGATAATAAGCAATAAAATAGATGGATAATTTATTCAAGTTGTGTCTCGTTCGACATTCATATAGGCTTGTTATTATATCAATTTATCGTTAGGTAGTAGCAACCTACATTCATTGAATACTTTTTTTTTTTTATTTCCAACATAGGCCTTACTTCACTTTTGTACACGTTCCTTCATACGTTGAAACTAACTAAAATCTAAGCACAATGGAACCATTTATGTTGAAAATTGAGAAAATTGTGTAGACTTATATAATAAGTTTTACACACTGATGCAATTAAGAGCGTAGCCAAATGGGAGGAAGGGGTGATTCAACCATTACCTCATTTTTTTTCCTTTTTTCTTGTTTTCATTTCTCAAATTTTTAGTAAAAAGTATGCAACAGCGGGTTCCATAGATGCTAAATTTTTCGCATTGTCTAAATTTTCAAAAGTGACGAGCAAAAAAGTCATCAAATTGTTTTGGCCCCACCCCCTTGAAAAAATTCTGATTACGCCCCTGAGTACAATGAATTTTTGAATCATACCACAGTTTTAAAAAATTATAATTTCGACTGAAACCCTGTGTGTTGTTTCAAAACAATTTTTTTTTTTTTTAATATTGTACCTAACTCTTTTCTAATATAACTAGGCTTCGATTTAATAACTTCATACGAACTCCGTACACAATGTCTCGATGATGAATAATATGGAGCCCATACAAAAGTTTCATCGTCTAAGTTACTTTTACTGAATCAAAGGATAGGTACGTCATTTTTCTTTTTTTTAGATAGAATGTGGGAAAAATCGAACTTATCAATAATCACTTCAACAGTCATCACATAATTTAAAATCGTAATTAATATTTTGACAAACGAACTTACGAAGAACTACAGGAGAAAACCCGATTTTTCAACCACTGGATCACATATGACATAGGTACCTATCGGGGCCGTAAAAAGGAAATTCGTGCACGGGGGGAGGAAAATTTATGGACATCTAAAGAATCGAAAATTGCATCCATTTTAAGCTTTAGTATCAATACTTAATCTTTGGAAGATATTGGGGAAGCCTATTTGGCTCGCAGAAAATTTTTTACTGTTTTTTAGTAGATTTTCCAAGAAAATCTTCTTATTTTTCTCTTCTTTTTTATGAATTCTGAACCACTAAAAATTCCGGGCCCGAGAATTTCCCCTTCGACCTTTCGTAAAGTTTGGTACCTAATTATTTCGATTAGAGATTTTGTAATTTAAAGTGGGCTTTACTGGTAGCTACGTGGCTAGTTTACCGCATCAGGAAAATATATATATTAAATGCCTGATTGGGGGAAAGGATGGTCAGGATCCAGTTACCAAATGGTCTACCAACATTCAGGACTCTCGACCATATCCGAAATGAGACATAAGTCACTTTAGATCTTAATTTTTCCAAGCACCGTTTTGTTCTGAATTGAACGTGCGTATCGCCGGCGTAATGAAAAAAACGGCGATCCTAAATGGCGTATGTTTCAACCTGCAGTATTTCCTCGATTATAGTTCCTGACCAACATCAATGTTTCAATCAGCACGAACAGAACTGAATCGAAAACAGCGCCATTTCGGGTCGCAAAAATGACGGCGACCCATTTCCAATTTGCAACTTTTCGATTACAAAGTCGAGCACCTCACCACTATGTGTCGTATAGTTACCACAGATTAAAGACAGAACTGCACTGTTGAGTGTTAACATTATAATGACACGCAGAATTCTATGCACCTGCACATTGAAACCGCATTTATTCATACAGGTCGAATTTAATACCAAGCTAAACTTTACAATCGTACTGAATTTTTCGCGATTAGACGGTTAAAAATTTACATCACGATCACGCATGTACTTTCATTTATAAGGCTAGATCGGCTACTTACATATAGTGATTCTATAAGCGGTTGAAGTATCTTCGTGAACTATTTGGAATATTTCACGAATTTACAGTCGAAATAGACAAATCTATCATCTACATAG
Organism: Ericerus pela; assembly: GCA_011428145.1. Lineage (NCBI taxonomy): Eukaryota > Metazoa > Arthropoda > Insecta > Hemiptera > Coccidae > Ericerus > Ericerus pela. Next base: position 727,973 of record WOFM01000249.1, read on the forward strand.
TAACTTACTACCTTTCTAAAATAAACCTAAGCGAGCCCAACAAGAATTTATAATTACTATTCAAAATCCATAAATTGGTGGGAAGGTACTAGAAACGTACAGGACTGAGAAAACAAATTATCGTATCTTGCATTAGCCTGTGCCGAGTAGGTACAATTGACTCTTGAGTGCACAAAAAATCTGGATTCGAAAACAAAGTTGAAGGGTTCTTGGTTTTCATTAAAAGCGTAACAAATAGAATTACTGGTCGTCTTTGTTTTTCTACGACAAACAAATGCATCAATATTTCATTAGGTACATAGTTCCATTATGGTTGCAATGTCGTGGCACAAAAATTTAAATATCTTCTAGAGTCAAGAATTCCTTTGTAGTTATAGCTGTTCAGACATGTTTCTATAGATCCGCGAGTAGTAATATATAGGTTAAAATGTACACCAACCTTTTCTCTAATTCTTTTACGGGGCATTTCACCGACTCCACAATACCATGAAACATCGTACGAACTAAAAATTCATCACATTCATCAGGAAACGCCGACGACAATACATTACGTAAGTAAATAAGGCTATAGGTACGAACAACGCGAAATGTATTCAACTCATAAATAGTTAAATACAGTCATACAGCGATGGGCAGGTTAATTCCGGTATTGTACCAACAAATATTTCCGAATTGGTGTACTTTCGCTGGTAAATTTAACCTATCTTTTATTTTCGAACGATAAAAGCACGCAAACTACAAATTCGATAAGACTGTAACAATATTTCTCGAAGCATAGTAATATAATAGTATGTAATTATCAACTGATCTTCGACTACACAACAATACACATTCGCGACGACGAGAACCCAATTGGAATTGACCGAGCTGTGCAGAAATTAGGCGAAACGATGCGAAGTATTTTTTTTCGTTTGATGTTTAAAAGTCTATAGATTCTGGGGGCTAACGGCTACGTGAGACTTCGTGAGAATAACGAACATCAAACTATCAGGCGTCTGATCGTAACTCTTCATTCTTGTTGATCGTAGTCAGTCACTTCTATGTGTCTTTGTGTGTGTATGTGTGTGGTTGTGTGCGCGCCCCTTGTCAATTGTAATGGAACACATTTCAGTTTTGAAACAAACCTTTTTATATTTCTTTGAACGATTACTCGGTCTATATTTAAGCTAGAGCGTTGAGGTCGGTGTTGCGGGAAAGCGGATAAAATTTAAATAATTTTCATGTTATTTTCCAATCATATTTAGTCATTCGGAAATGAATTATCGAAAAAAACGCACACATGAGAAAATTTACCGTTATTTGGAATCTAGAACCCTTTCCACTTTCAAATTAGAGTCTCTACAACAGGAATGGAATAACCCTACGATCTGGTTTCCGTTATTAGTATTTTACCCAGCTTGCGCAGAATTTTCTCAGAGGAAGAGTATATGACAAAAATTATAAACTTAACGAGACTGGAATTGCTCCAAACAAAAAGCCACTGAAATTGTAGCTGTTTTTGTTACATCAGATAACTTATAATTAAAGTAATACAAAATATGCATTTTGAAATTTTTGAAGAAAAATTAATCGTAGACATTATGAAGGATAATATATCAACCCAAAAAATATGTTCAGGAAGTAGTCAAAAGAAATCAAGGGCATTGATGATAAAATGTTATTCAATATTGAAAGCAATCGAGCAAAAATTAATAAATTTCAGAACAGTAACTTTGGAAAATCTATTAGCAGATATTCTAACAAAATCTCTAGATAGGACAAAACTTGAAAATATCATCATAAAAATTCTTGAATATAAGTAATAACATATACACATAATAATAAAATCTGTTTATTCCCAAAATCCCAATAGTATAATAAGTAGTAGGGGAGAGGGAGGAGGTATTGGACATGTGGAGGATTCGGACGAAATTTGGTTTGGGTACTTGTCGTGGCTCGATCGGGCTGATTTTTTGTTTATATGTGGCAACGTTGCAGCAGAGTCGAACGCTATTATCACTTTCATAGTGGGTAGTCTAAAAAAAATTTTATTCGTGACTGAAAAATATCTTCATTGTTTTTTTTTGTTTTTTCATTTACAAATACGGCAAAAATTTCAAAGTGGATTAGTAAACTTGGAAAAACTACAGGTAATATATGAACTCACATCCTTTACTCTTAAAATGACGCAAAAAATTTGAAAATTTATCGAGTAGTTTATTTTTAAATGCCAGTTGAATGAAAAATGAGATAGGGGGAGGATTTGGACACTTTTCTAATTCTGCTGTTTTTTGTTGTTTTTGCATAGAATGCCGCGATTTTATAAAAGAAAAAACCCCTCAAACACAGTCAACGAGCGTGGGTTGAGAACTGCTATACGAGAGTATCTTCTGCATCCATCTGATGATGGAATTCGATCGTTAGTGGTCAAATACAATGTTAAAAAGTCCACTCTTCACTATCGAATAACCAACATAAAAAAAGACAAAAAGCTTCTGAAAATGTGGATGGAAGGTGGACAATTCGAAGAACTAACTCCCAGCGGTCTACAAAATGGTATAACAAAAAATAAATACTCCGCTTCCCAAATTTTTAATACTGAAGAAGAACTGTGCCTTGCCGATTATGCTGTAGAAGCCTGTAATTTGAGTTTTGGTTTAACTACAGTGAAAACTAGAAAACTTGCTTACGAATTTGCAATGATTTTGAAGAAGAAAGTTCCTGAAAAGTGGCACGATGATAAAGCTGCTTCTATAGAATGGTATAAAGGATTTATGAATAGAAATTCTTCTGTTTTATTTGCAAAAGACGATTCAAATCAAGCTACTGGCCAAGTAAATGAAGCAGCTAATGAAGAAAAAGATGCCAAATCCGAACCATTGCCAAATAACATTGGTGAATCTGCAATTACGATCTGTGTTCAACCACAAAACAGCGTCAACGAAGATGCAATTCCTGAAACTCCTTCTGTCTCGAATCCAACAGAAAATGGTCTTTTTATGAGTGGTAGCAGTAGCAGTCTAAGTTCTATCCGTAGCTCAAAAGAAACTTTAAATGGTATCCACCCTTTGCAAAAATCGACAGTAAAAAAAAACGTAAGAAAGAGTCGAGCAAAACAAAGTACCCATCTAACTAGTACTCCTGAATTGCTGAAAGCAAAAGAAAAAGCAGAAGAACGAGTTCTACGAGAGGAGAAAAAGGGAGCTTCTAAAGCACGAAAACATTTAAATTTCAGTCAGCCAGAAGCAAAATGTAAAGGTAGCTAAACTATTTTGTAGGTCATCTATAAAATTGTAAAAAAATTCTATTTTTTTTTTTTTTCAGGTTGTCCCAAGAAATCGAAAGAAAATGTCTCGCCACCAGTTAACAGCCCACCCTGCCCACCCACTGAAGTTTCGATCAAGGATTGGATTGTTGTTAAGTTTCCTGAAGGAAAATCAAAAGTGAAAAACAAAAAGTTTCTTGGAAAAATCGTTCGTGTTTATAAAGGTTGTTTTCTTGTAAATTTTGTTAGACCAAAATTTACTCGAGATAAAACAGGGTTTATATATGTTTTTCCAGTCATTAAAGACAAAAGTTTCATTAAATTTGATCAAATTTTACAAAAAGTTAAAAACCTATAAGCTCCAAACGTGGTTTGCTGCAGTTTGAAATACACCACAATGTGTTAAAATTTTAAGTTTTGTTTGAAAAAGTAAACGTATTTCATAAAATTTAGTGTGAATTTATTTAAAAAATTACATTTTTCAGCGTGTCCAAATCCTCCCCATGTCGTGTCCAAAGCCTCCACCCACTGTCCAGGGTCTCCACCCAAACTGCGATTTTTTCAAAGTCGAATAACTTTTTTTTTAAAAATACAAAAAATCTGTAAAAATTCTCAAAGGTGCCCCTTAGGGTGCTCTTTTGAATACACTTTACCGCACCTTTATAAGTCATTTTAATCGCGAGCAATTGCGTCTCAAAGAAAAATGTCCAATACCTCCTCCCTCTCCCCTACCACAGTCCAAAATTAAGTCGTAACAAGTCTGAAACCTGAAAAAATAAAAACCCTATAATAATGAATAAAATAAACTCTCGCATTTTATGCAACTTGAAAATACACAAAAAATAAAAATCCTTATACTTCTATACACCCCATACAAAGAAACGGCACAAAAATCTGACAAGTTTAAACCCCTAAACACACACTATAGAAAAATGATTCATCTTCATACCGATTGAGAGAAATATAGGTCAAATAAATGTAATGAAATCTCACTCGCATATTAAGATAAAATTTCCCAGAGAAAATAAAAACCCACACTGATAAAAATCGCCACCTTCGTATCTATTAACAAACTGCAAACCCAACCTCAGATTAAACACTCGCCTTTTTCTTATCGAATAAAAATACAATAGCACTTGACACAATACCGCAATACAAAATTCCTTGATACACATAATGTATACTACAACTGCCATTATGCGTCTATGCATGCAATCTCAATCCTAATCATAATCTTTAACGTAAATTATTATTGCATACCTTTCTCATTCAACTATTTATGAATGAATATTGTTACCATTTTTTCTTATTTTTTATTCTTGCATGTTACCATATTTTATTCGTACCACTTTTACATTGTTAATATTTATTTTATATATGCATCTATTTTTTTGTTCAATTATCTATTTATTTTCGATGCGCAGCAGCCATAGTTACCAAAAATTTACCTTTTTTATTTTTATTTTTGTATAATAATTCATTTTTATATTTAACATTTTTCAAATGTCATTTACTTTCAGCGCTCGATGATAATTCGTTCTTTACAATAAAATTTCAGGTGGTGTTGATACGGAAATTCCATCTCACTCACTCATCATCATCATCACTACCAATATAATATATATGTCATACATTCCATTTCTTTCGATCTCAAATCTGTAGTTACAATCTACACTAGCACTGCGCTTCACCATTGCATACTTTATTTGAATATTGTATTTCAGTTAATCGTTAATATAATTTTGCAGTTGTTCGTATTGAGTTCTTCTTTAATTTCTTCAACGATCCTCGTACTTCCTCACATCACAATTATAATATTGACATTTAGATGAGAATTTTTTGTTTAGTTATAGGATTCATTTATTGAGCACTGCTGGTTCTCCAGTAGCCACATCCATTACAACAGTAAAACTCATTGAAATATATTTGATATTACAGATAAACTTTGTAAAATTCTAAAAAATATATATAACTATTTTGTAAGTTTTTAAATAAAATGATATGGTTAACAACAACAACAACAAAAGTATAACCAACTTTGGCTAACCATGCCATTTATAAATTATCCTAAAAAGTCTAACTGACCCTAACCAAAACTTAACCTATCACTAATCATGGTTACCTAACCATAACTTCTTTTTTAATTTCTAAACGCCCTCTAGAGTATTCATTTTTTCTTTCCAAATACACTTTTGGATTGTTACCTACTGGAATTCCTTGCGGCTGTCTATTCAAGACAATGTGAAAATACACATTTGCATAGTTACCCGCCTTAAAACTGTGTGATTATTGAAAAATTACTTCAAGAGTGATTACTATATACATAAATTATAAACTAGATACCTAACTTGCCACTTTTACTATGTTGAGCATTCACCCAAATGGAGTGTTGAGATGTTGCATCAATCCCCTGACCTGTTGGCAAAAGAATCATGTACAATGCATTTCTTATGAAGCAACGGCTATTTTCAAATAAATGCTGTATGTTTATTAATTTGTGTTCCGATGTTATATTCAATGTGGATGTTCCATCAGTCCTTAAGATTGAAACCAGGATACCAAAAATTATTTTTACAGAGCAAAAAAAAATGAATTTTTTGTAATTTTCAATGAGGTATTTTGTATTTAATCATTAGACGAGTGTGTAAAGTGTGATATAAATGGTTATATACAATATAAATACTGGAATCAATTAAAAACCTTCGTAAACATAAACCCTGTGGTAGCCTTGCAAACAGCCATCAGCTCATTTTCTGTACTAAACAGTTATAGTAGGTTGCTTTTAGCTAGACTACGAGATCTAATTTCCAAAAATTCGAGTGCACTAACCAGAAATGGATTTGCGAGACATCGTACAATTTGCCCAGTCTGCATCGGAAAATACTTCGAGAACATTAGTTATGTTCTTTGTTTTATAAGACTTTAAAATTATTTAAACACAAATTGTTTTAAACAGTATAATACTTCAAATTACGAGATAGTTAAAACAAACTTTAAAATTTAACAGTAAACAGTGAACACGTTACTGTTAGGAAAGTTACACCCTCCAAACCTCTTTCATTTTTGTGTCTGTAGTAGAGACCTACACGAGTACATAAAAAAGTAATCGTGTAGGAATCACCGATTACCTTATAAAACGATGCGAGTATGTAATTGGAAAAATATTACTCGTAGCAGCGTGGCATCGTAGGCATTGTAACAATTATACTCATATGTAATCGCCGTGAGTTTCCCCAAAGTTCTGCAACAATAATGCCACGATGCGATGCCGATTACTTACTCGCATCGTTTGCTACATGAGTACGAGTACATAAGGGTAATCAAGTTACTCGTCTGACGAGTATTTTGTACTTGTAATCACACGATGCCGTATGTACTCGTGCAGGGCTCTAGTTTGTAGGTGTATGTATAGGTAGGATAAGTAATGGAGCTAATAATTTATTTACTTATTTTTAAATTTATTTAGTTTTATTGGAAATAAACGTCGCAAGTGTGATACTCAGATTTGAAAGTAATATGTTATGCCGATGTTGTGATGATAATAATGAGCCGTCATTTTGAATTTTTCCATTACACTGTTTATAGTACCTATTCTAGAATTATTCGAGTACATGAGGTGATGGATGATCAATTGATGATAACGAAAAAACTCAAATTGTCGGCTCATTATCATCATTACGACATGAGTATACCTGAGGCTGCAGACACGACTTCGAGCGTCAACGCTGACGCTCATAATCAAAAATTTTTGATATTGAACGTGAGCGATGAACGTTTTAACACGGCGACGCTCAACGCCCAAAGCTCATGTCGTGCTCGTGGTCTAAGTGTCCTTACCTCACCTAGAGCTAAAGCTTCAAGAAACCTATAGTTCATATTTTGACACATATACGAAAATAATAAAATTTACACTTGTGAAACAATAATTAAACTTAAATATTTATTACAAGACGAAAAAAAAATCAAATTTTCATTAAAATAACTTTTTATTTTCTTTAAAGTGAACATCAAAACAATTCTTCTGCACAAAAACTTATTAACTATTATGATTATTAGATATAAGTTTAATGGTAGGTTACTAGAATAAATTTGAAAAAAAATTATTTTCAGCACAATTCTACCCCAGTAAGCTAACATGAATAAAGGAATAAAGAGAATTAGTTATTTTGAAGTAAGTATTTTTGGACAGAAAATCTACTCATTTATTTTTTAATTGGGTTCCCGCAACGAATTCATTTCATCCGGCGTTTGGAAATTTTTAATTTAATGTCGATTTGGCGGTTATGGAGTGGAGAAGTTGGTAGAAATTTGGTGGCCAATAACCTCCCAGCATGAATGTTTTAACAAAAATAATGTACAAGCGATAGCAGGTCTCAAAACAACCTACAACTTTAAGGTTGTGATGTCAAGCATCATACATACCTACACGTCATGCAAACACTAGGAGTTGATAATGGAGAGACACAAACCGTGTGAGGAATAGTGTTACGAATTTGTAAAAATATCAAAAATGAATACATCACATGTAAAAACTAAGTAAATTAAACTTGGGGTATTTCCAAATAAACTTCATTATTAGGCCGCAATCCAAAATAATGTCTGAAAAATTTATGAGAGGTAACGAAAACGTGAAAGAATCGCTATTAAGTCAGTAACTTTAGGTCAAAAGCTTATATTTCAATTTCAGTTTTTAATACATGAAAAATTACATCATAGTCAATTTGTGATATTTTAAGGGAGTTTGGAGAAAACTGGAGAAAAAAGTACAAATTTTTCCGTTAACAGATGCCAAGGTATGCCCAAAAAGTAGCCAGTAACGAGCAGTCAAAATTCGAAGGATAAAAAGGCATGGTTGGGTAAAGTGAGTAAAGAGTTAATTCGATGGAATTAGTGATGAAAGCTTGGGAAGACTGACCGCTTATAAAAAAGAGAAGAAGTAACAAAATCAAGAGCTCATAAAGAATTAATTAAGTGATAACACATGCAAAATGGCATTGTAATCAATTGGTATAGGTCGAAACTCGAAAATACTCTCAACCCGACAAATAAAAATAAAATTAATTGTACCATAAGGGCCAGAAATCAATAGAACCGGCGATAGTTGGAATAAGAGAATCAGTGCAAAAACATGTTGGATGGGAAATCAAAAAAAAAAAAAAATCTGCACAGGCACCAGCCATACCTAATGAGACAGTATTCCAAAATTAAGGCAAAACGTGACACGAATATTTGAGTTTTTATTTTTCTTGATAAAAATTTCCTATAAATTAGACAACTGAGTGACGATTTTCAGACTTTGAAAAACATAAGTTTTAGCGTCAGTCGAAGCAGTAGTACCAATCCAGTCGATAAATGGCATTCTGAATGAAGAATAAGTTCACATGACTTGATATCTGAGGAACCGATTTTTAAAAAGTTCTTAAAAACGAGGGTTTTACGGTTGATTTTCAAATTTCTTATGCCCTAAAATGTAATTAATCATAAACTTGTGATCGTTTTCATCATTTTTTTTCTAGTTATGATTGAATTATAGCGAAAATAATGAAGCTGGCAACTGTGGTAAGGATCCGATTTTCATTAACTTCATGGCTTGAAAACCGAAGTTGGCTTTAACATGACATGAATTTCTTAACGGATAGCATAAGATAACGAGTTTCTTAAGGATCTGTACAAGACGGGTAAAACACGTTAGCTTATATAAGGGATTATATTTCGATGCCATGATTACACCATTGAACATCGCATCGGTAGATACATAATAAAATCTTCTCATCACTGCCTTACAATTAGGATAAATTCAAATTTTGTACGCATGAAATGTGCATAATCGTCACGAATTAGTATTTATCAAGAATTGATGAATCATTTACATTTCCCATTTATCAAGTAGACTGTTCTTTCCTACATTATCTTGAACTTTACGTATAATAAGACAAACACTTGACGCTAACACAAAATTCATACAGCTGCACATACAAGTACTTTAACAACCATGAAACAGAACATAAAGCGATTCTACTATCAATTGGTAATGCAGAGACCAATTACGTAAAAACAAACGTCTTACAAAATAATGGCAAATTACAATTTCAAAAAAAAAGTTCAAGGAAACACAACAGACGGGAAAAAATAAGAAAAATACTGGAGAAATTCCGCCAACTCGAGCGCTCTTAAAAGTCAATACTAACGTGTATTGAAGGTAGATGATTTCATAGGTAATAGAATAACTCAAAGAGGTACTGGCATTTTCATAAGTACCATACCGTAGGCAATCGTCAAATCGGTAACCTGAAAAAAAAAAAAAAAAAATCAAAAAACGAATTAGTAATAAATTTAATAAGGTATGTACCAAATAGAAGATAAGAAAAATTCCAAGGAAAATCAACAATAATCAAGGTTAAAAAAAGAATGGGAAAGAAAAACAATACAACATGCTTCTAAAATTGATGACAGAGAGGTGTACAATTTACTTAGACATTTCAGGGCTTTAAAAACGCACAACAGCTTTCATCTGAATTCGTGGGGCATAGCAACCAGTTCTAACGAATATTTACGATTTATATTCGAAAAAAATGCTTCACTAAATTAGAATCTTGGTTAAAGTTACAGACAAAATGGACCGAGTAAATCACGGAAAAATCCACTTGGCCAAACTAAGCTATCACTGCCAGCTATTAAAAAATTGAGCCTGCTTATGAATTTATGGACAAATTACGCACAAAGAGTGTTTACAAAGGGTACGATTATGTTATTCTCAAGAAGTGATTTCGCAGACTGAGTAAATACAAGTTTCATATCCAACCTTCCTCTGGTCTATCATCGGATACACCAATTATACAGCTAGCGGAGCGAAATAAGAAACAAGACATCAGGTAGAACGTTCTATTTTCAAGACACAGTAGTTTGCTAAAACTGAATGATTGTTCATGCAGCAACAATGATATACAAATTCTCCACAGCGACTAAAGTCATACTGTGAATTCACCTCATCTTTTTGGTTCGGTATGTACATTTGTGAGGGCTATAATAGGGATGCGGCACAAGATTCGGGGGCTATGTTAGAAAATCGTACAAAAATATTCATGCTCACTGACAAGAAAGCACACAAAATATTTCAACTTGAATTTCTTTATATTCGTCAGTAATGCGCACACGTAAATGTTATCGAAGACTGATTTAAAAATCAGTAAACCTAAAAAGAATTCTAACGCAGCAGCAGCTCCTTTGGAAAAAGCAGGTTCTTGAGAAATACCTTCAGGCTAATCACCATCAGAATTGTTAGCACGTGGCAATAAATTATAGTTGATTTGTTTTTTGCAAATTTCGTAGTTATTGGTCAAAATCAAGCAATTTATATCCAAAATAGCTGCACCGTAAGTATCATCTGGACAATCCGCGCCAAAATTAGTAACATGTTGGAATAGATGATAATGAATATATCTTCCAAATTACGTTCCTATTTGTCCAAAATTAAACATTTTACAGCCAAAATAAAAACAAAAATAGTGTTATGTTGCGAGGATAATTCTACGTCAGAATTATTTCAACAAATAAGATAATTTATAAATATTATCTTTTATTAGTTTTAAACTCAAATTATTTCAACTTATTATCTATACTTCAGACTAATGAAACCTGATGTCTATAACATCGAGTATAGACCTTAACATTATTACTTGGCTGCTAAATCAGGAATGAATATGTCTTCGAATAGAAGACAAGACATCACCTTTGTTTTCTTTGTTATAGGTCAAAATGGCCAACCAAAAAGGTGGCGTGACATGGAACATCCGCCAAATATGATGAGCATATTTGGTGGTGTTTGTCTGTGGGAAGCGAGGTTTAATACAGACAGTTATTATTCCAAGAATTAGGAAGAATAGTTGTCTGTATTTGTTCCACACGTTTTTGTAGACAAACTGAATCGTCCACAAAAACGGGATGGAAGATGTTATCAGAAGTAAAATCAAGCCAATCTGCACCAAAATCGACAGAAAATTATAATAGATTATAATGAATACTTGTTCCAAATTTAGTAGCTATTGGTCAAAAATTCAAAAAGAGGGATACGATAACTTCAAAATAAAGATTTTTTTTAAAGTTTTTTATTTGTAATGCAAAATTCTAAACATCTGTGAAGAATGCAATTTACAATACACATTATTTAAAAACCTCTCTATTCTAGATAAAATCCACCATTTCAACTGGCGTGTTATCCAAATTTTCAAAAGCCTATTAGTTACTAATTTTTCTAATTTCTCTTTCAAACCGACTGCAAGAAGTAGCATTACTCCGTCCTGTTCGCATTGGAAAAACAGCTGAAGATGAAAATGTTAGTTAACAAAATCTATTTTTGATATGAAAATTTAATTCAACAAATTCAAATTTGAACTGAGTCAAAATAAGCAGTGCGCTTTCCTTACACATGTAAAATGTAGATTCAATGGTCACTCTGTGCATTTCAATTGTAGCCTCTCACTTACAGGCCTGTCGGTGTGTTGATTAGATTAGTAGTTGACTACGTATTTTCAACCAATAATTACTAGTTAAAAACAAAATTTTGAAGTTGTAAACAAACTGGAGGGAGTAATTCTCCACAGACAAAAATACAATTTTGCATAAGCAAATTTTAGACAAGTTAAAATATGGGCCAAATCTGCCCGCTAGTTACTGAATAAATTACGGCTTTTTGAAGTTTTCTTTATCATATAAAATTCTAAAAAATCTATAAAAAATGCAATGTGAAATACATTTCAAAACCTGTATATTTCTTCTACCACAGACAAAATCTACCTTTCCAATTTCAACTGGCATGACATCGGCATTTTTGGTAAATAGAAATATGCTCTTTGGAAGAGGGCTGATTCCAGATCTTTAATGGAAATTTTTTTTTTTATGGAAGACTTTAAATTTTTGCAAGTGCAACTTTTTTCAAATTAATCTCTCAAAGAAAAGATTAAAGGGGTGTTTCTGTAAAACAAATTTATAATTAAGTGCGTTTTGCTAGAGTTATTCAGGCACTTTACCATTGGATTTCTCTGTGCCTTTCTCATGCGTTTCCGTGCACTTTACTCACAAATATTTGTGCGCCTTCTTTACATGGTGCACATTCCTCTTTACTGATAGTATCCTTATTTAGCTAAATAGGAATATTCACATCATTCATTTTATTGATATTTTACCAATGTAAGGAACTGACAAAAGCACACTACTGAATTTCAACCCATTCTATGTCTCAAATAGTTATGTTGTAGATATAGTGTAACGATATATTTTTACTCGATAATTCTCATATTCATGTATCATCACACAAATAAAATGTTATTCACTTTGTATAACATATTACAATAACTGTGTGGACATAACTTAGGTGCCACACAAGAATGCAATTGCACCATACTCTATTACTCTCTCACTCGCACACACATATTTCTTATATGCACCATTTTTGCCTACAACCTTCAAAAGTACACCAGATTTGCTTATGTATCATTCACCTTTTAGAAGTATCTTCTAGAACTGTTCAAAAGAAGTATATTGTACCAGCCAAATGATTAGAATAGAATCATCAATCACCTCATTTGTCATTTATGACATCATCCTACTATGATCATCTCACACCACCTTCATTTCACATTATATATTCATCTGCTACCAAATCTGTCCTTGACTTGATTAATCTAATTTTATTGGAAAATCACTTCTATTGTAACCATCAAACATTTAGGGGCTCAGTTATTCGAGTCCGAAATGTCAAACTAGAAATTTAGTAATTTAATTTTTAATGAACAAATGTTTCTTTGAAGTAATTAAAGTAGACTGGAAAGTGTTTTGAATTTATCAATCATTTTCAATTCAAAGTTACCATCATATGTAGTCATATAAGTCTCACTTAGAGGCCTATTCCAGGGTTGGGCAAAAGTTAAATATATTTTCACCTATTAACTATGTGGGTGGGCTACTGATGAGGACTGAAATTTTGAAATTAAAATTTGTAGACAAACTAGTGGATATAATTCTTTATGGACAGAGACAAAATTATAAATATTTTGGGTTTATATCTCAATCATGTTTGAAGGTGGGCCAAATCCATCTGTTAGGTAACAAATTATAGCCTTTTGAAGTTTTCTTTATAATACGCAGAAAAATATTTAAATTAATAACAAATAAAACCCGCAATAAACATTTAATTTGAAAACTTGTCTATTCTAGGCAAAATCTACCTTTCTGACAGGCATGCAAGGGTGCTTTCATTGAGTTATTGTACGCTATCATGTTGTGTTTCTGTGTGCCTTCCTTACATTGTGCACATTTCTTGTTTGCCAGAATTATTTTGCTACCCAAAATGGCCCTCAAACACTTCTTTGTTCTCATAACAACAGTCAGCTGATTTTGATATAAATAGCCGAGTTTCTCATCACTTTTGGCATATAAATGCTATTACCCAGCTTCACTCCAGTAGAATCTAATTATTGTTTTACCCAATTTTTGGTGGACCCAAATGAAACCAAATGAAAAAAACAAAACGGAGTAGAGTAGAGCGAGTGAATGAGAGAGGGGAGAAAGAGAGATAGATAGATAGATAGATAGAGATAGAGAGAGAGAGAGAGAGAGAGAGAGAGAGGAGTGAGAGAGTGAGTGAGAGAGAATATATCATATCAAAGTCGCCCACCAATAGATGTTAGATGATGAAAAATGAGAGAATATTTTTTTTAAATTCACTTTCACTCCCATTTATTTCATTCAAGAAATGTTTTATCCTCTTTCTGTTTTCACACATGGTAAAAACTGGAAACGGTAATTTTCCCCAGGGGGGACTGCCATTTTCGTAGATGATTATAGACCTTCCTTGGAATAACATAATTTTTTCTGAAAAATCTCATGCAAATCTGTCCAGCAGTTCTGGAGTAGTAGTGTTTTCAATTCAACAGTTTTTTGCCTGTAGAATCTTCGTTGAACTGAAATATGAGCATCTCAATCTATCCATCAGTCCAGTAAGTGATAACAACAAATGATGAAAAATTTACCTGACTAAAAGTAGCAGATAGGAAATTTTTTATTAGCAAATTTTTCTAGGTCTAGGCTGTGTATGATTATTATAATTTATGACTAATGAAGTAATGAGTTTAATATTGTGATCTTAATTCCCAAGATATACCATAATACCGAAGGATATACCTAACAAATAATATATTACTTAAACTATCCAGTTTGATTTAAGGTACAAAATTTTTTCTATTTTCCAAATTCGATGAACCAGGTACTTTATAGGTTCCCACCCATTTTTCATTTTCCTTAAGTATAATTTTCCTTAACAAACATGTGAGGACTCTCCCGTATGAGGTATAGGGGCTCGGACCCCTTGACGACAGTCACCGCCCTAAAGGGCAGGCAAACAATCGTCCTTGTGACGTTAAATACACAAAATACGTTCGATTGTAATTACCTGTATGTACTTGCAGGTAATGTACGAGTACCGAATTGTGACACAATAAGATGATGTAACAATTCGTACACGAACCGGCCAGCCATCTCTTATCTCAATAGGGGATGATGCGACCTGGCTGTTCTCACCAACGTACGTATTATCTTGCGTATGTGTGTTTGTGTGCATGCAAATAAGCCGTATATAAACCACCCAAACTGGCTCGAAAATCGCCAGTGTTCGCCTTGGTTTTGGCTTATCCGTACTTACATACAAAGTGGCTGAACACGCTTAAATTCTGTAGAATTTCCTTCTAGTGAGAATATCTCTCACGGCAAGGTATTCCACAGTGATGACCCCGACGTGATTTTTGGGTACGTCGTAAGGTGTCCTTAGGCGCGTTGCGCTTTTACAAAAATTTGGCGCGGTGTGCTGGCGAGAAACTGGCTTGCTCGGCAAATACAAAAATTTTTTTGCAGACTAAGACACTTTTTAGGTCTTTGAAGTAGAGTCTGCTGAAGTGGGAATTTATACCCCTCTCCTTAAAATATATAAACAAGGAGAAACCAGACAGTAGACCTGAAGGAGGAAGGTTGGACCCATCCCCCAACTCCCCCGACTTCGACTCGACACTCTAAGAATTTACCAAATCTAGAAGAAGGCCCTCAACACCCAGAATTAGCACGACTGGGAGCTGCAATAAATAAAGATCAATTAGCAGTAAAAACATTGAGAAGTGGTCGAACTTTAAGCCAAAGTTCTGACCCAAAAACACCTGTCCTACAAACACAGGAGCCAGTGTTTTCGACCAGCAAGGAAGGAAGTAGTTCTGTGGAATACACTTGTCATCAGAAAGACATAGCAATGGTCCCACCACCAAATGGAAATGAAAACCCACAACCATCACAGGGAGGTAGTGCTCAGCCACAGCTGACACCCGAAGTCTTGGCGCAAATTATGCAGCTCTTGCAATTACAGCCAGGACAGAACCCCAACTTCTACAGACAAAGGATAGAGATCCCCGAATTTCTGCCCAATGAGGTAGAATTATGGCTGACCCTATTAGAAGGCAGGTTCAAGATGGAGAATATAACCCTGAACCAGCAGTATCTACACATCTGTGGAGGCATGCCCCCACAGATAATCCGCCACATTCCGGATATCATGTAATGCCCTTCGACAGAAGAGGACAAATATGCCTGGTTTGTCAAGAAGATAAGGAATATGTTTGGCAAAACTAAAAACCAAATCATTGACGATGTGATGGGTCGTATGAAGATGGGGGACAACAAACCCTCAATCTTCATGGCAAAATTGAGGCAGAAGGCGGATAACATCGTAGCCCCATCTGTCATAGGCAATCAATTTTGCAAACAACTTCCCCAAAGTGTAGTGCAATGCCTAGCCGCTGTAGGTTCGATTGTGATAAACACATCCACAGACTTGGACTTCCTTGCAAAATCAGCAGATAATGCGCCCGAATACACCAGGTCAAAGCCTGTGGTCAGTGCAGTATCTGCAGAGACTGGAGAGATCACTCAACTTCGAGTTCAAATAGCTCAGTTGACTGATGAAGTAAAAAGGAACAAAGGCCAAAGCTCCACAAAATCCAATAGTAGCTGGCGACAAAGATCTAAAAGTAGAAGCAACAACAACAACAGTGGCAATAGCAAAGGACGACAGTCCCGGTCCAGAGACCGCAGATCTAGTTCCAGTAACAGGGATCAGAGTTCAACTCCCCCGAGAACATCATCTCCTAAAAACCAGTCTTAAAATTGGGATGATAAATGTTGCTTTTTCCATAACTGGTTTGGCAGAGAGGCCACCAAATGTAACAACAGATGCAAATGGTGGGACAAATCCTATAACAAGGAGGCGTCAAACTAGAACGAGGGGCCATCTATGTGGCCAAAGACCCCTCAGAAAAATACTCATGCCGCCTGTTCATTAAGGACAGGACAAAAAGGAGAAGGTACTTAATCGACTTGGGAGCAGATCTGAGCATATTGCCAGTCAACAAAACCCAAAAAGTACTCCCTGTAACGGCCAAAAGAGGTTGTAAAGTACCTATTTACAACCACTTTCGGGAGTACACCATACACGAAATATCACGTACTTTAAAAGCAGTAATACTTCTAAAATAATTTCACGTTTATCATCCACGTACTATTGTGGACCTTAACATTAATTAGAGACTCAATAATATTTCAACACAAGAGTGATCTGTATATATAAAATTAAATACGGGTAATTTGGTGGTTGTTTACAAAGAGTTATAGGATGATAATTGTTGATAAATATCTACGTTTTTGGTATTCGAAAATGAGTGAACGAATATGTTCGTCATTTCTTAAAATAGACGAAAATATACGTTACACTCCCTCCGAAATACTATCTCCGTACTGTGAATGGTCAAAACCTTCCAGCTTACGGACTTGAAACCAGCAAAGTTGACATCGGACTCAAGAAAATCATGACGTGGTCCTTCATGGTTACAGATGTTCCAAACCTGATCCTGGGTGCAGATTTCCTTGCACATTTTGGCCTGATCATTGACCTCAAAAACAGCAAATTGATCGATAGTGAATCTAAACATTGTGTGGATGGCAAAACGCTAGCTTACAGACTGGACACAAACATATCCAGCTGTACCAAAGTCGACGGACAACTCTTACAGATCCTGTCTGACTATCCTGGAGTCACCCAACCATCAATTCGTAGGCATCCTACCTATAAACATGACACAGTTCATTATATAGAGACTAAAGGACCGCCTTGCCATGCTAGAGCACAAAGGTTACTGCCTGACAAACTCAAAGCGGCACGAGAGTACTTCCATCGCATCGTCGAGGAGGGCATATGTCGCCCCTCGAAAAGCTCATGGAGCTCTCCTATCCACATGACCAAAAAACAAGTGGAGAGTGGCGAATTGTTGGAGACTACAGGGCCTTAAATTCCAAAACAGTTCCTGATTGCTACCCAGTCCCCAATATAATGGACTTCAACTCGAATATGAAGGGTAAAACGATGTTCACCAAAATAGATATCAACTGGGCACTCCACCAAATTCCTATGGCTGACCAGGATGTACCAAAGACAGCAGTTATAACCCCCTTTGGACTATTCAAATACCTTCGAATGCCGTTTGGACTTCACAACTCAGCACAAACTTTCCAAAGATTTATCGATGGACTGTTTAGGGGATTGCCGTTTGCATATGCATACTTGGATGATATTTGCATTTGCTCTGAATGCGGTGAGCAACAGCACGAGGAGAATGTAAGAGCTGTCGTACAGCGTATACATGCTGCCGGGCTTACTATCAACGTAGGTAAAAGCTTATATGCACATACTGAAATTGACTTCCTCGGCTACAAAGTCTCGACCGAAGGTATTTCCCCATTGAAGACCAAAGTAGAGCCAATATTGAACTTCCCGAAGCCCTCAAATGTCGCTGAACTTAGGCGTTTCTTGGGGATGGTGAACTTCTATAGACGTTGCATGAAGAATGCAGCAGCCGAACAAAGTAAGCTGTTTGCACTAATTAAGACAAGTAAAAAGAAAGATAAAACTCCACTCGAATGGAATGAAGAAGCCGAACAGGCCTTTGAGAAAATCAAAGATACACTAGCAAATGCAACTCTATTGGCTCATCCAGACAAAAGTCTGCCATTATGCGTGAGTACCGATGCATCTGATTTTGCTATTGGTGCAACCCTGTACCAACTTGACAAAGATAACAAGAAATTACCGCTAGCTTTCTTCTCGAGGAAGCTCTCAAAAACAGAAAAGAACTATAGCACATACGATAGGGAATTGCTCGGAATTTTTGCTGCGTTGAAGCATTTCAGGCACCAATTAGAGGGTAGATGTTTTTCTATGTATACTGACCATAAACCCCTAACATATGCCTTCACACAAAAAGCAGAACCGGCATAGCCGAGAAGAGCACGACAATTAGACTACATTGGTCAATTGACTACCAACATTCAGTATATAAGTGGAGAACTTAACACTCCAGCTGATGCCTTGAGTAGAATCGAAGCTATCTCAGCTCCTGTCCAATTACCTTATGCTGAAATAGCTAAAGCACAGCTTAAGGATGCAGAATTGCAAGAGTTGTTATCGAACGATGATACTACTCTCAAATTGAGACAGCAAAAAATTCCCGGTACTGATGTTTTATTAACATGTGACGTCAGTACAGGTAAGAATAGGCCATTTCTACCGGTAAAATATCGCAGGTTGGCTTTCAACAGTGTACATAATCTGTCACATGCTGGCAAAATGTAATGCTAATTTAATTTCGGCAAGGTTTGTATGGCCACGAATGAAGTCGGACTGCAACAAATAGGCTCACAGTTGCCTGAACTGTCAAGAATCCAAAGTAGGAAGACACACTCGCTCTCCCCTCAAATTTTTCAAACAAACAGAGCGGTTTAAAACTGTACACATGGACTTGGTAGGCCCATTGCCACCATCTCAAGGACACAGATACCTGTTAACAATAATAGACAGGGCAACACGATGGCCAGAAGCAATCCCTCTACACGAGATGACAGCTCCTACAGTAGCTGCAAGGTTATACGATACCTGGATTGCAAGGTATGGCGTACCAGAAGTCATAATTACGGACCAAGGTCGCCAATTTGAGAGCTCGCTCTTTAAAGAGCTGTCTAATAAGCTTGGTGTTCAACACAGTCATACCACAGCTTACCATCCTCAAGCCAATGGCAAAATACAGAGATGGCATGGAACCCTCAAAGCCTCTATCAAGTCTCATGATACCAAGAGATGGGTAGACATACTCCCTACCATCCTCTTAGGCCTTTGATCTGCCCTACAAACGGATACAGGTCACTCTGCAGCGAAATTAGCGTTTGGCAAGGAGCTACGCCTCCCAGGGGACTTCTTCATAAAATCGAAGGAAGTTGGCCCCGAAATTATGGTACAAAATATAAGAAACGATGCCAACAATTTTCTTGAACAGGCAGCTCCTCATGACCAGCTCAAGATTTACGTCTCGAAACACTTGGCCAATACCTCACATGTATTTGTTAGAGACGAAAAAATGAGATCTGCGCTGGAGAAACCATACGCCGGTCCTTACAAAGTAGTATCACGAGATAAGAAAAACTTTGTGATACTCATTGCTGGCAAACCTCGAACAATTTCAATCGACAGATTGAAGCCTGAGTACATGGTAAGCGACGACAAAAGAATAAAGAGGATACCAAGAGAAAACATAGAAAATATCCAAACAGATTCACCAACAAATATAGAAGAATCCGTCGAAAAACATGAAATAAAAAATTCACAATTAGAGAAAACACCAAAAATAAAAAAGTCTGTGAAGTTTTCAGACGATGTTATTACCAAAACATTCGATCCCGAGGCCCCCATATGCCCACAAAAAAGAGGCAGGCCCCTAGGCAGTAAAAAACTTAAAAATTCCCACCCTTCTCGCATGTCTGAGAGGTTAATGTGAAGAAAATAAAATTTACTCCCAAAAAAGTAATATCCGCTACGTAAGTCTAAACCTGCTAAAAAATATGCGACAAAAATCGGAACTCTGTGAAACAAAAGAAACTCCGGAGATAAGCAAACGAGGAATGCCAACAAAAAGAAAACGACAGGAATAAACAAATCCACGTGCGATATGGAAATAAACATCGCAACGTGCGTTTACCATTAAAAACAAAGATAATCTCAACGCCATGACGTCACAAATGGAGATTCCTTTGTAATAAAATTCGAATAAAATATTCTATGAGTTTATTTCAGGCATAACTTTGCTTAAACCGATCAGAACTTAACGTGAAAACTTGCATACGGCCGAGAATTTTAAGCGCTATCCCCTCTACATGCTGATAAGAAGATGTGAAAATAATGAAACATAACTGTAATGGTAAATTGAAAATAGCAGTAAATTCACCCATTTCAGAACTGTCTTAGCTCTCAGACGTGTTTTCTGAACGATATTTTTGGCTCTCCGTTTTCCTTTACACCTATGCCAATGTCGCTACCAACCCAAATCTTCCTCAACACGACCAAGAACCCAAAAGTTCCGGAAGTCGACAGGAATACTGGGCAAATTCGGGAACAGAAGTCGGAACTTGATCAAATTGAGGAGGAACTCCTGATGGACACGGCACCAGCCGTGGAGAGTGTTCTCGTGGAGATGACAACTCCGCTTCCACCCATCATCTCTCCTCCCTGGACTCCACCTGAACCGACTCCGACAACTGAACCCCCGACACCAGAACCGAAGCCAACGGTGACCAGGGAACCAATGAGGTTCCTATTCACAGCAGAGAGGGCAGCCAACAAAAAGGCGAAAATGGCCGCCTTGGCAGCGGGGAAGTCAAACTCCCCGATGATCAGGCAGCCTCAGTTTAAACATCCGCTGCCCCCTCACTCCCGTTGTCACCCCTACGCCTTCACCAAAAACTGACCACCGAGGCGTAGGGGAGAGGACAGCTGGGCAAACTACTTGGCCCGAGCACAGGCTCATAAGGAATCTTACGAGTGTGTCGGGGCTGCAGTAGGTAGCACCCTGGCGAAGTGGGAGGCCGATCAAAAACAGCGTTAAACCCGCATGTCCCCCCAGGCCTTGCGCATTTCGATCATTTTTGCAGTGCAAAAACTAGGGGGGAGTAGCTGTAGAGACTCTCCCATATGAGGTATAGGGGCTTGGACCCCTCAACGACAGTTGCCGCCCTAAAGGGCAGGCAAACAATCGTCCTTGTGACGTTAAATACACAAAATACGTTCGATCGTAATTACCTGTAAGTACTTGCAGGTAATGTACGAGTACCAAATCGTGACACAATAAGATGATGTAACGATTTGTACACGAACCAGCCAGCCAAATCTTATCTCGATAGGGGATGATGTGACCTGGCTGTTCTCACCAACGTACGTATTATCTTGCGTATGTGTGTTTGTGTGCGTGCAAATAAGCTGTATATAAACCACCTGAACTGGCTCTAAAATCGCCAGTGTTCGCCTAGCTTTTGGCTTACTCGTACTTACATACGAAGTGGCTGAACACGCTTAAATTCTGTAGAATTTCCTTCTGGTGAGAATATCTCTCACGACAAGGTATTCCACAAAACATTTTCCCTAATTTTTTTCCCCTAATACTGAAATGTTTAATGTATTATTTCCTTAACAAAAATCTATTTTGGAGTGGTTTTTTCAATTATATATTTATATTATATGCAATAGCACAAACATATTTTAAGTCTCTGCCATCATTTTTAAACTCGTCATATGTTTTGTTGTAGTTCTAACCATTTTTGTTTGGGTACAGCTTGGACTCCTCGACCTACAGTGAGCTCTACCAGTGTTGCCTTTGTGTCAGCCTGTTCTTTCTAGAACTCCTAGAGACAGGAGTATAGGTAATCTGAACTGATAATACAACCCCTCACTGAAGTTATTTGTCTTATTGCTATTGAATATGCTGCTTCGTATTGGTTCCACAGTGAGGGAGAATATTGGGGTGGCACTCCTCTTCTTTGTTCTCTTCCTCGAACCTTGCAGATGTAATATAGGTCTATGTAGTCAAAAATGGGTTAAGTCATCTGGGTATTCTTCTCATATCAGGACCAGTGTGCAGTGGACTTCTGTCACAAGAACATATACAAGTGCTAGTAGCACATGCTTGTATATTTTGATGCTCCTGTCATCTATATTATTGTATGTCTCCTACAGTCCATCTGCTTAAACTTGCCAATAAAATGACTGTCCAAGATGAAAAAAGCAGCATTTGACTGGAACTTGTGCGAACACAGTCTGGCAGGCATTAATTATGCTTTTCTCAAAATCTGTCATAATTGTAGCTGGAACATAAAAAGCTACTCTATACTTGGCAACAGCATCTTTGACAGCTCGTAAGACTGCTGAGTATTGGTCTTCCATTTTTCCAGACAATAATGCATATACAAATGGCATAGCTACCCCCTCGCCGCCACAAACATTTCTTTTACATAGTCCCAAAATGATTACTATTTGGATGAAAATATTTGGGCTTAC
Source organism: Ericerus pela (assembly GCA_011428145.1). Lineage (NCBI taxonomy): Eukaryota > Metazoa > Arthropoda > Insecta > Hemiptera > Coccidae > Ericerus > Ericerus pela. The sequence goes on from WOFM01000249.1 coordinate 750,679, forward strand.
TTTAAAAGTGCCATCTACAAACCACACACAACTCCTACATAAGACATCAATATTTTGTTCAGCAGCAAAGACCAATACTCGTGCAGTATTACCAACAGCATCTTCAATGTCCTCTTCATTGTCTTCTATTGGTTGTGAGTCTTGGATTTGGAGAAAGATCTCGATGCTTCCTTCATAGAGTCTTCTTTAATGCCACTTGTTCTGGTAATTGACTAAGTACCTCTAAGGGAACTTTGGCCAGTTCATTTCGCAGCTGTTAAGCAGATGGTTGCTCTGGACATTCTGACATATTTTGTTTCAGCTAGCTCACTACAACCTCTGCAGCACACTCTTCTTGATTTGGAGGGTGTTTATGGTGTGACTCTATTAGTCCTCTCATCAAAACAACTTCTTCACCAGAAACCAGATCATTGGTTATTGCTCGTGCTTTACATTGCTTCATTCGCTGGCGTCAACAGTTCCAGTAAATTTCACCATTTACTGCCCTTGAGCTGAGGTATACAAATCCATCAACCTACTTGTACATTTGACATTTTTTTATGATTTAATGCTGAGGAGTGTCATGATATTCCCTCTACAAAAATAATGAGATGTGCTAAGCAATATTTACAACCAGTTGTTGGGGGGAAAAATAAATTATATCCATTAGGAATATTGGTTTTAGGGAAAATGGATTAGACATAATTGGTTTAGGGGAAAAAAATTAGGGAAAAATAAATTAGGGAAAATGTGTTAGGGAAAACTGATTAGGAAAGTGTCCGGGAATCACTTTCATATAATACGTATAGATGTGGAGACACAGATATTAATACAGTAAAGTCACAACAGAACAGATGGACTGATTTTTATGAGGGAGGTATCAGTTGAAAGGGCTTTATGTGCGTGGCGCTGAAGTCGTATTAATATTTTCCAAAATTAAGATGGGGAGCAAGAATTAGGGGTGAAAAGTAAAGGTAGACTAAGGTTGATTGCATTGGAATGAACAGAGGATAAAAAATTAATATTATACGTTTTTGCACAGGTACGGCTAGTCCTCTATATTCATTTACCGGTTCTAAAGCCTGGTCACTCAAATAAGAGTGAATATGCAGCTAAACTTCAGATGGTGAAACTCAAGTTCTCACAGGTACATTAGAGCATCCATCAAGCATAATTTGTCCTCGGCCTGGTTTTATGGTTTCTTTTTAGGGAGAGGAGCGGATAGAATCACATTACCTCTTATGATTCATAGCACGCTCATCGCTCAAATAAACAAAGATATTCGTTATTTAATTTTCAATTGACCTTTTTTTTTTATGGAGGGGACTGTACCCAAATATCCCACTAAAACTGGCCTTGATCTTTTCAAATTTCCAATGCCAACCAACACAAAGTTGGTGAACGTTTCATTAGTCCCCGCTCGATTAATGGCTAGAACATTACCATTTCCAGAGAAGTGACTAATTTATTTTTAGGCAAGCATTCGCAGATAGAATAGTGATACTATACTAGAATACCATTAAAACACACAGACCTGAATTACGTATGCAACTATATTCCAAGTATGTTTTTACAGTGGCAGCAATCCAGGCGGCCGGGAGTATTCACGTGTCGCTTTATGTGCATCGATAAATGTGCATCGCTATCATACCATCGCTTACAATAATAGCATTCGATACTCAATCCCTGAAAATTTATTGCATTAAGTAACTGCGAATTTCAAACACGAGATCAGAAGTTATGACAGAACGTGCAGAAGATCGAAGGACAAGATAGAAAAGCTTTTTTTTTTAACTTTAAAAAGCGTCAACATATAACATCAAATCTAAGATTAAAATCATGTTTTTTGATTACTCACTGCGAGTGTAGGTCTTCCTAATTTACGCTTCGACTTGATAAAATGAAACTCTTGTTGACGATGCTTTTCTACAAAATGTACGATGTGATCTGTAGAATCAACGACTTGTTGCTCTTCTAAATCAGGTACAAGGGGGTCAGGAATGAAGTCAGCACTGTTTTCGGATACTACTGGGCAGTCAGATTTAGGCTTGTCGTCGCTTGAATCAGTCTCCGATTCCATTAGCTCTTCCTGCTGGTCATTAATCATATTTTCTGCTGCAACCATTTGACGGCCACTTTGTGGCTCATTTTCTTTTAAATTTAGGAGATTGTAGTTGGAAATCTCCGAAATTTGAATAGACTCCGATGTTTTTGGAGGAATCTGCAATGTCAAATAAAAAACAATCTGCGTTTAATTCGAGAGTATTTGAAGAATGATTAAATATCTTCTTTCCTGACTGACCAGTATTTACTTTAGCTATATTTTGAGGCCAGTTCGTGTTTGTCTTTATCGGTCTGCAAATGAGGAAGTTAATTTGCGAATGGACGTGATATATTATACGTATGGGCGCGGGTGTGTGTGTGTGGGACGTGAGTGTAAATTATCGATGTGATGGATGTTAAGCAATCCTGTCACATTAAACTGTTGGTCAGGACAAACAATTCCCCAAGTTGATTTTAAGGGAAAGTGTCCCTTGACGTCCCAGGAACAAGTGACAAAAAAGTTTACTTCAAAAAAAACTTGAGTCAAGTTTTTAATGCCATAATTCAAGGGCCAAATTACTTTTTTTTTTCAGAAAATTTTTTTTATTTCAATTTAATGTATTTACTAGCTACTGCCTTCTGTTCTTTGGCAGGATGTAGGGGTGGGAGCTGTAGAAAAGCATCGCCTTTATCTCCAAAAAAATTAAAAGCTTATATTCAAGAAAATAATTCCATGATTAGAAAATTTTTTTTGAAAAATTTAATAATTGGTATTTGTTTTACACAACAATTAGAAAATTCTCATAATATTTACTCATACAACTGAAGGTTTTATCTCACTGGGTGACTACAACCCATGAAAATCATAACGAATATTCAAATTTTTGGTCATAATTATCGTAAAACTAGTAATAGCTACTTATTTGACATAAATGAAATTTTAGTGGGTTAAGTACACTGATAACACCAAATTAAATCATTTTAACAGCTTCTAAAGACTCAAATTTCTCGTTCTTTGGCTTATTTTATTCCTTGACGCTTCCTCTACAATTTCATTTACATCGAAAAAGTAGCTATATTTTGTTTTAAAACAATTAGGATCAAGAATTCCGATATTTCCATGCTTTTCATAAACATTTGGTCACCCAGTGAAATTACTGATGAGAATTGTGATGTAAACGACATTGCTTTATATAAAATCACTTCTATAACGCTAACACGTGACCATAGTTCTATATATATTTATCTGTGTATGTATTTAAATTTCAGTCGAACTACATATCATTATTTTTCTTCATTGTCAACCTGATTAATTGATAATTTTGATACATTTTTGGTTTATGTAGGTTCTTGAATTATTGCTGTGTAGTACCATTGTGTACTCTCTAGTTTTAAATAGTTACTCAAAACAAGTTTTTCAAAAAATTAATGGGGATACAACAGTTTTAGGCAAGTGTAGAACTGCCAATTATTGGACATGATAGTTCTGCGACATTTGTAAATAACCTATTATGCAGTTCGGCGCATTGGGTAAATTATCTAATATGCAGTTCCACGCAGACTCCCAAAAAGTGCCAAAATGAGCAAAAAGTAGAAATTTATGTATATAGTGTACATACGAATTTGAGCGAGTAACCTATATATTTGTGATCTGCGACTCAGGATCGGCGCTTTTCCATAGGCCCCCCTCTAAGACCCATCATTGCAATGAATGCAATAATTGTATTTTCCAAACTAAAAGAATTTCCTTAAAATGGCGAATACTTGTATTCTAAAATATTCCCTAATAATACGGGTGTCATTTTGAAGGGAAAAATCAGTCTGACCTATTGATCAATAGAAAACGCAGATTTAAAAGATAAAAAATTACCGAACTTGAAAAATTAATGGAAGTTCAATATTTTTATACATTTTTATCTCTATTTATCATGAACTTCAAAAATGTGGCTCAGGATCTCAGGAATTGTTTCTTCTGTACTGGTGAAAGTCTTCAATCATTTTTTTTTATCTATTATTTTGAGTGTAACGAAAAAAAAAAAATTTATTTTAGATTTAAAAAATTTTCCATTTTCTTGTGAAAAAATAAAAAATTTTAATTTTTATGCCCTAAAAAGATGAAAGTCAAATATTCTCAATTATGCTCTTAAAATAGCCATAATATATGTTAAAATATGCTTTTATACCTAAAATATTCAAAATATGCTACTACAAATTCGACTCATTTTACTCAGAATTTGATGATTTGTAAAGATATCTTAAATATACTCTTTCTAGTGCTATACAAAAAAACATATAAAAACGTACAATTCAGTCTTACGCATATTGCTACATATTGCGTTGTACTGTCAAGGAATTCCTTTTGCACGGAATTGTGCTATTGTCTAGAACACATCCGCGTGAAACTGTACTATTGCCTAAAACATATCCGCGCAGAACTGCAAGGTTGCAAATAAGCACTTTGTGCGCAACTGTAGTGCTTTTTACCCAATTGCGCGGAACTGTGCTACAGCCAAATTAATGTATATACCAGTGAGTGCTAATATTTTGTATCAAAAGTATGACCACTTTCAGATTACATACTAAACCTTGTACTACCTAGGGCTGGTTTAACAACAACAGTTTAAACCAAATTTTGAGTTTAAACTGGGTTCAAAGGTGAAAAATCGTTAAACATTTCGTTGAACCAAGTTCAATCATCGTGAACTACAGTTCTACTTCATCGCTGGATTTTTGTGAGTGAACTAATGGTTCAAGTTTTTTATTGACTGGTTTATAACGAGATTTTTTTCACTGATCAACTGTAAATTTACATGGTAGCTAAACACAATCCAATTCTCAAAAATCGTGAAAATATTATCACATTATCAGCTATTTATTTATTTTATTCTGGATGTCAATGTTATCAATTAAATTCCACCAATGAAAGGTTAGTATTTTGTGGAACATTGTAAAAGTTGGAAAAAACATCAATTTACTTGAACCACAGTTGATGAGTACTAGTAAAACCAAATCAACTTTGAATCATGAATCAAGGTTCACCTGCACCCGAGTTTAAACCTATATTGTAAAACTAGGCCCTAGTCAAACATAACATAAGCTGGCCTGAGACAGCAGAATTATAACATCTTTTAAAAATTTATAGACTACAATTCTTATAACAACCAAACACTGTCGTACTTAATTTTAATAAAAAGAAACATTCCTTTTCATTTGGCTCAGTCTGTTTTTAATAACGCATGGTTTTGGGTAAATATGACTAAACTGTAGTAAGATATTGTTAGAAAACTTAGACGAGTATGACAGAAAAAAATTTCATTACCAGTTGGTCTATTTCCGAAATGAATGATGCCAGAGGCGACTTCATGATTTTATCATAGAGAAAATAAGTTAGAGATGCGTTTCAAGAGTACGTTCAGAAAATATAATCGCTTATGAATTACATGTCAAAACTCGGATAAACGAGGTCTCAAGATGTGACGTGCATAAGAAAAATTATACAAGAGTTTAGGGGCGCGTATAAAAGAACCATTGGAAACCCGAAGACAGCACCGCAACAAAATATTCATTTAACATCGAGACAAACGACAACTAACTCTATCATTTTCCAATTACAATCCCAACTTTTATGTGATTCAAAATCTTTTCCACCAAATTTTGCCGTACCTTAATTTTTTTCTAAATAAATATTTTTAAGCCAGTCAAATCAGATAAAAAAATGGTCTTTCACTCAATAAAGTGAGGGGAAAAATTTTCCTTCAGAACCCGGTAGTACTAAGTGCCATTTTGAATGTTTTGAAAATCCCTCTAAATCCGATCGTGATTTCACCACTAAAAATTTACTTTTTGTTTACCCTTAAAGGTTTTCAGCGATGTACTGATTTCTTAATAACGATATCGAAAAACTGTTCGAACAAACAATATAAAACGAAAAATTTTCAGCAAAAAAAGTATTTTGACATTTTTTTATACGTGCCACAGAAAGCTCAGAAAATGACTTGCCACTAATAAAGAGTACGCTACTGGATGAAGCGTAGTCTCCCCTAAACGTACCACACCAATATATCCGTCAATTTAATATACCTACCATATACTGTTTGTTCGAACAATTTTTTGATATCGCAATTAAGAAATCAGTAAATCGTTAAAAACCTGCATGGGCCACAAAAAGTGGATTTTTAGGCGTGAAGCGGCAATCAGATTAAGGTGGATTTTTAATACATTCAAAAGGGCACTTGGAAGTACCGAGTTCCGAAGGAAAATCTTTTAACTGATCTTACTGAGTGAAAACATACTATTTGACTGCCTATTTGTATATTAAACGTTTTTGAAACTTTAATAAATTTTGATTGAATTTCCTAAATGGCCAAGAAAGTCTGTATACCTAAATAAATTGCATTTTTCTCGAAACTGATTTTAACGAACTCGGTCGTTCTTCCTCTAGTTAGGCCCTTCATACAACAAAACAAAACCTTACTCGCTGCGAGATTTCCTGAAGTTGCAATTCGATAGACTTCAGTCGATTTTCAAATTTTTCTTCAAATTTATTCATTCTCTGAGACATTTCTGTCAAAATTTCATGAAAATTTGGTTGTACAGCGACTGCGACATCGGATGGCGACGACACTTCAAATTCAGGCTGCAATTTATTTTCAACTGATGAATCGACATTCTCGTTGGCAGAGCAGCTATCGAACTTCACAGAGGAAACATCGACGAAGAGGGTCCCCAAATCGGCTCGTTTATCTTCGACTTTGACTTTGCTCTCGGAGGTTGAGTCGGTAAAATGAAGGATCCTAGAATTGGTTCTGGGCGAATGGTTAATACGTTTCTGAAAGCAGAAAAAAATTTTTATATGTTAATGGTCTACGTATACTACCACTAGATTTTACATTATACAGGATGGTTCAAAATCTGAGGGAAAAGAGATACCGATCTAACATGAACCCATACAATTCTCAGACTTTCAGTTTTTTAAGTAGGTACTCTATAAAAATCTATTCATTAATCTTGGTGTCAAGAAACTACCTGCGGGTAGAGGTAGATACGTTTTTCATTTCATAACTCGATGAAAATTTTGGCACTAAAAATTAAAATTCAGATATGTACATTTAAGTTAATTTCTTATTACCACGATACAGTTTGCAATTTTTGTCCGATACTCAGGAAATTTGGAATGAATATTAGTACTGACTCACTGAGCTAAGGACCTGACAGTGATTTTGGTGCAGATTGCCCGCATTGGACTTTCGCCATCTCCATTTTTTGTTCTTATTTTGGTTATAAAACGCTAAATATTGGACCAATATTTAAAAAATTCAGATTAAATATTCACTATAGTCTATTATATCCCTCTATCAATTTTGATGCTGATCAGTCAGACGGTATTTATGGTACAGCAATTTCTGATATTAATTTGGCTATAAAATGTTTGATTTTAAACTGGTAACTAAGAAATTTGAAAAAAATATGTATTATAATTTATTTCAACATTCTATCAATTTTATAGTATAGATGGGCTGGAAGGTATACTTCCAAAAATCCAATTTTTATTTCGATTATGAAAGAAGGTAATGGTTTCAAACTTTGTAATTTTAGGCCAACAATTACAAAATTTAATCAATCAACAATTAAGATCTCTTACCAACTTTTTAGCCACTGATTTTCCACTTTTTGAAAATCTACTTCCTGTAACGGAGCTGTTACATTAATTGTTTTTTTTATGAGTAAAATCTTAGTGCTCGGTTTAGAGTAGGGGCTAAATGAAAATTACAATTGTCAGATTTGCATAACTGTAACTTTTACAATTGTAACTTTTATTGGTGTGTTACATGATGTGTTGGTGTGTGATTGTGTGTGGGCGCAATGTCAACCACAACCATCCATGAGTAACGGAACTCTCGCCTTTTTTAGGGTTTTTTCACATTGAAAAAACCCTATTAAAATCACTACTATTTTCCTTGTTGTTGTTTTTTATATGATTTTATTGCAGTTACTAACACAATGAAAATATGACATAATTTGGCACCAGTCCGCTACAATCACTGTTTGTTGTTATCAGTTATGATTTTGTGCCATTCTGTAAATATTAAGGCAGTTAAAGAGTGTCATGTTTACAGAATTGCACTACGAAATCCATTCTAAACAAACAAAGCTAATTTTAAATTATATATAAAATAAAAGCGTATTTTTTAGAAACTGGTTTTTAACCTATTTCTTTCTCCTTTTCCTTCAATTATTCCTATGTTTCATTTTTCATCTGTGAAACTAGTGATGCGCACTAATCCATTGGTTATCAATTTTTTGCTAATCGATTTATTTTTGCAAAATCAATCGATTAATCGAATATAATTCAGGCTTGGATAAAAATCACACTCGATGACAAGTTCTTTATATTACGGATACCAAATGTTGTATTCGGCCTCATTTGACTTATTTTTAGAGTTATCTATCGACTGGGATACTCCTTATGGTTAAATTGAAATATACAATTTTTTTTTTAATTTTTTTTTCATCCACGAGTGAATTTTTATTTGGAGAAATTATGCAATTTAAAAATAAGAGAATTTTAATTTCATTTTATTTGAAGAGACTTTAAGGAGATCATAAATGAATCACTTTTAGATAACTATGTAATTAACTACAAAAACTTGATGTTAAAGATGCATAAATTATCCTGTTTTCTTCAAAAATGACTATCGATAAAAAAAATTTCGATATTATGCATCATTGCCTGATGCCAAGTAAATCCAACAAGGGCTACTTACTCCTTCCTGAGAACATTAAGGCGCCAACATGTCCCTTGAAGTCTCCTAACTGGAAAGTTTATGGATGAACTTAAAAGACATAATATTTTGGGATTTTGATGATTTCCAACCCTAATAAATCTGAAGACTAAGTAAGTGACAAAATTATGGAAGAAGAAAAGGGCAGACAGACATACATGCATTTCATACGGTAAATTGAGTTTATGCACTAAATTGGTCAAGTTAGTGGAAATTCGGAAAATTATAATACCGAAAAGTTATTTGTGACACAGTTACGACTGATAAGTGATTGCTACAAAGGGGATGATAGCAGCACGAACCAAAAAATGAGTGGTGAAAATTACACAAGAAATAATAACCTACTCCGCACGCGTGCAAATACGACTTCTGGTGTAACCCACCTGAAAAAGTAGCATCAAGAGAAATTTAAAAAAAAAGAGAAGAAAATTAACAGCAGAATCTTATCTTGCCACACCCGATTAGCAAGAGGTGTGTAAAAAGTAAACGCGTAAAGTAAATGTAATCAAAAGTGCGAATGTGCGGCCAAGTTGGCAAAGCGGGAAGAGAATGAATGTACGAATGCACACGAGCAAATTATTACTTTTCGCACCGAGTTGAAATTTGCCTTTTTATGCACACTTTAGACGCACAAAAACGTGTACTTGTGAGGCGGACGTTGCAAAAAGTGCAACTTTATTTTTTAAGATCTGTTTGATACTCAATTTTTCATACTATTTGGCAAATGACCTGGAAATTGAAATGACTGGCACTATCTTGTACCCAGTCAGCTTTTATACAACTCTACTGGTAGCGAGCCGTTACTCCTTTTCCTGCACACTCTTTCCTACTCACTTCTAAAAAAAATTTCTACTCCCTTTACCTTCACCCCAGGATCCGATTCATTCGCCGGTAATTTGGTAAGAAACTCCTCGAACCATGAATTGGTTTCATCCGCAGGCTCATCAAGTAGACAGTCCACATTGGCGTCCGAAGTGTAGTCCGACGACGACGACTTCTTTGGCCAGCCATGAACACTCCATTGCGACAAATCGAAAGTGTTGAGGAACATCGTTTTGCAAACGCGGAATTTAGCGTTCACGAACACGAAGTAGTACTTCAACGATTTATTTCGCCTGCTGCGATCGTTTTTCTTACGATTTCGAGGCCTTTCGACTTCACCCATAACGACCAAACGGTTCATGTACACCCTTTTGCCGGCCCAACTCAACGACCAAAATTCGTCGAACATATGTCGCCTCATTTCTTCGGTAACGCGTTTGCACTCGAAAACGGTCGACTTGCACTGACATCGAGGTTTCAGATTTCGTTCCGCTCTCGGCACTTCCATCAAACATTTTTTGCCTTCCTCGTCGACAACGGTCTTGACACCGAAATACGATCGTCCTTTCTCCCTTAACGAAGCATTCGTATTTCGTTTCCAATGGGTGAGACTGTACGGGCCCTGCCTCTTTCTTTTCGTACTGCTACACACAAATTTATAATTCACATAATATAATTATTATAATATACAGAAATAGGCATTCGAGTGCGCTGGCGAATCGACGTTGCAACCACCGTACATGTTTGGCACTATTCCGTCTCTTTTGTGATCCGAACCATCACCATCATCATCGTCGAGAGCATCAATCTGCGAACGAAAACTGAAAAATTCCATTTGTGAGGACCTACACAAGTTCACGACGAATCGAATTATACATTTGAATACGTCGAGTTCGATAAGATACCTTTCATCGACTGGTTCATGCTTACGCGGTAAAATTTCTTCTACAACCAATTCGTCCATAAATAGGTTTTTGGTCCAGGTCAAATCATAATGAAAACAATAGGCAAACTTGAAAACTTCGTAACTCCATAACGTTTTTCGTTACTGATAATTCATAATCATTTCAAGTCCCAAAAATTTTTACGAAAGGATTATTACACGCAAGAAAAATTGCATTCGGTCAAGGTCACATACAGTCACATGAGTACGATTCTTTAACTTTATCAAATTATCCATTTTTCTTTCTAAACACGGCGCATAAATTATGTTACACGGATGAAGAGCTCTCAACACTGAATACAACGGTCGAAAAAAAAGGTTATCAATACCAAGCGCATTAATACTTACAGAATTATAGCGTACAGTCTATACTTCACAGACAGTTTAAGTTATGAATTTATGATATTGAAAAATGAGCGAAATTTCCAACATTTTTTAAACCTTTTGGTTTGATGCACATTAGGGTCTGTTCTGGAAGACTCGTAAAATTGTTTTTAGAAATTTTTTCCCCAGATATTTTCTTTTTAAACTAATAATATACTTCGCTCCAAATGTTCCGTAACAAAAAGTTTCACGAATAACTAATAGGGCAAGAGTAGAATTCTGTAAATTCTGCTACAAAATTTACAAAAACTTGTTCGATTCGTGCAGTTCACAAAACATACAGAATGTTGTTCGCACAAGTTTTTTTAAATTACAAAATTCCAGAATTATCAGATATATCTCACAGTTGGTCGAAGGTTGCTGTAAATGTAACTGCATCATACAGAATGATTTTTTTTTTTTTTTTTTTTCATGGCATATTATTTGAGTTGCTAAATTCCATTTTGGCATCAATTTCTTATTCGAAATATTTTCTGACCCAATGGGACCCAAAAGGTGGGAGAAGACTTTTCACATTTTAATGTGTATAATATAGCCCGAATATATTTTTTGAGGCGCTGAATTCAAATCTGATCATTTTCGTGTCAATTTTCTCATCTAACTGATTCTACTTTTCTATTTTATGTTCGATTGCTCATTTTTATCATCATCAGCTTCATTCACTTGTTTGATAGGAAACATGATATTCTGAATTCTGAGCAGAAAAACGGTTTGGGCAAAATTTTATTGAAGCAAAAAATTAAGGTCGAATCTCCCGAATCGGCTCGGTCAGTCAATTCTGATGAAACATTCTCGTTTAAATATACATATCACATGCCCAGTGACTCTTGTCACGTCCGTCTTTTCAAAATAATTTTTTAAGGTGATCTATTCAAGTTGAGGTATCAATTTTAATTTTCTAAAATTTTCCCACTCCACAGAACTGACACGGAGGTAATTCAGTGGCATAACTTGCTCTATCTCAAATGGTATCCTAGAGTAAATATCTAAGAGCCTATAGACTTGAAATTTAAATTCGCAATGATTAGGACATACTATTAAACAAATTGCAGTTTAGGTTACGTATCATCGAGATAAACTACGAAACTAAGGAAACTAACTCAAGAATTTACATTTATATGTCTTAAAAGAAACTAACGACAAATATTTCATTCTCGAGTGTATTAATTCAATGAACTTTACCGACTACCAAAGTCCAAAGTTACAGTAGGAAAATAGGATCTACAACAATTTCACAGTTGTTCAGTTTTTTTTTCTGAAAACATACCAAAAATAATTTTATTCTTTATTCATATTCAATTCAACTTATAAAGTGTGTATCGCGGTTTCATGCTCTGGATATATCATAGATGAAAGAATCAGAATTTTAAAGCGACCGTTTGACGGGAGAGAAGAATACACGCAAGGACCGAATGATGTACAGTAATGAGTAGATTAGTAGTCTAGTAGAAATTAGAATCAAAGTAGACCAAAGTTCGTTTCACCTTGCGGATAACAAGAAGCAGGTTGGACGTTTTTTCTCGCGATTAGTGTTGCCAGATACGCCACACAAACATTTTCGTAAAGGTTTTGCGCCTTCGGCGTCCAACAGAGTTCCGGACTCCGGTGATCCAGTCCAGCGAAATGAAAGAATTTGATTTTCGCCATTTCGGATTTCTTAGGAAAATATGATACAGGAAAATCATGATTTTTCGATAAAGGAGCCTTCGACGTCAACAAATTAATATTTTTGGAAGAATTTCCAAGTTGACAGATGTGACGATTGAAAAATCGTCAGCTACTCATTCATTTCACGAGAAATACTCGAAGCACTTGAAAAACATAGGCAAGGCTTCGAATGCTTCTCAGAAGTCCTCAGACTGTGAATTAACTAAATAAACTTCCAACGTCTACGCCTGTATGACAGATAATAAAAGATAAAATTTTGTTTACACTCAACAGAGCTAAAATAATGTTAAAAAAATACAAAATGCTGATCAACGATTAAGGCATTTATAATTTTATACTCTCGACATATGAGCCATACGAGATCCTGGTGCAGTCGGACACAAGACTAGAGTATACTATCGAACAATAAATTTCTTAAGCGTCCAACCAACCATACGATTTAATCGACATTTTTTTCATGATAATGACAAATAACACGAACAATATAAGTAGGTACCTATAAATATACGATGACAAGGATTTGTTTCATAAATAAATTGTCTTCACAAAAATCCAGTTTCATAAGGTAAACTCAATATACTCGTCTCTTCGTATGCTACACTTACGTGCAGGGCGTAGATGAATTGATTTCAAAAATATTTTTCTGTTCACCAACAGAATCGGGTAAAATCGTTTTCAGGCGCACCTAACCGTTCTCACTAGTTTTTTTTTGTACCGAAACGTATGATTCAATTACACCTAAAAACTGATGAACTTAGCAACAGAACTATTTTGAAATTATTATTACCTTTTTTGTTTCCGTCGCTATTCGAGTAGTTCCTTCGTCTTCATTTTGATCATGCAGAAGGACATGTCCATCATGCTGTTGAGAGAAAAGCGTCAACATATTCACCAAAATATTCACAACGTACATTAAACATTTGTACGAGGCAATCAACGCCATAATAACGATAAGGAGGATTACGAAACCGTAGACAAAACATTCGGCATATAGCACCAACAGCTCTATTAAATCGAAAAAAATATCAAAAATCGACGTTTCCAATTCGTCGTCATCATAATTTGATTCGCTTAAAGCCATCTTCCTTTACGAAAGTAAAAATTAATTCGCATAAAGTCTCTTGCCCTAATTAGCAAGATTATTACATTGCATTCTAAAATTCTGTTTAAGAACAACACACTATACACTGACTCACAGTAACTATATTCTTCACTATTTTATTTTTACACGGCACACAGTACGTAAAATAGAGTCGAGTCCCTAAAAAATCACGATCACCCATACTACTGCGCATACTGATAAAATGTTGAAGGCAACCAAATGAAATGTACATTCAATTCAAAAGTTCCTTCCCTTATCAAACTATATTTTTCTCAGAATTTATCTACGAATTCTCTTCAATTCGTTGCCGTTAAATTAATTAGGATTCAGCTACGAATCGAAGAGAAATCACCTACGAATTCTCTTCGATTCGCCCTTAAATTAAGTAGGATTCAGCGACGAATCGAGGAGAATTCACCTACGAATTCTCTTTGATTCGTTGCTGTTAAATTAATCAGGATTCAGCGACGAATCAAAGAGAATTCATCCACGAATTCTCTTCGATTCGTCGCCCTTAAACAAATTAGGATTCAGCCGAATCAAGGAGAATTCACCTACGAATTCTCTTCGATTCGTCGCCCTTAAATTAATCAGAATTCAGCGACGAATCGAAAAGAATTCGTAATACAATAATTACATTAATTACTATAGAGAATGAATCTTCAAAGATCGCAGCAACGCACTATGGGTCAGCTAGTATATTATGTTAGACAGCGTGTATTTTTGTTGGCAGCTGATGTTTTAAAAAATACAAGTTGCCATCTATGACTTACATATAATTGACGTTGATGAACACTTGAATTCTCTTGTTGATTTGAATGCACTTTTTTAAAATGATTTGCACGGCCTGATCTGGTGGAGAATACAGCTGGACAAAAGAGACACTGGACCGCTTTATGACCCTGAAAATAATTGAATATATTTCATGGAAATTAATGAGCTAAGTACGAGTTCTCAATTCAATATTGAACTTACCTCTGAGATATTATGAAGTTGTTTAGTATGACGCTGGAATATTGAATATGACGAAAATTCTCTACCACAATCTTGGCATTTCTGTTTAGTAAATAAGTCGTCACGAATTCAAACACCTTTAATCCTTGAATTGGAATTGCAAAATAGTTTATACATTAGAAACTTACTATTGGATAATCAGATGTTCGACGAACATCAGCATGAATTTTATTCACGTGATAAAACAGCCCTGATGAACCAGAAAACTTATTATCACAGTAATTGCACTGATATACCTGTAAGTATTGAACAAAAAAAATTAAAATGCACAAATTACTAATATCAAGAATATTGTCAGCAGGTAATGGATTCAATCAGGAATTACAAAATTAATGTCAACTATAAGTAGTTAATAATAGGTACTTCCAAGACTAACTTTTCGTGAAGAATCATTTTCCCTGCAGTTCTTCGAAAGTGTAACATGTTTGATCATCCCTCTTCGAGATTTCAGTGTTTTGGAACAATTTGCACATTTCTGAGAAAAGAACAAGAAGGGCATTTTGTAGTATTGAATAAGCTTTTTAGGTTGAAAATTAATTTATAAAAAACATGAAATTAACTTACAAAACTATTCATTATTTTACTCTACTAAAAACTAAAACAAAAATATTAAAAAGGAATAAATGACGCTATTTAATTTTAAAAACACTCATTTTATAAAATGACAATGTAAATCCCTCCAAATTATTTAATCAATAGACCTATGATGTTTGAAAAATCATGAAAAAAGGGAACTTTTGAATGAAATATACACCTTCATGGTGTCTCCATATAAGCCTTCGAGGATATATATATGATGGAGATGACATGGAACAGTTTTAACATGAAGTTGAGTGTCCAGACAATAGATGCCGTGTGCTGGAGTACAAAGTACCCCAGACTGAACACTCCAACCAATCAGAATTGAAAGTTGGTGTAAAAGTGAGGTACTTTGTACACCTGTGTTTATAAATAAATGCACGTGGCGAGATTTTCATACAATCAGGAGGCTTATTCCTGAACTGCGCACATGACATAACTTTGTGTATGTGACTTATGCAATGTATTCTGTAATAGCTTATCATGTGTAAGTGATTGTATCTAGGCGTATCCACCAATGCCAATTGCGACAAATATTTGGTGTCTTATTTAGCTTTGGAAGCGTTTATTGCTGAAGCTTGTTGATAAACTATAAGAATATGCTCCTCATGACCTCGCTCATAGTCGATATATTTAGCCGTAACGTGGTCGCTGCTTGTGACGTTATCCGCTATAGCTGATTGTATATTCGTATTTTAACTCTCAGTTAGTTGATCTCCAAATGTTGTTACGTGAACATAGAATAAAATGAGATCTTAAAAACTGAATCTTTTACTTATTGTGTTGACTACAAATTTAGTGTTTCTTCAATGGTGTTTGTTTAATATCATCGCTGGTTGTTGTTCTTATTCGATTAATGTGAAATCTTTCATATTAGTGATCGCCACTTTCTCACAGGTTATGGGCCCAGTCATCGTACTTGAAGAGGCTGCCATTGTGATGTCTGAGCAAAATTGTGCTGCAGAAACTTGCCAAGTAACCGTCATTCAATTTTAAATTCTCTTTGTTTGATCCTGATGTAAACGGTATTCTCAAGCTGTATGTCTAGTTCGTTCCTGTTCATTTTCGTGTAATGTTTGGCTGTCTGCTTGTGATATTTTTTCATCGCTGATTTTTGCTGTTTGCTGTGCGACTGTTAACAAAAATGGAACGTGAGATGAAATTGATGCTGGAACCATTCAACGGAGATAATGGGCGTACTTGGCGATACTGGATGGACCTGCTGCTTGAAAAAGAAGGTTTATACAGTGTTGTACATAATTCTGTTCCATCGGGTAGGAATCGTACTGAGGAATGGGAAAAGCTGAATTCGAAGGCGATGTTTTACATTGCTAATAATGTTGCTGACAACTTCATCGAGGCGATCCAGACTTACGATATGGCAAAAACAATGTTTCATGCAATTGTGCAGCTTGCTGGAAAGGACAATGACATGACGATGATTGAGCTGAGATCCAAGATATACTCGATGCGATTTAAGCCTGGTGATAAGTTGAAGGACTATTTGATGGAATTTTGGTCTGTTACTCGACGTTTGGCTGAAATGGGTGAGACAACGTCTGTAAAACAATGTATTTTAACTATGATGAGATCGTTGCCAAGTGATTTCCGTCCGCTGAAATTAATGATGCAGGATGCTGACAATCTATCGTGGGAAGTTGCGATTGGAAAGGTTATTAATTTCCAACGTGAACTGGACCTTGAAAAGATGTCAAGAAGCTTGCCTTCCGCTCCTGATGCATCAAATCCAAAACCTTCATCAGGAAGTATTCTTGGTGAAGAGAATGCTTTTTTCGGTTCGAATTATAATTCACATGGAGGATATCACAATAAATTTAGGGTTAGATCGAATTACCGTAATTTTAGAAATCATGGTGGTTTTAGGAATAATAATGTTAATGATCAGCGTAATCGTAGTCAGTCAAATAATAATAAAGGCAACAATTCTAGTAATAATAATTACTCAGGTTCGTCTAGTAATCAGAATTCAAATCAAAATTATAATAATAACATTCGATGTCATTTCTGTAATAAACAGGGACACATAGCTAGAAATTGTTATTCTAAAAATAATGATCGATCCATAAACAGAGGGAAAAATAAAATGAACAGTAATAATAGTAATAATAATGGAAACAATAATTCACAGTCATATAATGTTTTTAACGATGATAATAATAATAATAATGAATGTTCTGAGATCGATTTGACTTTCTTGGTAACTGATCAGGGTCTTATTTTGAAAGTTTCTGTACCACCACAGATTGTTTTTGTGTTAGATTCAGGATGTACTTCACTTATTGTGAATGATATTTCATTATTTTCTGAATATATTATGTTGACAAAACCTCAGTCGATAATGGTTGCCAAAAAGGGCGTTGAACTTGTTGTTTCAGCGGTTGGTACTGTGAAATTAAAAACTGAAAATGGAATTAATATCACATTAAAGAATGTTAGATTTGCTAAGGACCTTCCGACCAATCTTCTCTCAGTCAAATGTATGGCAAGAGCTGGATGTAGGTCTGTATTTGAGGAAGAGTCTGTTAATGTAATAAGTAACAAAACTAATAACTTGATTATAACCGGGAAAAGTAATTTAACAAATTTATATACAATAACTTTTTATAATAATGTAACTGAATCATGTAATTTGACACGAAATAAAAATAAAAATCCTTTGGAGTTATGGCATAAGCGACGTGCGCATTTGAATAATAATGATGTCAAGCTGTTATCTAATAAAGGTCGTATTCCTAATATGTCTGATAATCAGGAAATATTTTGTGAACCCTGTATTATGGGAAAACAACATAAAAAACCTTTCGACAGACATGAACAAAAAACAAAAAGTCCGTTGGAATTAGTCCATACTGATGTCTGTGGTATAATAAATCCAGTGTCGTATAATGACAAGAAATATTTCTTAACTTTCGTTGATGATTATTCGAATTTTTGTTTTGTATATCTGCTGAATAACAAAACTAAGGTATTGTCAAAATTTGTTGAATATCACGAATTGGTTTCTAATAAATTTAATACAAATGTAAAGAGATTACGGTGCAATTGTGGTACCAAATATATAAATTCACAGTTTAAAGCATATTGTGTTAAGAAAGGAATTTCCATAGAACCCACTGTTGGTGGATGTCCTCAGCAAAACGGTAAAGCTGAACGATTGAATCGTACTCTTGGAGAGAGGGCCAGAACTCTCATATATGAAAGCAGCCTGGATAAAATTTACTGGAGTGAGGCTTTATTGTGTGCTGCTTACATTTTAAATTGGTGTCCAACCAATAAAAGTTACATTCCTTATGAAAGATGGCACCGTGAGAAGTATGATTATAAAAAATTGAGGGTTTTTGGCTGCGACGCTTATATGTTGGATTTTACTCACAGTTCGGATAAATTTGAGAAAAAGAGTAATAAATTGAAGTTTGTGGGATATTCGCCAGCAGGTTATAAGTTACTGTACTTGACTAAATGTAAAATCCATCTCTCCAGAGATGTTGAGTTCAAAGAAGAGTCTATAGGTAAATCTAAATATGATGACTCTGACCCTATATTAAAGGAAGTTGACAAAACGAATGTTGATAGTATTGAAGTGGATGGAGAAATTAATAATATACTAGACTTTGGTGATGTTATAGATTCGTGCATTTTCATAGCTAATGCTGTTGAAAGTGATTGTCCATTGACCTTTGAGGAGGCGTTGAGGTCCTCTGAGTCTGATCGCTGGAAGAAAGCGATTCAAGATGAAGTTGATGCTTTGACTTCCAATGAAACTTGGAATGTGGTCAAACGTCCAATGGATGATCCTATAATCACGTGTAGATGGCTGTTTACTAAAAAGACTGATTCTGCTGGTAATGTTTTGTACAAGGCCAGATTAGTGGCTCGCGGATTTCAGCAACAAAAAGGTTTTAATTTCACTGAAGTCTATGCTCCAGTTGCCAAACTGTCAACAGTTCGTGCCTTGAGTAATAAATTTAAATATTTTATTCATCAAATTGATATTTGTAGTGCCTTCTTAAATGGTAAAATTAAAGACAAAGTTTTTTTAGAAAATCCAGAAGGCATTGAATGTAATTTAGATAAAAATAGAAATGTTTTATTACTAAACCGATCCATATATGGCTTAAAACAATTGCCTAAAGTGTGGAATACCATGTTCCATGAATTTTTGGTTTCATTGGATTTTAAACCAGGTATAGCTGATGACTGTTTATATATTCATAAACAAGGAAATTCTATAGTTTATTTATTAACTTACGTTGACGATATTATCATCAGCTACAATAATAATGATTTAATAATAGACAATAAAAATAAAATTAGTAAAAAATTTAGGTGCAAAGACCTGGGAATGATTAATAAATATTTAGGTTTAAACATAAATTATGATCGCGAGAATGGACTCTTGGAAATAAATCAAAAATCTTTAATTGAGTCTGTTGCCAAACGTTTTGGTGTTTTGGATTGTATCCCCACACATTCTCCAATCGAACCCAAACTACAATTGCATCGTGATTTAAATGGAATGGATAGTAATTTGAATAATCAATATCAGCAGTTGTTAGGTTGTCTTATGTATCTTATGTTGGATTCTTGTCCAGATATCTGCTTTGCGATATCCTGCTTCAGTCAATTTCAAAGCTCAGCAACACACGAACATTATAAATATTTAATACAAGTTTTAAAATACTTAATAACTACTTCACATTTAAATTTGACTTATAATAGGGATAATAATAATAAATATATAATAGAAATCTACTCTGATGCTGATTGGGCAAATTGTGTCGCTACTTGCAAATCAATTTCTGGTTATTGTGTAAAAGTATTTGGATCTGCGGTTTCCTGGTCTAGTAGGAAGCAACCCACTGTTGCTCTCTCCAGAACTGAGAGTGAGCTTATTGCCTTGTGTGAAGCAACATCCGAAGGACTGTGGATGCAAAATTTAATTAATGACTTTCGGTTTGACCACTCAAAAAGATCCGTGATTTACGAGGACAATCAGAGCTGCCTGGGACTCATAAAGTCAGGTAGATGGAATTCCAAATGACCAAAACACATAGACACTAAGTATAGATTCATATGTTCACACGTTGACAAATCATTTATTCATATGTATATTCCAACGTCCCAACAATTGAGTGACTTGTTTAATAAAGGTCTGCCAAAGCCTGCATTTGTCAATTTTTGTAATGACCTAAATTTAATATAACTGTTTGTGATTTATATGTTTACCATTTATATGTGTTCTGACAGTCATATTTTTACCATTTCATATATTTTATATTTTTATACTGACTGTGATAATTATCATACACGATTATACAAATACTTTAAAATTTTAATACGTTTATAATTATTAATCTTCACCTCGATACATTATTTGTTATTTTACTGGACTTTGTTTTGTCCAAATCACATATTCACAATATATTTTTGTTCATATATGATTTGAGGAGGCGTGTGAGAATATGCTCCTCATGACCTCGCTCATAGTCGATATATTTAGCTATAACGTGGTTGCTGCTTGAGACGTCATCCGCTATAGCTGATTATATATTTGTATTTTAACTGTCAGTTAGTTGATCTCCAAATGTTGTTACGTGATCATAGAATAAAATGAGATCTTATAAAATTGAATCTTTTACTCATTGTGTTGACTACAAATTTAGTGTTTCTTCAATGGTGTTCGTTTAATATCATCGCTGGTTGTTGTTCTTATTCGATTAATGTGAAATCTTTCAAATTAGTGATCGCCACTTTCTCACATAAACACTCATAATTGTTGATGATTAGGGGAATCAAAGTTTGATGGTAAATAATAAAAACTACACTTTATCATATTTATTAAATAACTGACGAATCCTGATTAATTTAATGGAGACGAATCGAAGAGAATTTGTAAATGAATTCTCTTTGATTTGTCACTGAATCCTAATCAATTTAATGGCAACGAATACTGATTAATTTAATGGCGATGAATTGAAGAGAATTCGTAGATGAATTCTCTTTAATTCGTCGCTGAATCCTAATCAATTTAACGGCGACAAATACTGATTAATTTAATGGGACAAATCGAAGAGAATTCGTAGACTATTTGGAGAAATTTCAGCTGTCCACAACAAACGGTGATTTTGTAATTACTTACAATAACTTAATTTTTATAGAATTTTAAACGAGAATAGAAGGAAAGTAAAATAAAGATCTGTGAATATAATCATTAATCAATCCAATCTACTTCAAGTCTAGTGAAGTTAGTGAAGTTGAGTGAAGTGATAACAGAAGTTAAGATTTTACAGAATACCCTTTCTTTGAGTCAGATGTAATCCAAGTGAGCCTAAATTGTGCTATGCCTTATTAGCCAAGTAAGTAGTTCAGGAATAAGTTCCCAGATATTTAGATGTAAGTACACGTGTTTGTAGATGCGCTTTCTATAGGTTGGACCCCAAAACTGCCCATGTGTCGTCTCCATCATATATATATCCTCGAAAATGTAAGCCAATGTTAATTTTATCCGTATGTGTAGTCCATTATGTATATTGTAAGGGCTCTGATCATATTTTATATTAAAATTTAAAGACAAGTTGCCATTCTATGTCCTGAATGTTCTCTTAGTCTACAGAACAAAATTTTTTAAAACTCATACCACATATGAAGAATATCCTATAGGTGGTTTATAGACCTCAAAAAGTAAAATCTGTTCAGCCAAACTGCTGAAATTAAGGTTTAAAGTTGTCTTGCGTAAATGTCTACATGTGGGTGCGTGTGTGAAAGTAATCTTAACATTATTGTCCGTGTGTGATTGATATTGAAAATTACTTATCAAATGAATAACCCAACAAGAGGCGCAGCTATGCATCTGCCAACTGGTGACTTTGTTTGTGTTAATGTCAGCAGTTTCATTCCAGACATTCATTTTGTTTTTCCTATTGAGAGAAATAAAATGAAAAAACTCTAGCACAGCAAGCCTCGCTAGAAAAAGTAGGTTTTCAAGAGAAAGAATTATGAATTTTGACGGTCACATTAATTGTCTATAAGTTTATATATGTTAATGGTATGTTATGATTGTATGAAATTTGTTGACTTTTGACAAAATATTAGACAATGAGAAATAAAACAGCATTTTTTCTCGAAAAAATGAAAAATAATTTAGTTGATGAAGTGAGGTACACATCATACAATTTAAAATAAAACCAAAAAAATATAATAGAGTTATGAAATAAAAATTAAAAAAACACATGAAAACATGAGCATGTGGTTAGTTTTTGTTAAAAAGGAAAGTTCATTCAAATTAGAAAAAAGAGGGAAAAAAGCTATACCGGAAGTACCTTAAGGTCAATCCGCACCAAAATTGGTAGCATCCCAAAATAAATTTTAATGAATATTTATATCAAATTTCGTACATATAGTTTCAAAATTCTGTATTTTATAAGCAATGTGGGTGTGTGTGTAGACAAATACACAGCACCACACAAATACCGCAGAAGGTGTATACGTGTTTGTAGTCGATGTGTGTGTGGGCCTAGCCCAGTATCAAAGTTTAGCTATGCAGACAAAGTACATAGCTGTGAGCACAAAAAGTAGTTTGTGGATATAATCTACTGGCCCACTAGGTGGTTGACGAGTGTGTAGTACACACTCGTTTGTCAATGACCACACGTACTCTCCTCCTAGTAAGTTTCTGGAGAAACTTACAATGACCTGTGATACCAGTTAAGTGTGGTGTGGTGTTCACTATTTCGCTCATGGATATAGTTTACGAGGTAAGATTGCCAGGTCTTTTTGGTTGGGGATGACCAAATTCATCAGGGAGGGTGGGATGGGCAGGGTAAGATCAGGGCACTCGAGGCTGAGGTGCAGGGCGCACTTGTGTTTGGGTTTGATTACTCATGAGCGGTGTTGGGACATTGGGTCTTAACGTGGGGATGTTCATGAGGGGTGGTGGGTAAGTTACAGTAGGGGCCATAAAAGGAAGCATAATCTTGGCCTGAAGGAAAACTAGTGCTGTAAGTTGTAAGTGCAGGGGAAATCTGCTCCCAAGACTGCAGGGTAGGATTCTGTGAAACAAGAGTTACCAATGCTTACACTACAGGGTGCTGTACTGTAGTTGGGGTTGGCTCTTGTGTGGAAGCCTGTTGTGGAGCAGGGGTTAGGGTTTGGGACTTACCGGACTTTTTGTTGGTCAGAGCCTCTGCCTACTACTTCAGGAGCAGCTGGGTACTGACAAGGAAGCACACTGTGACCCCTGGCAACAGACTCCACCCTCTGCCTCAGCGTGGGTTGCAATTTTGTTGCTCTCGAAGGAGTACGAGTGGTAGTCTCCTGTGCAGGTCTGCCAGAGGTAGGCGTCATGAATGACACCAATACTTGATTGGATGATGAGGACACCGGCAACTTCTGCTTCACTTACTGAGTGGTGGCAGTAGCCAAGGAGGAGGAAGAGGCAATGTCAGCAAGTGACGTTGGTGGAGAAAAGGTTGAGGTGGGAGAGCAGTGGTTTTCTACATGGGGAGACAATGGGGCACTGCTGGTACCACCCTCTGGTGGAGGTGTAGCCCTTAAAAGGGCTGTTTCTTGATTGTTTAAGAAGTCAAAAATACTTGGTTGAAGATGCTCTTGGGACATTTTGCCAGTCTATTACACTCCGAAAAATTTCATTAAAAGCGCCAGTTTGACACAATATGATGAAGGGTATTTAAACGCTGAGTGTGTCAAGGGAATGGCGAGTTTCTAAAACACAAACTTTATCCTCTTCCTTAACCGTAACCACCATTTATTTTCTTCTCAGAAACATAAATGGTGGCGAGGTTGCATCAGCTGTTGTTGCACATTAACATTACGAGTTGGTTTTGTAGGCAGAGCCAGTTTATCTTCAGAGGAAGAAGACATATCATATTTATGTGACAGGGTGGTGCCACGAAACAATTTTTGTAATGCATTGTTGTCTACAATGCTCGACTTGTCGTTGGTTGCATGAGTCAACTCGGACGTGTGCGACAGGGAAGGAGGAATTGCAATCAGTTTTTCATCAAGCATATGATAGTTGTTTGACTATGACGAGGTCCAATAGGGTGCAATTCTGTAATTTCCATTGATACCTCTTCAGAGGGTGATTCTTTATTTTGATCATGAGTAATTACAATCAGGGAAGAATCGCGCCTGTCATTTGTGTTAGTAAACAACACTGAAGATGTGGATAGTGCATTTGGGGGTGAGTTGTCGTTATTATGTATGATGACATCAGACTTGTATGTCAATCTTAAACCATTTATCCATATAATTGAGGACTTTGTATGGGCTAGAGTACGGTAGATCGAGTGCCTTACAAGTTGTATCAACGCGGATCCATATTAATATCGATTCCTAAATAAAACGTTATGTTATTCATATCTTTCATTTTAAATTTACTCGACAATTTACGTTTAATTTTAGTTACTACTTCTAAATTGTTGCCACAAATCAGCAAGTCATCTACGAAAAGAATAATAAAAACTTGATTTATGTTACTTTTACTATGGTACAACAATAGTCAAATTTACTACGTTCAAAGTCCAAGGTAATAATAAAATCGTTAAAACATTCGTACCAATTTCTTGGACTTTCTTTTAGACCATAAAGTGACTTCTTTAATTTTAAAACTTTATTTTCGTTATTTACGTTATTGTAACCAAAGGGTATTTTAATGTAAACTTCGGAGACAACGGCTCCATTTAGAAAAGCGGTTTCGACATCCATCTGGTGAATGGTGTAACCATTCCTACAACAAAATGACAATAACAACTTAAGGTTGCACATGCGAGCAACAGGTGAATAAATATCGTCGAGGCTGTCTTCCTGCTGGAAACCTCTTACAACTAAGCGTGCTCGATAAGAGCCATTATCCTTAATCCTGTATACCCACTTAACATCAAGTGCTCTCTTTCCCTGTGGCAAGATTACCTCAGTCCATGTCTCATTCTTTTCAATATTCATTAGTTCCCTATTCATGGCCTCTTGCCACAGCTCTGAATCAGGTCCAGAGATAGCCTCCTGGTAAGACTCAGGGGCATCAGCGGAACAAACATTTGCATAAATATAGCTAGATTCGACTAATCTGACCAGTGGCTTTCTATCTCTACTAGACCTATGTAGACTACACTCCTGAGGTGGCTCCTGAGCAGTTGGTCGTGGTTGTCTCTCCTCCTGTGTATCCTGCACCACCCTCATATATTGTGGTGCCACCTCAGCATCTTCGCCCGGTACAGATTCTTGATTGCTTCTCTCCTTGATAGCTTCATCACCTATGTTATCATTAAGCAAAATACAGATTACAGGTTCTTCGACGAAACTAACGTGACGAGTATCAATAACACAATTATTAATTAGGACGCGATAACCTTGGTCAGTATAACCCAATAAAATGCCATGATCCGCTTTACGATCCCATTTCAATCTACGTTGAACTTCCGGCACACGAGTAAAAACTTGGCTACCGTACAACCTAAGATTAGTGCAATCAGGTTTACGATTAAAAAATATTTCAAAAGGTGTCTTACGCTCAACAGTACTAGCCAACGAACGATTAGTCAAATACGCAGCAGTCATAATACACTCTGGCCAGAAGCTACAATCAACCTTAGCCTCAGCCAAGAGACACCTTGCCATATCCATAAGCGTACGGTTGTACCACTCAGCAGTTCCGTTAAGTTCATGCACATACGGAATACACGGTCGTAAATAAATACCTTTACTGTAAACAAAATTCTTTACGTTCTGATTAATATACTCGGTACCATTATCGCACCGGATTTCCTTAATTTTCTTATTGGTCAAGTTTTCGACTAAGTTAACGTACTGAACAAAACAGTCATAAACTTCAGACTTAGCCTTCAAGCAATACGTCTTGACCAATTTACTATAATCATCAATGAAAGTTAAAAAGTATCGTTCACCTCCATAGCCGTTGCTATGTGGACCATTAACATCCGTGTGAACAATTTCTAAAATATCATTAGCTTTATTTCTATTATTCTCAAAAGGTAAATTTGCCATCTTATTTTCCAAACAAATGGAACATTTTAGTTCATCTTTTTCCAAGAAATTTGGGGCTCCATCTATTAGCCCATCTTTACAAAGAATTTTGAGTTTATTAAAATTAATATGGCCCAACATCCAATGCCACTTTTCTTTTAAAGTCATTACGTTACTAGAATTTACGTTAACAGACGGCCTATCAATTTTGTAACTTTCTAACCAATACAATTTATTTTCCAAATTAGCGATGGCAATTAATTCTCAATTACGATTAAAGATCTTTGTTACGTTACCGTGTATGACTAGCTTATTCATCTTGGCAATCTTACCACTACTTAGTAAATTCGACTTCATGCCCTGAACAAAATAAACATCCTGAATATTGACAGACGTATATCCACCGTTTACATAGAAATTAGTACAAACATTTCCTATCTTAGTGGCCTGCATAATCCTACCATCACCTAATTTAACTGTAACAGGTTGCTGCAAAACAGTAAAGGTCTCAAATAAAGACTCATCATTAATAATATGATCCGAACAACCACTATCTAAAAGCCACTTTATCAAGTTATCTACTGTCGAAACATGCTCTAATTAGAATACAAAGAATTTACACTGATATGAAAACAATTTACGTTACTTCGATCACCGTTTAAACCTGCTTGTTGTTGATTCGACCTTCTGAAGCCACGTCCACGAGCACTGCCTCTCAAAACCAGACCTGAATGCGAATTCCAACAACTATGACTCTGACCATTACCATAACCATGACCCTGGCCATTATAGCCACCATTACCATGACTTTGACTAGTGCTGTGACCACTACCGCCAGCATTAACACCTGGACATTCGAACCACCGATGTCCCTCTTTACCACATTTGAAGCACGTATTCGAGAACTGAAATCTGCCGCCCCCTCGACTGCCGGAGTTTGCTGCGAAGACTTGTGAGTTGACACCATTATCGAGGGATGACAAACCATTACCATTACCATTACCATTGCCATTACCAACCTCGGCTCAAACCAGAATCTTCGATTTGAGATATGCTACGACATTTTCGCCTTCCTTGAGCACATCAACCGTCGCTCAAGTGAGCCAACGACGCAGGCAATGCACCAATCAAATAGTTTGCCTTCTCGTCCTCGGACACTGTCGCACCAGCCGATTTTAGATCGTTGACAGCTTTTTCAAATTCACCAAAAAATACATTGGCATCTGCACCATCCTCTAAACGGATACTCTCCAACCGACGACGATTGACAATTTGTAATGCTGTAGACATTTTGAGGTACAAACTGTCGAGTTTGGCCAGCATATCGAACGCCGTCTCCTCAGCATACACTAACTCGAGCTGCTCATTAGTGATCGCACTTACGATGTAGTTTTTTGCCTTGCATTCCTTTGGTGCCCATTCCTCGTCCTTGTCAGCCGCAATTTTACGTCGCACAGCCGGATCTTTACATTTTGTAAGATCCAGAAATAGAAGTATTCGAAACTTCCATTTCTCATAATCCGCACCATTAAATAACGGAATCGAAACATCGTCACAACGAAACATTTGAGCCATTAAAGATGAGGACGAACTCTTCAGCACTAAAGTTTACATAAAAATCGAATTTTCCAGGAACTTCATCTGGCACCGGCTTTGGCAAAAACGAACTTTAAAATTTATCACCACAATTACTGAATTACAAATTTTACTAGAGCTTTTACTCAAGATTTTACGATTTTGCCATTTTCACAATTTGACCTGCCCAATGGTTACACACAAACAATGAAAAACTACACTCTGCTATCATGTTGAATATTGTGGATCGATTAAATTATATGGATGAGAACTTTATCATTCAACAATTTATTCGTAACTGTCAGTTGGTACATTGAAACGTAAGGATGAAACCTACACACAAATACATTAGATAAACAGGGAAAATATCACAGACGATCAGTGTGACCAAAACGAGATTCTCAACAGCTTATAATGTCAAAGATTAGGGGATGATCTGCTTCTCTGTTGAATTGTTGGGGGACAATTTTGTAATCGTGTTAATTGTCGGCTACTGATGATTCACTTGCTGCTTGGGAGGGTCATCTGTACTTTTTTTCTTGTTTTGCTAGTAACATTTTCGTTGTGTTCATCTTTTATTGGAGTCATACGTTATTCGTGAATAGGTAGTTACATATTTAGATTTACTATGTAGCCTGAATTGAGTCAAGTTTGTTTTCCATTGCTGGATAATTTTATTATTTTTGATTCGTTTGTAGCATTAAATGTCAAGTCTGTTGGATGAGAATAAGTTATTGTACTGTAAATGTAGGTACTTAAATGATGCAAACAAATGTGATCCAATCTCGAAGATGAAAGATAAGTCAATTTTAAGTAGGTAGGTATCTATAACTTATTTCTTGAAAATTAGTGGAGCACTTCGATTCCGTAGAATTATTCAAAAATTATTGCCATTCCAGCAACAACTACAGGTGTATATTATATCATGTTGTCAAAGAAGCAAACGTGTAAGCATTTAGTTACCAGTTTAAGTGACTTGAAAAAAATACCAAAACCGAATTATTGGAAAAATGTCTAGTTAATGCTGATAAGGAATTAATTCGAACACCGCATCTAAGATTTTAAATTACTTGATTGAATGTATAGCTAGCACTTGCACCAGAAAACGAATTTCCGTCTCACTACTTTGTCGCATAACTTAGTTCACTAACGAATTAAAATTTTAGTGTACGATGCATTAATTTTTCCTTTCAGTTGAGGAAATTCGAACATAACAATCATATTTTTACTTTGAAACAATAAAAAATACCGCATAAAGAGAAAAATAATCCTCTCAAAATTTCTCCAGGAAGATGTCAATCTATATACGGACTGCAATTATTGAAGTCGGCGCTTTTTTTCTTCTTACCACGAAGGCTCTATACGTTAGTTCCGTCATATATTAGGAAAAAACTTTTTAACTACGCTGACACCAATAATTCCAGTCCTTAGTCCTAAATCTTGCTGGAGAAATTTTCAAACCATTATTTTTCTCTTTTTAACGCATTTTTATTCGTTTTTTGATGAAAAAATTTTTTCAACGATTTTTCGTTTTTTGGATTAGCGACGCAATATTATTTTAAAACTAACAGTTTTTTACTGAAGTATAACTCATAAACTATTTCATCGATTCTAAAATAGTTATTTGTGATATAAGTGCGTAAAGTGGTTGATTATAATACAAGCGTGATTCTTGCAGCATGAGCCGAAGGCGAGTAATGCAAATCTCACGAGTAGCAATCACCTACTTCGCATGAGCGTTACATACTACTTTTGCAATGAACAAAAAAAAAGAAAATTCATAAAGAAAAAGTTGTTTTGAAATTATGTAGGTATTAAAACAATACAAAAAAATAATTTTCCTTTAATTTGCGTTTTTTTATTCATTTAATTTCAAGTCCTTCAACTCAATTTTTGTTTTTAATGGTTTCAAACTGTGTAATTTCAAAATTCAAAAAAATATTTTTAAGTAAGATTTAAAAAAAAATCCACTTATCACTCTTAGTGCGTTATTAGCCCCCAGGGTTGGGGGTGAGTAAGTTTTTTGTTTCATGACATTGGGATAATTTTGGCACCAATAACTCAAATTCAAATATATATATCAATTTCTTGTTCTCACAGTACTGGTTTCAATTTTTGTACCATAATCACAAAATTTGGTACGAACATTTTTACTGAGCAAAGGACCTGACTTACTGATTTTAGTATGGATTTGCCAGATTGGTACTTCCAGTACCACCATTTTTGTTTTTATTTTGTCTATAAAATGCTCAATTTTGCAACAATAGCTACAAAATTCGCAATAAATATTTTTTTGATTCGTTTTAGTACGCTTCCAATTTTGGGGGCAATTGTCTAGGGGTACTTCCAGTACCACTATTCTTTGTATTTATATTGCTTGTAGCGACGGGTGGTTGTTGATGAACGAGTGTGTACCACCTACTGGGCCAGTGGATTATATCCACTAACTACTTTTTTGCGTTCACTGCTATGTACTTTATCTGCATAGCTAAACTTTGATACTGGGCTAGGCCCACACACACATCGACTAAAAACGCTTATACACCTTCTGCGGTATTTGTGTGGTGCCATGTATTTGTCTATGCACACACCCACAAGTGGTGACCTCTCGACGTGGTAAGTATTTTATTTTTGTTGTTGACGTTTCACCATCAACAGGGGAGGGAACTGTCACCTCCTCCCCTACTTCCGACATCAGTTTGGAAAAAACAAATGAACTTTTATCAGCAGATTGGAAACCACCATGCCCACTTCTTCAAACATTGGTATAACTGCCAACAACCAAATAAATAAATTAGTCGCCTCTCGATAGTCGATGGAGGAGGTTCTCCTTCTCCTTCCCTTTCACTAGTTGCTTGTTGGTACATAAGTAGCGACCAACTTCCAGAAAAATCAGTTAGCAATAAACTGCTGAAGGAGAAGGTTCTCCTTCTCCTTCCCTTTCCCTTTCTCTATTCCTTCACCTTTCCCTCTCCTCTTTCCAGGCCTATTGCTGGTATGTAAGTACTGACCAGCCATCAACTGGAAATCCAAACAGTTGTCACCCTGCTGCCAACAAGGAAAGTACTTACTTAACCTCTTTTTGACCTAACTGCCAACACAGCTTCCAAAATTAGGCCTGTCATCTCTAGACAACTTGGTTCTACCACTGACACCTGCGAAGGTCCTAGTCAGCAATCCTTTCAAGAGGATGGAGAAGCAACACAATCCTCCAACTGCCATCCACTAAACGCTGCATACCAGTATGCGTTTGTTAAATGTACCAATGAATCCGACAATCCTGCAGTCCTCTACACTTGTCAATTTTGGCCCACTCCTTGACAGCTACTTCCCAAGCAAAGAGCTTTCCATCAATCAACAACAGCAGGTTGAGAGCTCAGCTCTGAGGCTCTCACCTATCCTCGATAGGCAATCGCACCAGCATGAAGCAACTGTACCACAGCATCCTCCATACAAGCCCATCTTCCCCGGTTACTCACAGGCCTTCCACCTTTCAACACCAAGAATGTGCATCTCTGGCTACAGCAGATTGAGAATCTCGCTAGAGCTAGTGGCAATACCAGCAAATCTCAGCTTTACTTAGCAATCTCTGGCCACCTGCCAACCCAAGTAGCCAATGCTGTGTCGAAATTACTGTACAGTTCCAACAATTTGCTTCACACTTGGTCAAACCTCCGTAACCAGATCCAACAGGAATTTTCCCCATCATCCTATACTCAAATTAGAACCATGTTGGAAAATACACATCGTCTACCTTCCAAGAGGCCTTCAGCATACCCCCGCCTCCCTACTTTGAATGAAGGAAGAGTAAATGATGATATCCTTCACAACCTTCTGTTCCAATTCCTCCCAGTCAATATTAGACAAACATTGGCCATGACCAAGCCCGCAACCTCTCGACAGGCAGCGCTTGAAGCTGATCAGGCAATAGTTCTCAAGCAAACTTTTTTGTTGACAACCCCTGCCAATAGCACCACCATCTCTGTTTTTGCCAAGCCCTCAGCATCCCAGTCAACACTACCGACAGGTAATTCTTTGGAATTAGCCACCATCACCCAATTAATTCAGCAACTCTTAGCTGGCAAACATGTGAATGCTGTTGACTCACCCAAAAATTCCGCCCCATTACCCAAATGTGTTCATTCATGTTCCTGCAAAGGCAGATCCAAAGACAGATTGCACTCTTGAGACTTCAACTCTGGTTTTTCAAAAACACGGATGGCACTACGAGTCATCGATGGAAAAATACCGGTAAATACCCTCTCTACCTCTTGGTCTCATAAAGGCCACTGTTTGTACCACCAAGACTTCAGGAGGAAATTGCACAAATGCTCTGATCCTCCATATTCATTGTGGGACAAATCCCAAAATTGCAACCGCTGCAATCCCAAATCCCTACCTGCCAGGGAAACGATTAACAAGTCAGTCAAGACGGCACTCCCACTTGTTTTCACTTCAGTCCATCTATTTGTAAAGATCTGCTTAGCGAGCATCACTTCCTGGTTGACACAGGTGCGGCGATATCAGCCATTCCTCCAACCTCCAAAGACCAGAAATGCAACACTAAGCTCTGAATCTATGCTGCGAACCAAACTCCAATTAGTACTTACAGAGTTAAGCTGGTGCAAATAGATTTTGGCCTTCAATGCAAATTTAAGTTGGCCTTTATCACTGCCGATATTGCTGACCCCATTATAGGAGCAGATTTCCTCAGGCATTACCAACTTCTTCCCGATGTCAGCAAAGGCCACCTCCTTGATACAACTACTGGACTATTCATAGTACAAAAACCTTACTCAATCGACTATCACCCAGAAATATGTTTCACCATTGCCCACTAATCGTCAATTCCAAAAAATCCTCGACAAATTTCCCTGTGTAACCAGCAAAGAAGGCTTACACCCGAGGATTTCCCCCTCCAAAGTCACCCACAATATCGAAACTGTAGGTCGACCAGCGTTTTGCCTGTCCGTCGTCTACATCCCAAAAAGTTAAAGGCAGCCTGCCTTTCCTTCAAGACCATGCTCTAACATGGTGACTGCCAGCTTTCCAAAAGTGCCTGATCATCTCCCCTCCACATGCACATGAAGCCCAACAAAAAATGGCGCATGCTTGGTGATTACAGACCACTCAACGCACAAAACTATCCCCAACAAATACCCTGTCCTGAATATAATGGATTTCCACACCAGACTAGCTGGTTCCAAAATATTCACCAAATTAGATCTCATCGTAATAGGGGCTCCCTCTATCAACATGGTGCCTGATAGCTAGAGCCTTTGGCATTTTTCTCCCGCAGCTGATGACCAACATACAACCGTGAATCACTCGCTTTTTTTGCAGTGGTGAAACACTTCCACAACCTGGTCAAAGGGTGTGTTTTCTCCGTCTATATGGACCACAAGCCTCTCACAATTACCCTGTTTAAGCGTGTGAGGAAGCTTCACCACACCAGCAAAATCAGCTTGAGTACATCTCACAGTTTACAACAGATATTCACTATATCAAAGGAGAGGACAATATAGCCGCTGATTGTTTGTTGCAAATCTCAATCTCCGCCAATTACCTCTCCCTGTGTTGTGTCATACAATGAAATGGCCCTTTGCCAACAACACAATCCCCAATTCACCCAATACCTATCAGACCCTAACTCTGCCCTCATCCTAGAAATGTTCAGAGTACCCTGACACACGTTACTTTTAACTTGCAACCCATCCATGGGGAAAAAACGACACTTCGTACCTGCCAAATATCGAAGAACAATCTTCAATTCACAGGCTGTCACACCTGTGAGGTTGGACTACTGCACATCTGATTACTAATCGATTCATTTGGCCTAGCCCACAATCTGACTGCCTAAGTTGGTCGAGAGAGTGCACCACATGCCAACAAGCTGTTGGTTATTTTGAGTTGAAACGTAATGGAAGCGAGGTAAAACACAAGAAATACGAAAAGTTTACTGAGACCAAACTTTATTAGGTCCTTCCATGATGGACTTGAAATTCAAACAACAAGAATAAAATATCATCACTGATTATCACATAAAAAGAGCTGTAAATAATGAGGTTCCAAGAACTGAGAACTGAACACAAATAGAACAGGTTCTACACTTATATATATGCAAGTTTGATCAAATCAACACAAGCAGAAATTGGTAGCCACACCAAAGCCACTCACCAAGCTTTTCACCCCACCGATTGCTTAAAGCTTGTGCACATTGATATTGTGGGTACGTTGATAATGGTTAGCAGTCCTTGCCAATTTGCCATTGTCTGACAATGATCGACCTTGCCACACTATGACCTCACACAATCATGACGATGGTCATTCAACACTGGGTGTCCTCCTTTGGCATCCTGGAAACCATAAGGATGGACTAGGGATGCCAGTGCAAAAGTGCTCTATTCATTTTAGTTGCACACTAGTTAGGAATCCACAAAATTTCAACTATGGCGTATCACCCCTAATCAAATGGCAAAAAGAGCGCTGGCATTGAACTTTAAAAACCACCACCACGGCCCAAATATACTCTAAAAATTTATGTGGAGAATGGGCAACTGATTTGCCTCTCATTCTTTTCAGCCTATTCTCGATGGTCATCTCCCACCTTGGTGTATCTCCCGCCCAACTCCTTTATGGTGAAGAGCTCCATCTCCCAGCTGACTTCTTCAAAAACAGCCCACCATGTGTCATCACCTCCATCAACGGCACCAATCTCCCACAATGTATTTGCAAAAGTGTGAATGCATTCACCCAACTCACACGCACACATGGCCATACCCCTTCATATGTCCCAGCATAAAGTAATGACCTTAAGTCAAGAAAAATATATTGAGTCTTTAGCTCGTAAATATGATATAGTTAACGCAAACTTATACAGTACACCTATTGAAAGTAATTTTAAACTTGTTAAGGCGTCAGAGCCAGATTTTAGCATCAAATTTTGAAATTTCATAGGAGCTCTTTTATATATTAGTGCAGGCACTAGGCCTGACATAACGTACAGTGTCAACTATTTGAGTCGTTTTCAATCCGCTTACGATAAAACGCATTTTTCATATGCGTTAAGGATCCTAAAGTATTTATTTAAGACTCGTTCACTTAAATTAACGTATCGTTCTAATGAATTGAGGTGTCTCAACGTGTATGTAGATTCCAACTGGGCTGGTGATAATGAAGATAGGAGGTCCACTTCGGGTTTTGTTGTTTGTTTGTTCGGCAACCCGATGTTGTGGAAAATGCAAAAACAGGGGAACGTAACTAAATCATCTACCCATGCGGAGTATATCACATTATCTGAAGTCGTTACAGAAGTTTTATACCTGATAGGTGTTTGTTAGGCACTTATGCCATTGGAATCTATGACACCTGTTCGTATTTTTGAAGATAACTCAGGTGCTGTTTGTATTGCAAACTTAGGTAATTTTACTAAAAAGTCGAAGCACATCGAAGTGCATTACCATTTTGTTAATGAAGCAGTTCAGAGAGGCGACACGCAAGTTGTTAAGGTCAACACGGTTGACAATATTGCAGATATTTTCACGAAGTCACTCGGAAAAGCTGTATTCGTTAAATTAAGGACTCTACTCAATGTGTTGTGAATTTCATTATTTGTATTATATGTTTATTAGGTTATAAGATGATGAAACCTATGTGAGGGTGTTGAGAATCTCGTTTTGGTCACACTGATCGTCTGTGATATTTTCCCTGTTTATCTAATGTATTCGTGTGTAGGTTTCATCCTTACGTTTCAATGTACCAACTGACAGTTACGAATAAATTGTTGAATGATAAAGTTCTCGTCCATATAATTTAATCGATCCACAATATTCAACATAAGCAACGTAGAAATAAAACATCCTCAAACGCTCGGAAATTTCAAAGTCTTTCGGCATCCTCTATATAAAAATTATTCTAAAGAATAAATTTAAAATTTAATTAACTATTTTTAAAAACTTCGATACAAAAAAATTGTACAGAAATAGAACGACACGAAGGAAAAAGTAAAGTCACAATAGAACCAAGAAAAAAAAAAAAAAAACTGCTAAAAAAGGCGCTCAAGCCTCTAAGTACAATGCAAATGGTGTTTGTCTTTTATGGCTTTTTACATAATGTTTTTCTATATAAATAAATGGCTTATTAGCGATGCATTTATTCGGTGAAACTATCCACTTCCACGATATGAGTTATTTAATAGGTACAATAAACACCACGATTTTGCGGCTGCGTCCATTATCGCTGTGAAACTCGCAGTTGCTCTTAATTTCTATGTTGATTTTGTTGTTGTTGTTGCTGGTGTTGCTGTTGATGTTGTTGTTGTTGTTGTTGTTGTTGTTGTTGTAGCAGCAGATGTTGTTGAAGCAGTTGTTGGTGATGCTGTTGCTGCAACTGTTGATGGTGCAGTTGTTGTTGATGTTGCATATGTTGATGTTGCATTTGTTGTAGCTGCATTTGCTGTTGCTGCAATTGTTGTTGCTGCATTTGTTGATGCTGCATCTGTTGATGCTGCAATAACTGTAATTTTCTTTTTTCTTTACGCTCATCTGCCCGAACAAATGAAGAACGAATGAAAAATACAACAAAATAACCGAATGGTAGGCAATTCGTCGTACAAACATTTTAGCATACCTAATTCTTTATTTATTTTATAATACTTTTCCGCCAGCAAATGGTAGTATTCGGACTGGAAGAGAAAAAAAAGATAGATGTGAAAGTGGGTATTAACACAGGAAAATGTACGAATGTAGGGGATCAACGAAAATTTTGAATTTAATGTTAATCTATGAAGCTTGCGATATCGAAACAGTGGGTGAACAAGGTTTACTTTTTCAAGTTAAAATTTTTGAAGGACAAACGCAAGTTCACATGAAGATGCCACATTCCATAAAATGAAAATGCAGCATTTTGAATTTTGTTACATGAAACTAATTAGTGAAATTGACGAGATCCTTTCTTGATTTTCCCGCCGAATCTAGTTTACGGTAAATTAATGTCATCAACTTCTACGTTCCAAATTTTAGATAAAGTATTATTTCAGCATAAAATCACGATGTTTCAAACATTGTTGGCTACAATGTACAAGCTCCAAAGATATTATATAAAGTTATTTTTTGAGCTAATGTTACACATACAAATATACACATACGCAGAAATATACACGATCGTACGCGTAACTGGAACTAACTTTGTAAGGAAAAGTTCCATCAAAATCGATGTAATATGAGCGAACAACGAATTAATTTTATACGCGTTTAGGGTGAGACGAATAAAATGCAACATAAAATCAAAAATCAAAGACTTCAGAATTAGGAACATCTTAACGTCTTTCACTTGACGTACATCTGGCCAAAAAAAATTTTTTTCCCCAAGAGAAAACAAAAATTAAAGTTTCAAATGATTAAATGTACGAAAAATTTGCTCACAATTTTGAAAAACAAAGAAATCGAAATGCGAAGCCGAAGAGTAAGAGGACGACAAGAAATAAAATTAATGTAAAACGGTAAAAACTTTTTTTGAATTGAGATTCCGATTTTTCTGTAGTAAATGGATAACTTACTTTTGAATTAGCCGCATCATATATATCACCTTCGACTTTTTTCGAGAATGATTCTAAATTTTTCAATATTCGCTCCTCTATTATCGGTCGTCCATTCGCATCTTGATTGGGAAAATTTTTAAGATAATCCATGGGAAAAATAGCATTCATCCTGTTAAAAGTACAAATTGATTACTGAGGCAGGAAACTCAATGGAATCACACAACTGGAACACTTTTAGGCGCACATACAATTTTTTAGCTAAGTGCGACCGAAGTTCGGGATTTATTTGCTTTTGCCACTCTTTGACTATCGGCTGCCAATTGCTCTCCACTTTTTCTTTCGACGATGGATTATCCGAAATCTGAAAAATTAATTAAATTTCGACATAAATACGACGTCATCAGTCTAGTTAAACAATTTTGAAAATTGGAAGGTTTTTACATACTTGGATTCGTTCATTTTTTTTCATTCTAAACAAAAAAGCTCGTCTTCAAATCTATTCCAAGAAATGAGAACAGCTTGATGGTAAGGAGAGGTATAGAATTTCCATAAATTTTGAACGAAAGATGAAAATATTTATGGAAGACAATGAAACAGCCGAATAAGAGTTGAGAATTAAATGAACAAACGTTTGAAAGGAAGTGTTCATTTCCTCTGATTTGAGATTAATTTTGATTTTTCAGTAAACAACAGTAATTCTTTAGTATACAATGTTGGCAAATTTGAAAAAAAATCAGAGTTCGTTTTTCTTACAAAATGGTAAAAATAAACTTCGAATAAAATTTGACAGATTTACATAAATAAATAACAAAAATCAAAATTGGTTAAATGCAATAATTTTTAACTAACACTCGAGAAGTTTTTCATCGCAAAAGAAATAATGCATCCAGTGACTTTTAATTTTCCCAAGCAAAAATACCCAAAAAACAACTCAAATGTTCCATATTGAGGAAGAATGCAAGACATTCAAAATTTGAATTGAGCACCAGTGGCCCAACTTAATTACTGGAAGATATTCGAAAGATCGAGGCGTATTAAGATAAAATTCTCAACAATAGTACTTACAAGAATAAAAACTAAATCAAGTTTCTTCAAATTGAACACACAGGTTAAAAACGGCGCAATCAACGCATAAAATTTTGTCAACAAAATCTAGAGTGAATTTTTCAATTTACGAAAATTTCTGTTACGTAGTCTCTTGAATTCCCAAGACACTTTCGACGAGTATTAATGGGCTTTACTTTATTTGAGAAATTTCCACTAACATAAATGAAGCATCTGTCAAGATCTAATGAAGAATAGAATCACTGAAGAGAATTAGAACGAAATTTTTATTTATGCTTATTGTGATATTCTCGACACGTGAATGTTAATAACGAATGAATTGAGACCAATTACAGTTCAGTGTTAACTAATATTCGCATTTCGATTCATTAACAAGGTCTGAAGAAAGTAAGAACGAATGAAACTGCAATTTTTCAAAACGAACGCTAATTTAGACAAAGAATACGATTCGCTTTTAGAAAATGATGTCATGTTCTTCAACAACGTTGCTACTTAGTTCGACGAATTATCACGGTCAAAGAAGGTGCCTAAAACATCGAAGGACTTCCATCCAGTTTACTTCTGAAAATGTACTTGTCAAAGAATATGCACTTATATTGCTCAAAATTTGTCATTATTTTCAAATATTTAGACATAAATTATTACTGTCCGCGAAGAATATATCATATAGCTGGGACTCGATTTGATTTTACTCGTTTAAAGGATCTGAGTGGCGTGTTGGTTAGGTGCTCAGCCATTCAATCGAAAGGCTGAGCGTTTGAGATCGACCGCCATCACATTCTCGATTCAAAATGTCGGTGTATTCGATTTGGTTCTAATGATGCTCTCGTATATAACTGAAAAATTCACGCCCGAATCCCAGCCATTCCCTCTCCCCCACTTTGACATCAAAATATATCCTACAGTCGCTGGGTAAAATGGATACGGAGCCTAAGTCTACAAAAAAAAAAAAAATACTATTATGCGTTGAAATTCTGAAATCCTTTGCTTTAAGAGACCACAGTCGGCTTCCAAAGTTCTTTGGAAATTTATTGACTACATTTCTGTCATTCCATTATCACCAATTAGTCTGAAATTTACCTAAATCTGAAATATCATCCAAGCGAGATGTTAACTAAATTTCAGACTTTGCACGTAAGTTTTTAAGACAGAAGGCGTAGTAAAACTGGATTACTGGTAGGTAATAAACTAAATCACGATTTTTGAAGAGAATATACACGCGTCCTACGAATCTCACCGATAATTCCATAAGCATTTGGCAAGCCACTGACAGATCAGGCGACACGGAGTTGGGCTGCGTTGACATTCCGCAGCATGCATCTCCATTTGGAGGATAAACGTTCCCGTTCATGTTGCAGTAATCTGACTTCACACTTGAAACTCTTGAAACTCTAACCAAAGAGAAGTAGTCGTCGATTTCACTCGTTCAATTTGACTTCACGGTAAATTTTGGTCTTCTCTGTAGCTAAGCAGTAAAGCTACGAGAAATTACTATAGCGATTCTGCAAAGAAATGGAAAAAACAACGATACAATAAATTATGTCACATGATAAAGATATAATGGCACGATCGCATAATCCTGCAGGTATAGGATGGTTCAAAACATAATGTAACTAAAAGGCAATCAAACCTATGAATCAAATGCTCTTCTTTTTGGAGTTGAATCACCGTTTATACGTCTTCTAAGCACGATTAGCACATCATCCATCAAATTACGTTGAATACGACAAACAAACTGGTGGTAAAAGATCAGAGAAAACAATGAGCAAATACATCTGAAAAGAAAATGTCTAAGGTTCTACTTATTGTGTACTTACCAGGTAATGTAACAGCGCAGATAATGTTTGAAATTATAGAAAATGATACGAATTAATTAGCACTTTCGCCGTTGAATCATATTAGTATTCTCGTTGAGTGCGTCTTCATTTGAATCATCTAAATTCTAATTT
Organism: Ericerus pela; assembly: GCA_011428145.1. Classification (NCBI taxonomy): domain Eukaryota; kingdom Metazoa; phylum Arthropoda; class Insecta; order Hemiptera; family Coccidae; genus Ericerus; species Ericerus pela. The sequence goes on from WOFM01000249.1 coordinate 791,144, forward strand.
TAAACATAAAATACACATTAATATCAATTGATTGAGTCAGCAAACAGCTTCACAAACAGGTAATAAATACAAGATAAATAAAAAAATCTGCTATGAAAGAGCAACTACATGTGACATGTCACGCAAGCGTCACGTACTCATGTTTGATTAGATGTTTGGAAAATGCTGCTGTTGAGGGAGGAGGAGGACGTGGGCCTGTGTGGCCACGTAGGATCTTCTTAATGAGCAATGAGGGAAAATTGGAAAATTATGATAGTGGGTAGGAAGTGACTGAAGTGGTTTAGTTCCATTCTCGAAAGTTGGTTCTTGAAGGTGAGCCTGAGTAGAACTTGGGGAACTTTCGAACCAAAGAGAAGTCCGCAGTGCTTCAATCATGTATGAATTATGATCATACAAAGGGGGTTCGTGTGTATTAAATTAAATGTACTAGAGGACGCACGCCCCACACGACCATCTTAACGCTGCTATGAAAAACGGCACTTCTTTTGAAGCTGTTGTCCCGATTCCTGTAACCTATCGTACCGAATTCAAATTTGCTTGCCCGTATTACATTTACGGGCCCATTGATAATGATATTTTTTTTTTCAAATGTTTTATTTAATCAATTAATGAACGTATAATATAATTATTAATTCAGAAACTACAAAAAACATGAATTCCATTCCATAAATTTAAATTTTGAATGAGATTGAAAATTGTACAGTTCCACTGCAGTGAGAATATTTCATTTCAAAAGTCAAAAGTGTGACTATTTTCCTTTCACGAGCGTCCACTATTGTATTTTTGATTAATTTATTTTATATACGTCACGAAATTTTTATTACTCGTCTGTAAAGAAATATTCCCAAATCCGCAAATCTCAAGTCTTTACCCACCCATGACCCAACATAACCGAAATTCGTAATCGAATATGCTGACACGTCCACAACATTTCATGATAGTTAGCGTGAGGTATCAAACTTTTCCTTCTCCCTCTAACTCATAGTCACATCGCGTAATTTTTTCTCACCTCTCACTCTGACGGTCATTCGCTTTTTTCCGTTTCTTCCTCTCTTTTCGTCTTCGGTTTGCACCGATAGTCCACTCTGTTCGCTTTCCAAATATTTTATATGTCTCTCTCTTCCCTGATTCTACTACCCCTTTTTAACATTTTTCTCACTCACTACCTCTCTCTTTTATGTTCTATGTTCTCTTTCTTTTTACCGGTTTTAGTTGTAAAGAAATGAAGTTCGTGAATACGCACAGTTTGCCATTTTTGCTTGTTGCCATGTCTTCGTCTGGTTTACTACAAGTCGTTTCGTTCGTGGTCGCGCGTAAACTTGTTTGTGTAAAAACGTGTTTCGTGTGCTTGTGCTGTGCATTGATGTAATTCTCTACACCAATGTGTATAGAACTACAAGTCTAGCAATGGTAGGTATAATTAATATATATAAATTAACTTATTCGTCACGTGCTTTTGGTGTGTTTTAATAAAATGTAAATTGTAATATTGTGAACACATTCCGAATTAGTGGTATTGAAAGTCAGAATTTTTCTTATCGATACTTATCGACATTTCTTGGCTCACTCTATCGATATTGGTTTTTCTCAAAAATTTTCGTTTAAAAAGAGAAAATTACTATAAAGCTTATCTCTCCCCACAAAAGTTTTCAGGGCGCCATCTTTTTACTATTATTATTTTTTTTATTATTTTGTGACACCAGACGGGGCCCCTCGCACTGCGGGGTTTGCTGACCGTCCGTTTCACCGATGGAAAAAATGAAGTAGGTACTGTGAATTAAAATTTTCTTGACATAAAATGAACTGACCAGCTGAACTCTGTGATTCGTACGTAATGTGTTACAGCGACCTAACCAATCGTAGGTTGCAGATTTGAGATCGTTCAACGATCCAAAATTTTTGATTTTTCGTCTCTGAGCGTCAGGTGAATTTGACATGTTTCTACAGTTTTTTTTGATTATTCTGTAGAAACTTTTTCATAAATTATACTGAATATGTACTCTCTCTTTCTCATACACACACGCACACACACACTGTATACACCTACGTATACATAATTAATGAACTGTCTTGCTCACATTACGCCCTGGCTCTTCAGAGAAATCATTAAAATTTAATAACTTAAGGTATAATTTTCTGTCGATTTAATTCAGAATGATTTATGATTGAGTCTGAGGCTGTGGATTTGCCCATCCGTGTATATTTTATACAATATACCAATGAACAGATTTCGTTAGTCTTTTTTTGAGAAAAAAAAAATGAATGGTACGAGGAAAGGCTTTTACATTGGTGGGGTGAAAGAACTATAAAGTTAGTCCAGAAAATCCTGAAATCCAAAATATGGATACGACCGAATGCGATTCTGGAAAACTTCCTTTTAACTAAGGAATCTATCATAATTATCAAACACGTTATTTTATTCTAAATTTCTTACGCTTAACGTATACCTCTGGCCTATCTTTAAAAAATTTTTTTTCTCGAAACTTTGGTTGTCAAAAGGGCCTTAAAGTCTAAAAATTTGAAATTTTCCAATTAGTAAGTTTGAGAAATCTGTAAGTTTGAGAAATCTGTTTGGAGAAGAGAGGAAATTGTTGAACTCGTTTTGTGCAGCAAGAAGGCTTTTGTGAAACAATTTTGAAACACTGAAGTATAAAAAATTGCATATGCACGGAGTAAAGGGGCTACGAAGAAATCCGCCTTTCTGGCTACTTCAGTTCTAAAAATAAGGGAAATCATTAGGACATTGGAGGAAGTTTTTCGTAGTGGTATTAGGTTGTGTCCATATTTCAGGTTCGGCGAACATTTCAGGAAGCACCTTGTGAGTTCCACGAAACGTGTACCAAACTTGATTGGTTGGTATTGACTACCGGGTAGTGTTGAATCTATTTGTTTAGTAGGTATAATTTTAAAACGCCAGGAATTGACTGTCGAACTTTACCGCTGTTTTCGATGAGCCTGGTAAAGGTGACGTGTTAGTGTCCAACTCTCCACATTTTCTGCTGATCTGCTCGCTTTTTGTATCAAAGGGGCGCTAAAAAAGAGAATTTCTCTTTTCGAGAAAAAAAAAGCTCCATTAAGTGGATGAAAATAGTAGGTCCCACTGCTTCCGAATTTTATTTTTCTTACACATTCATGAACTACAAATAAGTAAAATTTACCCCAACTTCGAAATTTTATTGGGACCATCTATGTCATGGAGTTTCAGCAGAACAAGTTTTGAGTGAAATGAAGTTGTGATTAAAAATTACCTATTTTAAAGCCATAATGCGCCAACAAAGCGTCGCAGATTTGGTGGTACATTTTGACTCAAAGTTAAAAGGAATAATTTGCTGCATCAGTTCCTGCGGTTGAAAAAAAAGAAAAAGTTCATCTTAAGAAATTCCCGCAAATGCTTTGTGCTCTACAGTTTTACCAAGCTTTCAAGTTTTATTCAATTTTGGGAAAAAATAGAAATTCGGCATTTTTTAAATAGCCATAAGCCATCAAAGAATGGCAACCCCCTATCATCCTTCCAAAAGTGACTAAAACTTTCTGTAAGCAAGATGGAAATGAAGATTTCGTGCCCTCTGTTTTCAGTAACTTATCAATATACAACAAAGAAATATAATGTAGTTTTATTTTATCTTTGTAGAGGTAAAATTAGGTTGGTGAATATTGATTGAATAGATTCTATAATGTTGATAAGGTTTGTCAATTTTGGGGTTTGGGTTTGATTTGTTCACCTCTTCTTGAGTTATTGGTGATCTAGTGTAATTTAGTGTAATATTTTTTATTGAGTGACTCTAAGCTCACTGTTCTATTCCCTCTTGAAATAATGGTTTGCTTCGAACCTAATGATATATAGTTATTTTTCATAATCATTCAAGAGTATGATATAAATTTCATTTATATTACATGAGATGTAAATGGTAAATGGAGCTTCGAATCACTCATTAAAATTTACTCTAAATCACTGACAGGTTTAACTCAAGAAAAAATAAAGCGATTTAAGACGTTTTTTTACCATAATAAAAGCAATTACGTAGGTAACTTTTTTACCAACTGCGTACAGAGGAGGTTATATGTTTGGTGTGTCTATGTCCGGAACTAACGGAAATTTGTTCGCTCAGAACAAGTGTCTTAGTTCATAGATTTTAATGAAAGTAGGCTCAAAATGTTCCGGACCACCTGGAGAATGTCCTAAGCTATTCATATTTGAAAATTAAAAAATTAGAATGATGTAATTGAAGAAAATGAGAATTTAAAGATTGAAAAAATTATTGCCATAATTTTGAGCATATCCACCATTAAAAGCTGCTCATTCAGATTAACGCAGTCGGTTTTTTTTTCTTTTTTTTTATGAAATTTAACCCCTGAAACCATTGATAAAATATCATTTGAGCAGTATTTTAATTGTGAGTATCATCTGAGAATATGGTTGAGAATCTACTCAAGTCGTAGAATCTATGTTCCGAATTTCTCACCGCCAGAAAAAAAAATCTTGTTAACACGAAACTGCCAAAAAATGGCACAAAATTGTATCTCATGACCAAATAATCAGTTTAATTAGCACAAAATATTGTAAAGGGTCAAATTTTAATATGGAATTCATTTAGGCCTGAAAATTTTAGCCCTATGTAATGAAAATTATACAACTGTTATTGTATCAACAAGAATTTGCTTGCATTCACATGTATTTACATCAATAAAAAAATTATAATACTTGTAGCATCTATAGTTTTGTCTGACAAAAGAATGTCATGTGTATTTTTTATGTGTGTAAAGTCCTTCTCTTTCATTTAGTATTGTACGTTTTTAGAAGAAACAATTGACAAAAAAAAACTTATGTGGAATAAACCTCAATTTTGCGTTTAATTTAATTACTTAATTTAAAATTTAGAACAACTTTGTTTTAGTTTAGACGCTTTTGCTTCATTTTTTTAACACATCAGAGAACACTTTCCATAAAAATCTCTTTAAAGAATCATTTTTCTTGAGCAAAACCCTAATATTTCTACTTTGTTTCCAGCAAAACTGTACTGCGCTAGGATTTTTAATTTTATTTCAAAACTACATGGGCTAAAATAGTTATTTGTGATGCAAGTGCAAAAGTAGGTGATTTTGATATGCCAGCAAGTGCCGCAAATCACACGAGTATCAATCACCTACTTTGCACGTTTGTCATATTGTTTTTTAGAACACCCCCCTGAAAAAAAGGCAAAAATTTGTTTTTCTTTTAGAACCAAATAATTAAATTAATTTTTTACTATAGCTAGAAAAAACAAAAAACGGAGAAAGTTGTCGAGCTGTGTAAGAAAGTTAATTTGAAAGGGCGCATGCACTCACCAATATTTTTCACGTCGTATTGAAATTTGCTACTTTCTGATCAGTAGGCATTAAAAAAGATATTTTTCGGTTGAATGTTGTAAAAAAAATTTTTAAATTATATATTCTATTCTCAGTTTTAACCTTTAACTATATGTATAGTACTGAACCAGTAAAGCTCTATAAGATCAATGTACTTTTTAATGTCAAAACGTACCGGCGAAAAAGTAGGCAACCCTAGAGTACCTTCTGCTATTTTCAACGTTTTGCTTAAATTCACCAATTTAGAATACATTTGATAAAGACGTCCCTTAAATTCACAAGGATAGCGTACATGAACACAATGCAAAGTACGTCAAAAGGTACCCTGTAGTTGCCTATTTAGTGCTGGCTTGCCTAACCAGAGATCATTATTCTTTACTCATCCAGTACTATACATATAGTCAAAAGTTTTAATCATTCTAAGGTAATTTCCTACAACTTCTTTCTTTGTGTTGAAAAAAATTAATACAATAATTTCTAGGTACATCATTACATGCACTTACAAAAAGGTTTCATACCGGTGCCCTACCTCCATTGACTTTTTCTTTTTATTTACAATAGTTACAATAAATAATAGCTTCTTAGATAGGTACTGAAAAAAAAAAACAAAAAAAAAAACGTAATTATGAAAAAGTTTGAAATTATTGATGATTCACAATAGTTTTTCGACAAGTTTGTTGATTTGAACAGTTATTGTTCCATACAGTTCCAGCCCATTTTCTTCTCTGCAGTTTCTTCTTCATTTGAAAGCCAAAAATTTCAAATAATCGAGTTCTGACTGCAAACCAAACAGCAATAAGCAAATTAAGTAAATCGTTCTAATTCTTAGTGAAAACTATAATTTTAAAATGAAAAAACTGTAGCGCAGCAAGTTACGCTTAAAAAAGTAGGTATTCTTTTCAAAAATCAACCGGAAAATCAGAGGAAAAACCATTATAAAAATATTAAAAGTTGAAAAATTTGTATACGTAAAAATCATCTTTAAAATGTCAAGGAGATTCATAGTGATTGTATTATAAAGTTATAAAAATAAGTGATTGCTTCACAAATGTAATCAAATATAATAATAATAGAGAGCGTGCTTTCCACCCAGCTTCTTTGGTTCAACTTGAATTATTTTCTCTTCATAGTAGTAGTTTAAGATTTACTCAGATCACTTTTAAACATGAGCCTTTCAGTAAATTGAAATCAAATTTGGCAGAGTATTGGAATAAAACATGATCAAATGTATATGTACAAAATTTGGTGACTATTGATAAACATTACGCATTTTAGAGCCGTTAAAATGTCAATAAAACAACGTAATTAATTAATAAATGTACTGGACGTACCGCTCGGCCGATCTGCATCAAAAACAATAGGCCTTATTCTTGTCTGGATCTAAAAATGTTTCCTAAATTTTAAAACTACTAAAAAAAAATTACGACTTGTACCATGTTACATAAAAATGTGTATATATTCACAAAATCAATTTTAAGAAGTAGATTTTCTACTAAAACCTACTTAAAAATGATCTGCTGTGCATTGCGTATAATGACATGATTATCAACTAGGTAGTGATTGAAATGAGAAATGTTCCAAAATTATTTTTGGGATAGACCTTCTTCGTAGGACTCATGATGCTCTTGAGATTTAGTTTAAATCATTTGAAAAGGGCAAATTTTTCAGTCTAAAATTCTTTGTTTTCCCAGTTCTCACTGATTTACGTCGTCATTAACTTCTTCCAGTGTAGTTTAAAATGGAAGAATTTTTCAGCTTGTCAATTATCAGAATTTTGAGTGTTTATTCACGTTGTTAAATATTGTATTTCAAAGGCATTTTGTTCGAATTAAAACTTTTTTCTGGATGAAGTTTATCTTCAAATTAATCTGTTCCTATTTTATTTCGTAGAAAAATGAAAAAAATCCAAGAAAAATGCGTATCACTACTAAATGCCCAAGTCAAAATAATTCCTGTGACAAATACATTAATTGTCCATCTGAATTATATTTAAAGAGGAAAGATCTCTGAATGTAAATATATATATATATATATATTTTTTTTTTAGATTAAAAAAGACCATTTATTTAAGCATTCAGTGTTTAGTGGGTGGTTACGTTAGATGAACTCCATTTCTTTTCTTTTTCTTATACGAAAAAAAAAATTTCTTTTAAGATCTTATGTCATCAATGTTCGAGGCAAGGTTAGCTGAGCTGGATTGTTCTTTTGAATGAACAAATACGTCTTAGTACATTTTAACTTTAAACATATTATTGAAGTAGGCCTTTTGTCTTGGAATATTTTGTTTTGTATATTTCGGCTTTACATGTTTCATCCTAAAGCTAAAATTAGAAATACAGTGGTCGCCACTTAATACGGACAAATTGGGCCAAGAGAGATTATTTTGTTCGGATTAAACAGAATCTGTTTTCACTGAAGTTACCAGAAGAAAAAAAAATCAACTTTTTAACCAACCATCGTTAACAAAATAATATTTTTGCCGATTTTCTGTGCTAAATTGTGTCTTTTTAATCTAAATTGCTTCGATTTGTAAGCTCAATCATCGAGGAAGCTTGTTTGAACTACCTACAACAGTAGGTACCTTATGCTCTGTCTATCACATTAGGCCCATAAATGTTCAAACAATATTTCTCATACAAAGTTTGCATTCATAAATCAACCTTAAGCTTGATGGATTAGTCGGCCAGGTTAATAAGTGGATGCATTATGGGTAGAAAAATATATTGAAACAGCAGCTGTTTGAATTGGGCCCATAGATTTTGTCTGAATTAATCGTGGTTGAATTATCCAGTGACCATTGTATTTTGTTAGGAATATAGTACAGTAGTTTACTTATATACACACTTCCATCGGTGGTGGCTTAGCCGTATGAAAGCACATCTGTTTTTTGATCTGTAGGTTACTGGATTTGAATACCCACATCACAGACCTACAGAATTTGTGAAACCGACATGATTGGTTTCACTAACTGTGTTGAGTTCATACGTCACCCCCCTCGAGAGTAGGTAGCTCTGCTGTACTCTCTGTAGGTTTTCTTCCAGCCTTCACCGCTAACAGCCCGTATATGCGGCCCTCTGCAAGCTGTGCATAGTACCTGCATCTTCCACTGCAAGCATGGCTGGCAAGTTTTGTGTAGGGTGTGTAGCGATCGCTACACATGAGAAATTCCCGAGTGGTTTTCGCTACACATGGGAAATAATTATGTTTACACACAATTACCTTTATTCTGTGCAAAATTTGTAACAAAAAAATTATTTTTTTTCGCTACACATTGGAAAATGAAAAGTTGCCAGCCCTGACTGCAAGCACTAGGGAGAATGGTGTGGAAATATGAATTTCTATACAGCAACGCAGAAGCTTCTCTGCTTCAAGATCTGTACGTTGGCGGTTCAAATGCCTTCACTGGTAGACTTACAGTACTGGTACAGTTCCAGTATTTCTGATTGTTTGGTTTTTCTTTTTAGACAGGTATATGCCGCCATTTCTGGAAATTGTGTAGATGTATAAAAAATATACTAAATTACGAGTATTTACTTTAGTCAGTTTTCCATCGCAAAGGGCCTTGTATCTATCGCATAACAGGTTGGAATAATGAGTCTATATTAGTCAGAAAAAAAATTGATTAGGTACCTAGTTGACAGCAAAAGCTTATTTCGGTTTTTATTTTTTGAAAATATTATTTCAAATGAGACTTACAGCATTCTTAGCCTTGTGGTTGAACACTTCCCATTCGATACTTTCGGCAAATTTTATAAAGCCATCCTTGTCAAAATCTCGTCCTGGCTTCGGTTCAACTTGCGCTTGTGCAGCTAAAGCTCTACAATTGAGAATATATCAGAAACAATAAATTACACATTTTCTATCGATTTTCCACATTTTTAATTTCAAAGAGTATGGGTGTAAATACCTATCTATAGTCAATATTCTTTCAAATGATAATACTTACAAAGTTTCAGCCCAGTATTGACGAAGATTTGAGCTAAAATTTTTTTTCCAATCGTTTTTCTTCACAGGCATTAGTTTTTCCAACTTTACTCTATAAGCATTGAAGTGTATCTTGTATTCGATAGCCATCTTGTGGTAGTCGACTGAATCCGCGGAATCCGACGAATCAGCCTCATCGCTAAAGAAATTATTAATCGTTGATATATTTTGTTGTCCATCGTCAGTGAACGGATGACCTTTTATTTTGTCTTTGCTGGTGGATGCTCGTTCTGCCATCGGTTGACTACCTGAAATATTTATAAAATTGCTGAAAAATTGGTGTAATTATAATTTAAAATGCCCCATTAATGAGAAAAACAAAGAAGTTATTGTCATTATTTTTTGACTTTATTTCGCAAACTAGTGATTAAAAACGAAGAACGAAATCGATGCTAGCTGAAATATGATTATTACGCGATGGTTGATACAGTTCAGCCCCCAGCACCCTTTGGCAACGAACTTTTTTCCTGCTTTATATTTCAGTTCTCTTATCTCACTCCTACGGACCCCTACCTCTTAGGAAAAATCTATGATTGAATAATGAGGAAATTTTCTGATTGTCGTTATTTTCGTATTGTTTGTTTTCTGACCCAAAGAATTGATTCTTTATTTGACGAATTTCTTCTATGAACAAGTGGGTTTCGCAGTGGTTTAGTCAGGAGGTTACTGGTAGTTTGAACCACCCCACTGGAATTCTTGAAAGCCTATTTCAGAGATAGAGGAGAAGCCGGGATAAAACTTACGAGGGGACGCGAAGTTCTAGCATTTTTTTCTCGAATGAAAATAATGATTAAAATATATTTTATTGTTCTTTTTAATAGTACCTACATGTATTAATTTTCTATTTATTTTTTTTTTTAAGGCTTTCGCTCTTTAAATTTAGCTCTGTTCTTAGCGAAGATCGTGTCTTTAAAATACTTTCTGTCTACATCCTTCTTTCATCCCATTGGTCGATCAGGGTTACGCTACTGAGGTTATGTGTTTATTATTTCTCTCAGCACCTGGTTATTATAACATTTGTCAAATTTCCAACAGTAACCTTATTTTTTATTAAGTTTAAGCACCTAATAGATTTCACACTTCTAACTTGTAATCTATTGAAAAAAATACTCTGGGGATTTTGTCGATTCTATCGTTAGAGGCTAATGGAAAATGGACATACAATTGAATTTCTCGAAAATAAACAGGCGTGAATATCGTAATCATTTTTTGGGACAATTTCATGTGAAAATAATGAAAATTCAAAACATATTGATGCAGTTTCCGGTAATCTATTAAATTTTGTTGTCTATAGACACATTCGCATCGTAAATAAAAATACATAGCCTACCTATAGAAAGATAGAAAGAAAGAGATCGCTCAGAGAAGAGAGAAACGTAATACTTTTCATGTATAAACCCGTGTGATTCAGGAACGTTAGTCGTTTTTTCGTAAATTTTTATTGATATTTCTCATAAAAAATGTCAAAATTCATATTTATCGTAATTCTTTATGAGTAAGCTATAGGTACCATGTTTTGAAGGAGAAAAAACAAAGAAAAATCGTTGGTAATTGCCTACATAAAGTTAGTTTAAATAATTTTTCTCTTTCTTTTTATGAGACTTTTACGTCGCTCAAAAACTAACCTACAGCCTACTTTGAAGCTATTCCTACAAATGTCCTGTTTGTTGCTGATTCAACACTTATTCACTTACCTTCGTTCAAGTTCTCCATTTTGACCGCTGTTTTCGAAAAGAGTTCCAGAGTACCAAACCTTTGTGATTTTTTCTCGCGCGCTTTGGAGGTAATATTTGCTCCTTCTATGTGCTCTAAATCTGCATTTCGTTTTTCAGATAATTCGTGTTCTTTTAGAAATGTTTCATTTCGTGCAATAATGTCTTTCATTTCTTGCTGAACTTCCTCGCAAGCTTTTGTCGCACTTTGTTTATAATCATTTGTCAACTTATTTAATATATCTTTCAACTGAAGTAGAATGTCTAATTTTAGCTGACATTTGTTTTCTCTCAGGTAGTTTTCTGGCTCATCAAATTCTTCATCTATCTGTCCAATATTGGGCTGAAACAATGTGAGATATGAAATTATTTAATAGACTTTCAAGTAAGAAAAAAATAAAAAACAAAAAAAAACATCCAAAAGTACATTGAAAAACAATTGAAACTGTGGTAATTTCACGCGCAGTCCGCTACTGTAATATAAGAAACTCATAACGGTAATCAAAGATTTTAGTAAAACTGATGTGAGGATACGACTGTAAAAAATTTGTGCTCCTTTTCAGTTACGACCAATATCTCTCCTCAGTTAGGCACTCTGTCGTACTTGCCCATGATTTTCTAATTAAAAACTAGGAATTCACTCTTTCGGATTCTCTTTTCAACGGTGTCTCTTTCCACCCCCTTCCCTATGTTAATGAGTTATGTCGAGATTAAAAATTATTGTAATATTTTCATATCATTTCTAAATCTCCTGTAATTATTTCATAGTTACCTTATAGTTCCATATTCCATAAATCATTTCAGTCATACTTTCGTTTGTTTACTAGCTCATAAATTATCACATTATCTGTTCAAGTCTTGACTTGTCCGATAACATCACCATTTCCCAAAATAAACTTGTTTATGTACACACTTCGATGATGTCATTCATTTCATGAACACATTTCCTTCATCTGTAAATGTTATATTCCACTTCATGTAACCAATTCCAGTTCTTACTTTGGTCAAATGACTATGACGTATATACTTCTTATAACCAATTAGAAGTTAAAACCCCGTCGTCACCCTTTCACACAACGTAGAATCACTCGTACTAGCTCCCTTAGCTCTAAGCCTAAATTATTCTGTAATTTATTCATATACTTTCACTCATATATAATCAATAATACTTTGTATTTCTGTAAAATATACGCCATAAATACTTGAAAGTTTAACAATTATATCGTTACAATGATAAATTCAACAATTTCCAATTGAAATATCAAATAACCTCATTAATTATTAATTGCAAATTCCTATCGTCTTTATCTTTTTTTGGTTTTATAGAAAAGAAAATTGTCGACTTTCCAAACACCAAGATGCTTAAAGATGCTGTAGATTGAGACAATTTACCAATGAAGCTTTGAAAGAAAAAAGAAAATGAAATTAAAATTCTCCAATTGAATACAATTGCCATTATATGCATTTTAGGGGAAAAAAAGCTGACAGTTGGTTGAAGAATTATCGGTTGTTTGGTTTCTGAAAATCAATTTTAATCAGTTTTACTGAGAATATGGGTGAGGCAATTTCTTTAAATTTGATCTCAAAAATACTGCTACTAATATAGTGCGTTTTGAATGATTTATGCTGTCATTTTTCTGGGAATCATCTCGTAAGTATTTTTTTTCTAGCTGTAGAGCAAAATTTGTATATTCAACTGAGAAAGTGTGTCATATAGGCTTAGGGGGTTCTGAAGTTAAATTTGGAAACTTCCTATATCGATTAATGGGGTCTAAAAATGATTAATGGTGTTAAAAATGAAAAGCGTTCCTGTGACAAAATGCTTAGAAATGCTTTCTTTCCCAGTTATAATCGCTTAAAAAGGGGAAGAAAAAATTGAATAAATATTTCTCTATAATGTTCACAGAAAATATCAAGAAAGAATGAAATTTGGTCGAGGGGAGTAAGTATATGTATGTCCTTTATTTCAACTTGACTATGATTGTTTGACGTGTATTTGGTTGGAAAGAGAGGCCTTTTGAATTGTCATATTTTTTCAACACTTTGTTGCATCGAAAAACGAGCCCCATTTATCCGCGAAAAAGGTGTAATTTACCTTTTTGTCCACTTATTAGCTTCGGAGAAAAATTAGGCTAAAAATTTCTTTAGTTTTTGTAGGCGCCTTGTACCTTAAGTAACATTTCGTGGACTCAGTTCCTCACCCACTCATCATCTCTTAAGAGACGAAGTCTCTAAGAACAACTGTTTCTTGACCTTAATTTTCAACCTGGTGTTTTCGTGAACTAATGAATTTTCCTAGAAAGATGAAACATTTCTTTTTTGGGTGAATTATTTCCTCTCGAATGAGCTTGTGGTTATGGTTTTTCGATTGAGCAAAGGGTTAAAATATTTTAGCTATAGAAAAACTACTCCCCCATTTCTTTGTCAGTAAAACTTTCAAAGTTTAGTGAAAATTAAGAACATGAGCACCTACACCCCTACACCAAATTTCGTTAATTTTTCATAATTTTTAGGGAAGTTATAACAAATTTTTGATTTTCTTGTTTTTTTTTAATCTTTTTTATCTCAGGAATTGATCGTGGAAGTTATTTCAATCAACTTCCCAGTAATCCTGTGTAATCCCTATCGAGAATATCAAAATTCAAGAAATGAAGAAACGAATTTGTTGGTAAGGTTTGTATACCTATGAATTATGGAAGTTATACCTACCGACTTCAGTTCTGTTTTAATATTCACCGAATCGCAGATGGTATGTGACAGCCTTATAATCACAAGTTATAAGAGACACTCGATCAGTTACTAGAACCACTTTTTTACAAGATGGTTTGTATTTAATTTTTCTTGTATGCTGTCATTGTTGTGGTAGCTGAGTGTTTGTACTCTTATTTCATACGATCTCATAGTAATAACTAAAGTAAATTTCTTCTTTACCTTTGAATTCGAACCCAGCTGGCTCGAATTGGTTGTAATTTCTGTGCTGGTTCCTGAATCTCCTACGATATTTGCATCCACAATATCATAATAGCCTTTTATTACATTATTCTGCTTCCCATGCCGAGATCTAAACAGGCCTAATTCTTTGTTATACGAATAGTCTATATAAGTTAACCCGTGTGACTGCATTTGATTCATTTCATCGAGCAATTTAGCTGACTTTTCAGAATCAAGTAATCCGGTCTCATTTGAATCATCGACGTAAATTAATCCGCACGATTGCATTTGACTTATTTCATCGACCAATGTGGCTGAATTTTCAGATTTAAGTAATCTAGTACCGTACGAATTGTCCACGTCAGTTAATCTGTGTGACTGCTCCAATTGACTTGTCCTATTATCCACCGATGCGGATGAATTTTCAGAATGATTCGGTGAACAAAGATTTTTTTGAGAAGAGTCAAAATTTGTTTCTGATGAAATGCAAATTTGACAAAAATGTATGGTGACATTTGTGTCATTCGCGGAACACTGGTGGTCATTCTCAACACAAGAGCACGATTCAAAAAATTCTTCCGAATTGCTCAGTTCACTGTCACTTGAATCGTAAGTGTCGCTGGTTGACGAAAAATTGTTCAGGTTTTTGGAGTTTTCGGAATCGTCAGAATCGTCTGATGCACTATATTCATTTACATCGCTGCAAATAATAGATTCCTGCGATGAATAGTGGGAATCAGTGTCCGTTGCGTCGTCCAAATTCGGCAGTAAGTCATCCCAATCTGTTTTCACGTATGTTGATTCGTCTGGATGTATTCTGGCGGAGTTTGGAAAATCCTGAATAAAACAAAAAAACCGATGTTAAAAAAGTTGCAGAGTAACTAAAAAAAAAAACTAGCGCAGCAGTACTTCGCTAGAAAATTCAATTTACCAACTTAATTCAAATACAAAACTCAAATTCCATAAGCTTGAAAAAATTGTAGAAAAATATCATTAGCGATAGTTATAGATATCTGTTGAGACCTGCACCAATCCTTTTCATCTCACATTCCTACAAATACTCGACTATCTTTCTATATTCAATTTTATACTTTTACACTTGTAGCTACACTGACACTAATTCCACCACTCATTTGTTTCTAAACACTTTCTAAATTTCTATACATTACTTATTTTCATTGACAAAATTACACACTTCTAAGATGTAACTTCGTTTACATCTTTATTATTTCGTTAATAACATCAAATCTGCCTTCCACAACCTCTATAATATCTGATAAATATATCAATATTTCATTGCTAGTTTCTGGCAAAAAAATTATTACAAACTATCAATAGTAAAAGATATTTTTAACAAAAATATCGATCTATCGATGTCTTATTGGTGTTCTTGAAAACTACAGAACCAATTGGTACCAAATTTCTTTCAGACCTGCTCCCCTATGATAACTATTTTTCATAAAAATTTCAGCCTCATTTGTCTCATAGTTTTCTCAAAACTTTGAACACAAAAATTTTTTCCATCAATTTTTCTTCTTCAGTTTTCTTGTAAACTACTGAATTAACAAACAGTAGGCTCCAAACTTATATCAGATTTGCACTAACATGAGGAAAATCTGTTGTGAAAATTTCAGTTCCACTTTTGTCATTTTTTCAGAATCCTGGATAAACAACTTTTCTATGAATTTTTTTTTTTTTCAGTTTTCTCATAAACTAATTAATCGATATAAGTACCAAACTTTTTTCCAGACCTTCTACAATATGAGAATTATCTCTGATGAGAATTTTAGCCAGTAGTTTTTTCAAAACCTTCTACTGGAAATTTTGGATGATACACACATTCATACATATCTATACTAACATAGGTATAAAGAGGAAAGTTTAGGAAATTTTATGTCTAGGGCAGTGGCATACCATGCTCTCTGAATTTGGGTTTAAGCTGAATGATATACACCATGTCAGTAAGATAAATAATATCTAATAAAATAAATACAAAAATTAAATACAAACAACACAACTTACAAGATTGATTTTTTGTGCAGAAAAAACTAAAAAATTCAGTTTATTTAACTTGAAACATCTCAAACCCCACAAAAACTGTATGATACAATAGATACAGGACCATTATTTAACATCATATTGGACCCACACTAGGTCTGTTTGATTCGACAAAAAGTAAAGTACACTATATCAATATCTTTCTGAAATTGAAAATATCATTGGGAAAAGTGTAGTACTAAAATTTTGATGAGGGTAAGAAGAATATTGTCTCAGAAAATACAACTGGGTAAATTTAACAGTGTTAACTTTAAACATATTCTAGGTCTCTTTGATATTGGAAAAAGTAAGACACTTGAAATTATTTTTTTTAAATTATGTCTTCATTGGTATTCATAGTTGACACTAACCCTGTGCTAAGTGTGAACATCAAGAATCAGTTTCAAACACGCAGAAAATAGAGGATTCTCAGCTATATTTCTCAGCTACGCCAAGTTTTTTTTATACCTTTACTACAGTTTGTCACACAGAAGCTACATTTCTCAACTAAAATATATTTTTTGGTAACTTCACTTTAGTTTAAAAAATTAGTGAACACTTAGCTCAGTGTTAGGGTTACAGGTCTGAAGCATCTGTCAAGTGAAGCTGACACCACAGGCAGCTTGTATATATATATGTATAAACAGCTCAAATAGGTACTTATATTTCCGGCATTTCGCCTCATCTTTTGTTGTTTTAATTTTAAAAACCAATTCCATTTTTTTAATGGCTGAGAACGCGACTCGCTGCAAAGAATTGCGTAAAATTTGAGTTCATCATTTCAAAAAAATGTTAAAATTTCTGATAAGGAAAACTAAGATAGGAGCATTAACTCTATTTATTTATATTTATTTCATTTAAAAAGGTATACCAGTCTATTTGTTTATTTTATTTGTTAATTAATTAATTTATTTATATTTAGAGGGCAGTCGGAGGATATTATGGGGCTCGTCAGCAAAAACACAATACACTATCATCATTTTTTAACTTAATTCTTTGTTTAGTAAACCTGCTTATCTGCTATTAAAAGGTTAAATCTGGTTCATCGGACTATTTCACTTTGTCCATTAACCGTTAGGGGGGGGGGGGTCCGCTACTAGGACATATCTAATGGCTCACTTTACATTATGTTTTTGTCGGAACGGAACAAATTTTGTCCGTGAGGGATGTGTCCGTTAAAAGAGATTTCACTGTAATAGCAATTTTCACGTTAATTTTTGTACCTCTTACTCTGGAATATACATTAAAGAAAAAATCTTTCAAATGATGTATTTCGCATAAAATTATTTTATATTTTTCTGAATTAAAAAAAATCAAAAAAACGTACAATTTAAGATGTAGTTTGAAACAATATTTTATCCTTTTAGAATTTAAAGTATCTCTGCCGTGCATCAACCACCGTAAGTATGTATTTTTCAAAAGTGTCAAATTTTGTAATGGCTGCCATTCGAAAACAAGCAGACCGATTTCGCTCAAATTCAATACTAATCCAGTTCCTAATGGTCTCCAACTTCCATAAGAATTTTCAGTCAAAATCTTACAATTTACCAGAGTTATCGTGATGACAACATGGCGGGTTTGCAACATTTTGAGAACTCCTTTCTCCAAAACTAGCAGATGAATTTCAAAAATTTTAACACAGATGTGTAGCCCATGAAAGCTTCTAACATTACCCTAAGTTTCATTGCCATAGGTCAAACAGCGGAGGCTCCACCGACTCCCAAAAAGTGTAAAAATGAGCAAAAAGTGGATATATATATATAATTATATTGTGTACAGAAGAATTTGGGTGACCTATTTATTCCTGATTTATGACTCATGATCGGCACTTTTTCAAAGATTCCGCCCCCAGGTCCCGCCATTACACTGAATACAACGGTTGTATTTTCCAGGAAAATACACTAAAAAGTACTATCAATCGGAATTTTTGAGAAAGTTAATTTAAGATTAAAAAACTGTAGCGCAGCAAGCCTCGCTAAAAAAAATAGGTTTTCGAGAGAAATAATTATGAATTTTGACATTCACATTAATTGTCTGTAAGTTTATATACTAATCCATCTACGGTCCAGGTGAAATTGATTTGAAAAATTCAGAATCGAAGTTACTTTTACAGTAGTTCTATGCTGACAATGAGAAACCATCCTCTTTTGTTCAAAAACGAGTTTGTATCCGTGCATTTCTCAAAACTTTTGCATTTGATTTTTATCTAAAGTATACGTAAGTGGATCACTCACCATTTTCTGCGTTTTTGAACATGAATTTCCAGACGTGGTATTGTAGTAAAAATCACGAACTATTAGGTAATATTTAATTAGCAAAACATCTCGCACATTGGAAAATACCGGTTGAAACAAATATTTCTTCGCGTCAGACAAACATTTGGAAGAGAAAAATCATATTATACGTATAATTTTTCTGTCGCGTGAAAAATGAAACAAAACGCGACCAAAATAGCGGTCGAGAGTTTGAAGGTTTCTTTTGCAAAATTTTGGATGATTCTTCAGTTTATTTGCCCCACCACCGCATATGTTTTAGTCGTTTTTCTGCTTTCTTTTTCACCCTCCGTCCTCGGAAACACCCGCATTGGTCCTGCAGGAGCTGGATCCAGGACAATCAGCTGATAGATCGTACATCGTAGAGCAGTAGGTAGGTAGTAACAAACGTGGTAGCTTCTAGCCTCGTCCTCGTGTTCTTTGAAAGTGGAGGGTGGTATTATGCTGTATCCGCAAAGGCGTGAACAGTTTCGGTAGTGTGGTGTGGCTAGTTTCTATCTACCTTCTCCGTTCTTTGCTCATTCCCCCTTTGAACTCTTTTGTATTCTGTTGTTATACTTAGTCTATAGAGACCTTGTATTTTATTCGAAAGTATTGTACCAGAATAATCTTTTGGCTCTTGGATAGAAAATATTGTACAAAACATTATTTACAGAAACTAACTGACCATTTTTGCAATAAAAATTTCGAAAATTGTTCTCAAAGAGTGGGTAGTAGAGATCGCCGAGAGGATGCTTCGGCACATATGGCCCTGATAAAAAACAAATTACAGTTATATAATGTCGCAATTTCTTTTGCATTTTAATTTCAAACCAGCTAGCACTAACGAAATTACCTATATCCAAGTTGTGTTCACCTATCCATCATATACACGTATCCCTACTGAAGTGACAAATCATTATATTATAACCCAAATCGTCGACCTTTCAGTAAAATGTAATTTGTGACTGAAAATTGAAAAATTTTTTGTCCAACCTCGATTCAATGACTGAGTATATGCCAACGTTTTAAATTTCATGTTTTAACCTTTTATTATTGGTGATAAAACAGTAGCAGTTAGGAATGATGTTTTGAGTTCGCCTCCGAACTGACACCGACCTAAAAACCATTAAGTAGAATTGAGAACTAACTTTAAAAAAAACAGATTTCAAACAGAAACTTTTGAACTTAATTAAAACTATCAGAATAGAGTTTTCGAAATGAAACTTGTCCCAAATTATCGAAAGAGAGGCATCTAGATGTGGTAAAAATTTTGAGAAAATCTGTCTAGTGGAGAGGCATGATGCGGTGATAATAAAAAAGCAACTTCAATTTATAGTATAGATAATGTTTGTAAATATATTAATCTTTTTTCAATGAAAATATGAAAGAAGCACTTCAGTCGTTGGTTATTAATTATTTCCTTACAATTTTTTCTTTCATTTCATTAATGCCAATTTTTTTTTTTTTTTTTTTTTTATTTCTTGTACAAAAATATAGAATAAAGATAAAAAATTACAAAAGGTAATTTATTTGAAAACAAAGTCACTTTACGTTAATATAAAAAAGACAAATGTATACAAAATTTTGTGGATAACCAGAAAAGTCAAAGATATTGTGTTGCTGCTTTGGCTGAGCAAACACAAAAGGGAAGATCGAAATAGTCATAGTAAAGGTTTTAGAGGTCAAAATCTGGTATTTTCAAGAATTGGAATTTTGGGTACACAAGGCTAAGACACTCACTCATATCGATAGTGGGCGTAGGTGGCCTGCGCAGCTAAATTAGGCGAGGGTTGGAAACGATGGTCAATCTTAATGTATTTGCAATAAAGCTTAATGTCAGCGATATATAAAAATCCTTGCTCCATCCCAGGCTGTTTCCATTCGCAGGTCATGTTTTTCGGCGAAGTCTCGGACAAAGGTGATCAAAACACCATGGCTCGAGACCAGTCCTGCCTCAATCACTATAGACATTTCCTTGGTCAAAACTACTTGCAAATTAAATAGCAACTGTGGAGCCTGTGAAGAGCTGGAAATGTGGTGAGAATGTGAGTGAGTGAGAGAGGTTGAGAGTTGCAATATTGATAGTCAGGTGAGTGAAGATTAAGTAGTAGGAATGAGTGAGTTGAGGCAAAATGACCAGTGTGGAGCTGATTGAATGTGATTTGGTGGCAGTGAGAAAATTTGAATGTGACCAATCATTGGTGTCTTCTTTTTCAGATCAAAGGAAGTTGCTGAGTGGAGTATTCTGCCAAAAGATCTTCTATGGTTTTAAAGCAATATTTTTGAAATGCAATTTACAGTTGAGTGAGGTGACATGTTTACCCATTTTGTCCAATAAGCATTGTTTTCCACAGCAAAGACAGTACAAGAGTAATAGAAAGGTTATAAAGCATTGATTCATGAGTATCAAACTCAATAATAAAACAATAGTTACAGTAACGTGATCTTTGTATTCTTTCCAATAAACTTTATAAATGGTCGTCAAAAAAAATATAAAAAACAAGATTTTATTGTTAGAAGCTAAATAAATAAAAATAATAAAAAAATGGAAGACGACAAGCAAAGTAAGGAAAAACTTTTTTGTATTTGTCGTTATGATTAATTAACTGAAAATAATTTAGGTAGATTTCAGAGTTCGAAGTGAAAATATGAGATTTTCATGTTAAATGAAGTTAATTAGTGTTTTGTAATGAATGAGCAAAAAATTTATAACAAATAAAAATGAAATTAAATTGGTAATTAATATTTCACTGCACGAAAGGTCGACATTATTCAATTAAATAGAACAAAGTTTTCACTCAAAACACAGGAATAACTTGTCAGAATTTTTTCCAGTCTGTTTTAAATCACAGTAAGCTTTGCAAAGGACAGGTTCATCTGTAAATTTGAATCAAAATTTTGACCGGCAGGTATTTAAAAAAAATTGTCAGGCTGGTGACTATTAATTTATAAGAAGTTTTTGTATGAATAAAACCAAGAATTCCAACACTTCCTTCTACTTTGTTTGTTGTCGAGGGTAGGATAAGAGGAGAAACATGAGGAAGAGAGAAAAAAAAAAACGTAATTCATCCACCAACAGTAATTTACAACTAACACAAATGTGTATTCGTTCACTAGTTTTCGAGAAAATCGAAAAAGAAAAAAATTCTGGAAGATAAAACTTCGAGTTTACAGTTATGAGAGAACCACCTAAGGAACAGGACTGAAATTTTCACGAAAGGTTGTCCTCATATAAGATCAACAACTATTGTTTGAAAACATACTTTTTCTTACGGTGCAGCTGCGGACGCTGCTGCATTAGAGCTTTTCCTCCATCATTTCCATTCTTGGCCTAGTTATTCTACAGAAGAACTAAATTGGTTGATCATGTTTTAACCGTCTTCACCACTTTGTACACAGAAATTTCAAAGTTAATCTGGTATCACGAAAAGAGCATCTATATATTTTTGTTGAAAATGGGAAAAAAAAGAAAAAAAAACCGCCGCATCAAATCTGTTAGAAAAAGTAGATTTTTCAAAGACTGTTGACCTAAAATCACTCAGTTTAAAACTATTTCCACTTTCAAAATCAAAGAAAAATTGGACTTCATGGAAGTACCGTCTTGCCAATTCGCACTAACATTAGTAGTGTGTTACAATCAATTATAAAAAATACCGAGTGATACAAAAGTCGTGCAACCCAAACATTCACCTGTAAAAATTTGAAAAAAAGAGATAGAGGGCTGAAATTTTTCACTCTTGTCGGAGTGGGTTACTCGATTATTTATGCAAAATTTCAGCCATGTATCTATAGTAGTCTAATTTTGAGTAATTTTTGATTTTTAATTTCAATTTTTGTATTTGAGGCAAAACAAATTTTAAAAAATTTTAAGTGGCCAAAGTTTTCCAAAAATTCTGAAACTCGTCACAATTATGAAGGATGATTACTAGATTAAGCAGATAAAGTTTCACTTTCTTATCTCAATTTGTTTTTTTTTTAAGAATTTCTCTAGTGATCTGTACGCATAAAAAATGAATCAAAAAATTTTAAACTGCAAAAATTTTCAAAAAATTTTGAAACATAGGGCGATGATAGGCAAATGGTTACTCAATCATGTGATTATGAAACTTTTTGTACACATTGAATAAAAAGTTGCATACCCAAATAAATTTAACGAAACTGTTGACAAAATTCTGCTGTAAAGTGAAGTAATGTACCAAATTGCGGATCAATGGAGAGGATGAAATAAAATTTTTGAAATTTAAAAATTTTTTTTATTTGTTTTGAAAGCATGGTATAGACTATAGAAAAAGTTCTTAAAAAAACAAGGATGAATGTACTGAAGTGAAACTTTACCCATTTAATCAGGTAATCATTCTCTATTATTTTACCAAGTTTCAGAATTTTTTGAAAACTTTTACCATTAAAAGTTTTTCAAAATTTATTTTTCAAACATGGAAAAATTATAATTAAAAATCAAAAATTCCTCAAAGTTAGATTATTACAGATACAGAGCTGAAACTTTGCATGAATAATTGAGTAACTAACTTCTACAACCGCGCCAAGATTCAGCCTTGTATCTCCTTTTTCAAAATTTTTACATTTGAAGGTTTGGGTTGCGTGAATTTTGGGTTACCCGGTATTTGTTCCAGATTTTGTAGCTATCGGTTCAAAATTAAGCATTTTATAACAGTAATAAAGACAAAAGTAGCTGTACCTATCGGAAATACCACCTGACCGATCCACACCAAATTCAATGTGTCAAGTCCTTGGCCTAGTGCCAAATTTAGTACTAAATTTCGTGATTAGTGGACAGAAATTATAAACTGTACCGTGATAACTAGAAAATCCAATATACATGTATACCTACGTATATACCTGTACAAATTTCTGTTACCTACTGGTGCTAAAATTTTCCTTGGGTCATGAAATGAAAATCTTACCCACCTCCGCTCCAGGGGGCTAATACCGAATTGAAATTAATAAATTGATTTTCATAAAACCTATACTTTAAAAAAAGGAACCAACGTTGCATTTCCTACCAACGACCGACTACTTGTTATTGGTACTTACACACCATCACACACACACACACACACACACACAAACAGTGCCATTAGTTCGTTTCGTGTACAAAAGTACCACTTTTAAACAATTTCAACCTTTCATTATCCCGCAGGCGTAGCGAGGCCTGCAGCTGTCTTTTATTTTGCGAAATTATTTCAATAGAAGAGAAAGCGAAGAACGTGCTGCGGAGAATGTAGAATAACCTTCGTCCTTTTTTCCCTCCGACCTTCTCCTTCATCTCCTCCTCCCACTCGAAGCGAATTCAATTGTCGAAGATTCCAAGTCTGACTAGGACAAAGGACGATCACATTATTGATCAGCTGATCGAATCCTCTGCTGCAGTATTTGGGGGGGGGTGCTTTTTGTAAGGGTAGCACGAGGATCGTGAAGAGCTTCGTCTGGAAAAGAAAGAGAAAAGAATACCGTTTATTCATTCATTCTTATTTCTTTTAGCCCTTAGCTGTACGTCGCTACCTTATGTCGCGGTTGCGCCGTTTTAGTGTATTCTCTGTGTTAGTGTGTTGCATTATTGCATTTTAGAAATTAGACTAAATCCACACGTTTTATATAATCTTGTATCTTCTTTTGTGACTCTGTGTGCTTGACTTCAGCTTCAGAAATCCGCATATAGCATTGCTTTCATTTATTCTGCGTGAAGTATTTTCCTTCCGTTTGTGTATCTGCCATTTGTTTCAAATGTCGCTTTTTTTTTTTTTTTGGTATTATTTTCTTTTAATATTTCATTTGAATCGTTAATTTAATTTTTTTTTTTTTAAATCAAACGATGAATTTATTATATGCGGAAAACGTTACCATAAGTGGCGACAGCATTGTATACGAGCAAAAAGTTTACGAAAATGAACCGTTCGACGGCATCGATGTGTTGCTGCTTCTCGCTTTTGGATTCATTTTCTTCTTCGGATTGAAGACGCTCTTCAAGTTGGTGAAGTTGTCAAAAGGAGTATGCGACACTTACGGTATGCCACATAAGACCACCAACGAGAAGGTAATACACGAAATTCTTTTTCACTCTTTAAGTGCTTAAGGTACTGCCGACTGCTGTTCAGTTTGGAAATTTCACCGTATCAGTAGTCTAGAAGATCGAGTGAGTTTATTATTTGGGAATAAGAAAGTTGTGTACGTTACGAGAAGGAAGAACGAGAGAGGAAGGGAATCATGAATGTTTGTAAGATAGGCCACAGTCTTTTGGGTTTCGACCATACCTATACTTACGTTCTTGTTCTTCGACCTTCGTGTAATCGAAATTCGAAATACGCAGGATCGCGCTTGTTGATATTTTTTATCATTCGTTATTTCATTTCATTTAAATATTTAATGCAGAATTGCTGCGCGAAACGGGTGAACGTGTGTTACTCGAAAAGGAATTCGTGTAGGTAAATCTACCGCTTCTTCATCGGAAAGAATTATGACATGTGACTTCCTACTGACGATACAACTTATTACCCATTATTTGCGTAAATTTTTTACTCGGTTTGTACTATTGACCACGATTTCAATCAAGAATATGCCCTAGAATGTTGAAAATAAACTGAAAAAAAACTTCCGCTGTGCACACATATGCAAAAATGCCGTATTTTCGGAGAATCGAAAGTCCCATTTAAGAATAATCCATTTTTCTTCCCTATGTATAGGTCTTAGGCACAGCTGACGTCTGACGACTTGATTCGAAACAAAAATGTGCTCTCAATTCGGATATTTTTGATTTTTCTGCGTCAGTAAAGAAT
Source organism: Ericerus pela (assembly GCA_011428145.1). NCBI lineage: Eukaryota > Metazoa > Arthropoda > Insecta > Hemiptera > Coccidae > Ericerus > Ericerus pela. The sequence continues at coordinate 816,200 of WOFM01000249.1, forward strand.
ATCGGTGCTCGTCAATATTATTATATTTAGTACCATTACTATACCTACCTATTTCTCTATCTTAGAAAACGCATTTTATCTTGTCTTTGTACACTTACATAATTACTTACGGGAATTTACTCTGGAAAAATAAGTATCGGTATGTTTACCTACATTGAAAAACTATACTTTCGATGTTTCGTGCACCTATTTTATAAAATATACCTATTGCAAAAAAGTACCTAGGTACCTACTTGATTGATATCTCGCTATGTTAGATATTGTACGTCGGATTTCAATCCATAAATCGGATTCAGATGTTTAGGTGATAAATTCTGTAAATTTATATATTCTGTGTCATTGAAAAAAGTTTGAAGTCACTTACGCTCTCATATTCGTAGAATAATCCCCCGAAATCCCGATCCGATTCATGGATTGGGTTGAATTAGTCGCCAACGAACATCGCCATCTGCTGTGTTCGAGGGAATTATCTTCGGAATTGTAGGTATTATTCTTAATAGTTGTATACTTCCTCGATTATGATACTCAAGAGTTGAGAATAATTCGCATTCTGGTTTACCTATACTTCGTTTGAATCGAATTTCGTGATCGCTTTTTTTTCTTCGACACTTAAGTATTTGAACCCATTTCAAAGGTGCCGGAAATCGAAAAAGAGTTTAGACTAGCAGAAAAATTAATGTTAAAATGTGTTGATACTTTCGTAATTTTTGGAAGAATTTCGGACCTTTATGTTGCTCGAAATAGAAGATACTTTTTTGACTAACTTTTTTTTTCAACGACAAGTCGAGCCCTGCCACTTAAATTTTTATATTTTCTTTTCAAAAGTTCATTATTTGATTGGTGACGGGGGCGGAAAATTTTCTGGAACCAAGAGGCAATTTGTATCTCGCCGACCTTCACTTCCTAAGCTAGGAGACACAATATAAGAATGAGTCAAAAATTAGTACTCAAGAAACGCAACCTTCTATCTCCCCTCTTCTGTTCGGTTGTAATACGTTATGAGGAATTTTTCCTAGAATAAAAAATCAAGTATTCAGCTAAAATTTTTCGATTTTACTTGAAAAATTTATAAAAAATTTATAAAAAATTTATAATAATTACGTTGAAAATAAATTTCTTAATTTACGCTTTTATATACGTAATTATATGAAGTAAAATGCTGTGTGAAGTGAAACTTAGCGCATGATATCGCATACAGTACACAACACAGACACACTTCGCGATTGCAGCACTTTGGTAGTCCGAATAATATACTTTGTGAAATTGAAATTTTGAGCAAGTAGAATGAAAGCGTATGGAAAGGTTCTTCATTTTATGGAGTTTTATTGAAGTGATATTAGTGATGATATGATATTCAATTCATTTTTATTTGTTAACCTTGGGCAGCTCTTTGGGAGCTTAAGGAAGGTCCAACTTATAAATTGATCAAAAACTAGAACCCAACTTGCTCCCTCATTCCTATTAATATTGCCCTTTCTTATCATAAATTCGATGTTACTACCAGCTTCGCTTCGCCATCACCCTCGATTTGCAGTTCATGTTTTGTCATTTCGTGTGTCAAACTCCTTAATTCTCTCCCTCATACAAAATCAAGTGTTGCCAGGTTTTTGACACTGAAAAGCGCCAAAACTATTTCCAAAAATCGCTTGTATCGCCTAGCTGTATTTAATTCCAAAAATAACGGAGGCCACCTATTTTCCCTTTATGATATGATTACAAAGTACAATGAATTTCTTCTTTGCTCACCTTCTACTCATAGTTAAATATGAAGTAACGTAAATATGAATTTAAAACCTTATCATTATTATGTTCTTCGATATGTTTTACCATCAACTATCGATACTGTGTTAACATATACATGGATTTCCTCATAACTGTTTTATCAATGTTGAATGAAATATCGATATTTCGATGTGTCATGAGAAAGCTATGTAGTTTGTATCAATATATTATTGATAATCGGTGAAAAATTTAACAAGCAAAAACAACATTAAACGCTTCCAGTGGCATTGCTTGAATTGTTCAAAATTGCCCAGGTAAGAGCCCACTCACTCGTGGTCATTTTTAGGTGCCTGATGGGTTGCCAAAATCGCCCCTTCGGTGATTTATCACCTAACCTGGCAACACTGTTTAGTGGCACGACTAAAAGGTGTGCTCTGGAGAAAAGAGATAGATATATGGTAAATATATTATATAGAGAGGGAGTGAGAGATCCGTTATTTCACCAAATGCGTACAGAGGAGCAAGGGTGTAGCTAGAAAAACTAGTTTCATCAAAGTAGAGATTAGCTAGGGGGTGTTAACAGATAGTTATATAACTAGGAATTTGCCCCATGGGGACTAGTCAATATGTCGCCCTCACCTGCAATATGGCTGTACTCAGGATTTATCTCTGGAGGGGGTTTTATAGGGTGACAAAACAATTATTTCGCCAGCGGAGTGAGAAAAAATTATTTTTGGTGTTTTCTAGGTTCTGAAACATTCATGTATGGAAGGTTGTTTTTGTTTTTGGATAGGTGGGGGAGTTTCCAATGACTCCGGTGGATACGTGAGGCCTTGGCCCACAGTGTAATTATTGCATGTAAATAGATTGAAAATTAATTTCCATTTACTAATTTTTCTACTCCTAAAACTCTACTACCTGGGAACGAGTACTCCCTTACTTCTCTAGTTGCGCCACTGGTAACAAACAAACTCGAAAGTTCAGTCAAAGTCGATTTTACTGGTTGTGTAAAAGGCATTCGTTGAAAATTTTTTAATGAAATTATCATAAAGAAATGTATAATATTTTAAAGAAAAAAAATTAACTGTACTCCGCTTATATTTAATATAAATTTTAGCTTTCTCAGTCAAAAATAAATAGATTTTCTTTGAAAACCCGCTTAAAAATCATGCTGGGTAGCTTAACTTTTTTTATTTCTTCATTTCTACATATCAACGATATTCAGTATTAAGATAATATCCACATTTTTTTATATTTTAGCTGGCTTGTTTTTTCGAAAATTCAGGGGACAATTGCCCCGCTCTGCCCCATGCTGATTACGCTCTTGCTGAGGAAGTTATATGTTTGGCATGTCCATCTCCGGAACTAACGGAATTTTGTTCGCCCTTAACAAGTGTCTTACTTTATAGATATTAATGAAAGTAGGCTCAAAATATCCCTGACCATCCAGAGTATGTCCGAGGCTATTGATATTCGAAAGTTATGAAATTAGAAGGGTGTGACCGAAGAAAATAAGAATTTAAAGATTGAAAAAATTATTTTTATAAATTTTGTCATGTCCACCAATAGAAGCTACTCAATCAGATTAACGCAGTGTTTTTTTTTTTTTAATCAAATTATTTATTTATTTATTTATTTATTTTTTCGTTCGTTTCATTAGTCTTTATACCGGCATGAGTAGGTAAATGTAAATTATGAATTTTTGTGAAAATTAAGAACTTTATCCCCAAAGGGACTAGAGACTTCAACATGGCTTGAAAATTTCCTCTCGATCTGTTAAGCAGTTTTGAACTTATGGGCATGTAGTATTGAGGATTTATCCTGGGAGAGGTTTTACAATATTGGATACACCTATTTCGTGAGCAGAGCAAACGAAAAAATTTTTGAAGTGTACGTATTTTTCACTTTTTCTTTATTTTAAATCTTTGGCCTGAGAGAATCCTTACCTCCCGTCAGGCCTGAAAGAAACGTATTAGTTTGAGTTTTATTAATATACGTAAATAGATAGATAGGAATGTTTCCTACTTTTCAGTCAATGTAAGATTAGATTAGGAAAGTGGTTTATTTAAATGATTTGTCCAGTTTCGATATTTTGTCTTGTCAACACTTTAAACCTTTTCCAATGATACCCGAATTATAGAAAAATTGATCGATAGTTTCTGTGCCCCCCTCCTCGGAGGCACGCATCATTATACATAACATTAAGAGAGATGCAAAAGGTAACACTTGTCTATCTGATTCTTCAAATTAATGGGTTGGTCAAGTAATATGATTTTTATTTTTAAATACAACCGCTTCACGGTGCATCCTTTACGAAGAGGCCTAAGTGCACGAAGTACTTAAATTACTCATTTCATAAATTTAAATTATGATTTTATTTTTTCATTTGTTTTCTTCCATTAAACAGGTGAAACGCGTTGAAAATCTTTTTCAACATCTTATGACGTGCAGCAGCGGAATACGGTGTCCACGAAATGACTGCTTATTGTTCAAGCTTATCTTTCACGATAATTTTTTTGTATACAAAAACAAAAACAACAGCAACAGTAATAGCAAAAGGAGTGACGATATTAATAATGACGTGAAGGATGGTAAAGTTGGCGACAATGACAGTAATAGTGGCAATGGCAGTGATAGTAGCAGTGATAATGGAACGGAGAGTGGAAGTGATAGTGCCAGTGCAAGCGATAGTGACACCGATAGCAGCCGTCATAACAAAAACAACGACAATGTCGGCAATGTGAAGAATGGTAAAGTTGACGACAACGACATTGGCAGTAATGGGAGTAGTAACAGCAATAGTGGAAGTGATATTGCCGTTCCCAAGGATAGTGACAGCGACAGCAGCAGCGATTCGGATAGTGATCGTCGCAATTGTGAAATTACCGTCAAATGCAACTCCAGTAATTCTGAAGATAGTTACTCCAAGCTCTTTGATTGTAAGTAAATTTTTATTATTTTCAAAGTAGATATGTGCCTATAATTATATAAGCATATCTAGGCAGAGATGGAAAGCTGAATAATAAAGCTTAGGCTTTTGGCTTTAGCTTGTGTCTCTGAAAAATACAGCTTAGCTTTTGGCTTTTGATTATTCATTTTAGCTTTTAGCTTTCATCTTACTTGAGTGAAAATCGTTAAGCTTACAGCTTTTACGGAATCTTTTTTCAACGTTAGCATTATTCTTTTGCCAAGACCCTGTCTGCTGTGGAAACCAGATAATAATTAATAAATATCCTAAAAAATACAGCTTAGTTATTGCCTTTTGGCTTAAAGTGGTTCAGATATGGCTTTTGCGTTTTGCTTAATGAAGGAAAAATGGTTCAGCTTTCGATTTAGAGCTGGCTGTATTTTTATTTCTTAACATTAATTCTTTAGGTTTGATAACATTTAAATAATTAGAATTGGCTATTTACCCTGAAGCAAAATGAGATTTAATTATAATAAAATTATTGAGAGTTTTTAGGTGGTTTGTAATGTTTAATTTAGATCAAACCTGAAATAATTGGTCTGAATTTTTGGAAAGATTTTAAAACAATAGAAAAATATTTTACCATTACTGATGAGTCGAAATGAGAGGTATTTCTCATTAGGTACAATTACTGAGTAAGAAAAACATGTTTCAAGATGTCCTTATGCAACATTTCAGTCTTCTTTTTTACCTCCTTATATTCAAATATTATATGAACTCCAAAGTTACTATTGGTGAGAGTTTACTCATTCACTGTGCTATTGATAATCGGGATGTGGTTTCAAGTTTATTGTACGTTAGTGAGATGAAAACTCTGCCATGTCCTGTGCTCAAACAATTGATAACAAAGGTACAGCTGTTAGTCATTGGTAGAATGAGTGAGAAGCTTTTAAATCTCACTCAGAACTTTGGCTCAACAACATTGTGATTGGTTGTTTTTCCCAGTTCTTCCATATTTTTTTATTTGTATCCTAAATTGAACTGTTAACTATTCAAATCCAGCGTCGCCCTCTTGTAATCTTTGGTTGCAATAGAGATGTCTAGTTCAAATCCCACGGATGGAACATTTTACCATTTTTTTTTTTTTTTCATAAGTTTATTTTTAACGATGTTCTATAAGAGTTTTTATGTTGATTAAAGTATGTGGTTCATTTGTGGTATAGGTGGTGGAATCTTTTGGTCAGATGCAGGGAGCTAGTCTATGGTATGCTATTTTGGGGTGTCGATGGCAAGGGGGAAAGAAGGTGGGGCAAAGCCTCACCTCCTGGAGACCACCCTGCTATGCATTGGCCAAGGCCCCCTGCATCGACTGAAATATCCCTCTACCGGTAATGTGCTGGCAGGTATAGAATCATGACTTCACATAAGAAAAATATAAAGTAAAAACAACCACAATCTAGTAAGCAGCATCCTGAGTGAAATTTTGACACTTGTAAACAAGTGCAAGCATAGTAATGTCAACTAAAATTCTTTAGTTATTTCTACTACAACTTGAACTAATAGAACACTGAAGAAACAATTTTCCTTTCCCTTCACAATTTATTGTTAGATCAATGATTTTGATTTTCAAATGTAGATTCATTGAATTTGGGAAGGGGGCTGAGGACCTTATTAGTTTGTTGCAGATAAAAATGCAACAGAATATGTGAATTACATTATTATGGAGTTTATAACACTTGGAAAAACTTTCGATTGAATGACCTGTGAATTTTAAAGTTGACCTATCAATTAAGAGTGAAATGTTAAATTAAAAAAATTTAAACGTTTAGCATTTATTGCACAGTTGAGGATACATTGGAAATGATTTTTTCTATTGAAAATCTACTTATTAATCTTAGTGTTATGGAACAATCTGGGGATTGGGGTGGATATGTTTTTTGTTTCATAACGTAAGCAAAATTTGGGCCCTAATAACCCAAATTCCTGTATATATATATAAAAGCTAATTTTTTTAGGTATACGATCAAAATATTGGGCTAAAAAAGATACAAATACACAGTGTATTAATATTAACGTAAATTGGAGTGAGACTGAGAGGAAGATTGATCTAAAAAAATAATTAAAATTAGGGAGTAGTGTGATCTGAAAAAGAGAAATAAGAAGGTACAATATATAGCACAATCCGCAAATGCTGCAAACATGAGTAAGAAATAAGCAGTGAAAATATGAGAAAAACAGGGAAAAAAATTTGGGCATTGAAAACATTGCTAGCTCTCTAATTTACAAAATTACAAGTCTAGGAATTTTTTTGAAATCTACTGAATTTTTTTTCTCCTGTTTGAAAAAAATCCACTGATTTTATAGGCGACCAATCTGGCAGCACTACTACGTACTTATACGAACACTCGAGAAAGCCTTCTGACATGGTGCGACCTATCTGGCCCCACCTACATATTTAAAAAATTTCATTCTTCATTTAACCAGAATTCACTATAATTTATTCATTATTTATTCCAGGCAAAACATAACCAAAATTGATCAAAGAAATCTCTATTCAAAGAGATTCACTTCACGTTCACACAAACACACCAATAAGAAAAAGATATGTTATTTTAAAAATTTTTATCAACCCCCAGTTTTGAAAATAGCCATATTTATCATTTAATCTCCCTCATGTACAAACAAAAAAAATGGATATTAGTCACTGAATTTTAATTTTGCCCGGTAATTTACATAAAATTCGTTTTAAAGGAGGACATCAAATTTTTTTCCTTACTTTTTCTGTTTTGCATGAGAATTTTTGCAAAAATATGATTTAGTAATAGACTTCAATATACCGGTGTGTCCAATCAAACCGCAACATAGCAGCCCTAATGTAAAAATTGGCATGTTGCGGTTTAATTTGACACACCTGTAGTACTGTATGCATTTAGGATAGGTGTGTTCAATCAAAACGCAACATTCGAATACTCAATGTTTCAAATTACGCATTCGTATCAGGAAGATAAGAATACAAATACCTATGTTATCGAGGGAAAATACGACTACAAAAAGAGAATACCCAATCCTGTAACTGTTTATTGCGTAAGTTTGAAGTGCTTGCATCAGAAAAAACATGTTTAAATTTGAGTTTTAAAAATGGTTGTGTGCACCATACAAGAAAAAATATGGTTTGTTACAAAATATTTGAGTGGTTCCTCATTGCGAGAAGTAAGTAGAAAATTTCACGAGACATTTCCCAATCGCCCAGTACCAAGTATGACTACAATTTTGCGAACAATACAAAGATTTCAAAGTACAGGAAATGTTATCTATGAAAGAAAAAGAGTCCCCATTCAGCGTGTTGCCCCAGATAGTGACCTTTTAATACTGGCAGCCATTGCATCAAATCCTAGGACAAGTACTAGGGCAATAACAAGGTGGCCTATCACATTCTGCAGTTAGTAAACGCCTTCGGAAATTGGGATTTAAAAGTTACCACACTTCCATTCATCAGGAATTGCGTCCTGGAGATGTGGAAAGGCGAATGCAATTTGCAATGATGATGCTTGAAAGAGGTGAAAATGATCCCCATTTCTTCCATACTATTTTGTTTACTGATGAGTGCACTTTTTCTTGCAACCATGCGCCAAATTAGCAAAACTTTTGTATTTGGGTCCAAAAAAATCCAAATAGCTTGTAAGAAGCACACAGCCAATATCCAGGAAGTAGCAATGTGTGGGCAGGCATTGTTGGGATTGATGGCACATTAGATGGAACAAAATATGTGAATCTTCTGGAAACTCATATCAGCATACTTGTAGAAGAATTAAATTCTGACGAAGCCTTCTGGTTTATGCAAGATGGTTGCCCAGCTCACAATTTTAGACTGGCACGTAATTTTCTTGAAGAGGCTTTTCCTGGACAAGTAATTGCAACCAATTCACCATCATTTGATTGGCCGCCTAGATCTCCTGACCTAAACCCCTGTGACTTTTTCTTGTGGGGTCATGTGAAATCTTTCATTTACAAAGATGCACCTTATCCAACTATCAATGCTCTACGTGATGCTCTTCAGCAGTGTTTTGCCACGATCAGTCATATTCATGTCCGAAATGTTATCAATAACTTTGAACTAAAATTACGTCATTGTATTGCTGCAAATGGTGGTGTGTTTCAGCACCTTGTATCATAAAAGAATTTGACAAGTTGTTTGTAATTAATTAGTTATTATTTGTTGAATACAGTATCTTTTTCTTTCTTGTTAATGTTGCGTTTTGATTGGACACACCCGGTATACATATGTATTTTATGTCATTAAAGAAATAAAGTTGCCTATTAGGTATTGTACCCAAATTGACGAATTCCAGGAAGAATTATGATTTCTTTGTATCTACTCGTGAGCGTAGCAATAAAATTTTTAGCGATGGCTAAACTTTTTAGAAGGGAAAAACTATTTTTTTTTTTGTATTTTATTTTTAAATGCAAATTTCAATTTTTTCCACTAAATATTTAAAACAAAAAAATAAATCTTATTTTTTCAAAATTTAGGGGGCAAATGCCCCTTCCTGCCCCCTGGCTATGACCATGATGTACCTACTTGTTTATCAATTCCGTTTCGTACACAAGGATTTAAATATTTATTTTTTCATTACTGTAATCAAGTGTATGTCAACAACTACCTACCAGTGAATTAAGAATTTCGAATTGCACTTTCCGGACATTCACTCATTTAATCGGTATATGTCATCATCCACCGCATTTCGGTGGTGAATGAAACGTAGAAAAAATTTCATATTGAAATGTTCCAGTCCGAACTCAATCCGTGCAGACTACCATACGATAGTGAAACTGCTTTTTTTTCGTCCTTGAAATAGCATTAGCATTTTCTTTCCACAAAAAATTTTAATATCTATTCGTAATCCTGATTGATTTCAGCTGAAAGATCCTCGGTTATGATTTGAATTGATTTTCATCCAACTTAATATCATAGATATATTATCTCGAAACGACTAAAACTTATCAAAAAACTTCCGTTTGAATATTGTTAAACAAACCTTATCATTGAATATTACAGATTTACTTTCATAGTAAGTCAATCCAGAATGAAGAGTCGAAGTTTATGCTTTGAAATAAAACTTTGGCTGGAATATTTGTTTTTTTATTTTTTATTTTTATGGGGAATTCATTTTTTTTAATACTTTGGTGAAAAGGGCAGAGGATATCTTCATCTTTTTCGAGAAATCCACGTGCCTCCTTGCAGAAAAGGGAACTCGCATTCCTTATTTTTGAGTAGACCGAAGAATTGAGTTTCAGTATTATTTGAACGCTGCGCTTTTTTGCCGTTGAACTTGATTTTTACGGCGAATTTTTCTTGTAACGAATAATGTTTCACGTTTCTAGTAACAAATTGCTGTGAACCGATCACTTTGAAGACAGCGACACCCGAAAAGCAAACAAGTGAATCGACAAACGAAGAGAGAAAATCCTATTCTGATAGATTTGGAGAGTGGCCGCCAATGTGTAAAACGAGATTCACAGATTTTGTCAGCATGCTTTACGAATCGCATTCGTATGACTGGTAATAATTTTCTAGAATTAAAAATTGCATGCGCCTCTGGCGAAGTATTTTCGTTCCTGTATGTGCAGAAGTGTCATGCGTTTACAATTTTGGAGGCCTTAAGGATCACCTTTGATGCCTCTCTCAGACCGTAGATGTAAATAGGGTTTTAAAAATGTGGGGAGGGATGATACTGCCTCTTACTCCTTTTAAAAATTACTTACATATTTCGGTGGACCTCGTAGTTGCACCTATGTCGAAAATCGTGTGAGGTTTTTGCATTATGCATCATCCCATATGAGGGAACATGCCTCTGAAAATATATGAAATTATTCGTAGAGTATTCACTTGTTATGTCATCCAGCTAATATCCGCATTTTTTTAAGGCGGGTGACTATGCAAACGTGTATTCTGAGAGCAATTCTTATTGTTTATGGACAGATAACTGCACCAAATTATGCAACTGTGAATTTTGATAATTCAGTGAATCTCTATATTTTCTAAAATTTCACGCCTAAATCTTCCCCTATAGTGGGAATCACTGTTGTAGAGGCTTTTGAGCAATTTAAGTTTTTGTCTCTCTGTCTCTATCTTTAACTGCATGGGTTATTACCGCCATATTTTTAATGATTTGGGTGGTGTCTCCTAACCCTCTCTTAAAAAGTGACCAACTGTTGCTTGGTGTTTGACATTAAATCGATCCATTACGATTGGGTTGCGTTTAAATCTGATATTTATTGAGATAACTCCAAATTTTACGTGGAAAAGTGAAATTATTCGTCGTTACCTCGAATCAAAGTCTATGAAAAAACCAGCGGAAATTTAAATCGATTTAACATGTAAAATTATGTAGAATATTTTAGACAAGTTGATGCACTCGGATAAAAAAATGGTTTCAAAAGTCACAAGGAAAATTTTATTTCACTAAGTACCTAAGCGCTAGTGTCGTTTGCGATTCATATTCCCTTTATTTTGAAGAGCAAACGTGTGTGCCTGCTGGTAGGATAATTTGTCCCTACTAAAAAATGGTACCAGTTTTATTAGGCCTACATTGGCTTTATGGGAGTGCGTCAACTTGTCTAAATAGTCTATATAACTTTATTAGTATGGTTGTTGGTCATTAATATATTAATTCTCGTTTCCTCAAAATATGCATTTAAAAAATTCATATTGCGATTTTGAGCAGTGTAACAAAGTAGAAGTTTATCTGTGAGTAGTTCTTTGAATCAGCATGGCTCATGAAAAGAACAGCAATTTTTTCGAGTTTTAACTCTAATTTCAGCTGTAGATTTTTCGTAATTGTTTCAAAATAAGTCCATTTTATCCGATTTTCGAAGACTCATCTTATCACTTTCTGTTAGCTGTAAAGTATTACTAGAAAAAATGTGGAACAGACTTCATTAAAAAGCCTTAAGCAGAAGAATAGATTACGTAACTATACTCTTATTTAGTTCTTCCACAGAAGGGAATCCATTTTGGTAGAATGGTAGGTGATCCTAATTTGTATCGACTGATTTTAGGTCAAATTAAAAGTGAAAAAAAGTTCAATTACATCGCTAATTAGGGAGAAAGAATGAACCGGTTTAAAATTTATTTTGATTTGGCTAATTTTCATTATTGCAGGGAACAACCGGATACTTTTATGGTCTTGGAGTTGGAAAATGTCACGGGTCTGCGTTGTACAGAAATACAAAGGTGGTTCAGGAATAAGCAAGAAGAAAACATCAAAGTAAAACCAGAAGTTGGTAAGTAAGATGAATATTCCCTACTGTAGGTAGAATATTTGAAAATTAATCGACTGATCGTAAGTATAATGGATTAAGTCATCTGCAGTGCAGTCATAATTCCATCAGATAAATTAGGATTTTTGAACTGTACCGGAATTTTTATCTGTTCTTTGTGTTAATATTTTATCCTTTTTGTAACTATTTCATGCGTGAGATCATTGTCTTAATTTTCGTATTTTGCAGATTTTTGTCATACAATTTTTAAAACTCATTGAGAATTCAAAGAAAATACTTATAAGTAGTTGTAATTTGTTTATTTATTTCCTCGCCTCAAATTATCATTTTCAGTTGAATAAATTCTAAAAACATTGTTTAGAATCTCTACAAAACTCTGAAAAAGGTGTTTTAGAGTGCAAAAATTGAACTTAAAATGAATTAAATTGAAATAAAAACAATAACTTGGCCTTTATTAATTTTTGACATAAAATATCTTTCAGACCACATATCATTCCAAAATTTTTGATAAAAATGGGAGTCACAAAGTAACCTTCTAGATTTAGCATTGTGGGGATGTAAACTCCTATTAGGCAGTCTTCCATCAGCAGTGGTTTAGTCACACAGACATGTTCACTGCTTTGTTTGATTCCTCATGCTAGCAGACCCACTTACAATTACCGTGATGTGATTTGAACATGCAAGCTGTGCTACATTCTTTTCTACAGAGTGGACAGAACTGCAGGATTTATCAGGGTTGCCCTACTAATAGCTTTTATGTAGTTGACTGCTATAAGTGTTGCTGGTTGCATAATACTTGCATCTTTGATTGCAAATACTAAAGGAGAGTGAAGTGGGGATGTAAACTACTATTGGGTCATCTTCCATCGGCAGTGGTATGGCTGCATAGACATGTGCACCACTTTTGACTGTGGGTCGTTGGTTTCATTCTCCATGCCAGCAGACTCACAAGCATCTAAAATTTAACCATGAGTTGCCGTGTGAAGACAACAAGGTAGGCAGACCTGAGGAAGCAGAGAGCTTGCAGCTGAATCTACTGACAAGGCACCTGGTGGTGAGTCCTGGAGGACCATTTGCCTTGATTTCAAGAAACATATTCTACGCCTTTAGTTGCAACATGGGGATTGAAGGTATAACCTGTGGTGAAGTAGAGAGGTAAAGTTGAGAGTTCATTAAGAAGGGGAGGTGCCTGGAGGCAGAGCTTTGTTAGGTGCTAAGTCTAGGAAGTTTTTGTGTAGGCCTAATATAATATTTAAGAACATTTTTTTGAGATACCTTACTAATTTCCTTTTTTAATTTGACCATTCTTCAATCCACTCTGTGTTCTTTGGGACCTAAAATATGGTAATTTTATTTTTTCTGTATCATATGAGTTTTTTTTTTTTTTTGGGTGCCTGCTAGGTTTGAATTTTATATTCATCTATTTTATTTGCTTACTTACCTACTTATATTTATTTAGGTTTAGAATTAGGTATATTTGCCAACTGCCGATTTTTGTGGTAGATATATAAGTACGTATACTTACTTCTGAATACTTGAAATAATTTTTTTTATTTGTAACTGGAAATGTTTCTCTATCCTCTTAAAATAAAATGCTTAGCTGGCATGACGTAGTGAAATGAAGATTCTGGGAAGAATTTTCAGTCATTAATTTTGTGAATGCTCGTCGTTAGCTATTACTTAGGAAAGGAGTTGAGTTTTTTGTGATAGTCTGGGTAAGGCTTTGAACCAAAAAATCGAGAGAAGACCCCACACAGCATTCCAATACACGAAAATATCAATGGACTAAAAAAAATAGTTCATCATACTCCAGATTAGAACCTATGACTCTGCTATTCTAAGTTCCTATTCAATCACTGAGCCACGGCAATAACTGGTCAAATTGTTTTGTCATAGATATACAATCACTTCTCGTTTCTTTCACAATTATATGATTTAAAAATAAGTATGTTAGGTGGCAAAGTACCAATCTTTAGGTAATTTGGAAGACGAATGAAAGAAGAACTGTTTCCAAGAAGAATCATTGAACTATTTTCTTGTATATACTCTCAATCATTGAAAATATTTGTGGATTGACATAACAATTAAACTACATAAATTTTTTTCCATTACTTCCTCTCTTGTATTTTCGAATAAAATTAATCATCCATTGATTAATTAATTATAATACGCCTAACTTTATGTTGCTAATTTTTGAATTCTACTAATTTTTTAAATTTATATTTTTAGTAGCTTCGTGTGGTCGCAGCGTGCAGTTGGCTAGCATTGATATCAAAAATTGTGGAGAATGCCAAAATAAAGTTTGCAATATCTCTGTTGATGACCATCCTCCTGCGAAAGCCTTATTTGAATTTCTCTTCAAAAGCACGAACTGGTAATTCGATTGAAATTTGATTTTCTGTTCCAATTACAATTGTCAGATTTTTTTTTTGATTTTTTTCAAGGAAATATTTTTTCAATTTTATGTTATTCAACTACTGTCTAAAGAGGATTAGTTCATAAATTATTTACATTGGTATGCATTTAAAAATATAAAATAGGCTGTCTTCAAGTGTAGTAATCACTGTGAATTAGGAAAAATATTGTTTAGGCCAGAACCTAACTTTCTCATACAGTTGCTAATTTTAATTCCCAACTGCCAATTTATTTTTGTTTCAAATTCCTCAAATATTTGTGAGGAATTCTGATGAAATTAAACAAATTTTCGTCTGTTTCTTATGTATTTTTTGTAAAACAAACACAGAGATGAAAAAAAAACAAATGTAGATGTGACAAAAGTGTAGATTTTCTCTCACTAGGGCGTAGATAGATCTGTCGTAAGGAGGGGGTTTCACACATTTTCAGTGATGTCTTTTGACCTTATCTCAACAAAAAACCACCAAAACTGGTAAAAAAACACAATTTTTAGAGATTGATCTTTTTTTTTTCTTTTCTTAGAGGGTACAGACTCCCAAAACCTCCTCTTATGTACGTCCTTGTTCTCATGAGAATGAGATGAATCATGAAGTATTCCCAAATATGTTCCAAAAAAAATTAATCAATAAATGAATAGTTGAACTTGAGTATTTATCATTTATTATTTCAGGAAACATCCTACTGATCATATGTTGAAGGTTGTGAAAGAGGTTACTGGACGAAGATTCCGAGTTTTGCGAGAAATATTTAATCAAATGAGAAAAGATGACGATTTTCAAAAACTTACTGGTAATTTAGCATATAGATGGTTAAGTTTTTTTTAGTTTTTTTTTCGTTCTCATAATGTGATGTTGCTTTCGATATGAGTCATGGTTATGCGCCAGATTGGCAAAGATGCATGATTTGGTCATCATAATTGTCACATTTATGATGCAATATACATCGTAAAATTTACTTTGAAACATCTTCACTATGTTTCATTTTTTATTATGTTGACCCAAATGGCACACAATAACTACAATTTCTTGCAAAGAAACACTGCATCAATATTTGCAACATTCGCCCAATAATCTGAAAATGCTTACTGAAACATCTCTGAAACGTAATGAAATTAGTGTGACTCGAAACATTTGAGACATATGGTTTTAATAATGATTCACCCAAGTTTTGTCTTATCAAAAAAGAAAAAAAAGAAAAAAAAAGTTGCGAGTTCTGCTGAGGCTGTACTCATGAAGGATTTATGTGTAAATATAAAAATATGAACAACTTACAACTTCTACATATTCTTACGAAATCTAAGTTAATAGTGTGGTTTTGTGTGGGTGCAATGCGCATGCACACAACCACACACCTGTACGTGATGTAACACACACAAATGAGAGTTACAATTGTCAGAGTTACACAAATCTGTCATTTATCCCATAACATAGATGGAGCACTAAGATGTTTATCCATCATAAAAAGGAATAAATAATGTACGTGTAATTTACAGTTTTTATCTGCAAAAGGATATATACATATTTTGAATCTTCAATTTACTTGAGGCGATCCACCCCTCTAAGTGAGGTGCAGTCTTTGTGAGCTTTTTATTGCACGCTGTGTATTTCACTGGGTATCTATTTCTCTCACTCCTTCCTCTGAAATGTTTCTGAAACATATGCGAAACACTGATGAAGCATCTCAAATTTATGTCCTTTGGTAATAATGAGAAGGAAGTCGCTGCAAAGTATCCTTCATTGAAACATTTTTGTATTATGGCAATTTTTTTTTTTGTAAAATTGCAGTACAGCTTGCATTTTTATAACTGTGATAATGTTTCAGTGGTACAAATGCTGCTTTTCCAACGATTTTAACAATCTGATTGGTTCAATTTTTGAATTTTGAAGCATTATTCCAGTTTCGGTATATAATCCGCAAAAAATAAAAAAAATAAAAATAATGAGATTGATGTAACGGTCAAAAAAGCTGTTAAAGTACTGGAAATTAACCTCTTTAGGTGTGGTTACACTTCCTTTAAGTAAAACAATATTGGAAGGAATATTATTATTACTCAAGAATTAAATTGAGTTTCTAAATTAATTATTCACAACTATTGTGGACCTTAAAATCAAGAAAGACTTTAAATAAAATTCAAATACATAGTAAGATTCAATGTTCTATTATAGAAATAATGTGTGCACAAAACAGTGCAATATTCAAGACAACTTGGTAAAAGGGCAGTGCTAAGACTGAGAGAATGTATAGTACAGTAAAATTATTTTATTATAAACATGAGTTTATATACCGTGTCAAGGTTTACAATTTTACATGGTATTACATTAGAGAAAGTTAATTTTTTGAATGTAGCTTGGACACAATAAGATTATGAGCCCTAGGGTGATAAAAAGCTCAATGCTGCCCTGCCTACAGGCAAAACGCATATTTTTGATTTGGTTGTAAACAGAAAAATCAGTATAGCTGAATGATCTTGGGTACCTTCATCATTTTATAAATTACAAATATCGGCCATTGTAATGTCAAGTGCTGGAAAATTGAATGCAGAAACCAGGGGTGAAATAAAGTTTTGATTTTGTCTCTGTTACTTATTAAGTTACTAACAAAAAAATGGTTTTGTGATTGGTGCTAGTACTAAATTGTTGGATAGTTTGTTATTGTTTCCGGTATTGGTAGCATTGCCGATTTTGGTTCTGTTCTGTAACATTATCAAACTATTCATATTTTGTTATTGTTATTTTTGTAGTATCGTTACTCAAATTTTCGGCTCTTTAACGCTGCAGGTTAGTAATGTTACTACCAGTACTACCAGATCAAAAAGCTGCCTAATCTGCAAATTTAAAATAAATAAAATTTTCAAGACATAATAATAACTAGTAGGTCAGTACCAAGATTACAAAATAATTAACTTCTTCATATTTTCACTTCATTCAATCCTCCCCAGTTCGTTACATCATATTGACAATTTCATATTTCTGGCGTTCGTCTTGTATTATTTTATTTTAAATTAATTAATTAATATATTTTCAAAATCTTAATCATTGTTGCGTCGTTATTAAATAGTTCAGAGTTCAAACTTCTTATCCAAGCAAAAACTGTGCATAGAAAAAAAGAAAAAAATGCACATAGCTGTTTTTTTAATGCCCTTGGATGATCATGCTCACATAAAAATCTACAAATACCTAGAAAACAATTGATATGAAAATGGAAATGAAAAAAATGACAAATGATCTCAGGAAATACGTTTAAAGATGGGTTTATATCTGCTAATTTTTCAATTGATGTCAATAAGTTTAAGTGAATTTTGACTTTGAGAAATTAAATAATTATATGATAAGTATGAATTTATTTTCAAAGGAACTATCGACCTTCTAGGTTTATTGAAAATATTACCATAAAGAATACTTACGAACAAAGTAAATAAATTAAAAATTAATTAGATTTTGCAAAAATACATCTCCCATTTTAAGCTCCGTTCAGAAGCAAAAAATTAAAATGTGTATAAAATTTAAGGCCAATTTAAAGCCATTCAAAGGAGAGGTAATTTAATATTTATATTTATTCAATACCGAACATACCAAACATATAAAAATACATTGTGAAGTCATTAAATTTCTGTTTAAGCACAACTGAATTAGTCTATTCCCAGAAATGAAAAGTGTTGACATGAGCAAAATTTCAATTTTTCAAATAAATACAGAAATGTCATGGCGCAAATCAAACTTCCTAAAACTTAATTGCAACTTACAGAACAAACCTAAACTTACGAACAGAAGACACATCCAGTGAAATTCTAAAGAGAAGTTTTTACTCATGAAAAAATGTGATGAACCATTTAATTCAACTCACTTTCCATGAAATATTGTTTAGTTATTCAATTTGTATATCGTTTTAATCATGAAATTTATAAGATGCCTCGAAAACTAAATGTTCGAATCAGATAAAATTTTTTTTGTAACATTGATATATTATAGTCTAATATTCTGTAAAACTTCAACTGAAATTGTACATTCATTCTCAAAATATTACTGAAATTTTGTTTAAATAAGTATTGAATTATAGCAAAGGAAATAAGGGGTTTTTTGGTAGAAAAATTAATTTGTACATGAAATTTTGCCCAAAATTCCATCTTGGCTGTAGAATTAAGGATCCGTCGAGTCCGTGAAAATTCAGGTGTTGGAACATTGCCTAGGGGTAGAAGGTGGGGGAAAAATTCGGAAAATTTCAATGTCACAAATTAGGTCGTGTGCGATGTTGTCATCTATGTATTTTTTTACGCTGAATCGAATGAGATCAACCGCAGGTTGCTAAAACTAATAGTTTCCGATTTATAGTGAAGTTTGTATTGAAAAACCAGATTTTTGTCAGTAACAACTGATAAAAAAAATATTGATTTGAGGAAACTTTCAATTATCTCAATTATCTTTCGATGGATTATATTCATTCATGCAGAGTATTTTTCAAATTGAGGATAAATTATAGTTTTCTGGTTAGTACCAATTTTATATTAGAAAATGTAAATTTAATCGGGAAAAACTTGGTTTGGAAACCAAGATAACTTTGAAATTATTAGTCTTACTGACCTGCCATTAGTTTCATTCGATTTAGCACTAAAGTAGAATATTACGCACCAAGGTTCAAAAGTGATTGTTTACATGTAAGAGGAAGTATGCAAAATGAATGTAGTGAGTGAGCAATTACAGAGTCATTTAAACTCACTTTGAATCTTTTTCAGGAAGATATGTTTTACAATTAATAATATAAAACAATGTAGGTAATCATTAATTAGCAATTTCAAAGAGAAAAAACTAATGAAAATAAACAAATATAACTATAGAGATGTCATTTTGGTAACTAGCATTTGTGGCTTAGTTGATTCAGTTTTGGCATTACAATGCAGAGGTTGGTTGTAGATTAAAATCCCAGAAGAGTGACCAGTGAATTTTTTGTCAAAATTCTCAGTTAATGGAAAATCACATTACATTGAGGTTAACATCATTCATTAATGATAAGCATTACTTTCCACTGGCAAAATATGATTGTAAAAATTGGCTTTCTGATCATGTAGTATAAAAAATATGTAAGGCGTGATATTTTACGCAGTTCCTGCCAAAAATTTTTATACAAGTTGGAAATTTAAAAAAAATAGCTTAAAAAAGTGAAATCTCAGTTATATCTTGAAATCTAAATGTAAAAATTCAGCTAAATATTGCAAAATATTCAGTTAATGTACGTTGATGTTCCAAAAAAATTTCATTTCAATCAAACATTTGGTTTTGGAGGTATCGCTAAAATTATGTGATTAAAATGAGATGGAAATTAAATAATTGAGCAGAATTGCAGCCATACCTCGAAAACCAAATGAAGGAGTTCAGCCAAAGTTCCACAAAATATTCAGCTAAAATATGTCTATGTTTTATCTGATTTTAGCTCAGTGGTACATGAAATTCTATTTTAATTGAAACTAAACAATAATGTTAGCATTTAAACTTTAAAGTAAATTGTTATAAATTTTCCGATATTTTTATTAAGTCTGGTCGCGCCCACATGTCACTTCCCGATAATCCAATTTTTAAAAAAAGACTCAAACTGATGATAACTTATTATGTTGGAACATCTAATATAGCGACACAAAAATTTGTCTTTCTAATTTCATGTCGATAAACTGTATGTTACAGGATTTCCACTTTATCTCTCATGGCATGAACATCTAACGATTCCATTTCTTTGACTGCATCTGTAACACCCAAATGAAGTGTATGTGTAGCGCATCTGATAGCTACAATTAATAAATTAATTACACATGTAATATGACATGAGTAGTGATATTACAAAATATGATGCATTTAATTGCTTATAAAAGTTAGGAACATTTATTTTTCAATTTTAAATACCCCATTCTCTGAAAACCTTCTAGAATGGAACTCAAGATCATTTCAGTTATTTTCATTCCCATTTTCAGTCATTTCATCCCATTCTTCTTCTGCACATTCATATTCGCAACTTCGATAGTATCTATTTCATCAAATCAAATTCTGAGATTGTCACTTAACTTTTAGTTTTATTTTGAGCTTTAGTTGGCTGCACCCTAGATTGCTCATAATCAATTAAAAGATTACAGCAAAAACAATTACTGGTATTGTCTGTAGTAATAATGAACACTTATTCGATTGTAATATGTTATTTCAGGAATAGTGGATATTAATTCTTTGAAATATTCTCCTGTATGACCTTCCTTCAACTCTTATATTCCAAGTGTAAGCAGCTTTAATTGCTTCTCATCTCAAAACTGAACATTCACCCCCAAAAAGTTGCGTGAATGAAGAGTAATACCATCAATTTTTATCGATATCATCTGATTCTTCATTGTTTTTTTCAAGTGTGACCTCATAAATAATGTGTGCATAGTAAATATACACTTACGTAATTACTTATTTGTTCAATTCAAAGTAATTGAATTTATCAAATAAAAAACATCAATCAAAAGTGTAAATACAAATGCTAAAAATCAACTATTTTTAAAAGAAAATGAATAGATGTTTTGTAGTATGCCAGATGGGGTGACCTTGTGTCACCACAACCAAGACCAAAAATCCTACTCAAAACTCACCATTAGTAAAACATATGGTCAGGATGACGTAACTTACCGGAGTACAATTTTGTACAAATAATGCAGAGAATGGATAGCCAGCCATGAGTGGATTTGTATTATCAAAACATCCGTATTTTTACAATCTGTTTTAAATTTTAATTTAGAACTAGAAATGGGCTATCAAGATAATTTACCTTATCATAGGAAACACAGCATCAACTAAATCGTACCTTTCCCCTGAAAGGTGCCCTCAATACCTCTTTAGCATACAGATATGGAAGAAATGAAAGAGACCATGTTAAAATTCAACAACCGGCGTGTATTAGACATTAATATATAAATTTTAACAATAACAAAAACATACTATAATATTAATGTAAATGAACACGTCGATAAATTAAACTTGAGATAAAAATGAAATACTTTTACAAATCACTACTGGATGTTGAGTAAAACGGAAATATCAAAATAACTTTTGTAAAGCATGGAATATCATCATAACACAGTAATATGAAGAGTAATTTCAACTACAGTTGAATAAGACGAAACAAGATTCAACTGAATCAAATGTAACCTATTACAATCACAATTTTTTTTTATATGATTTTAAATTTTGTTCCGTGGAAAAATTGAAATAAGAAATTAATTATTTCATCATTAGTTTATTAGTTTTCCATTGCTCTTTCATATCCATTTAAGTAAATTCCATCATGTGCGAAATTAGTTCGAGTTTAAAAATCAGTTGCTTGAATTTGAGTGTACTTGTACCTGGCCAATTCAATAATCACATGTAAGTGGACTGCCTTGCTTCGGGTAATTTTGTTATTTTATTATTATTCTATGTTTCCTAGTTGTACATTATTGATCTATGACATTAATTATTGATTTATCGTCTTTGCTTTTCTTCAAGAAACCTAATAACCCTTCTTGTTTTTCATTATTTTTTTCATTAAAGGTGCAAAGGCCAAACCTCTTGCAGTTTTGAATTAAAACAGCTTGTTTTAAGTTTTTCTTTCTTTTCCTCTTTTTTTTTTGTTTGAAAGACACCCCTCTCCCATATATCCTTATTTGTAATATATAAACTTAGAAAAAAGAATATAAATTTTTACTTTAAGAACTTCATTACAGATAGTCGCAATTTTTGATATGTTCAACATCTTTGTTATAAATATCATTATTATAGTCAGTATTATTAAGGTTTATTAAACAATTCGAAGTACTGTCCACTTTCTTACTCGACTGATACTGTCAAAATTATTTTTCCTAAAGAGGAAAAGTCATCCTCTGTTGAAAATCAGCTTAACACTCCAGGTATGAGCCACCATCACTCTGTGTATATACTGGAAATTTTTTTTGTTTCAATTCCAAATATTCAAATGAGCCAGCAGTTCAACGGGCATGAGCATAATGTAATAATAGTCAACGTGTATGATGATTTTATAGTGTTTTAAGTTCAATCTCTTTGTCTTTTGAATACTTGAAGTAGATTTAGGTAGGAGTGCTGAAAAGAGACCATATTTGGCACATATGTACTTTAAGGCCATATGCATCATATGCTACCATTCAATCAAAATTTTATTTAAAAATAACCAAGCAATAAAAAAAATAAAAAAACTAATTTTGACCATTGATGCATACATTTAATTAATGCTTGTATTTTATAACTAAGCACTTTTAATATATAATTATGGCGTGTTTCTAATATGATAAGTGTATGTTTTTCATGTTTGCAGGTACTGTAAATGCCAGTGGTAAAATAATATCATACACCCCTTACCAAACCTCAGAACTGGAAAAAGAATTTCAAGTCACCAAGTACCCAACTCCATACCAATGTATGGAAATTGCTCAGGATTTATGCCTGTCTGAAGGACAAGTAAAGATTTGGTTTCAAAACAAAAGGAAGAAATATTTTGAAGATTACTTGAGGGGAAAAATGTCAAATGCAGGAACATCAGGTTCAGGAATGTCAGTTGCTATAACATCAGATGCAAGAATGTCCAGTGGTACTACATTGGCTGATGAAGTCAAAAATATTTTGCCAAAAGATGAAAGCCTGTTCTTCCTAGTAGAAAGTCAGCCAAACCCTCCAGGTAACTAACCCGCATCATTATATCTGTAAAATTATAATATTTTTTTATCATACCCACCTGAAAAATTGACGTTTTTATGCATCCAGAGTGTGCGTTCAAGGAAAATGTCTTCATGGATCAAAAACTTAGAATTTGCACATGTGCACTTAAAAATTACTTACAACTTTGCACAGCTGTTTAGGGTCCATAGGTTGCCATTGATTTTGCCTGCTTTATTTACAGTATTTTACATATATCACTACTTTTTACACATCTGTCACTCATATGGAAAAGTAAGTTACTTTTTCTGTTTCTCTCATATTTCATTCTTTTAGGGGATGGTGTTAAATATCATGAAAAATAGTGTGTTATCCATTCATAGTATGTGCTTATTACTTGTATGTGATTAGCTATATTACACTCACTTCATATGTCAATCCTTACTCTTTACCCTCCTATCAATAATAACTGTTTTAGCATTGAAAATGCTTCTGAAGTCAGTTTGTGAAAAAGTGTCCGCCAGCCAGTTTTTATGAATGTTTTATGTGTGAAGAGTAAGAGGAAGGGTAGATAACGTCGATAAAAGAATTGGAAGGAGAAAATGGTGATGAAAAATAAAGTGGAGGTGGTAACATTGTTTCACAGAGTAAATATGAAAATGAAAGAAAACAAAAAATGAACAAAATTTTTTGTTGGGCAAACATTTTAGCTCTTGGTCTAATACTCTAGTAGGGGCTAAAACAAGAATTACAATTTTAACTCGTACTTCTTACAATATTCTAACTATAGGCAAGTAGGTGTGTGGTTGTGTGCATGTGCAACATGCATGCTCATAATCACACTATTATGTTTATACATGAATCTTTCATGAGTCCCCATTGGAACTCACGCCTTTTTAAAATTTTTTATTCATTTTCAGGGCCCTCCTCTCGTTCTTACAAAGAGTGAAACCTGTGAAATTTTTGTTGTAATTTCAAAAATTTGAGATCAGCCCAGGTATTCAGCTAAGATGAGTAAATAAATTAGTTTTTATATTCAACCTGTTTTCATAAAATCATGTTAATTTTGATTCTTGAGCCAATAGAACGATACATATGTATAAATGTATTAAATTCATTTGAGTAATCATCTAATAGTTTATTTTAAATTGTGGTGCATATTTCAGTTTAAAAATATGTATTTGAAAAAAAAAAAAGTTACCTAATGAGAGAGTAAATTTTCTACATATATTTACCTAAAATTTCTTGCCAAGTTATTTGAAAAATTGTTAAATATTAGAAAATAGCTTGATTCAATGTTACATTTCCAACCTTTTAACCAACTACTTAACGAGGTGGTTATATGTTTGGTATGTTTATCTCCGGAACTAACGAAATTTCGTTCACTGAAAACAAGTGTCTTACTTTATAGATTTTAATGAAAGTTGACTCAAAATGGTTTCTAATCATCTACGAAATGTCCTAAGGTATTCGCATTTGAAAATTGAAACATTAGAAGAGTGTAATTAAAGAAAATGAGAATTTAAAGATTGAAAAAATTATTGTTATAAATTTGGCATATCCAACAATAAGAGTTACTCATTCAGATTAACGTAGTCGTTTTTTTTTGTTTTTTTTTTAAATAAAGTTTTTTATTCATTCCGATGTCTAATATACCTACATGGATGTAAAAGTTAGTTAATGTGTAAGTACATGTTTGTACGTATGTATTCATGTATAGGTACATAAATATAATCATTACCCATATTATAGTAGGTATAGTATAGGATTATCGTGTGTTACTAATATGATATATTTATATTTTATTTGTTCCCAGGTACAGTAAACGGACATTGTGAAAAAACATTTTACACCGTTCACCAAACCTTGAAACTGGAAAAAGAATTTCGGGTCAACTGTTATCTCACTCGGAGCCGAAGTATGGAATTGTCCAACATACTGGGCCTTACTAGAAGACAAATTTTAATTTGGTTTGAAAACAGAAGGAAGAAATATAAAGATGAAAATAGTGTTGTCAAACTGAATAATGAAGCTTAGGTATACATATCAAACGAAAGCTCATGATACGCAGACACTTATAATTCCATTCAAAGCCACAGAAAACAATTGGAATTACACCTTCT
The DNA here is from genome assembly GCA_011428145.1 of Ericerus pela. Taxonomy (NCBI): domain Eukaryota; kingdom Metazoa; phylum Arthropoda; class Insecta; order Hemiptera; family Coccidae; genus Ericerus; species Ericerus pela. The sequence goes on from WOFM01000249.1 coordinate 841,306, forward strand.
TTTTGTAAAAACTCACTTTAACCTGATAATATCAAGAATTCTAAATATTTTCATACAAAATATGTTTTTTCAGAGAATGTACGTTAACATGGCCACTGTAAAACACAAATGACGACTTACATCGCTGACCTAAAACCTTTGAGTATATATTATTTCATATGAAGAGCTGATTCGAATACATTTTCTATACGTAGTTACTTTCAGACATAGATAGCGCTTTCAGGGAGTGAAATGACTTCTTTTACACACGAGTATATCTATATATAATTCGTATATATAGATATACTTGCGTATAAAAGAAGTCATTTCATTTCCCGAAAACGCTTCTATTATTGTTGAAAAACGGAACTTGATGAATCAGCTCTCCATATGAAATAATATATACTCAAAGCCCAAAACTCGTGAATAATATCACAGGCAAAAACGATATGACACAGATACTTGGTGTAGTGTTAACTTGGTTTGATTAAATTATTTTTTTGCCGATACCCTCATATAAATTTTATTACGAAATTTACTTTTTTACCCCTTATTTTTTTTCCTTTTTTCAGTTCATTGTTCTTTACATTTTATTGATTTCTTAGATAACAATGGAAATTAAAAAAATTAAATTAATCACAGTGACGTTGATTAGGTACCTATTTTATTGACTGAAAATTCATATTTCCCCCTTTTCCCCCTTTCAGTTTACTAGGAATATGAATTGTTTATTATTGTCATGAAATTGATTTTTTAAACAGTAAACAGAATAATATTGACGATAATTAGCTTAATCTAATTTTGTTTTTTGAATGGAAATTGTCGGAAATTGTGAAAAACTACCGGGACAAGAAATTAATCTAATTAAATCCCCAAAAAATAGTCAAGTAACAACATCAATTATAGATATACCAGCTGAAAATCAAAAAACTATTGATAAAACAAATAAACAATGAAAAAAATATAGGTATGTTGATGAAATCGCCTTTTTGAGTTAAAGGTCAGGCACTTACGTATTTATAGTGAAATTATGGATTACGCGTAAGATTTTTCAATTTTTTGATGTCTAAGTAAATTTATATCAAGTTTAATTAGATTAATTCTTAGCGAATGGGCCAAGTGTCATGATATTTCAAGCGATTTTCATACGAATGGCCTCTGTACTTAGTTTAAATACTTCGTTTTATTTAGGCCATAGTTTTTGTTACGCGTAGTCCAATAATCATATTCCTTATTAACGTTTTATCTATCAAATTTTCACTGGACGTTGGATATGTGAATAAAGTAGGTATGTAAAATCAGGTTCTTTTCTATTTTAATGTATTTTGAAAATGTTTAAATAAAATAAGTTCGATATATTTGCTACTTTAAGATTCATTGAGATTTGGAATTTTATTTTAGGTCGTTTTTCTGTGGCCTACCTTCTACATGCTTGATGTAAACTTAGTGCAAAATTATAGTTTTTCTTCTCTCGTATGAAGCTGCTAGAAAGAAATTGCGATAATTATAATAATAATATTTGTCTTTCAAATGGTGAAGTGACATCATTTAAAAAATATTTTTTAGGTCTCAATATAACCAACAACCCCATCAATTCCTCGCTAAGAGATCAGCTGCTGATTTTATTTTAATCGATCAATCAAAAAACAGATTACGTTATAAAATTTAAATTATGACTCCATTTGCTTCTCTTAACATTTATTAAGTTATCATACGATTAACCAATAACATTGAAAACTATATACCATAACTATCGCAGAGATTTAATAATAATTACAACAGGATGACAATTGACCAAATAATAAGGATAAATTGGCCTACAATTTTTTAAATTGAGCAATTTTTTATTCACATTACGTAGTCTTTGTCGAGGATTCTTGGAACATAATATGAAGTAGGTACTAACCATCAGCTGAGAAATTCGTGTGATCTTAAAAATCCAAGAATTCACGACGTATAAACGAATCTGTTATCGACATTATTGCCGCGTGAAAATTCGCAAAAAATAAAAATACATATTATATATTGAAATATTTCTGTACAAAGTATGTTTAGAGCATAGAGAAGAAAACTAGATGCAGTAGATTTAGGCGTTTACTGCTAACCAAGACTGAGCTGAAGAAAAATCGAGTAGTTTCTTTCTTCAGAAATTATTTTCGTGTATTTGCTGGCACAGACTGTATACGCGATTGAAGTATTGAGTCTGAGAGGAAAAAAAAAATTTGAGTGAATTTTCCTGTGTTATATTCATGCAGGAACCTATGAGAGGACATGTCCCTCCAAAACAAAATTTTAGTCAATTGGAAAAATAGAGCCACAGTTGCTTACGAAGTTCGCCAAACCATACTGATATAAGTATTATAGTTGGTGTTAATTTATGTTTAAAAGAATTTCAGCCAGAGACATACAGTTAAAGAGATGTCCAATGCTCCGTATGTGCTGTAGTTTAAAAATACGTGAAAAATAGAAAAGAAGTAACTCAAATTGTATGTTCTGTACGTTTCAAGTTGCACATATTTCGTTGAAAACAGACATTTCTATTAGTGATGGATGATAGTAGGTCGATGAATTATCGCTGCTAATAGTTTTTGTTAAAATATTAATTTTGGTCTTATTTTAAAAAATTACACCATTTTTAGAGTTGGTTGGAAAAAATTGGTGAAATTTATACTATTAAAAACTATAGATACTGTGGAATACCTTGTTGTGAGAGATATTCACACGAAGAAGGTCTTCAACAGATATTGTGTGTTCTGCCACTTCATATTGTAAAGTATGGGAGAGCCAAATCCTCAGCAAACACTGGCAATTTTGTAGCCAGTTTTGAGAGTTTATATACCACATTTGGCACACGCACACAGACACACATATGTTTATATACGTATGTGATTATGTCATCTGTTACGTCATTTCCTGCCTCCGTTGAGGCGATAAGAAATGACGCAACTCATTTAGTGTCAAGCTGTGACATCACCAAGATAGTTATCAGGTAATTGATCACAGCTTGTGCAATGTATCTTACCTGTATGTATGTACAGGTATGAACATACAAACGTACAAGTGTGTATATGTTTTAACGTCATAGAGATGATTAATTGCCAGCCTTTGGGTGGCTACTGTTGTTAAGGGGTGCAAGCCCCTAAAACCTCATACAAGTAATGTCCCTACAGATACTATCCATAGTTCTTATTTTTTACTATTGCCATTACTAATCTCTATACCAATACACACACACACTATCAAGTTATGACACATGCGCATCAACTATTACTGGAATTTGAAACATTTTGTAACATTCTATCTGTGACATGTTTTGATCGGGTCTTAGACATTTCTTTAGCTGTATGTCCCTGGTTTCAGGTGTCTTTTTTTTAAGTTTTGGTTGACAATTTTCAACTTTTCGCAACTACCTTAATCATATTTTTCTGACACTAATATAGACTATCATATACCATGTGCGGACGCCGACACTGGCCTTATTCCAAATTACTGAAATGCACAATTTCACATATTTTCTGATTTAAAATCATCCAATTGTCCTCCACCAAAATGCCCTAATGTTTATCGTGTAGCCTGCCACAGATCAATGGTTCCTGACCTAGGGGATACGCTTTGGTGAGGTTAATTCAGGAGGGGCATAAGCGGACTTCCGAAATCGTATAAATCAAGGAGCTCTCATACTCAACACATCCATGTTGTGATAGACGTGATCAAAGGAAATTGTGATATCATCTTAAAACCAATAGTTTATAAGAAGAGTAATTAGTGACTTTGGGGATGCCAAAGTGTTACGCGATCAATAAGCAAGACGCCATTTGAAGAAGGTTGAAAATCATAGATCAAGAAGTAACGTAATAAAAAATAAGCAAAATTAGCAATTCAATGGCTAGAAATTTGGGCATTCACCAGAACTGTTTTTTCAATTAAAAAAAAAAAAAAGTAAAGAAAAAATTCGTTCCTCAGATTTGAAATTTATCAAGTACCTTTGACTCGGACATTTCGTAAATTTTACTTTCTTCTTGTCTCGCCAATATCTCGACAGGATGCAGTTCTTCCCCACACTTAAATGTGTCGTCCAGAAAGTCGACTTTAATCCAATAATTTGGGCTGGATTTTGAAAGATAGGATCGAATTCTTGCGGAGCAAAATAAAAAGTGCATCAATTTTGTTGAATAACACGAATATTTTGAATGGGTGTAGGTAACCGAATGAGATCAGCCTGAAAAAATCTGAACTTACAACTCTTGGACCGTATGCTCTCGACAAACTGTTTTGAAATCTTGATGCCAATTTTTGACAGGTTTCTGCAGATCGAAATTCATATTCTCTATTGCTTGCGATATTAAACCGCTAATGTCTGGTGGCTTGATGTTGACGTTTTTCGCCTGTAATATTTTTTGAAAATTATCAGTTTTTTGCTTTTCAGATTTCTGGTATAGGTATATTTATTTATTGAGAAGCGTGTATCCATTATGCATTTTACTTACCTTCGAGTAATTTAATATAAGTGAATCAAAATTTTTAGAATCGTACGAATTCGTTTCTGTATAACAAATAAAGAAGCAAAAGTTAAACCTGCAGTCGATTATCTATTGCATAGACGAGTAAGGATAGGTCCACAAGATTTATTTTTCTATCAGAAATTTTTTGTTACATTCTGTATTGTGACTGACCTAAATTTGGCATTAAAGAAAGGGAAAATTTTCTCAGTTTTTTGCATAAAACACTTCTAGCTCTTTTTCAGCGCAGAGAGAAATTTTAGCGTTCGCTTGATCCTCTGTTCAGTTATAATTTTTATTTTTTGAAGTAGTAATTCGTCTTGTTTTCCACTCATCACCTCTAATCATGCGCATTCGCGAAGTAATTCACTCTCTTGAGTACCTACCGTAAATTTCGACATCAAAATTCAGCATATTGGATGAGGCAATGAGAAGCTGCTGATGGTGTAGATCAGTATTGATTTTATAGTAAAAATACACACCAGTAAAAAAATGTTTTTGACTTTTTTGGTTGCAACACCTTTTAATAAAGTAAACAATTATGTGTACCTTGTAGGTATCGGTGTATAAAGCAGACAGTTTTAGAACAACTCATAATGTAAATTCTTTATGTATTGTTTTTTACTTTAGGTGTTTACACTGACTTATACGCATGCGTTTCTTTATGCATCGGCTCGTGTATACTTATGCGTTATTTCATACACCATAAGGAATTTGTAAGAAAAAAAAAGGAAATAAAAAACAGTATCTGGGCTGGGATGGGAATACGAATTTAATTACAATAAAAATCGCAGTTTAAACGTTTGATGGGATGGGAAATAAAAACAATATTTAAATTTTGTCTTTATTGAACTTTTCATTGGGAGGTGTTGCAAAAAATTGTGTCCGACACGAATGTATGTAATGGTTGATTGATACTCGTGCGATTTATTTTTTATCTTATTGTCTTTTTCACAGAAATCTCCAGATCAAGGGCGATTTACAACTCTGATTTTTCGCATCTTTACCCTCTAATTTCATCTGATGGGTGTAAATTTTATCATTTACTATTCTTTGGGCTTATAACCACTTCAATTATTAGAATGCGATAAGGGCTATTATAAAGATTCGCAGGGTGGTTAACTAATTTTGAGAAAACGTAGAAATTCAAAATTAAATTAATCACAACTTTCAAGATTTTGTAAAATTTGCTTAGTATGGAGGGTGGCATGACATATCAAAAGTTGTAGAAAATTTCACAATACTTTTTCTGATTTTGGTTCCCAGACCCTAAAAACAGCCTTCCCTCAGAAGTTTATATGCATATATAGAAGCCCTGAAACATCGCTTTGGCCTGTGCTTGCCCTGGATTTTCATTGCATAGTTGGATAACACTGTAGTATTTGTTGTTTGGGTAGAAGCAACGAAAATTATTTTTATATTTTTTTCACGTATGTGTGGCTGCGGGGGTAGTGGCGCATGCGCCTTGAATTTTGTCTTAATAATTTTCTATTTAATTTCGATTGAATAATTTTTGTAGTATTTTGTCTTGAAAAAACGGGTTGTACGTTTATTGTATTAATATAGTTATATGAAATATAACAAAATTTTTCGAAGAACTGGGGGGCGTGTATTTCTTCATGCGTTGGGACGAAATTTGGCTTGTATTATACTTTGGGTTCATTTAAGCTATTCCACTCGCATTTTACATCGATTTAGCCACATACATCCTTCATGCCCCCTTTTACATGGGGTAAAGTCCCGTAAGAATCTCACAAAACCATCCGCCAAGTTAAAGTTTGCTTAAATAGCAGAAATGACCGAACAACAGAAAAGATTAGTGGAATACTATCTAGTTCCCCTGATCTCGATCAAATAAATCCGCTATTAGTTTCAAAATTGCAGCTGTTTGAGTTTGAAATTTTTAAACAATGATGACAGGGTGTAATTCTTCACAGATTGAGACGAAATTTAGCATGTACCTACATAATTTGAATCTACATCTTAGTCTAGTTCAAAGATGAGCTTGATGCGCCCATTTGTTTTCAGTTGCGGAGTTTTGAGATTTTCATTGTGATACAAAATTCTTGAAGTCTATAATGAAAGCAACCCGCAGTGCACATAATTTGAAATTCTGTCTAATCTAAATGAAATGTACCTTTCCGACTGGCATGCCATCCAGATTGTTTTGACTATTGTGGTCTTACATTAGACATAGGTAACTATCGTAGTAACTTAGTCACATATTGATTAGTTGTGTGTACCAGGAACATATCGAAGGAATGATGGATGAAGGTGGAAGGCTGCTCAAAAAAATGATTCAAGTTTGAAAAATTGGCTAGTTGTAATAAGAGAGTATTAAATATAATAGAGGACGTACGCTCATCTAAACGCTGCAACAAAAAACGGCATTACTCTTGGAGCTATTTGGGCCCATGGGCAATAATCGGAAATTTAAAAAAAAATATAATTTAATCAAAAAATAAATGAATGAAAATAATTTTTAATTTAGAAATTACAATCAACACGAATTTCGTAGATAAAAATGAAATTGAAAATTTTCGATACCTTAAGAATGGAGGATATTTTGATCGTGAATTTTAATACTCTCTGGCTGTAAGCTGTAACTGTGAGTTGGAAAAATTGTACTCGTTGACGAAATCGTCTTGCTGTTTATTGCCAGAAGAATAAATTTCGCAAATTTTCAGCTGTTTACAATTTCAAAAATATCAACGGGCAGTTTTCGTTTTTCTCCCCTCTCAAAAAAAGCTTTTCGGTATGTTCCTGGTGCGTACTCTATGTAATAGTGGCCAGTTCGTGAATCAAACAAGCTTCGCTCGCTCAAGAAAAAAGTATACCTATTCAAGTTGCCACTCGTCTCAATGCCGAGCATGGGTGGGTGTTGCTACCATAAAAGTTGGCAACCTTTTCGTTTTTAGTTCAGTTTCTTGGCCTTTGGTGACTGGAATATGTACTAGGCCTTACACCTTCGATAATCCAGGTGTATAATAATGCTCAGTATAGCCTTCTCACCAATGTTAACGGTACATGCCTTCCGGTACCATCATTCTAAAACCCTAAAATGGACATCAACTTTCAGAGTTTGCGCAGTAGGTTTTTTTTTGTCTGTTTTCAGTCAGTTAATGGTCGAGCAAATCTAAAGCTATCTGAAGACTGCTTTAAATTCATGTAAATCGAGTGAAATTTATTTCCATTTTAGGGTTTTATCGATATCTATGCTGGCGTGAATTTTCGTTTTTACCTGGGATTGAAGGTATTCATCTTCATTTAGCATTAATTGAATTCAAATATTATGAAAACTGCAACTTTTACTAACTTCCTAAAAAATCTAACTCACGAGTTCCTCATTTCTCCTCATAAGTAACACTTTTTATCACATCTCAACGGAAATTACCTACAATAAAATTCATAAAGAACAAGAAAGTCAGGTGGATGGATGACAGTCATTATCTCAGGAGACAGGAACCAGAGGCTGGCTAGAAAATAATAAAATGTAGTCCAATTACTACTTTTCATTGGCGTGTCCAAAACGCAGGTTGAATTGATGTAAGTTAAACACGTTGATTTGAAAAGTGCATCAGCTGCGGCGCTTATTTTGTTGGCTTTACTCTCCAATTCATTCGACAGTAACCTTGATTTTTCTTCCACCCTTTTGTATACTATGTTGGATTTCTGCATCGGCGAGTGCTGCTGCTGACTGAATATCAAGTTATTCGAAATTGGTGTGCTGGCAACATTCGGCTGCAATACAAATAAATTTCGAATTAATTAATTTTGGTATAATTTTTATTACGTCTACATGAAGCCTTCGATGCTGCGAGTAAAGTCGGAGAAATGAAATTGCATAACTATTTCAAGTCACTCGAAGTTTTGGAGAAAATCTAGATGCGGACAAAATATCAGTCATTACTTTGAAAGTGATGAGCACAGAGTTGGGCCATAACCCTATAATTCACGACCCTCAAAAATAGGGTCTCAAAATTCGGGGATTGGGCAGGGCCCTGATAAACTTACGAGTAAAAAAAAATCAATTTCTGCAATTTATCAATATCTAATTTACATTTTCCATATTTTTGTAGTAGGTACCGTTAAGCTAATAAAAGAAAAAAACCGAAAAATCAGAAGAAAATCAACAATAAAAATATTGAAAGTTGAAAAACTCTAACGCAGCAGCAGCTTCGTTAGAAAAAGTGGGTATTCATCATAAGTACAAAATTAGTTGCTTAAAAGTTAATAATGAGTCATAAAATACTGACTTGTCGTGTAGTCCCTTCAATATTGTGGATGGGCAAAACTTTACTGGAATAAAACTAACTTTTTTTTAAACTTCCATCTCTGATCAACAACGAAAACCTTTTTTTAAAACCATTTCCGATGTATTTCCCACCCAATTTTGACGATAATCTCACCCCTTCTGTTTCGAGCATAGACCAACTAAGTGAGCGAGGTCCATCGCTTCTGGTTTTATATGCGTCTAAAATATTTTGAAAACCGTCATTTAATATTTCAGGCCAGATATAATTACAGGTAAAAATTGTCAACAATTAGTAATTATTTGTGAAATTTTATCGTTTATCATTACCTACTTATCGTTACCAGCAGTACTTTGACTATATATATGATACAGTGCGGGTGGAGGAAACATAATAAGTATAATTGGCGGAAGATGATTTTATTACGAAAAGTTTGACAACTTTACTATTAATTGAATATAAAAAAATTTTCATTTCGGTTAAAATTACTTTATTTCCTACTGGTTGTTGATCTGAAGTATGAACGATGTAAAAATTATCGATAAAAAACAAAATTAAAAGGACCTTATTTCTCCAGTTATGCTTATTTATGAGAGGTATCTTGCCTTTATTTTCTTATCCCTATGCTCAGTCCATACAGTTATGTATGATCAAAGCATTAGTATAATGTTTTTAGATTCATGGAGGTCAACTGGAGCAGGAAAAATATAAGATTTGTTTGTTTCTATAAAATGGCACAGTTCCGATAATTTTGAATAATCCCTATAACGATTTTATTAATATTTGATCCATAATACGTATCATTGGCTTTTTTTTTTGGTTTGTTTGTGTGTCCTAGCATAACTTTACCCTGGGTACAAATTTCGATTTTGACGATATTTTTGCAATGATAGAAGGAAGTTTCATATGGTGGTCTCATTTTTATCCCGCCAGAATCGACGAGATATCTAGTGTTAGAGTTTTTTGCTCATTTCGAAGTAAAAATGATATTAAAAAATTCTTAGGTGGGTAGCTATATACGCATTGTGAATGAATGAAAAAAAAAAAAATTAGGTACCTAGATATACTTACCCCTTTGAAATTTAAACTATAATCTTACACGTTTACTTGGGTGAAATTAGTTTAAGACCACTGAAGTACCTACAACGTGTCATCAGCACTATAATTACCTGTAATATCTCAGTGGACAAGGTATCACTGCTGCTGCATTCTGACTTAAAATCGGTTTCGCGAATTGATTTCATCAGACATTTTAAAAGTAACGGCGATATGAAAATTATGAAATGAATGAAAGATGCAATTAGAATCATCATTGCCAGCAACGTCGGCACTTGGTGGTTGTACCAAGAGGTGCAAATAATTTGAAGTAGGTCTCCGCAATCCACCGTACAATGTGGACTCGTAATGATGTCGCACCATTTTTTCGGTACTGATTGATTAGAATTAATTAAATTTTCGATGGTCATAATGCGATAGCTGCCTTTGGAAAGTATAGGAAATCAAGAAACAACTTTGAAGCGTAAAACGTACACACACTGAATGAACACGTAACGAGATTAAACGACTGATTGGAAACGATGGAATAAACAACTGCCTCGATAAGACGACAAGTGCATTCGTGAATGAAAAGAATTTGCTTTTATCTTAGGTTTAAGGTATATCTATTTGCATCGAGAATTACTGATTTTATATACTTATGTACCAAGGTATGATTCGTTTGCCACAAGCTAGGTACGTAGCTAGCATTTCGTGAAATGTGAGTGTTAGGCTAATCAAAATTTTTATACGTTTTGAGCATTAAATAGGAGAAAGGTTTTTGTGAGAAAGAAAAACTTCTTTTAAAAGATTTGGATAATTCAAGAGTAAGTACTTATATGTAATATAATTTAATCGAATTGTGGCGAAATACATAAATTTTACCATTGCCTCTCACTCACAGAATGATCCTCAGAAAAAAAAATATTTTTTGATCTAAACTTCAAATACTGTCCGAATTTTTTCATCTATATTCACCTCATAGGCGCAAACGGCTTAGCCCTCCAGTTTTTTGACAAGAAACAAAAAGTAATAAGAGCGTACACACAAAACAGTCAATAGTATATTTTTAAGCTTTTTTTTTTTTTTTTTTTTTTTTTTTTTTTTTTTTGGAAAATCTTATTAAAATTTATCTCATGAAAAGACTTAGATATAAGCTACATTCTTAACCATCTGCAAGACAGTTTTTTCTGAAATATAATATGAGATTTTTTGGTTGTTATTGGTACCGTTTTTGTTTTTGCAAATACACATGAAAAAATAATGTAGTCTAGTATAAGTAGAGGTTAGTCGTAATTTTTTTTTTTGCTTCTATTTTTATCATTTTTTTAGTGGGTATTCTCTGCATATCAACTAACATGGGGTTGGTATTCACTACCCCACTACTCGGAATATGTTGTTCTTTAAATTCCTCACAAAAACTAGTCCGATGATACTACAAGCGTCTAGGGACACCGTAGGGTAAATTATTTTTGGGTAGTTTCGGAATTGGTCGGAACATTTCGTTCGACTTGGGATTTTCGTTTGTTTTGTTTGTTTGTTTATTGATAATAATGGTAGTTGGAAAATGGGTTACCTAATTGTTTAATTTATGATGTTTTTAAATATGAATTCCAAATCGCAATTCATCTGTGACCTATGTCAAACTTCTTTTGGTAAAAAACATCATGTACTCAGGCACACTGAAAACATTCATTCCATTAGTAGGCCTACCAGTGTAAAAAAAATTCAAAAACATTGAAGTAAAATCCAATGTTTTCTATGCTGTTTTTCCTGCAATACTTCCTGTGTATACGTCATTTAGAAATTGCTCATCATTTGTATGTGGAAACAAAATGTTTATCCTTTTCATCTGAAAATGGTAAGTTCTGATACCTACATAAACTTTCATGTTCTTGTGTCTCTTTCATTGGGATGTGATATATTCACACAGGTTGAACAACAACCGTGAACAATTCATTGTCGATCATGCTAAATTGAATAAATAAAGTTGACTCCGATTTTTTTTTTAATATTTTCAACGGATAAATGAAGTTTTTCTGGTGATTTATTCGAACATGTTCTCATGAATACTACACTTCGTTCTTCTTTACAGTGTCATTCAGTGTTTTTTATTCACAACTTAAAAATTTTTCAGATTCTTGCTTTAAAAAAATATATTAAAAAAAAATACAGCCTCTATAAATAGTTTTTTTTACAAAAATTCTAAATAATTTCAAATTTCAATAAAAACACAAAATAACTTTGAAAACTAAGTCGAATGATTCCGAAACCACTCAAAAAAATTTACCATATGGTGTCCCTAGACGCTTGTGATGATACTTCCAATTTTGAAGGTTTTATAGCTCTAAAATTTGTAATTCTTAGCTACAAAATTTAGGAGAGATATTTAGATACTGTATTATCTATTTTATGATCTGTCCTATGAATTCTCCAGAGCCAACAATTTTATTTCAATTCAGTGCTCTAAACAAGGTAATTTGTGATCAACATTTATAAAATTTAGTAGGCTACATTCATCAGTTCATGATCTCTAATACGTACTTATATTACCAGGGATTGAGAAACGCTATATTTTTTTTTTATTTCTGTTGAGTTTCTTAAATTTACCATCATGTTATAGTGAGATAATTAAAAGGACAATGTGGTTACTTCTACGTCGCCATTAGAACAGTGATGTTCGTCAACACTGTTAACGTATTTTCTGTCTTGTCTGTGTGTGTAAATCCGTAATGTTTCTGATTTGTCCGTTCTACTAAGTGTGGTCTGTGAGGTCATTGAAATAACGATATTGTCATACATTATCGTTATCAAATAGTGTACAACTCTGTCATTCACAATACTCCAGGGGGGGGAGTGTCAAATGTCTTTCCCAGTCTTCAGGGTATAAGTCGATAGGGAGTTTGATATGTTTAATGGGTTTGTTGTTTGTTTAATGGGTTTATTGTTTGTTTATTTTGTCTGTTGTATTTGTTAAAGTTGTATTATATGTTTTATGAATGAAATATTGAACAAATAAATATTTATGAATATTAAAATATTTATTATACGAAATTAATTAACAATGATAATATTTAACATTGTTACATTTGATTAGAAATAATGGTGTGTAGGAACATGAAGTTAATGTATCACAAGGTTGAGCAAATTGACTTCTGTGGTAAATAAGCTTAAACATTGGTAATGCTTATCATTTAATAATGACTGATTTGTTCCATTATTACTAGTGAGACCTACCTTCTATTTGGGTTTGAAGGTTTATTTATCACAGTTCTGTTTCATTTTGAGGTATCTGCAGTTGTTTCTGCTTTTTTTTGGAGTCTTGTTTGAATTTGGGTGTTTCGTCTGTGTTTGGGTATATTTGTGATTCTGAAAGGATAAAGAACATAATATATTATAAATGAGATAGTTTTTATTATTATTATTATTATTTTTTTTGTTAGTTGTAAGCACGTCAACTGCATCATTTTTTCCTTCATGTGAGGATAAATGATGGTTGGCTAGTGTTTGCAGTTTGGTGGTATGAATTGTTATCACCTGTTTCTCTAATCTTTATAATGATTTCACAGTGGGTCCTCTGGTTGCAAACATAGTCTGATTTGTTTTGATGTTTACCCAGAGTTGAGCTCCTAAAGACTATTTATTTCATGAATTATTTATTGTAATTCTTGTTTATTAAGTTTTTTCTGCTACTATTTTCGTATGTTTATATTGTAATGCATCTGGGGAATTTAGTTCTAAAGGTGCGAGGTATTTGAGAGGTCTGGTGGTGAGTATGCCATTTGGAAATGTTATAGAAGCTGATCTTATGATTTGGTCTGATGATTTGTGTAGTTCTTTGATGACTGCTAATTGTGGTTTGTTTGGAGTGGATGCAGCGTCAATGACATATACCAAGTCTCCAATTTTTGGTGTGTCTTCACTTGTGCGATAGTTGTTTGTTATTGGTTGTGGTTGTTTGTCTAAGGTATGTGAGATAATTTTGTTTCCATTGTATCCATAGTTTTTGTAAATATGTTTGGTCCATTTTCCATAAGTGTAGGTGTTTCTCTGTTGTTGTGTAACTGGTATCTGGTTTGTCTGAGTTTAATATTGTGTGTTTGAAGTTTGCATGTAGAAAGTTTGCTGGAGTGAGGTATGAATATGTTGAGGTTTCTGATTCTGGGCATAATGGTCCTTCATTAATTATTATTTTTAATTGTTTAATGGTGATGATAAATGTGTGTTTATATATTAGATGGTGTCCAACTGTTTTGTAGTATGATTGTTTTATTATTCCTATTAGACGTTCATATGTGCTTCCGTACCACGGGGCTTTGGCTGGTATGATTTTCCATTCTATCTAGTTTTTGTAGAGGTAATTTTGTATTTTATTATTATTTATTATTTTGTTCCAGAAGTTTGATATGTTAGTGTTTATGACTGGGAATTGAGCTGCGACATCTAATAGTATTAGTTTGGGAGTGCGTCTATCTGCAGAGCAAGAGTGAAAAGCACACCAAATTTTTTCTGTCTGTAATGATGTAATGGGTATCAAGTATATTGCTCATATGGTGAGACATGTAAATATAAGGATCCATCTTTTGGAAGGTTGTATTGTTGGTGTGATTTGTTGTGATTGTTTCTTTGTTATTATTTTGTCATAGGCTTAAAATGGTCCGAATAAGTCTACTCCTGTATGTGTGAAAGGGTGATCCTTCTTGTTTAGTCTGAAGTCTGGTATTGTTGAGAATGGTGGTTGTTTGTAAAGTCTATTTGTGTATATTGTGATGCCCCAAAGGTAGTCATCATATTGTTAAAGAAAAATAAAAAGGATCGAAATTATTTGAAGTGCCTATTGTTAAGTAAACAGCCTAAGATCATTGATCTTTAGAGTCCAAGGTACCTCGAATTTAGAAAGGGGAAGACATGAAAACCTAGTTCCCCACAAACCACTGTGAACATGAGGTCACATTATTTCTATCCTACACAACTCCTCCTGAGATTGTAAAAAGCCCTAACAATCCAAATGGGTGATCTTAAACAAAACAATTTAAAGTAACACATGGCTAGGCCAGTATATGTTGGTATCGATCTTACTTTTTGTTGTTGAATGTCCGTTGTTCGATGTTAATAAGCCGCACCACGTGGAGATGATAACCTCAGAACACCTTTCTGTTTCATTTGATGTTATTTATATCACCATATTTTTATAGAAAATCTATCCTTAATAAAAAGATGAACCACTATTGAAACATAATTTTGAATAGTTAGAACTTTTATTTTAATTTTATTTCTTTTTACAACTTCACTTTAGACGTGATCGAAAGAACATCCTTTATCGATTACCAGTTATTAACAGACTGACTTCCCCGTTTTCTACCATGTTCATTCTCGTCACTCTTTTACTGTTAGAATTAACCGGGAAAGTCTTTACTTTCTCATATTACATATTTCATCAAGATCCGTACGTATAATAACCTGTATTTATTCATCTCTTTTCTTTTGTCAAAATCGTCTATTTAGAGAACATGGAACTTACAAAGGAATAGAGTATGTTTATTTATTTACCGGATCTTGATGGGTTTTATCATGTGAGTTCATCTATTAATTTTTTTACGAAAATATACCTCACAATATTTTGCATTTATAGCAGTCTTTTCTGATGGTTTGTGTTAGTAATTTGTTAATGGCTGGTGTGAAAAAATTCTTTCTGAATTTGGCGACTGTGTATCTGATGCCACTATGATAACCTTTTTCATGAAGGTATAATATTATTAATTTAGTCAGGTGTGACTTTGGTGGTAAGAGATAAGGGGCATAAGTATGAGTTTGTAATGACAGTGGTGGTAAGTAATTGTGTAGTCTGAGTATGTTGTTTTTATCTAATTTTATGTGGAATTTTTTAAAGATTACGTATGTGGGTGGGTTTATTTATTGTAATTGTTGGAAGATAGGTTTGCAGTATTTTCTGTGTTCTGCAAGGATGAATATGGTTAGTATTTGGAAAAATTGGCAATCTGTATTGAAGTACGGTGCTGTGCATAGTTTATGTTTGAGTGTTGGTTGTCTTAAGTATTTTAATGCTTTTATTATAATTTGAAAATTTCTGATTAATTTTTGTAGTGAGGAGAATCTGGTAATGTCTATTTTAAATGGAGTGGAGTTATTTCCATATATGTAAGTTGTAAGTGTGCCTATTTTCAAGGTTTTTGAGTTTGTAATTGTTTCTTCATTATCTATCGTTATGTCATTCTCTAACTGTATTTGTGGTTGTTCTATTCTAGATGTGCTGTTAATGATTTCTTCATGATCGAAGTCAATGTTTTCGTTTGTTCCTACAGTTATTTCTTGTGTTTCTGGTAGTTGTTTGTAATGTGGGATTTTATATGTTTTGGATAGTGTCTGTCTGTGTTTATGTGTGTATGTATGGTCATTATACTTGTTGTTTAAAATTGGTTCATTTGTGAAAGGTTGTACATAGTCATGTAGTGAGTCTGCTATTGTACAGAATATCTGTTCGTGTTGATTTTCTATTTGGAATTTGGAGATTTTGTCTTTTTATATATGTAGATCTGTTTGTGGCCATTGCGTTTTTTCTTTAGTCAGCCATTCAGGTCCCATAAACCAATTTGATTGTAATAAGGAGTTTAAGTTTGCTCCTCTAGATCCTATGTCTGCTGGGTTTTCTTTGGTTAGTACGCATTGATATGTTATGTTGGGTATTGTTGTTATTTCTTTGATTCTAATTTGTGTGATTAAAGGTAGAATTTTTCTTTGTGTAACCCATATGAGTACGCATTTGCTATCTGACCATAGAAAAGATTGTTTGTCTTCTGATATGTGTAATGTTTCTCTGAGGAATTTTATTAATCTGGCTCCCATTACTGTCTAACTTTGATATTGTGTGTGTTTTTGCTGGGGTCAATCTGCATTTTCCTACTAGGAATCTCAATGTGTATATGTTGTTAGTCTGATATCTTAAATATACTACTGCTGAGTATGCTATTGCTGAGGCATTTACAAAGATGTGGAGTTCTACTTGATTTGAAGTGAATGGTGTTTGGAAAAAATTTCTTTGGAAGCATACTTCATTGCATTTGCTTATATCTGTTATGATGTTTTCTGCTATCGGTATAAGTGAAGGAGTGATGGTGTGTCTCAGTCTTGTTTGTGTGTCCATAATGTATGTACAAAGGCTTTTGCTGTAACAAGTAATGGTGCGAACCATCCTAAAGTATCGAATATGACTGAGTAATTGCTGACAAATGTTCGTTTAGTATGCTGGTCTGGAATTTTGATTTTTAGTTGTAAGTATATGATGTCTTTGATATAGTCCCATTAAATACCTAATATCTTTACTGGTGAGTTTGCGATGGCATTTATTGAGGTGAACATTGATTGTAAAGTTTTGTTGTTTGTTGCCCACTGTGCTAGTTCATAGAAATATCGTTGAATGTTTTGTTTGAAGCATTGTATAGTTTTACTGCTTGTTCATGTGTTGGTTCCAATGTGACTAAGTTATCGATGTAAAAGTTGTTTGTTAATATGTTGTAAAATTGTGGGTTTGTAGTTTGAAAATGATATAATAGTGTTGCTGCTAATAAGAAAGGTGATGCTATGACTCCGAAGGGTACTCTTTTAAATCTGATTATGATAAGATTGTTACTTGTAAGTGGTCTATTTGGGTCTTTTAGTCATAAGGATCTTATGACATCTCTATCTGATGGGTTAAGTTCTAATTGTAAAAAGGCTTTTCAAATATCTGCACTTATACCTATTGGGTTTAGTCTGAATGTTATGAATAATTTGACTAAGTCAAGAAATTGTTATTTTTCCTGTATTTACATCTAGAAGTTTGTAGCCCATTTTGGTGAATCCTACGAGAATACGTGGTACTGCCAATGGCGAGAGTTTTATTTTTTCTGCACTTTTTTCTTTTAAATTTGCTTGATGACAATTTTTGAGAGGAATATGTACCATCACAAGACAACCAAATGTTCGAATGTTCGATAAATTAGGTTTTTTATCGTATACAAGTTCGTAAGAAAAAATAAATTCTGTATTCGTCTTGGTCGGGATTTGATTTATCAAATATTCCAACCTTATTAGCGCATAAATCCATTATTTATAATCAAGTTTATATTCGATTAAGAGCGCATGGACCATGTTCAGAATACTTCGATTCTTTTTTTCTGCTAGTCCATTTAATTTCAGACTATAGATAGTGCTGCTATCGATTTCAATGCCCATTTGGTTGCAGTATAATTCGATGTTTCCTTTTGATAGTGATGTGAGGCGCATAGAACGAGGATCGAAAGAACTTGAGACTTGTGGTAATTTAGAGGTTTATTGCACGAATGAATAATACATTACAGACGAAATACGAAATGGCGAAGCAACAGCAATGTACGATCGAAAGTAGTAGGGGAAAGCACTTCGTGGTGAGTGTACGTATGACATATATATATAGTGATCGTGATGATGATGATGAAGAATGAGTGAAGGTGGGATTTCCGTTACAACACCCCCCTGAAATTTTATCGAATGAGTTCTTCATCATGTTTGATGCTGAAAGTAAACGAATTATTATTGTTTATACAAGAAAATTATTAATATTAAATTGACATATGCGTAATAAAAAAAATAAAAATATTGACATCGTATTATTTAAATCTTATGGTAACTTTGTGTTTCTAAAAAATTTTGCTTTGCTGTGCTTCGAGAATAGTAAGGATAAAATAAATAAATATATAAAAAATGGTAAAATACATGCAATAATAGGTTAATATGTGATGTGGAATAATATATGGTATTGAAGGAAAAAGAAAAAAAATAAAAAATTAAAAAATTGGTAACATGCAAAATTTTTCGTATACATTGATGACTAATACATAATACATTCAGAAGTGCGCTCAAAAAATATTCTCGAACATTTACGTCTATACAATATATAAGAAGGGAAGAAAGGAAAAAAAAATAATCACGAAGAAATAAATTAACAAAGGTTTTATGAGGCACACGATCGTTTATCAGAAACGTTACGTTTAACAAGTATTATCTGTGTTATATGACATGAAAAAGATTGTAGAATAATATTCATCGCATCGCTTCTTTATCTTTCGAGTATGCTATTGTGTTTGAACTGGCGCTTACAACGTTTTATATGATAAAGGAACGTTTTCGACTTATCTTAATTTGCGGTCATGTAATGGGTTTAATCTTTATTGTATTTATTGTTGAAGAAATTACCTTTCATTACTTCGTGTGGGAATATTACGTGTATTTCTCTCACGGTTGTTGAAAAATGTATAGGGTTTTTATTATTCGAAATGTAGGGTTTTTTCTTGCTCGATTTTCTTGCTTTTTTCTTTGTTAATATTTTTGAGAATTGGAGCATTTATCTATTGCAAGTATTTTCTGGTAAATGGTATTGTTGAGTACTAATTTTGCAGTAAATTGAAGGTTAGATTTTAAGCACTTATTTTCATGTTACGACTTATATTTTGGACTTGGGACGACTTGTACTTTATGATGATGAATTTCGAAATATATTATGACTTTGAAATAAACGAATTATTATTATATTATTTATGCATAGATGTTTGTTTCATTTAATATTTTGACAACTATATTTTCGAATTTTGAGCGATCTAGCGATTTTGTCAAAATATCCGCCAACTGATTTTCGGAGCTAACAGTTCTAAAAAATATTATTTTTTCTTCAAATGCCTCTAAAATTGAGTAGCACTTGATCATAAGGGCCCTCGACTTTTTCTGACTACCTCCCGAACATATTTTTTGTGTGGAAACATTATCTTCCATTATATCTACACTTAATTTTTCACCTATAATTTCATAATTCATATATTGTATTACTTTTATGGTATCTAGTGCGTCATAGACTGCAATTATTTCAGCTGCCGTACTTGATGACGCATGAATGGTTTGCTTACCGCAATTCCACTCGATCAAGTCTCCATAGGAAAATACCATAAATCCAGTTATGGACTTGCCTTTTTCCAAATTATTTATATCTATGTTATGTTCATCGACTTGGGGTGCATACGAGGCATCGATATAGGCCTGTATACCATCTCCCTCCGATTTATATATTATATTATAATTTTTCGTGGTGTTAATATATTTGAAAATTCTTTTTACATAATTTTTTAAGGTGTTATTCGAATTATTTTGAAAGCGAGACAAAAAATTTACGGGGAATAATATATCCGGTCTTGTTAGTCTTGCTAAATATAACAATCCACCTATCATTGATCTATATTCCGTGTCATCTATACCATTTTCAACTTTGTCTAATTTTAATCCTGTTTCCATTGGAGTATTCGTGTTTTTTAATTCAGAAACTCCAAATTTCTTTAACATTTTATCTATATGCTTGTATTGGGAAAGTATTATTGTATTATGTTCTATGTTTCTATTTATTTCCAATCCCACAAAAAATCTCGGGTTATTAATTATAGTAATTGTGAAGTCTTTTTGTAGCTCCTCATTTATTTTCGTAATTGATGACTGTGAGTTTGATGCAATCAGTATGTCATCCACATAAGTTAGGAAATATATTTTTTCATTATTATTAATTATAGTATACAAACATCTATCACTTTTGGTCTTGGTAAAGCCCATATCCCTTACCTTTGTGTCCAATAGATCGTACCACGATTTACTGGATGTCTTTAATCCATAAATAGATTTTTTTAATTCTAACACTTGATTAGTGTTGATATTTACACCTTCAGGTTTCCTTACGAAAATAGGTTTAATAATTGGTGAATTTAGGTACGCAGTTTTCACATCATACTGCACCATAATTAATTTTTCTTTATTTATTATAGATAGTAATGATCTTATTGTCCCTACTGATGCCACGGGGCCATGGGTTTCCGCAATATTATATTCGGTTCTATCCTTAAAACCTCTTGCTACGAGTCTTGCCTTTGGTTTTGGATTCCCAAATTCATCAAATTTAATTGTAAAAATCCATCTTGTATCTATAAGTTTTTGGCGATCATAGTCGATTATTTCCCACACATTCATATCATCTAGAGAATTAAATTCGTCATTTATTGCTCTGATCCAATCATCTCTAAAGGGGTTTGATTCTATTTCAGAATAATTTTTTGGAATATTGTCTTCTATGTATATTTTATTATATCTTATATTTATGTTCATTACTACAGGATTAGTTATCCCCAAATCATATTCGTAATCTGATGATTTTATCATTAATGGTTTATTATTTATTAATAATGATTTAATATTTTGAGTTTCATCTACCTTAACATCACATGAGATATATGATTTTGTATTATAAGGATCTTTAAGACAGTATCCCGTATTTGTATAGCCCATCATTATACTTTTTTCAGCTCTATGTGCTAGCTTCGGGTCAATTTTGTTTTTTAGTTTTGCTTTGGCTTTTGTGGCGTTTTGTTTTCTGACTTCTACAGGGATATGTCTGTAAGTCAGTGCTCCAAAGACTTTAAGATTTTTAAGATTTGGTTTTATCCCATAAAATAGTTCGTAGGGTGTTTTATATCCTTCATTCGCTTTTGTGGGGGATCTATTTATTAAATATGCCGCTGTTACTACAGCGTAGGACCAATATTTTATGTCTAGGTTGGCATCTATAAGCATGGCCCGTACTCTCCTCATTAAAGTCTGATTTTGCCTTTCGGCAACACCATTTAATTCCGGAGAATATGGCACCACATAATCTATTGTTATGCCAACCTCATTACAATAATTTAATATTTTAATATCAGTATATTCCTTGGCATTATCACACCTTATAGTCCCAATGGGGTATTCAGGAAATTTATTTTTCATAGATACTATAATATTTTTGAATTCATTTGTGACCTGACTTTTGTTAATTATGGGCATAACAAATGTATATTTCGAGTAATGATCTATAAAAGTTAATATATATTTTTGATTTGCCACTGAGGGCGTGAACGGACCCATAATATCTGAGGACGTTATTTCTAATTTTCGAGTAGGTTTATTTCTAACACTATTATGACCTAATCTCGAATTATTAGCAATGCAACATATTTGGCAATTAATAAAATCTTCATCCCTAAAATTTATATTATCGGGAATGCCCACCGCTAAAGTTTTTAACTTTTGCAGATATCTGGCATTTAAGTGTCCAAGTCTCCTATGTATTGTTATTTTTTTATTAATATTATTATTTGTTTGTGATTTTTGGGGTATTTCCTCAATTCCATTATTTTGATCTATTATTTCTTCTTCTATACCCCCCTCAGGTGATTCATCATTGGTATCTTCTTCCTGAATTTCCAATTCTACAGTGAAATCATCCCATTCATCCTCTACATTTTGGGTGACGGGTGCACATATTATATTATTATCATTATTATTTATATTATTATTAGAGTTTTTATTTTTATTTTCGATATTATAATATATATAAAAGATTCCCTCTTCTTTTTTTGCTGTTATTATTATTTCAGCATTTTCAATAAAATATATATTAGCTATATCCTTTTGTTGATCAATATTGATCATACCAGTGTTCGTAATTTTTATGGCTGAAATGATATCTAAATTTAGATCCGGCACATAATGAACATCATTTAACTCTATCAATGATTGAATTTTACTGGAATTCTCGACTTTGATTACCATTCTCCCCGTATGGGTAGCATATAAAAAAGTATTTTTACCTGCACATTGCAATTTGACTGGAGTTACAAATCTTTTAACATCCACTAATTTATTTAAGTCGGATGTCAAATGTACTTCCGCAGCTCCATCCAATATTGCTCTGTGATTTAATATATCGTATTTTTCATTATTATTTTGTTTATTATTATTGGTCAATTCATTTAACAACCATTCATTACTGTTTTTGTTGAATTTTTTAACCATACAAGACATTTTTACTTGTTGTTCCGAACTCTCTTTTTTATTAGTATTTATTTGAGATGTATTCGTTTTTGGGGGATAATTTCCCTGATTATTATTAGAATTGTTATTATTATTATTTTCTATTGGATTATTATTACTACATTTTTGCGCTACATGGCCAAACTGCCCACATCTGTAACATTTCGGACTATTTTGGTAATAATTTCTATTATTACCTCTATAATTATTGCCTCTGTAATTATTACCTCTATAATTTGAGTTACCTCTATAACCATTTCCTCTATAATTTCCATTACCATTATTGCCATTACTATTCGAATTATTATTTTGGTTTTGATTTGGTTCATTATTGATACCATTACCATTATTATTAAAATTACCATTATTATTAAAATTATTTCGATTACTATTTGTGTAACAATTACGACCATTTCCGTTTCCTCTATAATTATTTCTATCTCTATAATTATTATATCTTCCCCTGTAATTGTTCCTATTGTAGTTATTATTATTATTTCTATAATTATTATTAACTTGGCTATTATTACCATTTTGTTTTTTCAAGGTTTGATCCCTGAATTTCTGATCGGAGTCTTCCCTTAATATTCTTTTAAAATTGTCTAAATTTTTTTCATTCGAAGGTAAGTTTTCGTATTGAATTTTTGCAATTGCTTGTTCGTAACATAAGGCCAATTGCAAATTTTCTAGTTCCTCTGATTCTGTAACTTCTTTACCACTATCTCTTACGTCAGTTACTAACTCATCCCATTTTTTAAGAATCCCTTCATATTTCCTCCAGGTTGAAATCTGAATTCCGTCCATTTTGCTTTTGCTATATTAGCAGTGACAGAAGTTTTTGTGCCATAAATATTATCTAATTTTTTTAGCATAAGAATTGCTGTATTGCAATCTCGTATTTGTTTTGTTATTTCATTAGATACTCTCTCTAAAACAAACGCTTTGGCGTTATCCTGCATTTTACAGTAGTTGATCATATTTTTATCTGGCCGAAAATTTAAATCATCAATATTATTTATATATGGCTGTAAAAACTCGTGTTCCCCAAAGATGTCATAGTATCCCGCACCTCGGATGGCAGATATAATCATTCTACGCCAATCTAAATAGTATTTCCCATTAAAAACTTTTCCGAGTGGAGCTTGAATAGGTTTAATTTCATTCGGGGATGCCATTTCTTCTTCTATTTTATCAAAACCTAACAAATTATTTTCTTTATTGCAAACAGGTATGTATTTTTTATTTTCTATTAATTCTTTTTCTAATTTTTCTATCAAACTTTTTTCCTCACAATTTTCTATTTTATCCAGTTTTTTTTAATTTATTTAATTAAAAAATCTATTCATGAATTTTTCTTTAGATTTTTCTGAAATATAAATTCTATTTGAGAAATAGTTTACTGAGGATTCCACAATTTTAATATATTTTAGGCTACTAATGTTTTCTATTCTTCCGGATATATCCACTACAAAGGACTCTAATACTATTTCTCCTGTGAAATATGTGACGTAGGGTAAATCGTAAGTTTCAATTTTTACATCTATAACTCTTTCACCTTCAAATTTATTAATTAATTCTTTCAATTCTTCCTTTTTAATATTGTATTCTCCCAATTTTCCTTCGCACAGGCTTACTATCGGGGGCATAAAAAATTTAATTATTGCTCAATTCAGTTCAACAACACAATTATGCAAACACGAAAAAATAATTAGCTTCAATAAATATTACCTTTACAAAAAAATGAAAAATATTTTACTTTACTTCCTCTGTTGCGCTGACGAATAATCCTAGTTTTCTGTTCTCTGCTGTTTACCGTTGTACTAACTGCTTAAATTTGGTTTGGAGTTGGCCGAAAAATTGGGTCCTCGATTTGTGGATCTGCGATGAGTCCTCGACGACGGGAGCAGGTTTCCTTGGGCTGTTCACTCGATCTCTTTGGCGGTCCTTCTTGGTTTTAGCGTTCAATGACTTCCAGGTTCGGCCGTTATTAAGTCGGGAACTTCAGCTTCAGATTTATGATTTAATTTTTTGAATTTTTCAAAAATTAAAAATAATTAAATTTCGAGTTTAAATTTCTCGAGAAGAAAAAACAATTAATTCTTCATGTATTACACAACAGAAAACGTAGAAAGATTTTCGCGCAACAGTAAATAAATTTAAAAGATTATTTCATTCGTTTAAATTTCTAAGTCTCTCCTCATAGTTCTACCGCAGCGATGGCTACCATGATGTGAGGCGCATAGAACGAGGATCGAAAGAACTTGAGACTTGTGGTAATTTAGAGGTTTATTGCACGAATGAATAATACATTACAGACGAAATACGAAATGGCGAAGCAACAGCAATGTACGATCGAAAGTAGTAGGGGAAAGCACTTCGTGGTGAGAGTGTACGTATGACATATATATATAGTGATCGTGATGATGATGATGAAGAATGAGTGAAGGTGGGATTTCCGTTACAACAGATAGTTCTTTTTTGTTATCAGTACGTAAAGTTGCCTTTGGAAAATTGGGAAAACGATTCTCTAACCATTTATGGTATCGCGCAAAGTATGTTGGGGCTTCATTTTTCTTGGACATTGCAAAAGTTTGTAAGTAGCCGGTATAGTCGCAAGTAAAATTTAAAATATAACGCAAATAATCGTGTGTAATGTAACCAGGTTCAAGTATATCGCAATTTAAAATTTGAAACTTACGGGAAGGTTTTTCACATTGTTTATCATGAGGCAGTTTGAATGATTTTGCTTAGACACAGACTCAGCAATTCTTCATCATTAGTTCATCATATTTAGTCGTAGGAATGCCCAATGCGTGTCACTGTAGACGTCGGAGGTATTTAACAGAGAGATGACCCGAATGCCGGTGCCATTTTTCGCCTTCCTCAGTTCGAGTTTGTTCAGTGATCATCCATTTTGTTCAGCATTAGCATTCGTAGTTTCAGCATTAGTTGTTATTGATTCTGCGTCACTTTTTTCTTTTTCAGCTTGGCGTCGAATATGGACAGGATTAGCACAAATATTGTGTTCAGGACCCAAGAAGACACGATATTTCACGCAAATTAAGTTATCCTTATGGTAGCCACTAAATTGGATTTCCCCTGTCTTTATGTCATATGTCAGCATAGTTTTTTTGAAAAATGATTGCCATTTCATCGCTTGCAGTAATCTTTTCTTCAGATAACAAATCATGCGATAACACAGGAATGTAAAGGACATTTTTAAATTCAATAATACTTTTAACTTTTGTGTCACGGGCTTCTACTTCAACAATTAGTTTGCCACAATGTGTTGTTTTCAGTTGAGCATTTGAATCAGCACATTCTAAATCTCTGGGAGTATCAAAAGCTTTCAGGTTGTGGAGGTATTTGGTGTGTTTTGTCATGAACTTCTCAATGCCTGAATCTAAAAATGATTCTCCATCAGTCATTTCAAGGTTGTTCTGGGTCAAATTCTCGTATATTTTAGATAAAGTGGTGTTCATTGCTTTTAATTTTACCATTTGTGCGTACGTTTTGCATTAGTTTTCTTCTTCATTGTTGAAAAATTTGCGTTCTTCAGTTAAACGGATACAATATGACCGATCTAATTTCGGTAGCTCTGATTTTTTTGTTTATCGTAATTGATTCCAATCTGTTTTGGAATTTTCAGATTGTTTTTCGGCGGTTTTTTGTTTGTTAAATGGGGGTTTAGTTTTTATGGGCGTATCAGTTTTTCATGATTTGCAATCCTTTGCAATATGTCCAGTTTTATGGCATAAAAAAAAAGTGCGTTCTTGAAACGAATTTTGGTGTGAATTATTGTGAGTTCCACCAGTTGATTGAGGATCATGATTCGATGTGTGATGTTCATTTTGTCGAAGTTCGCTGTTATTTCGATTGTGATTCAAATTTTTAGTGTTGGATTTTGGTTGTCGTTGTTCGGGAGCTCCTCCAAATTAATTTCCCCATTCGTACATTTCAAGAACTTTATTTTTATATTTCTCAAAAGTGCGATTCTTTTTGGCAAATCATCCCACCAATCGAGTGCTCCGTCAAATACAATCAGTATTGTTCGGTGAATTCAGTAAACGTAGTCATCGATCTTTGTGTTAACTCCAGCATCAATTAAATCATGAACTGTCTGTTCATAGATTCCAAAGTAGTGTTGAAGACCACCATAGGGTTTATACGTCATTTTTGATACGCGATCTTCATCAATGACAATGCCCATCGATGTAGTTGCGCGATATTCATTGTCTAGTTTGACAATCATTTGCCTGACTGTTGTTAGTGAACGTAGAGTTTGGTAAATGTGGTCTTCGATGTTAGCAAAAATAATAGCTTTGTTGCGATCTTGTTGTCAGTCATAAGCAGCATAATCTGTTTCACGTACCTCCAGCGAAGCAAGAACATAGGTACTGTCTTTCTTTCTCAGTGTTGCAAAGTAGTAATTTTAGATCCTTTTCTGCAAGCATTGATTCGATTTTCCCGCACCAAATATCGTAATTTTTTCCCTCAAAATGATCGAAATGTCACCAGTCATAAGCAGATTTCTCAGACATATTTAGGGTACTAAAATTTCTCTCAATTACATGTATTTGTTTTGTACTTGGCGGTGACATTATTTGCAATTTCAAAGTTTCATCAACAGTGGTGAAGTCAGATAAGTTGCACAGTTATTTTACCTCCTGTGTGTGGGAAAAACTTGACTAGCGGTACTTTGTAAATCGATGTTTTTCAGTTGCAGGTCTTTGGTTCCTGTTTATCGTCGTTTCAGTTTGTCGAGGGCAGGCACAGTTTCTAAGTTGATCGTAACCTTGGTTATTGGACTCCTAGTAACTGATTTTTCACTATACGTGTTGGTATTTCACATGTCTCTGCAAGTGTTGGTGTAACACTTTTGAGGTTTGCTACTAAATCCTCACGGAATTAGCAGGAATATGTAGAGGATTGAAACCTTAGCAAAGTTACCATGTTGGATAATTAAATAGAATAACTCAATTTATTACAAAGAACTCATTTATTTAATTAGAGGTGCAATATACGAAGTAGTCATCATTACATAAACGCGAGTACTGTGCTTTCCACAGATAAAGGAATAGCTCATTAAAATGAGCAGACAAAATACGTGGTATTTATCGTTAAGCATTAAATACCGCGTTATAATATTTATTTCTGTGATTTTATCATTATACATCGTATTCATATACTAAAACCTCAACATTTGTCACAGCAATACAAATCTTTGACTATAATGTTACTGGAGGAAATACATATATACATAAACTTTTAAGGCGATGGTGTTTTTTGGGGTCTAGGGACCATAATTGGAAAAACTATAGTGTAATTTTTTGGAAATCGTCACATGGCACCTTCTGCAATAGTTATTCTACAAAATCTTCCTAAAAAACCAATATGAGGCGAAAAAATTCATGATTAAATTATTTTCTTATTATAGTAATAATAACTTCAAAAAGTAACAAAATTGCCTGATAATTCCGTAAAGCAGAGGTCCATTTCACTAATCTATACAAATATACAAAGAGGAAAGCTTGGAAAAGCGTATGTCTGGGCTAATGTATATATACCTATATACTTATCGCGCCATTCAAATAAACTTCTTAATGGTTTGAAACAATTGAGCAGTTCGATTTTTAAATTTTTTAATCGTTCTCCTGGAACTTAAGCCAACCAGCCAGAAAAAAAGGCTGAATTCAAATAAACGAATAGAGTCAATAAAGGCTCATTTAGGACTCGCTCAAGTTTTTTCAAGTTCTTACGGTAGTTCAAGAAGTTTTTTTTGGGTAACAAATCAGCGAACGATGAAACTATTTACCTAACAGCCGAACTTTTTAGTTTAAGAAAACCTTACTTCACACTTTTCAAGAAAAAAGGAACTCTATCCAAAACTTACATTTTCACATTCTAAAGAGTTGTGGATTAATTTAAATCATTCGAACGTTTCACTCATTAATTTCAGACAATAAATTGGTATAGCGTTCTAATATTTCACTAGTATCTGCTTATATTGTTAGGAGTCACGAAAATATAACTCAATACAAATTCAGTTTTCACACAAAGTACCTTTTTAAAAAGTAACGCCCGCATTGTTTGCCTTCAAGATTTTATCAGTTCTAGCAGTCCATTAAGCTATATTATCAAAGATACAAACATCCCATCAGATAGGCTACATAAATTCACTCGTTGTCGTTTCATCTGTTGCACGGTTTGACTATATACATACTGGACTGCTAATACTGATAAGAATAATACAGAGTCTAATGAACAACGGGTGAAGTTGAGTCAGACACCTGTATCCCCGTTCAAAATGTTAGTTTACTGGTTTTCTGTTTAAAAACATAGAGTTAAGCCGGTACTACACGATGCTTCCAACGTTTGTGCCAACATTTGCCTTCCAACGTTGGCCGAACATAGGAACAAAGGCTGGACACAACGCTGCAACTACACGATGTGCCCAACATTTGTTCAACATTCGCCTTCCAACATTGGTGGAAGGCTGGACGCAGCACTGCAGACTTTTTAGGATGTGAGTGAAAAAAAATAGTGTGTGTGAGTTGCCGATACTGCTGTCGTGTTTTTAATAAAGTTTCACATTTATAAAATATATAGAAGCGAAAAATGGATGATGACACGGTCGCAGTTGCTGTGACTGTAATTGTACTGTCGTGTACTAAATTACTACTTGCACAGAAACAGAAAAAGAGACGTGCAAGGAGATGGTGGATGTTATCGTTCAACAAAAGCAGACAACGGTAAGATCAAGTTCACAGGCTAGAAAACATGAAGTCTGCTGTAGCTTGCTCGCAATGCATTTATGTTTTTCATTTGATAGGTACAATGGCTCAGACATGCTTAAGGATCTGAAGAAAGAACCATCAGGAAAATTCATAAACTTTTGTCGAATGTCAGCAGAAGATTTCAAATTTATCCTTTCGAAAATTGGACCAAAAATAAGGAAAGAAGATACAAACATGAGGAAAGCAATACCAATTCAAGAGAGGTTAGCAGTCACTTCGATTTTTAGCTAGTGGTGATTCTTTTACAAGCCTTGCGTATCTATTTAAAATATCACAGCAGGCGATAAGCCACATTGTACCAGATGTTTGTGAGGCAATCATTGATGCGCTGAAAGATGAAATACAACTAAGAAAGTATACTTGAATAATAGTCTATTTACTATATAAAATAGAAATGAACAGAATTATAAAAGTAGTAGGCTGCAAAAATATATATAATTATGTTAGCAATTGCAAAGAAGTAGTACTATTTTCGCATGTTGGCTCATTACAAGTTTCCTGTGCCAACAACTCACCAGCATTTGAATAAAAATCAAGAAGATTGTCTCTTCTTGCTGGGATGGTTAGATCCTGTAGAGTTCCAGCAGATCCGTGTGTAGAGGTTGACTGAGGAGAAGGTGGTCGTATGTACTGTGGAGAACTGGGTGAAGGAGAATGTGAATATGTGCTGGATGAAGGAGAAGTAGTATAATGTGAATTATTTTGAGTATGAATTGGATACCTTGTGAGGGGAAAGCCAAGGGAACTGCCTGACAAAGCGCTGGGATGATGTTGTACCCTTGCATCTAAATCTTCGAGCTCTGCTGCAAAAACCAGATTATCTATTTTATTCTGTAGAAGTAGACGAGCCTGGGGAGATAATTTGCACAATTTTTTGGCTAACAACTGCCCATACAATGAGGGTGTATCTGGACTCTGCTGCTTTTCCTGCGACGTTGGCCTTGCGACTAAACTCCGTAAAACCTCACTTGCTTTTTCCAAGTGTTTGGTTACTACTTGTGTATCACCATTCTGATGAGTTGCCCATTTCCTTCTTGAAGTTTGAGTGTGTGGCATGGAGAACGCGTTCCTATTCTCATTAGTGTGCATTATCTCTCCTTTCTGTAGTTCAGTAAGTGTTGCAGGATCATCTTCGTGTTCACTATGAGCATGTCCATCACCTTTGTCAGATAGGATATCTCTTCCCTCTGTATTGGCACCACGAACATCCTGTAAATAATATCATTATGATTATGTTATTGACATGAACTTGTCAATATTTCACAGCTGCCAACATCGCTAGAAGGATGGAAAGAAGTAGCTAATGGATTTCAATATGACTGGAATTTTCCACATTGCCTAGGAGCAGTGGATGGGAAGCATGTAATACTGCAAGCTCCTTTCAACAGTGAATCTGCGTTCTTCAATTACAAGAAGTCATTCAGTATTATACTCATGGCTGTTGTTGACTCACAATATTACTTCACGTTTATTGATATTGGTGCCCAAGGGAGAATGAATGACGCTGGTGTTTATGCAAACACGATTGTTTATCAGAAAATACAGCATAATGAATTTCACCATCCATCACCGGAGCCCTTAGGAGGACGCCAGAAAAAAAAAAGCCTTTTGTGTTCTTAGGCGACGATACTTTTCCTATGAGCAGTAGTCTTTTGAAACCCTATCCAGGAAGTCATCTTAAAGGTACCTTAGAACGCATTTTCAATTACCGTCTTTGTCGTGCACGCAGAGTTGTGGAGAATGCCTTTGGTATTTTGGCGTCAGTTTTCCGAGTATTCAGATCACCAATGCTACTACAACTTGATAAAGCTGCTCAAATAACCATGACTTGAGCTTTACTTCATAATTTCCTACGAAGAAGTAGAACATCAAGGAAACTCTACACTCCCCCTGGGACATTTGATCATGAAGAGGATGGTACATTCATTCCCAGAACATGGCCCAATGATCAAATTGGGATGACATCATTTTCTCCACTTGTAGGGACACCTAGGAGGTCCACTAATGAAGTAAAAGATATTCAACAGGAGTTTGCAGAATGTTTAATGACAAATGGAGCAGTACCATGGCAGAATAGTATTGCTTAGTTCAATTATTTTGTAAAGTACATGTTGGAAATAAACTTACTTCTGAATTCAGCGACTGTCTTTTATTTCCCACAGCTCTTATAAATCAATCCATTGCATGGTATGCGAACCAGTTAGGACGATATACATCCTCTATCCCACTTCCAATAGTTTCTGAATCAATGACTTTCTTAAGTTTCTATATGTCGACATCAGCGATTCCTTTTTCTTCTTCAATGTCATAACTGTTACTTCTGTACTGAATTCGCTCGCTAGTTTCATCCAAGCATCCAGCAGAAGGTTTTTGTTCTTATGGCCTGTGTGCCTACTATTCCACAGAATAGGATACTTTTCATAAAGTTTGATAAATTCAAGGGTCTGTTCATTACTCCACTCCATACCTCCTATAAATGAAATAAACATCCGAGATAAATAAGAAGGTAATCTGTCGTCATAATCCTTTGCATATGAAAATATTAAATTGAAATTCCGTTCTTTTATACATCCCTAAACTGGTGAATTGTGGGCTACTGCAAATGATATAGCAAAGAGTTTGGGTTATGAAAATCCAGCTGACGCTATATATAAGCATGTAAAAAAATCCAACCTTCAAATCTAAATGGAAAGACCTAATTGAGGGTCTATGCATTGCGCAGAGACCTTCAAATTGGCAAAATAACACGATGATAAATGAAGGAGGGATTAATCGTCTAATTATTGCTTGCCATCTGGGACACGAAGATTGTTATATCGAGATTGGGTATGTGGTACAGTGCTGCCTACTATTTGTAAAAACAGGTCAATTCATCCTATATGAAGAAGACAATAAAATTGTTCACCTAACGAATGGATTAATAGAATCTAAATTGTATGTACTGTGTAAACATATTAAAAAAAAAATATTGTAGAGGCAACTATTGAAATTTATTTTAAACTTACCTAAAATCAATGAGAACGTCGCAAAAACAAAAAATGAACAGCAAACAACAGATATAAATTGACAAAACACACAGCATTCATGCTCAAGTTGACAAACACTAGTGTAGTTGTACCACAAGTGTTGGTTCCAACTTGCTTCCAACATTGGGTACTCCTTTGACGCGGGTCAAAAAAACCGACTTTTGATGGCCAACATTCCAATGTCAACGTTGGAAGCAAAACATTCGTCGAATGACATGCACACACAACTACATGATGCGTCCAATCATACCAGCATCCAAAGTTGGAAGCATTGGACGCATCGTGTAGTACCGGCTTTACCTGATCCGCATTTAACCGAATTAATTACAAATTTCTATGTAAAAATTAGAATTAGACATATTTTTACGAATATTTCGCAAGTAGATAAAAACATTTGTCATACAGCAACAAAAAAGATTATTTTTATGCATCAATAAATCAAATTTTAAATTAATTTAACTGAAATTTTTGAACTTCTGAGTTTTATAAAACTACAACATTACCGATTTAATTCATAATTAAAAGCGATAATTGTGGTAAGAAGAGACCTAGTCTGTGAGAATGATAGCAAATTATATTATACGTTAGCTTATTATTCTCACATATCATTTGTTGTGGTAACACTGTTTTTAGTATTATTTGTAATCTGTGATTTTATATTTGAAACCCAACTGTGATAATATATTTTGTGTGCCTCTAGTCGCTCATCAAACGTTGATGAATTAACATCTTCACCATCTTGTGTGAAAATAAAAGTTTGTGAAAAGTGAATATTTGGTGTATTATTTATGTGTTTGTAATATGTGTATCTGATCTTCTTTCGATGTTATCGTTCAATTAAAGTCTTTCGTCGTCATTTTTGTCTGGCTGGACCAGTTGATAATTCCTATTTCTTCACATAGTCAAAGGAAAAGACAATAAGTATTATTGAGGTGAGGTCTGATCACTTTACACAGAAAAGATAAGTACGGACTTCCATCTTAGAAAATGTTTATTAACGACGTTAGTACAACAACTGACGAACGGAGAACATTCTCCGTCGAGCAGTGGCGGGAAGAATATTATGTTGGCAATCAGTGTTGCCACATGCAAAACAAATAAGTGTAATAATATGTTACATACAGTGTTAGTCAATGTGATGTTCTGTGTTTGTGAAGTAGTGAGGGAATTGTATCCCAACACTCCCCTGCGATTCAAAACGGACGAACAAACATATAAGTAAAAAATGTGTCACACATTGTATGTATTTAAAAAAAATAAACAATAAAAAAATGAAAATAAGCAATAGCAGTCAAAATTATTACATATAAATGTCATATAAAATTTCTATATATATAAAATGGTAAAATATTAGGTATGTCGTTGACTAGTATTATGATGTATGATTAAAATGTGTGTGGATTTATATATCAAATGTTTTATCTTAAATGTATCCTGTAATTATTAACATGAGGTATACATTTAACCTTCTGTTATTGTGTCACGTCTTATAAGTATTGTGTGATTTTAATTTAAAAATAAATATATATAAAAAATGGCAGGTCGGAGAGATCAATATCTCCTTATCGTCAGCTGTGGAGAGATAATATCATTATATATATGTCCTTATAATTAATTGTGTGGGGTTTTTGTATAAATATGCTATTGTGGGAATCAATTGTATATATTGGGGAATGCTGATGCCTGTAAGAGAGGCAGAGCAGCGACGGGGAACCTATTGAATATTGTGATGTGAAGTGTGAAACAATATATGGACTGCTCTGTTTACGATAGGCGCTAAAAGACCAACATCCATCCGCAGTCCAAAACCAAATATCAAGAATTTTGAGGGTTATGTCAATTAAGACTATTGGCCGAAAATTTGACTTGTTTGGAGGATTCTCATAACGATATTTTGGTATGTTTTCCGATCAAGTGCTTTAGTTAATATATCAGCGACTTGATCAGATGACCTAATATCATTAAAACTTATTAATTTCTGTTGGAAAGCTTCCAATACTGCGTAACATTTGATCGCTAGGGACCTGGAGCATTTCTGGCCTCCCCCAAATGCAATACAGGACGCAGATATATTGTCCTCATTGACTTGCACTGGGTTGGTTACAGAGAAAACACTCTCAGTGAGTCTCTAGATCACATATATATCGTCTAGTGCATCATTCAATGCAATTAGTTCGGCTGCAGTTGACGAAGTTGCAACCGTGTTTTGCCGGTGAACGGCCCAATTTAACAAGTCTCCGTTAACAAATATCATGTAGCCAGTTGTGAGGCACACTTTCTCCAGGTTATTAATCTACATCGGGTGCATACGACGCATCGACAAAAGCTTTAATTTGAGTTTGGTCAGAGTGGAAGACCAGAGAGAAGTCCCTTGTGGTTTTAACGTACCTAATAATATGGTGGACATAATTTTTAATTTCATTATTGGAGGATGCCTGAAAACGTGACAAATAATTGACGGTGAAGGCTATATCTGGGCGGGTCAGTCTTGCCACATATAGCAAATTCCCAATCATAGCCCTATATTCGGTATCATCCAATCCATTTTTTGGCCTATTTATCTTTAATCCTGTCTCCATAGGTGTGGAAGATGGATTGCATTCCGTCATTCCAAATTTCCAGAGAATCTTATCAATATATCTATTTTGTGTTAATATCGTTTGTTTCCTAGGGATATCTCGATTTATTTCGAATCCTACAAAGAAAGTTGGATTATATTCTATTTTTAATGTGAAATTTTTATTGAAAATATTTATCAAGTCTTGTGTCCACTCGTCGTGGTTACTAGCCAACAACATGTCATCCACATAGACTATTAAGAGTGCCATTGCACCACTATTATCTTGTTTTATATATAAACATCTATCTATTTTTGATTGAATGAATCCAGCTTGAATTATTGTTGAATTCAACAAGTCGTACCAACTCTTGGAAGACATTTTCAGTCCATATATTGACTTTATTAATCTTAGGCAATTGTTTTCACCTAGTTGGCATCCTTTGGGGTTTGATATAAATATAGGGTATTTTATTTGGGAATTAAGGAAAGCAGTTTTTATATCGAATTGTGTTATATTTAGACTATATTTGTTTGTGATAGATAATATCCATCTTATCAGCCAATATTGTATTACCGGGGCATATGTTTCAGTTAGAGAATAGTGGGTAAGATCTTTAAAACCCCTTGTAACCAACCTGGCTTTTGGTATGTGAATGCCTTGGTTGTCGGGTTTTGTGGTGAAACACACTTCGTATCCACTAGGTAAACTCACATTTCTCTCCCTTGGGACGACTTCCCACACTCCCATATCAGATAATGACTTCAGCTCGTCAGTAATGGCTTGTTGCCATTCTTCCTTAAAAGGGTTGTTTTCGACATCCTCCCATTTTTGAGGGATGTGGTCCTCAATATAATTTTTGTATCTTGATTTAAAAAAATTTAAAATTACAGGGGTTTCTATTATATTATTATTGTCCTGTATTTTTTCATTATTATTATTTTTATTATCTATTTGTTTTATATTTCTCGTTTCATCGAATCTTACGTCGCATGTAACGTGTGACTTGTCTATTAATGGGTCCCTTATACAGTACCCTCTGTTGGTATACCCTACAAAGATTCCTTTATCAGATCTTTGAATCAATTTTGGGTGTTCACTATTTGCTTTTTTTCTTTTATTTTTTGTGGCCTGTTGCTGACGGACCTCTATAGGAATATGTCTATGAGCGAGAGACCCAAACACTCTCATATTAGGTAAGTCCGGCTTTATGCCGTAAAACATTTCAAAATGGGTCTTATGGTCTTTGTTGGACCTAGTTGGGCTTCTGTTTATGACATAAACAGCTGTCAAAACAGCCAATGACCAGAAACTGAAATCCAGATCGGAGTCAAACAACATAGCCCTTGTCCTTGCCATGATCGTTTGATTCTGCCTTTTGGCCATCGCATTCAACTCTGGTGAATACAAAACGACAGGCTCAAGGTTTACGCCGTTGTCCTCACAGAATGTTTTCATGTTCGAGTCAAGATACTCCCTGGCATTGTCACATCTTAAAGTGGCTATTGGGTAATCCGGGAATTTCGATTTTAATTTCATGTATAGTTTCTTAAACTCCTCGAAAACCATTGATTTTTTTTCAATTGTGGAGATAAAAGTATATTTTGTGGCATGGTCCACAAATATCAAAACATACTTTTCACCATATATGCCTGGTGAGAAGGGGCCCATTGTATCCGATGAAACGAGTTCTAGTTTTCTTTCCGGTCTAGTGCGAGTTCCACTGTGTCCTAATCTTTTAGAGTTTGCTCTCACACATATCTCACACAGACTGAATTTGTCATCACAAAATGTAATTCCGTTTGGAATACCTCTTGAGACCTTTGTCAAGAATTTTAAATTTTTTCCTGATAAGTGTCCCAATCTCCTAGCCATATCATTTTTTTATCAATTTTTAATTTTTCTATATTCTCGCTGATTTCTTAATCATTGTTTATTATATCATTATTATTTGTTATATTATTATTATTATTTATACCTACATCCTCATTCATTTTGCTACCACCTTCATTTGTTTCATTATTTTGTGGGTCATTGCTATCATATTCATCGTTAGCGTTTATTATAATATTATTATCTACATTATTATTATTATTTGTGTTTTCTTGTGTATTATTATTGATATTCTCTCCATTCTTCTCATTTTCCTCCTGACTTTCCTCAATAATTTCCTCTTCTACTTCGTATTCCATCAATTCATCCTGGGAATTTATATTGGGCATATATGCCAATTTATTTGATTTGTTATTATAGGGACATATTTTATTTAAATCATCTTCATTTTCTATAATATTGACCGTGGATTCCGGTACAATTTTGTACTTCACCATGTATACCCCCTTATTTTCGGGGCTGAAAAAATTACCTTGTCCGTTCCCCGGATGTATATGTGCACCGCAGAGAAATTTTGGTCTATGCCTAGCGCCCTATTTTCTGTTATCTTAATCCCTGACATTAGGTCTACATTCAGGGATGGTACATTCTCTTAGTAAGAGGGACATAATCTGGATCTGATTCATGCTTCGTGTCTCTAGGTGTTATTAAATTTATTAATTTATTATTATTTGTGTTCTTGTTTGGCTCATGGCCCTTGTACCTTATCATCATTGACCACTGAACATCATTTTCTTTTTTATTTTTATTATTATCATTTTGATTATTTCGTCCGTATCTCGTATTTTGTGCAGGACCATCTAATTTATCTTGGGGTTTTGCACCCTCTTTATTTGACAGACATACTTTAGCTATGTGCCCTTTGCCATGGCACTTAAAACATACTAACTTATTCGAATTTAGCAAATTATTTTGATTTTGATTATTATTATATTTTCTATTTTCGTAATTATTATTATTATTATTTTGAGGCATTTCTGACTTTTGGTTATTATTATATGTCATTTTCCCCTGATCTATATTTTGATTATAGTTTTGATTTCTATTTGTGTTATTATATCTATTATAATTTCCTCCATATTGGAATCTCTGATTTTTATTATTTTGATTGAAATTACAAAATTTATTATTATAATATCTTGACTTCTTCTCGTCATATAACCTATCTGATTTTTGATTAACATGGCATGGAGTGTTTCGATCGTTTTTTGATCCTGGCTTAAGGTATTGAATTCCAGCCTTGTCATGTCATAGTCCATGTTCAGTGATATTAGGAGTTGTTCTATCTCCTCCTGTTTGTCTAAATTTTTACCGCAGTCCCTTATTTTTTGGGCTGATCTAGAGAACACGTCTAAGTAACTTCTCATATTTCCATCACTATTAAATTTTAATCTCTGAAAGGCCTGCTTCGCGTTAATATATGTAACCTGCATGCAGCTTTTGTACCTTTCATCTAAGACTTTTAAAATTTGGTTTATGGTTTTTAAATCTTTTAACCTTTCAATTAATTCGTTGTTTAATCCCTGATAGATTAAAGCCTTTCCTTTTTCTTGATTGCGGAAATATGCCATCCTGTTAGCTGAACTAGCATTGCCAGATTCAGGGTTTAAAAAACTGTTTAATTCCAGTCCCAAAAATAGCACTTTGGTCTCAACATCATGCATTATCTGATATAATCCCTCTGCATAGAGTGTTGATACCATCGTGGTCCTCCAGACATCATAATTCCTCCCATCGAATACCTTTTTTGTGTCAAATCGTGACATTTTATTATTAGATTTTGGGTGTTCGGGAGTTTAGATCCTACCTCAGAAACACGAGAACTTAATTCTAGGGGGTAACACGGTCTCAACCGCACGATAATGCACAACACGGTCTTAGCCGCTCGATCGGGAATGCAAGTTAAATATATTATACTATAATATTCAATAATTAGTCAATATTCTAAATTAAATCTTACGAAATATGTGTTGCCGACGATGATGTTATCTCTCCACCGTTGTTTCTTCTTCTTGAGCGATCAAATTACTGTGATTTTATCGTCAAAAATGTTCGAAATTAAATTAATCAAAGTCCCAAGTCTTGTTTCAGAATACAGGTGATTCTATTAAACACGTTGAAATTCGAATTAATACACATTGCAAAAATTATTTAACAAGTATGAAAAGGATTACTGCTGAAAGGAAAATAATTTATCAGCTTTCATCAATTGAATCGATCTCTTATTGTTGTGAACAAGAAAAAATCTGTCACTAATGTCAATGTTCAAAAATGTAACTTTTCTATTGTTGGACTCGATGAATCTCATCCAACAAAGATTTCCTTTTTCTACAATTCTCAACCAACAAGATAAAGTTTGAAGGCTATCGATATCACCTTTCAAGTTTCAACTTTACTTGGGATTTGGTTGAGAATTTACCTGAAAATATATTAAAATTTAACTTTATTTTACTGAAATTTTGATTTTTTCTAATTAATTTTGAGCAAAATCACACGAATTATTTATTAATTAACTTAAACTTTTTACTTATCTTTAATTTTTTGGTTCTGTTTTCGTATTTTTTCAATGTATTTCTTCTGCTACCTTACCCAATTGACACCAAACTCCGACGCTTTTTACTCTGCAACTTCTGAATTTTCGATCTTCTTCCACTGTTTCACTCACTGGAACACAGCATGAACAATTGCCAACCGTTTTTGATAGTGTGCACTGGTCTACCAAACCATAAAATCCTCTCATATCTGATTTGTTTTCTCCAGACTTTCGACTTTGACGTTTTCACAGGTGCCCAAGATTTTACCGTTGTTTTCATTAAATTTCACTTTTAATTTGTTGATTTACTTTAATTAAACTTTTAACTTTTTCAGGATAATTACTTTAATCACTGAATCGAACTTTTTTGTTCACAAATTTTAACTTTTCCTACCACTTTGCGTGGAGGTATCACTCGGCACTAAGCTTTTCACTTTGTGTGAAACAAGAACTTTCAAATTTTAACAAATTACATGATTATCACATATCACATTTTAATTACCGCACTTATTTCTCTGATATGCAGCTCTGCTAACATATTGAGGAGGTCTGATCACTTTACACAGAAAAGATAAGTACGGACTTCCATCTTAGAAAATGTTTATTAACGACGTTAGTACAATGACTGACGAATGGAGAACATTCTCCGTCGAGCAGTGGCGGAATGAATATTATGTTGGCGATCAGTGTCGCCACATGCAAAACGAATAAGTGTAATAATATGTTACATACAGTGTTAGTCAATGTGATGTTCTGTGTTTGTATGGTAGTGAGGGAATCGTATCCCAACAAGTATTAATAAATTTGATAATGAACTAACATTTTGAACAGGGATACGCCTGTTTGTTTTGAACACCGATAGAAAATTGATTGAGAATAAATAATTAACAATATTTTACTTTAGAAAGAAACCTTTTATTAGAAACAGAATCAAATCATTATCATCTTAATAATCAATCAAAACCAAAACTCAAAAGCATTCATTGTCAACTTAAATCATTGAACGTAACGACGCCACATAGATTGGCAACTCAGAACAAATAAACAAAAGAATCAAAAGAATGAATCACAGCGAAAGAATGAATCACAGTGAACGTATACATGTTCAGTCTTCTGTCGCTCCCTTCTCATTGGTTGTAGTCGAAGAGCGGAAACTAATGACTAAATTAAACTTGAATGTAACAAAATAAATTGTAAGAATAAGATTAATAAAAGTACAAAAACAGGAACGGATCATGAGTAAACAGTCTTATTCATTTGTTCCCCAATCGTCAGCAGGTGAAACTGTAACAAATAAAATAATAATTACTTCAAGGAATGGGAAATAGAATTTTTGAACGAAACATTAGAAACTTTTCATAGCCCAAAGCTTTTGTAAACATATCAGCAAGCTGATTTTCAGATTTAATCCATTTAATTATTAAATTTTTATGTGCAACTTCAAAACGAATATAATGATAGCATAAATTTACGACATGCTTGAGGGATTGAGAATCTTCAGATTTTGCAACACTAATTGCTGCTGTATTATCTTCATAAAGGATTGGAACAGTATTTAAGTTAATCAATCTCTTACACATTTCCCTCAATGAAACTAATTCTTTAGCTGCTAGAGACATGGCTATAAATTCTGCCTCCATTGTTGACAATGCAACATGGGTTTGCTTTTTAGTTCTCCAAAAAATTGGGTCACCAAACAGAGTCAGAATCAATCCTGTTGTAGATTTTCCTAATTCATCACTTGTGCCGAGAGAAGCATCAACAAAACATTCTATTTCATCAGTTTGACCTTCAAATTTTAAACCAAGATTTTTTGTTCCAGAAAGATATCGAAAAATTCTTTTTATTTCAAGCCAGTCATCCCAGTTATAATTTGATTGTTTTCTACTCAATTTATTTACAACAAACGTTAGATCTGGACGAGTTGCATTAGCAAGATATAAGAGACTCCCAATACATTGACGAAACGGTATATCTTTCAAATCAGAATCATTCAATTTTTCTATTTTTCTTTTAATACCTTTCCTCTCAGATTCATTAGTAACACATGGAGTTTTAACAGAATTGCAATCATCCATCTTAAATCTTTTTAATAATTTTTCAATAAACTTTCTTTGGTGTAGAAAAATTGAATTTGAAACAGGGTCTTTTAATAGTTCAATGCCAAGAAACTTTTTAGGTTCCTTTAAATCCACCATTTCAAAAGCCTTATTTAAATTAAATTTTAGATTTTTTATTTTATTTGTATTGTTTCCTACAATCAACAGATCATCAACGTAAAGTCCAACAATGACAAAACTTTTTAAATGTTTCCAAATAAATAAGCAAGATTGAAACGGGTAAGGTGTAAATCCTAATTTCATAATTTCAGATTTGAATTTTTCATACCAGTTCTTTGGACTAGTTTTTAGTCCATAAAGAGATCTTTGTAATTTACAGACATAATCATTTTTCAGATTTTCTTTTCCAATCATGCCATCAGGTAGGGACATATAAATCTCATCATCTAACTTACCATTTAGAAAAGCAGTCTTCACGTCCATTTGATGCATTTCTAATTTATATTTACAGGCAATAGATACAAGGAAACGATAATCTGCAAGTCTAATTACTGGAACATAAGTCTCAGTACGATCATAAATATTTTTGTCTTGGAAACCACGGATTACTAATCTAGCTTTATAAATGACATTTTTATCTGGAGTTTCCTTTTTCTTAAACAACCATTTTGAAGTCAGAATATTTTTAGATGCTATATTATTTCTTTTTACTAGACACCAAGTATTTTTTTATTAATGGAATTTAGTTCTTCTTGGATTGCATTTTTCCAATTTTCAGAGTCAGGGCGAGTTAGTGCTTCATTGTAAGACAACGGATCATTTTCTAAATTTAAAATTTCTACAAAATCGTCATCAGTATTTTCAAAATAATCAACCCAATTAATTTCAGTAAGATTTATAGCTTCAATTAATTTGCTTGGCGAATCAGTGTTAGGAGAATCTGTTAATGGGTCTAACCAAAAATTATTTTCTTTTTCTCTCCCTTCCATTTCTAAAACGGATTTTTCTTTAGGTTTATTAAAAACATCGCCGTATACTTTATTTTCTATAAAATCTACATTTTTGCTTTTGAAACATTTTCCTGTCTCAGGTATAAAAATATTATAAGAATCTTCATTGCAACTTACTAAGAAACCTTTTGTTGTTCTTTCTTCAAATTTTGCCAAATTAGTATTTTTCAATATGTGTGCAAGACAACCAAAACGCCTAAAATATTTTACTGTACATGGTTTTTGAAGAAACTCAGAATATGGACATTTACCATCTAAAGCCTTCTTTGGTGTTTTATTATGCACATCCACTGCAAATTTAAGGGCCCATGCCCACATATCTTTTGAGAACCCAGAGTCAAAAATTAAACATCTAATTATTCTCTGTAAACTGAGATTTAATCTTTCAGCTGTTCCATTTAAATTTGGAGAATACGGTGGAACTGGGCTTAAAATTATTTTTTCCTTTTTAATTAAGTCTTTCATATTTTCAGTTAAGTATTCTGTCCCATTATCAAGACGAAATTCCCCTATAGAAGCATTTTGACCTTTTAATTTTCTAATGTTATCAAGAAGCTTAGAAACAGCTAAGTGGACAGTTGTTTTATCTGGCATTGGATATGCCCACACATATCGAGAAGCGTCATCAGTAAAAGTCACAATGTATTTATTTCCAAATTGAAAACTACT
This sequence comes from Ericerus pela, assembly GCA_011428145.1. Lineage (NCBI taxonomy): Eukaryota > Metazoa > Arthropoda > Insecta > Hemiptera > Coccidae > Ericerus > Ericerus pela. The sequence goes on from WOFM01000249.1 coordinate 884,533, forward strand.
TGGCGAAATAGGACCCATTACATCAGTGTGAATCAATTTTAGTGGCTCAGTATTTTTAAAACGAATAGAAGGGCAACTTTTCTTTGTGGCTTTAGCCTGTATGCAAACTTCACAATTTTGGATATTATCATCAAATTTTACATCTTTTAATTCAGGGATATATTTAGAAGCAGTTTGTAAATATGTTTTTGAGACATGCCCTAATCTAATATGCCACATTAAGCCTTTATTTCCTTTTATATTTTTCAAAACCGAGGTGTCCATATTATTCGTCCTAGAAACTTCCTCAAAAAATTTATTAGCTTTAATAGGGTCTATATCATTGTTACTAAAACTTTCTATATTCTCATTTTTCTTTTTCTTTTCTAAATTTTGGTGGTCTTGAGACCTAGCACAAGTGTCATCATGTTCAACGACACTCTTGTGCTCCTCCTTTTGCTCTATTTCATTGAGCGTCTTTTTAGCATAATTATGCTCCTCCTCTACATCAGCAGTTAAACTTTCGTCACAAATCTTATTTTGATGAAGCGAAACATGGGAGTTCTGTGAAAGCAAAACGGTGCTCCCTTCGTTTGAAACCAAAGTGTTATTTTTATTATTTTTTTGTTGATCAAGAAACGCAAACGAATTTGTGACGCCTTGGCCAAGGTTAGATTTTTTATGGTTAGATGCAAACTTGCTGTGTAGACAATAATTAGAATCAGACGAATTTTTAGATTTTTCAAAATTCAGATACCAAAACCTACCATCATATGGACCCTCTTTTATTGTTTTATTTTGTTTTTCATCTATCAATTTTATTCCTTCTTTAGATAAACCTACGGTGACTCCTGAGTTGACTACTTTACTAAGCGAAACAATATTCCTTGTAATATCTGGAGCATACAGAACATTTTGTAATTTTATATTTTTACCATCTTCACCAGAAGCATTAAAAATACCAGTACTTTTTATTTTTATATTTGCAGACTGATTTTTATTAGCCCAACGAATTTCACCTCCCTCTATTTTGTTTATTTTATTTAAAAATGAATCATCTTTTACTATATGCTCTGTAGCCCCGGAGTCACCAATAAATGTAATCATATTCAACTTACCATTAGTGTAATTTGATTCAGGTAGTTCAAACACGTGTCCATCAGCCTCCGACAACATGACAAATTTTTCTTTGCCGTCAACACCAGTCATTTTTACCTTTTTGTATGTGTTTTCCTTTTGTTGGCCTGGATTGCGAAAATTACGGCCTCGGGAACCAAAACCTCTACGATTATTTCCGTGAGACAAACGACCTCGAAATGAACCACGAAGTGACGGCTTTTCTATTCGACCAGATGGAAAACGAGCACCAAATGGAAATTGAACTGGCGGAGCTGTGCATTCTTTTGACGAGTGACTTCCCAATTTGCCACAATTATAGCAAATCCATCGGGGATTTGTGCATTCTTTTGCTGTATGATTAGGTTTTCCACAACGAAAGCAAACGATTTTCTTTACTGAAACACTTTGATTTGCTGTAGAAACAGTGGCAGTTAAGACAGACGCATTAGGATTCGATTCTTCAATACGAGCTTTTGACTCCCGTTCAGTTGATTCAATATTCATTGCCAACTGAGTCATTTCTTTCATTGTGATGTTATTCTGTACATCGAAACGGCGACTACATTCAGGAAAACGATTTTTCATAGCAATGCAATAATTACCAACAATTCTCTCAGGTTCTAGTTTGACACCTGAAGAGAGCAAACGTTTTGTGGCATCTTGATAACGGTTTGTAAATTTTAAAACATCTTCTGCGTCTGACATAACTATATTAGCCCACTGACGTTCAAGAGTCATTCGCATTGACATCAGATTAGGAAATCTCATCTCACGTATGCGAGCAAGCATTTCATAGGGCAATTTAATATCACACAAGCTTGTTTTATATGTATCATCAACTCGCGCTAACAAAAAAGTAGAGACAAAATGAATTCTACCTTTTGTTGCCTCATCTTCAGGGTCATAATTTATTTTACCATCTTTGTCAATCGGTTCTAAAAGCAAATCATTATATTTTAATGCAGCTAGCTCACCAGTAATCATACGATCCCAAACATCAAAATTCATTTCAGCAGTAAGTATCAAAGCTGGGTTGGCTGATGGTCGTAACAGTTCCTTTGGAGTGGATTCTTCTTTCGTTTTTTGTTGAAGCTGATCTAGCTGTTCTTGGATGCTTTTCATTTGCTCCGCCAACATTTTAATTTGTTCTTCCATTTTAAAATCAGATATAAACTTTAACAAAGTAGAAATTTTATTTTACCCGGCGCCTCCACCACGATAGAAAATTGATTGAGAATAAATAATTAACAATATTTTACTTTAGAAAGAAACCTTTTATTAGAAACAGAATCAAATCATTATCATCTTAATAATCAATCAAAACCAAAACTCAAAAGCATTCATCGTCAACTTAAATCATTGAACGTAACGACGCCACATAGATTGGCAACTCAGAACAAATAAACAAAAGAATCAAAAGAATGAATCACAGCGAAAGAATGAATCACAGTGAACGTATACATGTTCAGTCTTCTGTCGAACACAGCTTTTTATCAGTAATAGCAGCCAGTATGTATATAGTCAAAGGTGCACGCTGATGCGTGTAAGGAATGGATATATTCAGACTGCAACCACGTTTAAACATGCTGCGGTAGAGCTTGCATAGACTAATAAAGGTGTAAAACTTGAACACTTGATGAACGATGAGTTGTTTAGGGGATGTGGATCGATCAAGGTTCAATTACATTTTGATTAAATTCGCTGATTATCGTAATACAAATTAATTATCTATTGTTTTTCTTCCTTCTTTGTATTTGAGTTTTGATTTAAAACTTGAGAGAGTCGTAATTCGTCATCGCTTTCGTGTTTCGATTTGGTGAATCTTCGAATTTCATTTGTAGTTGTGGGTTGAGTGTATTTCGTACGACAGAGAAATTTTCTTTTCAAGCGGTATGATCGGCGCAAAAACTGGTCGCTTAGTTTCGCGCTTTTTTCAGTTCGGTTTGCTTGTTCGTAATGCCGGTGATCGTAACGTGAACCAACCCGAATGTCTAAAGCGAATAATGTTTCAGAAAATCAGAGCCACCGGTGCCATTACCGTGGCTCAGTTCATGAAGGATGTGCTAATTAATCCGGCATATGGATACTACACTACTCGTGAGATGTTCGGCAGATCTGGCGATTTTATTACCTCTCCAGAGATTAGTCAGATGTTTGGCGAAGTAAGGTATCATTGCGGTCAGGATTACAGTAATCATTAAAATAATATGCCTTAATGCGACAGTGTATCAAACCGAATTATGGTTTTTTAAGGGTACTGTCTTACGTTCTTTGTGATCAAAAACGAGCACGTGGTTCTGAATTCTGTTGACCGGCTTTCCGCATGTAATTTGGTGATATGAGCACAATGCAATGTATTATATCCATTTGTTCTCTATGCTTCTGTATTTCAGATGATCGCTGTGTGGCTTGTAAACGAGTGGGCAAAAATTGGTTCACCGAAGCCCTTCAATCTTATCGAATTGGGACCTGGTCAAGGTTCCATGATGGCTGATATTTTGAGAGTAAGTAAATATTGTTTGGATTGGTCTTCTCGTTGAAGTTTTCATTCGCGATGTGATTGCGTTCAAAATCCGTAGAGGGGCCGGTGTACTCGTGATAATGTGTAGTAAGAATCATTTTTTGAGTTGAGTTTTGTTCTCTTGAATTTTATCAGCGAAAATCCCATTTAGTATTAACCTCTCTTGATCGTAGCTCATAAACATTTGTACGCGTGCTTCTCTTTCAGACATTCAACCACCTTCAACTTCAGTCTTACGTGAACGTCCATCTTGTCGAAGTTAGCGATTCGCTGAGGGAAATACAAGCCAAGAAGCTATGTTCGAATATTCAGCATCATGATGCCGACAGTAGCTTTTACATGAGTGGTCAATCTAAATCTGGAGTGAAAATTTACTGGCATAAATCGATTCAGAATGTAGACATGACTCGGTTTTCATTTGTCATTGCTCATGAGTTTTTTGATGCACTACCAATTCACAAATTTCAGGTTGGTAATCGTGTCGCGTGTTTTTGCAACAAATTTTTAGAAGTTTTTAGTTTTTATCTGATCTTTATTATAAAATATTTGTAAAATGTTTGTGTTCTCTTTCTTGATCGAGAAAATAATCTTCATCAAACGCGAATCAATGGAGCTGCACCGTTGACTCGCTATATTTTTGAAGAGAATTAAGACCAAATTGGCGTTTGTCATATTAATATTTTCCATTAACTGCGGGAATAAGTTTCATTTCTAGTATCATTTTCTGATATTTCTTGGGAATAGCAGCACTTATAAACAAAGGAGGAGTTTCAAATTTTGAATAATGGTTTTTGTTTCGTACCTTCTAAAAATTATGTTTCATTAAAAAATTTTCTAAATATTAATGCTGAATGAAAATAACGTTATACTTATACTTTCCAAGGTTGAGTTTATGATTATTATTTTATTTTACCGCAAAATATTTTTTCCTTGTGTATTGCTTACATCTTTCAGCAGTCGTGGAATCTATCATGATGAAAGTATGGATTAATTTCATACCTCCATAAATATGTAGTTTGCCGAAGAATTTTCTTTTTAGTGATTTAATGTAACTGGAGATTTAAGGGTTGTATTGACGATTAATTATAAATCGAAACTTTTCTGTAGTTCAAACTTAGCGTGAATTCAGAAAAAAGATGAATTGATAAAAACTTATGTTTGGTTTAAAAAGTGTTTTTTTTTTCGATCTGTGTTTCTTCCGGAAATTGTTTTATTATCTAGTCATTTTTTAGATCTGAACGTTTTAATTTATGCGAAGATTTTCTTCATTTATGATAATTTATAATTTTTTGGCCCGTGATACTCACTTTTGTTTTGATAATTGATTTTGTTCATATTGCTTGAGCAGGTTTGCAAAAGAGCAGAAAAATTATCGAATGGAATCTCATCCCCTTAAAGCCAATATAAGGGCTTGAAAATGAGACTCAGACGAATTAACAACGATTAAACTTAATTTCATAATATTGTATGTTACTATTCTCGTGTTGGCCTTCACATTATTGTTTACTTTTTTTGATATACTTGTAGGTTCAGTAGTTTATTATTGTGTTACTAGAAATCAGGCGATCCGTCAGTCAACCTCCTCGGTTTTCTGGATTAATCCTATAATTTCTGTTGTAGAAAACGGCCAGAGGATGGCGTGAAGTAATGATAGATATTGATCATGATGATTCGTCAGGAGAAAAACTGCGATATGTTCTATCACCTGGTCCAACGGTCATGTCAACAGCTTTAATTTCTGTAAGTTTTTTTTGTTATTCTTGTGTTCGTATCGGAGTATGTCATAATGCAAATATGGTGTAGAATTAGAAATACTGGAATATGTCAGGATTTACTATATTAATTAATTGAATGGAGTGTTCGCAAGGGAAATCTTTACTTTATTGAAAATTGTCTTAGTTGTTGGAAGATACATAGAAAGATTGGTATTGTTTCTGCTCATGATTCTTGTTTCACAGATGTTTCGTTACTGAGTACATAGTGTTTCGTTGATAAGGGTTATAGGTTCATGTTTGCCGAATGTGTCGTGATGGTGAAGGATATTATCGCATAATCCTTATTAATATAGTGATGTGAGTTTTGAAATATTTTAAAGCAATAAATTTTATGAAATTTATATTGAAGTAAATCTTGCAAAAATTTAATAAAAGTTATGATTTTCTCGGATTTCTAAAAAAAAAAAATTTTACAATATTTTTCAAAAATACATTTCAAAATATGTTTCAATCTTGAAATCAATTTTGAAAAATTTCACTAGGAAACTTCAAACAAATAGATTTCATTCAAATTCTCATCAATGCTTATGAGTCAAATCTTGTGCGAGTTCCTTTATGATTTTATTAGCTGTGTTTTCCACCTGTTGATAGTGTTATTGTGGTAATGAGACGACACTCCGCTGATCAAATATGTACAATTATTTTTTTGTTTTATAATTGGTGCTGAAAACATTTTATAATGTAAGTCTTTAATTTTCTTAATTCTGGTATTCCTGCTCTTGCTGCGTATTCTTTCTCCGAAATAACTTTAGTTAATTAATTCTTATTGTTTTGTGCTATAGGATTCTGAAACTCGTGATCACATTGAAATCAGCCCAGAGAGTATTCTAACCATGGAATATATGGCGGATAAGTTCAAACGTCATGGTGGTATCGCATTGGTCATCGACTATGGTCACAATGGAGAAAAAACTGACACATTTAGAGTAGGTAATCAAATATTTGCTTGCTGGTGAACTATTTACTCAACTAGATCTTGACGGAAAAAGTCGATTATGTGAAAATTTGGCTTATCTAATCATCGTTGTATCATCATCATCATATATATTTGGAAGTCGTACAAATCCACCTCAGTACCCATTTTATATAAATTGTCATCACCATGATGTTATAATATTTCTTGACTGGCAAGTTTGTGTAATTGTTCTGCTGATCTCCTGTAATGAAAATTAATGTACAAAATAATATTCAGGATTTCCAATGGGGTTAATTTTGTGAACCATCCAAAAGAAAAAAAATAGAATTGAAATTTTTTGAAAACATGGTTGAAATGGTTGCATAAGAGTGGTTTAAAAAAAATAATTATGTGATTTCAATTAATTTCCATTGTAAACGCAGTTTTCTCCTGTTAATTCACATTGGAGTCAAATTTGTGAAAATTATGAAATTGTTTATTAGCACATGTAATTATAATTTTAATTTTTGTCCCTTTACACTTCCCTGAAGGTTGAATTAGGAAAAAACCAAGGACAGCGTTGTAGGTCACTGTATTTGTTATTAATTTAAAAACTGTATCTGTGTATATCATCGAAAGGTTTTTTTCACTGTGGCACTCAAGGATAATGACTGAACTAATTTTCACGATTGACGTGTTGAAAAAAAGGTCTCACCATGTAAATGTACCATCAGAGAAAAAAAGTCCTTAGCCCCTTGGGGGAAAAAGTTGCAGATTTTGACCCCCTCATCCCTCAAATTTTTTTGACATTTTTTCCTCCCTTAAAAATATTTTTCTTAATATATTAATAAGTCCGCAAAATTTTATACCTTTTTGTCACTCCCCTGTTCTGAGATATAGAGTGCCAAAAAGTTACAAAATTAAAGTATAGGTATACAATACTGTATTCATGACCCAGTCGAATAAATGATTTGAAAATGAAATGGAGAAGGAAGAAAATAGAGAAGCATAGTAAGGGAAGAGAGGGTCGTTTTATGTAATGGAGTTGGTTACTCTTGGCATGTAGTTAGGAAGGTTTTAAGCCTTATAGGAAGTCTGTAGCTTCCCAGAGTGCAAATTATTAGATTTTCCTCTGAGTACACGCCTCACTTCTTTATTGTTTTTAAACTGAAAAGCAAAAGGAGAGAGAGATGAAAAAAACTAGCTCTGTCTCTCTTTCTCTCTCCCCCTTTCACTCTGGGTTATTCTCTTAAGAGGATTGTAGATCTCATGTCAAATTGCTACCCGGAGGCGAAGCTCACGGGTGATAACTAGTATTCACATGAGTATGGTAAGGTCATAACTATTTCTTCCTTTTGCATCCTAAATGAAAAGGGCTTCACGCGCATAACGCCAGAAAGCCGTTAATATTTTTCAACTTTGGCCGGAGTGGTTGAAAATTTGGGGTAAAAATGTGGAGGTGGGCCCAAACTGATGGCGCCAAAATGGATGGACGAAATTTTTATAATTGTGTCATAAAGTAAGGGTTGGCCCAGACTAATTGCTTAGTAAAGGATAGAGGAATTATTTTTAGCTATAACTGAAAAACATGCGACTGATGGTGCAAAACCAGATCTACTTTATATGTTAATTGCATAACATGTGATGGTTGACTGAAGTTAATTATGCCGAAAACATACAGAGGAAATTGTGACGGTATTTTAGTTTTTCTTATTCCGTCTTTTTTTTATTTTATTTTGATACTATTTTTTCAGAAAAATAGTGGATATCATTTGCGGTTTGAAAAATTTTTAAATATTCATAACAATCTCCAGTTTATTTTATGTTAGTCGAAGGCCCGGTTTTTTAAAAAAACCATATGAATAAAATTCCATTATTTGATATCCTCAAAATATTGTGCTAAAATTCACATTTACTTCCGTATAAATTTTTGGAGGAAAATTTTGAAATTAGTTGGTTACCATCTTGAAGAAAGAAATGCCTCAAAAAATGTGTAGTAATATGCTCTCAATTCCTAGCCAAATAAATGTTTACTCATTAAATTACATTGGGCGCCACTTGATTAACCGAACTGCCGCTTATTTCAGCCAAAATTGTTGGGGATAGATCAAACATTTTCTTTTTTAGTCCGCCTCTTAATCCAGTTTTTGCCTTTCCTTTATGTTTTTCACTGGGTAATCCGGGAGTAATTTTCGTTTAATTTGTTTTAAAAAAAAACAGAGAGGGAGAAACAAGCAGACAATCGAGTTGATGAACCTCTCACAATTTATCGTATGTGATAAGATGAGAACTTTCTATGAACTTCGTACACTTTTCTCTGAACTAAGTTTGTACTGTTTCTAAAGAACATTATTTATGAAGTAATGTAAGAACTCTTGCACTTTTTTGGTCAAAAGAACAAATCTATGGTTATTGAAAATTTTAAAAATCTTATACCTCTGCTCTTTGAGATAAAGTTATGAATGCATTCTATTCTGTTTTTCAGCGTGGTTACTCCACATTCTTATCTGCATTTCCACGTACTAGATCATTGTACATTTTAGAAAAATACTATTATTATCGCTTGTTTTAATTTTTTTTTTTGTTATTACGTTTTTTGTTTAATCTATTCCAATCAGGGGTTCAATTAAAACGGATTACGGGCGAGTACTGTAAGACTTCATCAATTATTTGCCGGCGTGAAACTATAGAGCCTTAACATCACAGATTGTGAAACCAGTGCTGCCTTACATGATGCGAATAGAATTATTTCTTTATAATCTCATGATGGTAACTATGTAAGATGGACAGTATTGATGAGGTGGAGCGAGTTGCAGTTTTCTCAACACCCTCCTACAGCTCACGACCGAGTTATAAATATGTAAAAATTTTGGTTTTTTTATTGGGTTAGGTCAGTCAATGGCTCGGTGAAACAGAGTGGTACAAAGCATATATGTGTGTATATTATTGTCTGTGCGCACATTTTTGAATTCAACGCCATCTCGGGGAAATAGACATACTAATTTTTTAGCAAGCTTGGTTGTGTTTTTGATAGGGATGGGAACTGTCGAACTTTCTGCTTATTGATAACTACCGATAATTCTGGCTCTTTTACCGATAATTATTGATTATTATCGATAGTTCGCTTCCTCCTTTGAACAAAAAATTTTTAAAAGTATTTATGCAAAAAGATAACAATAAAAGAGAAATCTTTTAACTGATACATCAGTTGCCAAATAAAGTGAAATGATAAACATTTTAAGTGGCATCTTCAATCAGGAATACAATTTTTTATTTTTCGTATTTAAAGCTGACAATTTCAACTATAAAAACTTGAAATTTGGAAACTGTCGATAGTTTACGTTAACAGCATTGCTTATCGATAATTAACAATAATCCTTATTGATAACTATCGACAATTCTATCGATAGCTATCCCATCCCTAGTTTGGCGTCCAATTGTTAAGATGTCGGCTGGTAACGCATGGGACTAGAGATCAAATCCCTCGAAGTTCAACTTTTTTTTTCTAGTGATTGGTGACTTGGAATTAGCGGAGACTGACAAGGGCCTTGTCTTTGTTCTTTTAATTAAAGTGAGATTTTTGGAATTATGAGTTTTTGATGGCATGGCTTCAACTTCCTCCTTATTGTTCGAACATGAGTGGGAGATAGACGATTTTAATTTATTTTTAATATCAAATTTGCATACCGTAAAAGTTTGAATTGGTTTTTCATTTCCTTCAGTGTGTTGAGAAAAAATTGAATCGTTTATGGAATTTTGTTGAAATTTACAATCACGGATTTTTGGTAGTTCAGAATTTAATATTATAGTTTCAGGAGATAGACAATTCATCTGACAAGTTTTTTTTTTCTTCATCATTGTTTCAACTTTTTGTGCCTGAGTTGTATGTCAAAATATTTATACAAAAATTGGATGTAGCGTGAAGAAGAAAAAGTTACATTTATAGATGTTTTTTTTAAGAGAGTTGAATTGATAGAAATAGAATTTTCATTTAGGAATCCGAAAGTAAATAATAACATGTTCATTCTAAATGAGATATGGATAATGGATTCTCTGGGTCTAAATTTGATTCGAAGCGAGAACAAAATATGAATAATGTTAACCTGAAAACGCTGTGAAATATAGAGAATCTTATTTTCAAGTAGCAAGTCCTGAAAATTTTTGTTCGAGGTATTCCAATCTTATGCTTTTCGATGTTCAATTATTTTTAGGTCCATTTTTTATTTTTTATTTTTTACAATTTTTGTTGTATTGTTAAATGTATTTAATGCTATCAGGCCTATCGTAATCATCAGCAGTGTGATCCTTTGACCCATATTGGCTCCACCGATTTGACCGCTGATGTCGATTTTGCTGTTCTAAAAAAGGCCGTAGAAGGTAAACTTATATCATTAGGACCAGTTACACAGCGACAGTTTCTGCAGCAAATGCAAATGGAAGTTCGGTTACAGGTAAATTGATGTATTACCTCTATTCTGCGTGTATACAGAGTAGTTCATATCGTTCGTGTGAATGTACAGATGTTGTTGGAAAACTGCACCGATGATAAACAGAAAGAATCACTTCGAGAAGGGTTTAAAACTTTAACTGATGCAGATAAAATGGGCAATGCTTTTCACTTCGTTGCTTTCTTCCCTGCAGTGTTAGAGAAATTTTTGCTGCGTTTTCCATCAGTGGGATTTTTGGTCTCATGAGGTTATTTTGGCTAGCAACAGTAATCGGTAAGAACATTTTTCATATTTTATCTAGTTTGCCTAATGACCTATCTGCGTAATCTATTTTATTCTTATGTTAGTTGATTTGCATGTGTGCATTGCCAGTCTCAAGTGTTTGTATCCATTTTCACCGGACTAAGGATTAGTTGATTCAGTCATCAACTTGAACGTAACGTCTTGATCAGTTATTTTTAGGAATCTGAGTTTTTTATTATTTTTAATATAATCGAAGTTCTAATGGTGAAGGTTCCCTTTGCAATTTGTAATCTTTCAAGAACGAAATCTCATTCGGGAAATGAACTGTAAAACTTTAATCCTCTGAACAAGCTTACATGTTTAAGAATAAATTTTATTAAAAAAAAAATAAAGAAAGAATGAAAACCAACTGAGCTAATCTGAATGAGTAGCTCTTATTGGTGGCTATTCCCAAATTTATGGCAATAATTTTTTCAATTTTTAAATTCTCATTTTCTTCATTCGTACCCTTCTAATTTTTTAATTTTCAAATATGAATAGCCTAGGACATTCTCGGATGGTCAGAAACATTTTGAGACTACTTTCATTAAAATCTATGAAATATGACACTTGCTTTGAACGAACGAAGTTTCGTTAGTTCCGGAGATAGACATACCAAATATATAACCTCCTCCTACGCAGTTGTTAAAAATATATAAGTACTGAAGTGATTTAAGAGTCTTGAGTTGTGATAGCGAATTTCATTGCGATTATTGTAAGCATATATAAATAATTCAAATCAGACCTGAGGGCTGAGGTTCAGTATTCAATTTCAACATTTTTTTTTTTTTAATTAGTAGAAATTAATTGTTTGAATATAGAAACCTAAGAGATCTTTTTTTACCAGAGCTCTTGATCTCAATCATATTCTTCAATGAGCAGAGTGCTTTATCGATCCAACATCAGGCAATCAATATTGCCACTTGCCAGCATAATCTATCAATGAAAATACATAGTTCAGAGTGGTTATATAGAACTGAAAACTTGCCTGATCAGTTGTATGATGGTCTGACATCAGTTGTAATATACATATTACGTAGCCGCAGCCTCAGTCATTTTTGATGTGAGGTTGTGATTACGAGAACCGAAAAATGAACACAAGATGTCAGTTTCAAACAAATATGTTGATACGAAATCCCACCTCATCTCATTCTTCATCATCATCATCACACCATTCTATATATATATGTCATATGTACAGTCTAGTCACGAAGTGTTTCCCCTACTACTTTCGATCGTATATCGCTGTTGCTTCGCCATTTACTTTTTCGTTTGTCAAATATATTTTAGTCGCGAAATAAACGTCTTAAAAGTCAAAAGTCTCAAGTTCTTTCGATCCTCGTTCTGCATACCTCACATCATGGTAGCCATCGCTACGGTAGAACTTTGAGGAGAGACTTAGAAAATTTAAATCGATGAAATAATTATTTTTTTTGAAATTTAATTTACTGCTGTGCGTAAAATTTTTTAAGTTTTTTATTGAGTAATACACGAAAAGTTATCGTGTTTTTCGAGAAAGTAACTCAAATTTTAATTTATTTTGAAAAAATCAAAATTTAAATTTGAAGAATAGCTGAAGTTCCAGACTCAATAACGGCCAATACTGGAAGTCATCGAACGCTAAATCCAGAGGGACCGCCAAAGAGATCGTGAGAACAGCCGAAGGAAACCTGCTCCCGTTGTCGAGGACTCATCGCAGATCCAACATCGAAGACCCAATTTTTCGGACAACCCAGAGCAAAATTTAGGCAGGAAGTACCAAGGTCGACAGCATAAAAAACATAAATCGTTCGCCAGCGCAGCAGAAATTATAAGGTGAAATCATTGTAAAGGTAATATTTATTGAAATCATTTATTTTTCGTATTTTGTGATTGTGTTTGAAGTGAGGCCAAGAAATTAAGAATAAAAAAAAAAAAAAAAAATTATATGTCCCAAATAATAAACTTGTCTGAATGTAAGATTGGTGAATACAATATTAAAAAAGAAGATTTAGAGGAATTAGTAAAAAAGTTCGAGGGGGAAAGAGTAGTTGATTTGAAACTGAAATTTATAATTTACCCCACGTTAAATATTTCACAGGTGAAATAATATTAGAATCCTTTGTGATAGATATATCCGGGAGAATAGAAGAAATTAGTAGTTTAAAATATATTGTAATTTCAGAATCTTCAGTAAATTATTTTTCGAACAGAATTTACAGTTCTGCTAAATCGAAAGAGAAATTTATGAACAGATTCTTTAATTGAATAAATTTAGAAAAACTGGATAAAAAGGAAAATCGTGAAGAGAAAAATTTGATAGAAAAATTAGAAAGAGAGTCAATCGAAAATAGAAAATACACACCTGTTAGTAATAAAGAAAATAATTTGTTAGGTTTTTATAAAATAAAAGAAAAAATGGCATCCCCGAACAAAATTAAACCCATCCAAGCCCCACTCGGAAAAGTTTTTAACGGAAAATACTACTTAGATTGGCGTAGAATGATTATATCGGCCATCCGAGGTGCGGGATATTACGACATATTTGGGGAACATGAATTTTTACAGCCATATATCGAAAATATAGATGATTTAAACTTTCGGCCAAATAAAGATATGTTAAATTACTGTAAAATGCAGGATAACGCTAAAGCGTTTGTGTTGGAAAGAGTATCAAACGATATAACGAAACAGATACGAGATTGTAATACCGCAGTATTAATGCTTAAAAAATTAGACAATATTTATGGGACCAAAACTTCAGTTACAGCCAATATGGCGAAGGCAAAATGGTTAGAATTTAGATTTCAACCGGGCGGAAACATGAAAGGATTTTTGAAAAAATGGAATGAATTGGTAACCGATGTAAGAGATAGTGGTAAAGAAGTTACCGAGAATGAGGAATTGGAGAATTTGCAATTGGCATTATGTTACGAACAGCAAATCGCTAAAATACAATATGAAAGCTTACCCCCTAATGAAAAGAATTTAGACAATTTCAAGAGAATATTAAGGGAAGATTCAGACCAAAAGTATAGGGACCAAACTTTAAAAAAGAATAATAATGGTAATAACCAATCGAATAATACGTATAGGAATAATAATGGTAATGGAAATTATAATAGAAATAACTATAGAGGCAGATATAATAATAATTATCGTGGTAGAAATAATTATAGAAACCCAAATAATAATAATAATTACAGAAGTGGAAATAGAAATGGTTTTAATAATAATGGTCAAAATAATAATAATAATAGTAATTCGTCAGAACAAAACCAAAATAATGGTAATACGAATAGTAATGGAAATAATGGTAATAATAATTATAGGGGAAATAATTACAGAGGAAACCCCAATTATAGAGGAAATAATTACAGAGGTAATGGTAGGAATTATAACCAAAATAATCCTAAATGTTATAAGTGTGGGCAATTTGGCCATGTAGCACAGAATTGCGTGAGTAATAATTCTCAAACAAATAATAATGAAAGTACCAATAATAACCAGGGGAATTATCCACCAAAAACAAATTCAAATTCATCCAACAATAATAAAAAGGAGAATTTGGACCAACAGGTGAAAATGTCCTGTATGGTGAAAAGATTTAATAGTAATGGAGATTGGTTATTAAATAAATTAACTAATGAAAATAAACAAAATTTAGATGAAAATTACGAAACATTAAATAACAGAGCAATTCTTGATGGAGCCGCGGAGGTCCACTTAACTTCTGATCTTGGTAAATTAATGGATGTAAAAAAATTCATAACCCCAATTAAATTACAATGTTCGGGAAGAAATACTTTTTTATATGCCACACATACGGGTAGAATGATCATAAAAATGGAAAATTCCAAACAAAATCAATCATTGATAGAACTAAACGACGTTCATTATGTGCCGGATTTAAATTTGGATATTATCTCGGCCATAAAAATAACAAATACAGGTATAATCAACATCGACCAACAAAAAGAAATAGCGAACATTTATTTTATTGAAACAGCGGAAATCATAATTACCGCCAAAAAAGAAGAGGGTATATTCTACATATACTATAATGTCGAAAATAATGATATAAAAAAAAAAAAAAAAATAGATAAAGAGGATTATATGGATAAAAAAAATGTAATATGTGCCCCTGTTACCCAAGATATTAATGATGAATGGGACGATTTTACGGTAGAAATGGAAATTATTGAAGAAAACGAGAATACCCAACCATCTCAGGGGGGTGACGAAATAGAAATAACAACTCAACCCAATGAAAATAATAATACAGATGAACCTATAATTAATAATAATAATATAAATAAAAAATTAATAATTCACAGGAGATTGGGACATTTGAATGCTAGATATTTACAAAAACTAAAAAATTTATCAATAGGAATACCCGAAAACATTAATTTTAGAGATGAAGATTTCATAAACTGCCAAATATGTTGTATAGCCAATAATTCAAAACTGGGTCATACAGGGATAAGAACTAAACCAACCCGAAAATTGGAATTAACATCATCAGATATCATGGGTCCATTTACGCCCTCTGTGGCTAATCAAAAATATATTTTAACCTTCATAGACCATTTTTCAAAATATACATTTGTCATGCCCATAACAAATAAAAATCAAGTAACAAACGAATTTAAAAACATCATAATGTCTATGAAAAATAAATTTCCCGAATACCCCATAGGGACAATAAGGTGCGATAATGCAAAAGAATACACAGATACAAAAATAATAAATTATTGTAGAGAAATAGGCATAACAATGGATTATGTGGTTCCATATTCTCCCGAATTGAATGGTGTTGCCAAAAGGCAAAATCAAACTTTAATGAGGAGAGTAAGGGCCATGTTAATTGATGCTAATCTCGACATAAAATATTGGTCTTATGCTGTCGTGACAGCAGCCTATTTAATCAATAGATCCCCAACTAAAGCGAATGAAGGGTTCAAAACACCATATGAACTGTTTTACGGGAGAAAACCAAATCTAAAAAATCTAAAAGTATTCGGTGCGCTCGCATACAGACATATACCCATAGAAGTAAGGAAACAAAATGCGACGAAAGCGAAATCCAAATCAAAAGAAAAAATAGACCCAAAATTGGCGCACAGGGCAGAAAAGAACATATTGATGGGCTACACAAATACAGGTTATTGTCTGGGGGATCCATATAATTCAAAATCACATATATCATGCGACGTTAAAGTAGATGAAAGCCAGAATATAAAATCACTCTTAATTAATAAAAAACCTCTTACAATAAAATCGGCAGACTACGATTATGATTTGGGAATAATAAATCCTGTAGTTATGAATGTCAGAATGAAATATAATAAGGCCTACATAGAAGATAATATACCAAAATCATTCTCGGAAATTGAAAATAATCCTTTTAGAGAAGAATGGATAAAGGCCATTAATGACGAATTTAGTTCTCTCGATGATTTGAAAGTGTGGAAAGTGGTAGATTATGATCGCCAAAAATTAATAGATACGAGGTGGATCTTTACGATAAAATTTGACGAATTTGGGAACCCAAAACCTAAAGCCAGACTTGTGGCACGTGGCTTTAAGGATCGGACAGAATATGGCATTGCAGAAACCCACGGACCTGTAGCATCCATAGGAACTATAAGGCTATTATTATCAATCGTAAATAAGGAAAAATTAATAATGATTCAATACGACGTAAAAACTGCCTACCTAAATTCACCCATTATAAAACCCATTTTTGTTAAAAGGCCAGAAGGTATCAATATAAATAAAAATCAAGTACTAGAACTTCAAAAATCGATTTACAGCTTAAAAACTTCTAGCAAATCGTGGTATGACTTATTAGACATTAAAGTAAAAGAAATGGGATTCGAAAAAACTAAAAGCGACAGATGCTTCTACATAATGAAAAATAATGAAGAGAAAACATATTTCTTAAGCTATGTAGACGATATATTAATAGCATCAAATTCACAATCGGCCATTACCAGAATAAACGAAGAGTTACAAAAAGACTTTACCATTACGATAACAAATAATCCAAAATTTTTTGTGGGCCTAGAAATAATAAGAGACATTGAGAACAACACAATAATAATTTCGCAATATAAACACATAGAAAAAATGATCAAAAAATTTGGAATCTCTGAACTCAAAAACACAAATACACCCATGGAAACGGGGTTAAAAATTGACAAAATACAAAATGGCAGAGACGATACGGAATATAGATCAATGATAGGGGGACTACTTTATTTGGCAAGACTTACAAGACCGGACATATTATTCCCAGTGAATTTCTTTTCCCATTTTCAGAACAATTCAAACGATACTTTAAAAAATTATGTAAAAAGGATATTCAGATACGTCAATGCAACCAAAAATTATAATCTTAAATTTACATCAAAGGGAGATGGAATACAAGCATATATTGATGCATCTTATGCGCCCCAGGTCGACGATAAAAATATAGAATTAAACAATCTGGATAAAGGGAAGTCAATAACTGGATTTATGCTATTCGC
Source organism: Ericerus pela (assembly GCA_011428145.1). NCBI lineage: Eukaryota > Metazoa > Arthropoda > Insecta > Hemiptera > Coccidae > Ericerus > Ericerus pela. The sequence continues at coordinate 902,067 of WOFM01000249.1, forward strand.
CTATGGAGACTTGGTGGAGTGGAATTGCTGCAAACAGACTATTCACGCCTCATCAAGTACCGCGGCTGAAATAATTGCAGTTTTTGACACCCTTGATACTATAAAAGTAATGCAGTATATAAATTTCGAAATTTTTGGGGAAAAATTAATAGTGGATATTATGGAAGACAACATTTCAACACAAAAAATATGTTCCGGGGAAGTCAAAGAAAATCGAGAGCCCTAATGATCAAGTGCTACTCCATTTTGGAAGCCTTTGAAGAAAAAATAATATTTTTTAGAACAGTCACATCTGAGGATCAATTAGCGGATATCCTAACAAAATCATTAGATCGATCAAAGTTTGAAAACATAATTGTGAAAATATTAAACGAAACGAATATATACACATAATATTAAATTCAAGTCAAAATTAATACATGTCCAAAAATTCTTTTTCTCCTATTCCAAGTACAAGTCGTAAAATGTTCAAAAATAAGTCATAACACGAAAATATTTGCTGAAAAATTGGCCTTCAATCATTGTTAAAAGTAATACTTAATAAGACCAATTACCAGAAAATACTTGTAACAGATAAATGCTCGACATCTCGAATATTATAACAAAGAAAAAAGTTGGAAAATCGAACAAGTAAAAACCCTACAAATCGTATAATAAAAACCCTATACACTTTCTAACAAGCGTGATAGAAATACATGCAATATTCCCACACAAATTTTTATGAAAAGAAACTCTCCGACAATAAACATAATAGAGATAAAAACCTATTACATGACCGCAAATTAAGATAAATCAAAAACGTTGCCTTATCTCAAAACATATTAGACGCCACTTCAAATACAATACAACGTACGAAAGATAATATACGATGCAACGAATGTTATTCTACAATCTTTTTCCTGTTTATATTTAAGATAAAATACGTAACGTACGCTCAATCCATTGAACCCATAGTGAAAAAACCTTTTGTCATATTTTTTCTCTCGCCTTCTTTTATTTTTATTCATTCGTATATATGTTTGTGAATATTTTTTCTTTTTTGAATTCTTTTTCTTTTTCGACTCGAATTATACGAGCGAAAACTTATATATTATTCGAAATATTTTAAATAATTTTGCATGTTACCATTTTTTATATTTTTATTTTTTTTTAAATTACATCACATATATACCATATAATATTTGCGTACACGATAGTGTTCATTACTGCATGCATGTTACCATATTTTTATACATATTTATTTATTTATTTTATATTAATTTGTTTTTACCAATTTTTTTTCTTTGAAGCACAGCGCAATAAAATTTTTTTTAGGAACTCAAGTTACCAAAAATACTAAACAATCAATGTTAATATTTTTCAAAATTTTTATTATGCATATATTTTTTGTACTTGTATTTTTTTTGGTGTATTTAATATTTTTTTTAAATAATAATTATTAATTCATTTTCAGGCAACATGATGAAGAAATTATTCGGTAAAATTTCAGGGGGGTGTTGATACGAAATCCCACCTCATCTCATTCTTCATCATCATCATCACACCATTCTATATATATATGTCATATGTTCAGTCTAGTCACGAAGTGTTTCCCCTACTACTTTCGATCGTATATCGCTGTTGCTTCGCCATTTACTTTTTCGTTTGTCAAATATATTTTAGTCGCGAAATAAACGTTTTAAAAGTCAAGTCTCAAGTTCTTTCGATCCTCGTTCTGTATACCTCACATCAAAAAATAATGATCTAATATCTTTGATCTGATCTTTTGCCCATCACTGGTCCATTCACAAAAAATGATTCGAATCATGCTCAACCCTGATTGAGGCATAACAAAATATCGACGATTCTATCGATATTATTTTTTATTTATATTTTTCGATATTATTTTAATCGATAACGTTAATACCACAATTCTAGTAGCGGTAGTAGCGAAGTAATCAACTAATGTGTAAAATGATGCGGTGAGTGTACTGTTGTCTCTGAAGTTGTATCTTAAAATTGTAAATTATGTCCTGAGATGGATTTCTTGAACTTAGAAGTAATTGATGTTTCGTAAATTTTTCTTAATTTTTTAACCATGGCTAATCATTATGATATTCCAAGCTGGGCCGGTAAACCACCCACTGGACTACATTTGGACGTTATGAAAGGCGATAGACTTGTTCAAAAATTAATGTTGGACCAAAAAAAATGCTATTTATTCGGACGTAATCAAGAAATGTGCGATTTCAGCATCGATCACCAGTCCTGTTCACGCGTTCATGCTGCTTTCGTGTACCATAAATTTTTGGAAAAAGGCTTTCTTGTTGATCTAGGTAGTACTCATGGAACGTTCATTGGTAAGCTAAGAATTGAAGCTCACAAACCTACTCTTCTGGCTGTTGATAGTCAGTTTCACTTTGGTCATTCAACTCGAGTATATGTGCTCCGTGCTCGCCCTCAAATTCCAAACATACCAATTATGGAAGAGTTCGAAAATAACGACGATAACATCGATAATGATAATTTAAAATTAGAAAATGAGTTAGCCTTAGACAACATTACCGAGTATAATACTGCTCAAAATCGTCGTATAACTCTGATCGGTATCACGGACCGAAACGATTTTCCGAGATCTGATCTGAAACGAAAAAAACATTCGGTCTCATTTAACGAAGAGGAAGAAATAATCAATCCTGAAGACATTGATCCTACTGTGGGACGTTTCCGAAACCTTGTTCATACAACCGTAATACCAACTAAACGATCGAGACAGTATTTGGAAGAGTCTGAAGAATTTTCACAGAAGCTGAAAGATAGTCCGGTGAAAGGACACTTTCAACCGAAGTACCATAAGGACCTTTATTATGATATTCCAGGATTGCATTTTAATGAAAATGAGGAGAACCATGCTTCTAAAGCGGATGAAGGTTTCACGTCGTACTCTTCAACTCTCGTCGCGAAACTTGGTCTATCTCTGCCAAATCCTGCTCCAGATGTTGATTTCGTCGAAAACTATCAGTTGTTGCAAGAAAAAACGACGCCATCAAAAGTAGACTTGGAACCTAAAAAAAAGAAATATGCCAAAGAGGCTTGGCCAGGAAAGAAACCATCTGGCTCCTCAATGTTGGTCTGAAACTAGACTCAGCCATATATTGGTTATCTTCTTTCGTACTGAGCTGAACTTCTGAATTCGCGTTTTTGGAATCGCCTAGACTGAAAAACTGTATCGAAAATTTTATCTATTTCGTAAGTTTTGAGAATTTTTATGAAATCTTTGTTGAAAAAAATAAGTATTTTGTTTGTGTTTTATCCTTTTTTAAATTTATTTGCGATTGCAGTCAGTTCATACTGTATTTTTATTGTTATGGACTTGAGTTGGACTATTACAGCGTAATTGTGTTCCTATTTTAAAATTTGAAATTTTGGGTATGCTTGTTTCTTGTGGTATATGGAGGAAGAAATTACGTTATTTCGAAATTGCCCGTTCGAGAATGCTCGAAAGTAATAGAAATGTTCAAAAATAATATTTATACTGTATGTATATTCCGAACAATTTTCTATTAAAAAAAACATTTTACTTGCATATCATTTCAATGAAATAATTCTGCCTGCTAATTCAAATCCTATTTATCTATTCATGTCTATTTTTTCTGTACTGGTTCTGCTTGAAATTTCAGTGGGCGTTAATGCACCCTCTCAGAAATCTATTGTTTCGTTTTCATAGGTATAATTAATACACCGAATGCCTGTTAGACTTTTTTATAATAATTTAAAATTGAATTTGAAAAAATTAAAAGGTATCGTAGACTATTATTGCATCACGCTTAGGTAGAGGCTAGGCAGTTTCGTTGAAAATTTTTTTGTTTGGAAAAAATCAGTAATAAAATATGGAGGAGAACTTATTCCCGTCAAAGTGCCTAGGAATTTGGGATTTTAGGAGTGGGTACAGAGAATGTTTTCTGTTGAAATATCTTAACGGTGTTTCAAAGTTTACTGCAACTGAAAATTTCGCTGAAGCATTCTCTTCGAGTAGGTTGCACGATAATTCTGAGCTTATTGAGTGATGAATAGATTACAGCTAGTATCAGTGTAAATTCTGGTCTCAATGCATCACTCATTCGTTGTTCTTTTCAACAAACAGAGGTGAATTAATGAATTTTAATAATTTCACGAAAAGTCTCTGACGTATGTTCGAAACGAAATTGAAATTTTCTTGAAACCACATGAAAATATGTATGAGTATTACATATTACATTACTTGGGTTTGGGTTCAAGATCACCTGAGGAAGGACTCGTTTGGAATTTTGGAAAATGCATTTTCAATTTAGAACTTCCAACATTTCATTTCCATATTTTACCATCGACAGAAATGATTAATTTGATCACGGTTGCCAAATTTGTAAACTAATAATTCTTTCTTTTGTTGATTTTTCGTTATTTTTGCCCCTCCAAAATTCCACACAAATCCACACGCCTAATTTTTTTACAATTTTCCTCTGTTTCTCCCTTTATGCCTTCTCTACTGCTTTATTTTTCATCTAATTGATTAACACTTGATTTTTTTATGATATATTTATTCAATGGAACAGCTTATCAATTATATTTTCCTGAACCTCAGGTTCAGTTCAAATTCAAAGCACGATTAAATATTTAATTGACGATTTTGGAATCAAAATTCCAACTTCAGTATTTATAGATGATGCTGACTATGCTGAGATTGTTCAATAAGATAAGACAGTGATGGACTGTACTGTGATTCCAAATTGAAGCATTTTAATGTTTTCAATTATAACATAATGGGTATTTCAAAAGTTATCAAATCAAGGCTAAGAGAATAAATGCAATATTAACAGTGCAAGATAAATTCAAATGAAAATGAATATGTATTAAATTGAAAAAAAAATTAAACTCAAGCAAAATATAAGGCATATGGCATAGTTATTAGAATTAAACCATTGGATCATAAAATCAGGTACTTTGCAATTAAAACAAGAAGCTTTATTTCGTGATAAAAAACTTTTACCTTTCAAAATAGAGGTTAAGGTAGTTGTTTCCAATCTGTTCCTAGTCTTAGTTTTATTCTGGTTCACTAAACTGAACTGACACTCACAAGTTGCTAAAGAGTGTAATATTTGAATCATATTTCTTAAATTAATTACGTTTGGATACAGTTCTTTATCGACTTTTTTCCAAAAGTTTTCAGAATTTGTTAAATTCATATAACGTGTATGAAAAGTCGTATTCATTATTAAAGGCGGCAACATCTAATCCAAAGAAGTCGATAACTGGTGCAATATTTCAGATTGATGCAATATTTTGAGGGTAAATAAATCCACATAATTGAAGCATATCTATTTGAGGATTCAAAAGAGGAAACCTCATTTGAGTTTCATCTGCCAATTTAAAGTAAAAATTCAAACAATTTTCTCTAAATTGCTTCACTTTATTATAAGATTGAATTTTTCAAATTTCTATATTGACTTTTGAACCCATATCAATTTTATCGAGAGGAGTTTGAAAAGTTGATTCTTTATAATTAATGTGTGCAGTTGGTATAGCTTGAAGATATCTGAATACATAAGAAGAAAATGAATTAGTATTAATAACAAAGTAATCTCAAAAACATGATCAATTTTAGAATTTTACCTTTATTATGAATATGATGAATAGGAACAATCAAATATCAATATAAAAAACATACCCTTAGGTGAAGCTGCAATGGGATTTGGCAATTAGCATTCCAGCTTAAAAGGTTAAATTTAGGAAAATTCTGGCTTTTATAAGTTCTACCTACCTAATTATTGATTACCAGTGGAAGAATCAAGTCTGTAAAATGTATTTAATGAAAATTTATTGTTTTTACGAAGGTTTGTAACAAGTTTATACTTTTAATTACAAATATTTTGAATTTTTTGCTTTATAATGTTCAAAATTTACAGTTTTTTAATTTTTAATTGAGAAATCCAAAATAGTCCTACAAATCCATGCATTTAAGTGAAAATGTCCTACAAATCCCTACATGGAATAGATTCCATAAAAAATCCATTCGCACTTTTTCAGTTACCAATGTCCACACTTGTAGGGATAAATCCACACATCTGGCAACCCTAAATTTTATATTGATATTTCTGAATTTTGATACTTTGAAAAGGAGAAAAAAAGTGATTTATCTTAGAAAAGTCAACCCTGTTCAAACAGTTACAATTGTCAATATAATCAAATATCTGAATAGCAGTAAAAGGTGCGTCCTTTGATCATATACTAGATAGACACGCCCTGTACAATCTTGTACAATGCTTCCCATTGAAGCCCTGATACATATATAGTGTGTCTTATTTTATCCAGGTTATACTGCTGTTATTTTCAGGTTTTTGAAGTTGATTTTAGCCAGGTTGGAGTTTTTTTTTTGAAAAATTGTACAAAATCATTTCTTTTTTTTTTATTAAAAAATTCATTTTAGAAGAAAACAAACCTTTTTGATTTTTTTTTCTTCAAAACATCCTAATGGGATTTAACATGCATTTGCCCTATTGTGATGTCATTTATGTGTGCTTCAATTTTCCATTGATATGGCATGTTTGTCTAGTATATGATCAAGGTCTATCGTGATTTGCAAATATACCTATAAGTGGAATAAGTTGCAGCAAAGTTGGGTGTACATTTAACTTCACGACATACTTTGCATTTTTGACAAATCATTTATTTGACAAATTGGATCATCATTTTAATGTTATAAAAACATGATAAAGATATATGTACTGTTTCAAATTAGATTAATACTACGATCATAAGTTACCATAAATAATTTTATTTAAGTAGACGATGACTTAAACATTACCAGTCCTCGATGAATTCTGATCAATCTTCAATTGATCAGTTTGTTCCAGTACCTAGCAGACATAAAACATGTACTGTTAGTTTCATAAGAAATGTGAGTGCTGGAATGCTTTGATGAAATCTCAATAAAGGGGGCAATTAGTCCAAATGAAGTTATTGAATAAAACAGGAGCCAGACCCCAGGGAACTTAGACACCCTCAGACAAACTCGTTTCTCTAGCTACTAGCCTACAAGAAAGCAAAGTACCAATTTGACAATGCAAACAAATTAAAAGGATAAATAGGTAATCACTCACTTGATCATTGGGTGACATAAATGGATGATTGAATGAGATGCGTTTAATATTAAATATGACTATTATAAGAAGCAAATGACAAACACAAAATGTTATATGAAACAGGTAGAAACAACAATGATGCAGTTGTACATTTGCATCTGTTTTCAACTTTATAGAATTATGTAGGGAAAGTTTCAGAATCAGCTCATGAGTATGTGACTCACGGCACAGATGGCGCAGAAAGTCAAAAATATTTTTATCCTGTTTGATATTTTTGACAGCATCTATACGACGCATGTTTGCTAGAAGCAACTTTTTTTTTAGCAGCTATAGACAACAGCGCGTTTGAAACTGGCCCTTGGCTGGTACCAAATGAGGTTTGCATCGCATTTATCTGCGATTGAAGCTGCGTCATTTGCTTTGAGAGTTCTTTGGCTTGGACCTTAAGCTGTTGCACAATCTCGACTTTGTTAAGGTCATCATGAGAGTCATCGTCGTTGGTTAGGTCGATGGATTCTCGACATCTTTTTGGCGATGTGGTTCGGGTCGGCTGTAACCTCAGCTGCTCTAGCAATTTTTGGTTTTGGTGACAGTAATTATCGCGTTCAGTCTGAACCTGTTTTAATTTTTGCACAAGCGTTGCAGCTTTCACTGCAGGTGTTGAGGCATTTAGTAGTCTGTTTTGTTGCTTGAGAGATGAGTTCTCTGCAATAAGCTTATCCAGGTCTCTTTCCCATATAACTGTATCATTCTTGTGTTCATTGGTTTTAATCTCGTTTTCTTTCTGGAGCTCGATAACAGCTTTCTCCAGTTGAAGAATTCTGGCCTTGTTGGAGAGTGGGGCCATTGGATTCGAGTTCCGACGTGTTGGGTTTTCCAATGGGCCAGGTGATGGCTTACCTGGTTTTTTGTTGGTATGACTAGCCATAGTGTTTTTTAATACAATTTTTCACGGACTTTGCGCGAGTGTATAATATGTTAGGTATATCGTATTTACGTTTTTGAGTATGAGGCCATGTGGCCATGCACAAAATCAGCGTTTTCCCTGATGGGGGGTATGGCACACTCCTTTGGTTCAAAAGATATACAACTTTTGGTGCAAAGCACTGATAATCCTTTTTCTCATGAACCGAGGGTATTAGAGATATGCGGACTGCACAGAAATGTTCGTTAGTACTTACCGAATAAGTTGATACCAAAAACAAACCACAAGTAAAACTGTGTAAGGAACACATTTCTGCCCCTAATGGGGGACTGGTGGCACTAACCTCACTTTTGGTTGCAGATTTGGAACCTGGAAGTTGAGCACTTTCACATGACACCAAACACGATGATGAATAAAAGTTTTTAATTTTTATCAATTTTGCGCAAAATGGAAAAAGTTGCATAAAAGTTGAAACGATTGGTGGATAAGCACGAAACATACATAACATAAAAATTTCTTGTTATCTCACATTTTGGCGAAACATTGAAGTTAAAAGCACGAATTGTTCAAAAGTTACAGGCAAAAATCTGAGGAGCATAAAAAAGTATGCCCTTCTTAGTCGACAGATCAAACAGAACTACCCCACCCCACCAACCCCACTTTTTTTTTTAAACACCTGCCTCTAGCTTGACAATAGCCAAAATTTGTCAGTTTCTAGGGTGGACCTTGTGGAGGCGGCTAGGTGGAAATTTTGGAGGGCACAGTCATGACTGGAAAGAAAGATTTGAGAATCTAGCAGCGCCTTTTGGCTTTTCAGCGAGGTTCTCTTCCTAAGCGCCTGAGTTACTGAGTTTAGCTGATAGAAAGTTTGACTTCAAAAAAATAATAAGTGACCTAAAAGTTTTGAGAAGGGCTCCAGCATTGTGGACCAAAATTCATTTTCTTGTTGGAGTTAAAAGTTAGTGGTCGAGATTTGACAACTCCGTTGGGCCAGAAGGGAGTTAAGGCGGCTGCTACTTGGTGGTGACAGCTTTAATGTCTAGTCAGACGCCGCTGCTGTTCAGTTTGATGGTGAAGGAGTTCACACTCGCGCTCATTTTGTCATAAGCGTTTCATGGTAACTTGTAAGTACTCGATTGTTCATGCATCTTTTGTGTCAAGCACAACAGGATGGTTTTCTTGATGCAGGTTGCAGACAGTAAAAACATGTTCTGCTGTTTCCGGTAGTCCACATTCGCATCTGTTAGTACTACTTCGTTTGAGTCTATGCAAGAATTCTCTGAAAGTGCCGTGACCCACTGAGGGCTTGGGCTAGGTGATAATCTATATCAATGTTGACACCAACTTTTGGAAGTAACCTCTATGTCCATAGTCCTTTCCCACTTCCATTGTACAGATTAGTAAACTAAGAAGGGTAAGGCAACAAAGCACACCGCACACAAAATGGGAAAACATTAGCGCTGACCCTCCACATGGAAGCCAGACCCCCATTCAACTCTTATTTGATTAATTTCCTTCTTTTTTCTTCTCTAACAATAGTGAAAACAAGTTATAAGTAGGTGTTCTTTAGGAAATCTACTTATTACGCTCAGTGCGATAATAGCCTCTATGGTTGAGGGTGGGTACATTTTTTGTTTCATGACCTCGGAAAAATTTTGGCACTGGTAACTCAAATTCACATATATAGGTATATATATAAAAGTCAATTTCTTGTTCCCATAGTACAGGTCGCAATTTTTGTCCAATAATCACGAAATTTGGTACGAATATTTGTACTAAGCCTAGGACCACACCTATTGATTCTAGTGCAGATTGGCCAGACAGTAGGTACTTCCAGTACCACCATTTTTGTTGTTGTTTTGACTATAAAATTCTTAATTTTGTGTCAATAGCCATGAAAATCGGAATAAATATTTATTTTAATTCATCGTAGCTCGCTACTAATTTTAGCGCAGATCAGCCAGACGGTTCTTCTGGTACTGCTATTTTTCAGTAAGTTTTCTTTAGAAAATCCGCTTATACACCGAGCGACTGAACAAAAGATCACAAACAAACGTAAATATTAATTAGAAACATTTTACGAAAATAAATAGGCGTTTTTTGATGGATTTTTAGCATTCATGAAACAATATTCTTCCATTTGATTCATTCTTCCTCCTCGACAGACCTGACATTTTGATTAATGGCCCATTAAAAAAAAGAAAGAAAACCCCCTAGGGTTGGGGGTTGGTACGTTTTTCGTTTCACAATCTCAAGAAAATTTTGGCACCAATAACTCAAAATTAATATATATATATATATACATAGATAGATAGATAGATAGATAGATAGATAGATAGATATAGATAGATAGATTTAAGTCCATTTCTTGTTCCCACGGTACAGGTCGCAATTTTGATCAAATAATCACAAAATTTGGTACAAACATTTATACTAAGCCAAGGACCAGAGATATTGATTTTGGTGCCAATTGGCAGGATGGTTCTTCCGATACCACCATTTGTGTTTTTATTTTGCCTATAAAATGCTCAATTTTGCATCAATACCCATGAAATTCCAAAAAATTATTTATCATAATGTATCGTAGTACGCTACCGATTTTGGCATGGGTCGGCCGGATGGTACTTCCGGTACCGCTATTTTTTTATATTGATCACAAAATGCGCAATTTTGGTACAATATGTACGAAATTTAAAACAAATATTTATTATATTTTATTGTAACATACCTACTGGTAATTTTGGTATGGATCATTCTTCACAAGTGACTAATTTCCTGACCCACTCGGGGAGTAAATTTCGATGGAAAGTTCTCTTCTAAAGATGCGATCGCATTATTATATCATACATCCTGCGTGCCTAAGTTGAATGACCATGATATGGTAACCCCCCTGTCTAAAAACACCGAAGTTATAAACGCGTCCATATTATTGTGGTAGATCTTTTCTGCAAAATACAAAGTTGCGGGGTGTATATGACTATACGAGTATGGATGATTACTGTATACTGAGGCAAATACCCAAGAATCAGGATTTGCCCTCTCCTTTCAGAAAATCTCAAAATCCTTGATCTACTTCTGAGCTCTGATGCTTTGGCGTGTTGTATTACTTACTTCCTTCTTATCAACAAGTTCTTTAACTGTTACAAAGATGCAACCGCTGTCGCGAAATTTGCAACAATATAATAATTAAAGGAATTGTGTAACACTGTCTTAAATTTTATCGGTGTTTTAAAACGTGTGAAAAATTAAAATGTTCGTAAAAATTATTTGGTCTATATAGCAAGAAAAAAAACTAGTTAAGTAAAAATGGAGTTTACACACTGATAGATGCTATTAGTGCTAGCAGATTGAGTGTTTGCCTGCTTCTCTACTCACAATAAGAAAGTGGAGGGATAAAAAAATTTGTTTGACATAATGACATCATGAACTAGCTTAGGCATTTTATTAATTATTTTTAAATTCCAAAGACCATTTGATAGCGTACTATCAATTGTGGTAGCCACAACCATCACTGAATAGAATCATCTCTTTATTTTTTTCTGAAGATAAATTTACAATAAAACTACAAATGATAGAGGTAAATTCATTAGCATTGACATCACCTTCTGTTTCATCCCAAATGTGTTGCAGAAGCCTTCTTTTGTCTTTAGATTATATATTGTGAAGTTATGGACTTGTAATTTTGTACAGTAATATAGAGCACTTGCTCTGGTACATGGACAAACAAGTACTGCTTCCAGATCCTTGACTAACACATTTTTTTTATTGATCATTTTTATCTTTTTCCTTTTCTGCTCTCGCTGCATCCTTCAAAGCCACATAGTCATTCCATTCTGATGATGAAAGATTGCCTGAGTATGAGATATGCATGTATCGCATATGTCCTTCCATTGTTTTAAAATACTGATATTGTCCATCATGATATTTCCAAAACATTTAATTTTATAAGGCTTCTCATTCTGTTTCTTACAGAATTGTACATACATGCAATGAACATCCTTCTTTGGTAACCACAAAGTCTCCAATTACAGCTTTGTTGACAACTTTCTGCAGTAATGTGACAGAACTTTCTGGAGAGAATCAAGGAATTTGTATACTTTGGCTTTTCTATTTTCATTTTGTAAGAACTTTTTTTCGCAGGACCTGGGCTGTTTGAATTTGATTCTTTACTTTCAATCCAATTGAGAAGCATCCGCTCATGTAAATCAAAAGTATTGAGAAACATAGTTTTGCATACTCAAATTAATCCAATACTACTTTTTTTCTAAGTGAAATCCAAGAATTTTGTGACGTCGAGAATTAATTACGTTTTGGTAGTTTTTTTTGTCTTTCGGAATAGATTTATGAAGTAGTACTTTCACATTGGCTTTTTTTTTCTGACCAACTCAACTTCCAAAAATCCTCAAAAATTTTCATCCTTTCAGCTTCCAAAAATGATGTACATTTAATTTGAGAATTCTTTTTGCTTAGAACACAGTTATAGACAGTTCTTAGTTTTCTGGCTTCTCGATCAACAGTATAACAAACTTTGAGCAGATTTTTGGTTAATACCTTTATATGGTAAACCATGTTCACATCCGGTAAACTTCTTATTAATCCAATCAGTAATTTTTGATTGACTTTTTTTGCTCTTTTTCATGGTGGTTCTTCATATACATTTTCAATCGTATTTATCAGCAATCTGAAAATAATTGAAAAGGAAAAAGAACTAATTTTAAAAAATCCCAAAAGTGTTGATAGAATAATGTCAAAAGTTTGTTACTGAATTGATTAGGATAGGATAATAGAAAGGTATGATTAATTGTCTAATCTACAATATTTAAAATTTTAATTAAGAAGAGTACAATGTGTCATATTTCTCAAAATGTTTAAAACTGAAACTTTGTTTATAAAATTCATCCCTTATAGGGTTGAAAATAAATTTACTACAAATAACTGTTTTGCTAACCCGGAAGTAACAGGCTCCTCATTCGTATTCACATTATTGTTCAGGCTGTCAGGGTTGCTGCATTCACTATCTTCATCAGAATCAGGTGCATAATTAGAAGCATATTCTGTTGTAGAATCGGATGAACCTGACTCATATACCAATGGTATAGAAGCATTGAGATGATTGTCATTAGAAATGTTATCTAAACACATCAATGATAAATTGCAAAAATTAGTCCAATAATCTTTATTCAGATTAAAAACTATTAATATATTATCAGCATACCAACCATTGGTATCATCAGTAGTAACTATAATTTCTTCAATAATATTCTCTGTATTCTCAGTTGAAACAAGGACTTCGTCATTCCTTGAAATAATATTATTAATGAGTATCGCATCCAAAATAATATCGTTACTCTTATTTATTGGCAATACATTAGTAGTATTTGGTGATTCAATATTTAGTGGATTTATATCATTTTCAACATTGGAATTAATAGAACGAAAATCTCTGACTAATGCATCCCATGGCTTTTTTAATTCAGGATCCATGGGTGGTACTTCATCACTGAGGTGAATATCAACAGGATTGCTTGTACTATCACGTAATTTGTCATTTTTGTTGGTTTCTGCTTTCAAAAATTAAAAACAGTAGTCAAAAATAATGCAGACAGATAGAAACTTCATAATTAATACAAGTAGATAGTATTTAGTTATGGTATTGATTGAAAATACCTGATAATTCATGTAGCCTCACCACCAGGTTTAAAATTTGAGCATTTCTACTCAATAATATTTTCTTCTTATTTTCCATCATGTACTATGGAAACACTTAATTAGAATCTTATTTATTAATCGTATATGAAGAGCTGGTAAGTCCTCTATTTTTGTTCTACTATTTAAAATGCAATATTTGGGAACCACGTAAGTCAGACTTACGTGTTTTTCAAGTACTGCTTTTTCAAATACCACTTTTTCAAAAATAAACTTAGCAGTTTTCTTTTTATGACGATAGGACCTTTGACTATATACATACTGGACTGCTAATACTGATAAAAAGCTGTGTTCAAAACAAACAGGCGTATCCCTGTTCAAAATGTTAGTTCATTATCAAATTTATTAATACTTATTGTCTTTTCCTTTGACTAGGTCTCTTCTTACCACAATTATTGCTTTTAATTACGAATTAAATCGGTAATGTTGTAGTTTTATAAAACTCAGAAGTTCAAAAATTTCAATTAAATCAATTTAAAATTTGATTTATTGATGCATAAAAATAATATTTTTTGTTGCTGTACCTATGATGAATGTTTTTATCTACTTGCAAAATATTCTTACAAATATGTCTAATTCTAATTTTTACATAGAAATTTGTAATTAATTCGGTTAAATGCGGATCAGGTAGCTCTATGTTTTTAAACAGCAAACCAGTAAACTAACATTTTGAACGGGGATACGGGTGTCTGACTCAACTTCACCGGTTGTTCATTAGACTCTGTGTTATTCTTATCAGTATTAGCAGTCCACTATGTATATAGTCAAAGGATAGGACTCACAGTTATTATTTTAGACTTGTGACATTAAAACAAACGAATTTCTCGGTTTTTTTTACATTAGAAACCACAAAAGTCTGGAAAAAACTAAAAAAGGAGAAAGTTGAAAGAAAAACATTAAGGTTGAGTCATTATAAGCTTTTATTCTACTTACTTCTACAGTTTTAAAATACACCAGTACTGTAGTCAACTTTCTGGAACGAAATGATATTTATTTAACATGAAGCTAAAGCCTAAAAAAATAAATAAAAGCTCATATTTATAAGACACATTTTTAATGTAAACTTACTTATTAATTATTTTATTGATTATATGATTCAGTAACTTCACAAATTAACTCTTTATCAAGGTTTGAGAAAATACCTTTTTGTTTTCTTTTAGTTTCTAAAATTTGCCATGTTAGTTATTTTTTATTTCCATTTCCATTACTCTGGTTTCTGTTTCCATTACATTTCCTGATTTTAACATAATTTTTCATTCACTTTCTCTTTTATGTTCCATTTCCATTTCAAATTTTTTTCATTATTTCAAATTTTCCAAATCATGTTCAGATATCCATATATTTATATTTTTTCAATAGTTTTTTGATATTTTCCTAGAAACATCAATAATTTTTTGATATTTCCTCAAAAATATCGATATTTTTTCATATTTTTTCCCCCAAATCAAAAATTAATCAGGTGAAAAATAGAAACTATTCTTCATTTGGTTTTCATTATGTTTCCGTTATTGGTCTTTAAACTAATTGGTTAATTGTTTCCATTTTAGAATTTTGATGTGTCCATTTATTTTGTTTTCCAGTGCAAAAAATATGGTTTCCATTTCCATTTCTCAATCCCTACTTTTTAGAAGCCTTGTATAGGTGCAAAAAATTAAAAATAATTAAAATTTTAACTTTTAAGTTGAGGCATTCACAAAAAATTTAATAAAAAACTTTTAGTATACACCACTAGACCAGTAAAAAAAGACAATTTCTAGTTAGACATTTCAGCATTAAATAGGCAAAGAGAGAATACCTTTTGACATACTTTACTTTGTTTTTGTGGTGAAAGAGGAATATTTCTCAAAAGAAGTAAAAGTTTGTAGTTCAAAAAGTGTGATAAATCAAATGACAAAATGAACATGTGAAGTTGGAATAGATTTGAGAATAATTCTCACTAGATAGATTCCCCTTCCATTATGCCAACACAGTGCTACTAGATAAGTACAAAATAAATAATATAGTCAGTCAATGTTTACAGCTAGTGTTACCATGGTTGAGGAGACCTAAGTAGGTGTGAGAGCCTAAAACCTCCTTCTGTCCTACAAAGCAAAATGAAAAATGTGAGCCAAATTCCTAAAAACAAAAAATTGTGTCCAATAACAAATTATTTTGTTATGATATTGATTCTGCAAAAATATATAAAAGCAGATCATAATATTAAAGTAAAAAAAAAAACAAAAACAGAATCATTAAAATAATTTAAATAAGACATTAGAAATGACTTATTAATTAATTAAATGTAATTAATATTGACTGTAACTATTGGTAAGAAGAACAAATTATACAAGGTAAGTTCAAAAGATCTCAACATTAATTTATTGTTTTTGTTTGTCTTTGACTTCAATGAATAAAATTATTATGCATTTGTCATTTATTATTGTATGAAAATCAATTACAATTTTTTGAAAGTAGTTTAGAATTATATGTTCTCTGTGGTGTCGAGGTGATTGCTTCATTCAAGTCGATTCCACTGTCATCCGTGTGGATGATTGAATACCATAATAATAACTAATGAATATACGAAGTCTGTATAAAAAGTTTGTAGACTTATTAAATAAAAATATTTATTTAACTTTTATTCACAATTGAACATTGAATGTAGTAGTGCTAATGGTTTACGAGTGAGTGCAGATGGAGTATAGAACAACACCCCCCCCCACAGTCCATCAAAACAAGCAAGTGAAAATTAAGGATTGCGAGTATGACTAGTTTTCGTATGTAAAAAAAATTACTGTATTTATTACATTAATTACGTACACATTTTCATTTCCCAACGACTATAAATAAATAAACTAATTAAAATTAAATGACTAGATTGTACCTGTAATTAAACAATAAATGATATCGATGTATTTCGTCATAGGTATCGTTTTATTTTTATTGTTATCGATGATGTGGGTATTTTCAATTTTTCACGATGTTCGAGAAGAGTTGTTCAAATTGGTTCTATACATGTTGAGAATGGGTGTTCCGAAATGTGATAAACTAATATCAACAAACGTGTAAAATCATGTCATATAGTATGACCATGAATTTATATTAATTTCTCTATTCATTCGTTCATTGAAATGAAAGAGATGATAATTAATTTGTATACGAAAATAAATTTTGTTTCAATAGGTTTTTTTTTTTTTCGCTTAGAAATACAATGTGTTTTGAATTTTGTTTGAACCTGTGATTTTTCTCTTTCTCTTCTCGAACATTATATTTTCAAATACTGAAATGTAAAATTGAGATTAATATATTCGATAATTTGTGACTTGATATTTTCGAGCTTCAATAATTTGTTTTCTTTCCCTGATTAAATAAATGATTTTCTCTTACAAATTTTTGGGTTTGATGACTTAGTATGAGAAATTTGATGTAATTAATATTTTTTCTATTAGATTTTTGAATTTTTTCTTATCGTGACTTTTTGTTAAAATATCTGCCAATTGTGAATTTGTATTTACTGTTTTGAATTCTATTTCTTTATCTTTGCCTGACTGAGTGATGGCATAACATTTTATCATAAAAGCTCTTGCTCTTTTTTGGGCTCCTCCAGACATTATTCTTGGTGCTAAAATGTTACCGTCATTCGGGGTGAAATTGCACAGTTTTGAAGGTTTTTCTATCATAACTTCTTGAAAAATTGAGATAGAAACGTAATTTTTTTTAATCAATTCTTACAACCCTCTGCTTTAGAACTACAAAAAAAATTCTCTGTCATATGGGAAGGGTAGGGAATTTGTGGAAACAGGCAGTCAGTAGGTCCATTTTGGGGCGAATATGGACACCCTGTTTTTTTTGCTTTAAAAGACACTTTTTTCCAATAAAATTCATTTGATTATGAAAAGAAAAAATTTATTATTGTTTTTTGCTTAGTAATATGTAACAAGAATGAAATTATAGTGATAACGGCTCATCAAAAACATTTGATCACATGAAATTTCCTCTGGGTTTGGCATAAGGTCTGCATCCCCATTTTGGTCACTGATGTCCATTTCATGTTCTGATAAGGATAGATGGTGAGCAAGCTCTTCCTCTTCATCCTTATCAGAAGGCAAATCTGGTTCTTGTTCAGGTTTATCAATATCCATTTCTATTTCTTCTATTTCAACATCATCTTCCTTACTTGAAGCTACTGGTACTTCATCACCAAAATGAACTCCACGTACTGACTTACCAGGTGATACTTGTACTTTTTTTTTCCTACCACATTGTGTAGGAGTTTTAGATGCAAAACGTTCTTTTGCAAGGAAATCAATGAGTGTATTATGGAAGACATTTTCAGGTGAAGGACGAGTAGAATTACCACTGATGCTACTATTAGAAGATGATGTTGATGGAGTGGACGAAGTAGTTGAAAGACACACCTGTATATTTCTCTGTGGGAGTTTACTTAAGCCTTTCTCCAAAGAGAAGGGGTAAAGTCCAGATGCACGGAAGCCTGAAATTAAATTGTCTCGTTCTCTGGCACCAACTGAATCAATTTGCTTGAGGTGATGGGGTAGTGGTTTTTTCACTAGCAGTATTCATGCTTTCTGGAGTACTGGGTAGGTTGCTTAATTCGGACAACTCAGTTTTAAATTAAAATTAAAAATATTATTTTTCAAAAAAAATTTTTAATTAAAAATATTTTAATTTATTTTTTCAAAATGTAAAAGAAAAAAAAATTATTTTATTTAATTGAATATTATTTTTATTTTAATTGTTCCTTTTTTGAGAAATTATTCGTGTATATATTATATTATGGAGTATAAAAGAAAAAATTTTTCAAAATTAAACTTGAAGAAAGCAAGTTTGCTTTTGGATCCTTGTATGTCTAGATTATAAAGGATCTATAGAAAATTTATTTTGAATGTTATCAATAATATTTTATTGTATAAAATTTCAAGTTTGTGTAAGGGTATTTTGAACAAAAGAATTTTGTGACATGAAAATTCACAAGTAAACTTGTTCAATTTGACAAAGGATTTTATTCTTTTGTTACAGTGATTTTGTTAAATCATGAATTTTTTGTTCGAGTATGAAAGTATTCTGTTTGTTAACATTATATTTTTTATTTTAATTCTCGTTTTTTGCGTATTTTTAAATTGGGGTTTCTCTTTTAAAATTTTCTAGAAAAATTCTGAAAGATTCGATCGAGTCCAAAACTTGATTACTGAAAATATTTTTGAAATTTCTACAAATTTAGCTACTTTGATACCTCTTTTATAATGAATTATTCCACTAAAATCTACTGAAAATGTTTCTAGAATTATTTCACCTGAAAACATTTTCCAGAATGGAAAATCAACTAAATTTATTCTGACATTTGTAATTTTTTATTTTTCAAAAATGTTTAATAATTTTTTATAATCTTTTTCGCGTATTTTTATTGTACCTTCATAATTTAATAGACAGTTTGCAATTTGTTTCTAAAACCTTTCATTCGTAACCTGCTTTATTCGAACTTATTTAAGCTTAATCTTCTTGTGATAACTTCACTTGATGTTTATCGAAATAAAGGGGATTTATGAAATTAAGCGTTTTGAAGTATTAAAAATTTAATAAAATTTTATATCATTAACATCGCTCTATGTCCCACAAAATTTTTGAATATATTCCCTCAGATTCCGCTATGGTACAAGAAATATATAACTGGAAATTATCAAAAATTACATTACCCGTTACTTGCGGAATTCCATCAAAAATTTTCCAGTTTAAATTGTGAGTTATCTGCGTTTTCCCGTTTGAAAAGAAACAGATTAAATTCAGATCATCTTCGGAAATTCTGAGTTTCGGAGTCATACAGATGATTCGATGAACAGTAGTTGATCGACAAATTTTTGGAGATGATCAACGATGAAACCTTCAGTAAATGACGATGTTCGATGTTCACAGCAACTGGATTTGACAAAATAGCAATTTTTGATTTTTCACCGAAATTTAATTATGTGTTCTCCTTACAGTAACAGACGATCCAGGTCCGATGTATTCTGAATTCCCACGGCAAAAATCCTTTTTGATTCACCTTACCGTAAAATGACGATCCAGTGATTTTGAAAGATGAAAAAATGGCGTTAAATTATTTTTGGTGCTAAAGTGATTCAATTCTAATCACGAATAATTTTCGATAAACTTTGAAAAACTTAAAAAATTAAAAAAAAATTCAATGAGCTAACTGCTCATGAATAAACAAAAACTTTGAAAAAAATAACCTTTTTAACAAAAATTACTTATAGTTCCTTTAAACTTAGGATACTATAGTAAAAAAATTACAAAACTTTTAATTGAATGATTAAGTATCACTTCCTTCTTACTTTGTTTGAGAATCGCAGCTCTGTTTACCATGAAGTGAGGTTTAACTTCCAAGTAAAGAAACAAGTTAGTTTGAGATACTGTAATACAATAAACGAAAGTATGATTTACAAGTTTGAGGAAGATGAGCGATCTCCCTCCATTACAAGATTAAAGTTTATTGAGGTGAGGATTAGTTACTTTACACAGAAAAGATAAGTACGGACTTCCATTTTGAAATATGTTTATTCACGACGTTAGTACAACGACTGACGAGTGGAGAACATTCTCCGTCGAGCAGTGGCGGAAAGAATATTATATTGGCGATCAGTGTCGCCACATGTTAAACGAATAAATGTAAAAGTATGTTACATACAGTGTTAGTCAATGTGACGTCCCGTGTTTGTGAGGTAGTGAGGGAATCGTATCCCAACACCCCCCTGCGATTCAAAACGGACGAACGAACATATAAGTAAAAAAAATTTGTCACACATTGTATGTATTTAAAAAACATATAAACAACAAAAATATTAAAATAAGCAAAAGCAGTCAAAATTATTACATAGTGTCATATACAATTGCTATATATATATATAAAATGGTAAAAAAAATTGAATAAGTCGTTGACTAGTATTATAATATATAATTAATTTGTGTGTGGAAGTATGTGTTATGTGTTTTATCTGAAATATATCGTGTGATTACCAACATGAGGTATACATTTGAGCCTCTGTTGTTGTGTCATGTTTTATAAGTATTGTGTGATTTTAAAAAAAATTTATAAATAATATGGCAGGTCGGAGAGATCAATATTTCCTCATTGTCAGCTGTCTAGAATTAATATTATCATATATGTATATGTATATGTCCTTATAATTAATCATGTGGGTTTTTAATATAAGTATGCTACTGTAGGAATCAATTGTATATACTAGGGAATGCTGATACCAATAAGAGAGGCAGAGCAGCGACGGGGAACCTATTGAACATTGTGAAGTGAAGTGTGAAATGACATATGGACTGCTCGGTTTACGATAGGCGCTAAAAGACCGACGCCCATCCGCAGTCCAAAACCAAATATCCAAAAAAAATTTTGAGGGTTATGTCAATTAAGACTATTGGTCGAAAAGTTGACTTGTCCGGAGTATTCTCATAACAATATTTTGAAAGGTTTTCCGATCAAGTGCCTTAGTTAGTATGTCGGCAACTTGATCAGGCGACCTAATATCGTTAAAACTTATTAGTTTATTTTGGAATGCTTCCAATACTGTGTAACATTTGATCGCTAAAGACCTGGATCGTTTCTGGCCTCTCCCAGATGCAATTCTGGATGCAGATATATTGTCCTCATAGACTTGCACTGGGTCGGTTACAGAGAAAACGCTCTCAGTTAGTCTCCAGATCACATATATATCGTCTCGTGCATCATTCAATGCAATTAATTTGGCTGCAGTCGACGAGGTTGCAACCGAGTTCTGCCAATGAACGGCCCAATTTAACAAGTCTCCGTTAACGAATATCATGTAACCTGTTGTGGAGCACCCTTTCTCCAGATTATTTATTTCAATGGGTGAATCGTCTACATCGGGTGCATACGACGCATCGACAAAAGCTTTTATGTGAGTTTGATCAGAGTGGAAGACTAGAGAAAAATTCCTTGTGGTTTTGAGGTATCTAATGATACGACGAACACAATTTTTAATTTCGCTATTGGAGGATGCCTGAAAACGTGACAAGTAATTGACGGCAAAGGCAATATCCGGGCGGGTCAGTCTTGCCACATATAGCAAATTCCCAATCATAGCCCTTCCATTTTTTGGTCTGTTTATTTTTAATCCCGTCTCCTTAGGTGTGGAAGACAGATTACATTCCATTATACCAAATTTCCGGAGAATTTTATCTATATATCTATTTTCAGTTAATGTGATTTGTTTCTTCGAAATATCCCTATCTATCTCAAATCCTACAAAAAAGCTTGGATTATTTTCTATTTTTAGTGTAAAATTATTGTTAAAGGTATTTATTAAGTCTTGTGTCCACTCGTTGTGGTTACTAGCCAACAACATGTCATCCACATAGACTATTAAAAATGCCATAGCACCACTATTATCTTGTCTTATATATAGACACCTATCTATTTTTGATTGTATGAAACCAGCTTGAATTATTGTTGAATTCAATAGGTCATACCAACTTTTCGAAGACGTTTTCAGTCCATATATAGACTTTATTAGTCTTAGGCAATTATTTTCGCCTAGTTGGCACCCCCTAGGGTTTGATATGTATATGGGATATTTTATTTGTGAATTCAAAAACGCAGTCTTTATATCAAACTGTGTTATATTTAGATTATATTTATTTGTTATCGACAATATCCACCTTATTAACCAATATTGGATCACCAGGGCATATGTTTCTGTTAAAGAATAGTGAGTGGGATCTTTAAACCCCCTCGCAACCAACCTGGCTTTCGGTATATGAATGCCTTGGTTGTTGGGTTTCGTGGTAAAACACCACTTTGTATCCACTAACCTCACATTTCTCTCTCTTGGGACGACTTCCCACACGCCCATATCAGATAGTGACCTCAGCTCGTCATTAATTGCTTGCTGCCACTCTTCCTTAAAAGGATTATTTTTGACATCCTCCTCATTTTTGAGGGATGTGGTCCTCAATATAATTTTTGTATCTAGATTTGAATAAGTTTAATATTACAGGGGTTTCAATTATATTATTATTTTCCTGTATTATTTCATTATTATTATATTTATTATCTATTTGTGTAATGTTACTCGCTTCATCAAATCTGACGTCGCAAGTAATATGCGATTTGTCTATTAATGGGTCCCTTATACAGTACCCACTATTCGTGTAACCCACGAATATCCCCTTATCGGATCTTTGTGTAAGTTTCGGATGTTCGACATTGGTTTTATTTCTTTTATTTTTTGTGGCCTGCTGTTGACGGACTTCTATGAGAATATGTCTAAACGCGAGAGATCCAAAAACTCTCATATTGGATATATCCGGTTTGGCACCTTAAAACATTTCATACGGGGTCCTATAGTCTTTGTTGGCCCTAGTTGGGCTTCTGTTTATAACATAAACAGCTGTCAAAACAGCTAAAGACCAAAACCTAAAATCCAAATTGGAGTCGAACAGCATGGCCCTAGTCCTCGCCATGATCGTTTGATTCTGCCTTTCGGCCATCGCATTCAACTCTGGTGAATACGGAATGACAGGCTCAAGGTTCATGCCGTTTTCCTCACAAAATGTTTTCATGTTTGAGTCCAGATATTCCCTAGCATTGTCACATCTTAAAGTAGCTATGAGACAGTCTGGAAATTTCGATTTTAATTTCATATATAATTTTTTGAATTCTTCGAACACCATTGACTTTTTCTCAATAGTGGAGATAAAAGTATATTTTGTGGCATGATCCACGAATATCAAAACGTACTTTTCACCATATATTCCCGGTGAGAAGGGGCCCATTGTATCGGATGAAACGAGTTCAAGTTTTCTCTCTGGCTTACTGCGAGTTCCATTGTGTCCCAGTCTCCTGGAGTTTGCCTTCACACATGTCTCACACAGGCTGAATTCGTCATCACAAAATGTAATCCCGTTCGGAATACCTCTTGAGACCTTTGTCAAGAATTTTAAATTTTTCCCTGACAGGTGTCCCAATCTCCTATGCCGTATCATTTTTTTATCTATTTTTGTTTTTTCTATATTCTCCCTTATTCCTTCTATATTGTTTATTGTATTATTATTATTTATTGTGTTATCATCATTTGTACCTACATCCTCATTTCTTTCACGACTATCTTCATTCGTTTTGTTATTTTGTGTATTGTTATTATTATATTCGTTATTAGTGTTTATTATATTGTTATCATCTAAGTTATTATTATTTTCTTTTTCCTGTGTATCATTATTAATATTCTCTCTATCCTCTTCCGTTTCCTCCTGACTTTCCTCAACAATTTCTTCTTCTATCTCATATTCCATCCATTCATCCTGGGAATTTATATTAGGCATACATGCCAATTTATTTGATTTATTATTATAAGGACATATCTTATTTAAATCGTCTTCCCCATCTATAATATTGACCATTGATTCCGGTACAATCTCATACTTTACCATGTACACCCCCTGATTTTTGGGGCTGAAAAAATCACTTCGTCTGTCCCACGGACGTATATATGCGCTGCCAAAAAATTTTGGTCTATTCCCAGCGCCCTATTCTCAGTTATTTTTATTCCTGACATAAGGTCCACATTTAAGGATGGTACGTAGTGTACGTTTTTTAATCTTATAACCGTCTGGTTTCTCTCTGAATTTTCCACCCTGATAAACATTGTTCCTATATGGGTGGCAATGAGTAAGGTGTCTTGGATGGCACATTCTAACTCGATAGGCTTTTCCAGTATTATAGGATTAGACAATTTCGATAAATCAGAGATGACGTGGGCCACAGCTCCACCATCTAACATGATTCTCTTAGTGAGAGGAACATAATCAGAATCTGACTCTTGTTTTGTATCTTTCGATGTTATGAGGTTTATCAATTTATTATTTGTGTTATTATTTGGTCCTTGGTCCTTATATCTGATCATCATTGACCACTGCACATCATGTTCTTTTTTATTTTTATTGTTATTATTATTTTGATTATTTCGTCCGTATCTTGTATTTTGTGCAGGACCATCTAATTTGTCTTGGGGTTTTATACCCTCTTTATTTGACGGACATACTTTAGCTATGTGCCCTTTGCCATGGCACTTAAAACATACTAGGTTATTCGTATTTGGCAAATTATTTTGGTTTTGATTATTGTTGTATTTTCTATTTTCATAATTATTATTATTATTGTTTTGAGGCATTTCTGACTTTTGATTATTATTGTATGTCATTTTCCCCTGATCTATATTTTGATTATAACTTTGACTTCTATTTGTGTAATTATATCTATTATAATTCCCACCGTATTGGAATCTTTGATTTCTATTATTATTATTAAAATTACGAAACTTATTATTATTGATATTCCTAGACTTTTTCTCATTATATAATCTATCTGATCTTTCGATCAACATGGCATGAAGGGTTTCTATCGTTTTTTGATCTTGGCTTAATGTATTAAATTCCAGCCTTGTCATGTCATAATCCATGTTCAAAGATATAAGGAGTTGTTCTATTTCCTCCTGTTTGTCTAAGCTTTTTCCGCAGTCTCTTATTTTCTGGGCTGCTCGAGAAAACACATCTAAGTAGCTTCTCATGTTACCTTCACTATTAAATTTTAACCTCTGAAAGGCCTGCTTCGCATTAATATATGTAACTTGCGTGCAGCTTTTGTACCTTTCATCTAAAACATTCAGAATTTGATTTATCGTTTTTAAGTCTTTTACTCTTTCTATTAATTCGTTGTTTAATCCCTGATAAATTAAAGCTTTGCCTTTTTCTTGGTTACAAAAATATGCCATCCTGTTAGTCAAACTGGCATTACCAGACTCAGGGTTTAAAAAATTATTTAGTTCTAATCCCAAAAACAGCACTTCGGTTTCAACATCATGCATTACTGGGTACAGTCCCTCTGCATATAGTGTTGACACCATCGTGGTCCTCTAGGCATCATAATTCCTCCCATCAAATACTTTTTTCGTGTCGAATCTCGACATTTTATTATTATTTTTGGGTATTAGGGGGTTTATGTCCTACCTCAGAAACACGAGAACTTAAATTTAAGGGGTAACACGGTCTCACCCGCACAATAATGCACAACACGGTCTCAACTGCTCGATTGGGAATGCAAGTTAAAAAATATTATATTATTAATTAGTCAATATTCTAAATTAATTCTTATGAAATGTATTGCCGACGATGAGTTGATCTCTCCTCCGTTGTTACTGCTTCTTGAGCTGTCAAATTACTGTGATTTTATTTTCGTCAAAAATTTCCAATGTCAAATTAAATAAAGTCTCAAATCTTATATCAGAGCATCAATGATTCTATTAAACATATTAAAGTTCAGATTAATACACAATGCGAAAATATTCAACAAATGTGAGAAAGATGATTACTGAAAAGGAAACAATTTATCAATCTATTATTCAATGTGAACATGAAAAAATCTGTCACTTGTGTCAATGTTCGAAAATGAGTTTTCTATTGTTGGATTCGATAATTCTCATCCAACAAAGATTTCCTCTTTCGTTCAATTCTCAACCAGTAAGATAAAATTTGAAGGCTATCGATACCACCTTTCAAGTCTCAACTTTGTTTAATTTCTGGTTGAGAATTTTCCTGAAATATACTGAAATATGATATTAATTTACTTGCAATTTAAATTTTTCAGGTTAATTTTGGGCAAAATCACACGAAATACATGTAAATTAACTTAGGTTTTCTACTTATCTTTAATATTTCGTTTCTTTTTTCATGTATTTTCGAAGTTTTCCTTCTGCTACCTCGCCTAAATGACACCAATCTGCGACGATTTTTACTCAGCAACCTTTGGATTTTTGCTTTTCTTTCGTTGTTTCAGTCCCTGGAACACAGCATGAACAACTGCCAACCGTTTTTGACTGTGTGCGCTGGTCTACCAAACCATAGAATCCTTTCGAATCTGATTTGTTTTCTCCAGACCTTTGACTTTGACGTTTTCACAGGTGCCCAAGATTTTACCGTTGTTTTCATCAATTTCACTTTTATTTTACTTTTGATTTGTTACTTTACTTTTATCGAACGTTTCACTTTTTCAGGATATTTACTTTAATCACTGAATTAAACTTTTTCTTTACAAACTTTAATTTTTCCTACCACTTTTCGTGGAGGTATCACTCGGCACTAAGCCTTTCACTTTGTGTGAAAACATGAACTTTCAATTATTAATAAAACACACAATTATTACATTTCAATTTACCGCACTTATTTCTGTTGTCCGCAGCTCTGCTAACATATTGAGGTGAGGATTAGTTACTTTACACAGAAAAGATAAGTACGGACTTCCATTTTGAAATATGTTTATTCACGACGTTAGTACAACGACTGACAAGCGGAGAACATTCTCCGTCGAGCAGTGGCGGAAAGAATGTTATATTGGCGATCTGTGTCGCCACATGTTAAACGAATAAATGTAAAAGTATGTTACATACAGTGTTAGTCAATGTGACGTCCCGTGTTCGTGAGGTAGTAAGGGAATCGTATCCCAACAAAGTTTGAGTGGGAAATGAGTTTCAGCATTCTCGGGTGAATGAGAGAAAAAAGTCGTGTTTGTTCGTACAACCTGAAAGTTTTAGTGTTCGTTATCGAAAGTAGTAGCGCTAATGGTTAGTGAGCGAGTGCAGGTGGAGTGCAGAACAACAAATCTAAACATGCCGTAATTTCCATAACTCTTGATAGGCGGGGCTCCTTAGCTCTGTTTGATAGGACTACACCAACTTACACCTACCTACACCAGGAGGGCGATTCCACAAATTTCAGAATGTTATATGACTTTACACCAAGTTTTACTTGAATATTTGTGGAATATCCCTACTGGTGTATGCTGGTGTAAGTTAGTGTAATCCTATCAAACAAAGCTATTGTGAAATGTCGTTTCGCGACAAAGATTGGTATCGATATAATATTGATATTAAAAATTCATATCGTTTCTTTCGATATTTGGTATAGATCGATATATATCGATATTATTCGAAAATTTAACATCACTAATTTATCATAAAAGTTGAAAAATTTGGAATTAAGAAGTGTATTTTCGTTTAGTAATTTATTGCTGTAATTATAGTTTTTAGATTAGTAGATCTCTTTGCTACTAAGTCTAATTAACATTGTGGTTGTTAATTTTCATAGGTTCCTTCCGTTCGTGAGTTTGTGTCCTTCTATTAGAAGTTCATTTGGTTGCAGTGCGTTGTTCGGTTGATACTTCTTCGTTTAACGTTATTTATATTTGCCGCCGAAAATCTCTTCAACATGACAATCGGTCCTAATGCATCCAAAAAGAGGTGAGTTTTTGTAAATCTGAATTTGAGCTGTTTCCGATTCTCATCTTCATTTTACATTATGACGATTTAACAATATAATATGAATTTCGCCGGCGAAGGTCATGTTTGGTTACACGTGGAGTTTGTGAAAATTATTTTCTCTTCCAACTTGTATATTTGTTATGAATCTGCGTCATTCCCAGGTGCATCTTTAATTATTTATCAGTTCCGTCTAATGAGTGTTAGAATTTTCGTGTACTTGCATGGAGTTTGGAAATTTCGCTCAAAAATACTGCATTAATCTAGTTCTTTTAAATTATATTTCTGAACGCGTTCAAAGTCGCAGTAGATCTGCATGAGTTGTCAGTATACGTAGCCTTCTTGATTTTTTTCGCAGAGAAATTATTTTATTTTATCTCTGGTTTTTTAGAAATGAACCTCAAGTTGTTCGTTGCCAAAAATGTCTGGAATTTGGTCACTGGACGTACGAATGTAAAGGTAAAAGGAAGTATCTGAATCGTGAGTCCAGAACAGTTCAGTTAAACAAACGTCTGAAACAGAAAGAAGAAAGCAACAGCGGATCGGAGTAAGTGTTTCATTCAATGTTCTCATCAGGGTAGCCGGGATTTGTAAAAATTTCGGTCAAACCAATTTTGTATTTTAGAAGATAAGTTTTGACAACCTTTTCGTTTTGAGTCCTTACTTTTTTTTCGTTAGAACATTTCCAGTCTTGGAAAAAAATTTTTCCCTCGGTTCACTTGTTGCGACTATAAAAGTGTTCTAGAAAATTTGTTCATCATCGGATAAATATGTTGTCTTTCTGCCTATTGTTTTAGAGGATCATCGTAATGCGAAATAAGTGATTCATTAATGTATTTGTCCGCTTCAATTATTCTTGTCCCTGTCGGTTTGTTGCATCCGGACAAAGGCTCTCGGCTGTTCATGTAGCATAAGTGTTCGCAACAGTTCTACAAATCCAAAATGTAAATTCAAAGTGCACATTTTGCAGTAATGGAGATGAAAATTATAAAATCAAATGTGTCATAAGTTTGATCTAGTCCATGACAAAACCAAAACCAATATCGTTGATAGTTGACTGAGGCTGGAAGTGCAATAATTCTGTGAGCCATTGATTCAATTTTTTCTTTTTTTTCAAATTATAGGATTGTTTTTCCAGTGTTTCTTTTGAGAATTCTTGGAAGAATCTGTTGTTTTTGTTTTCCCTCATTTTTCTTAGAAGAATCGACTTCTACATTTTGAAATCGGGAATCATTTCATTAATCATACGGAACAATGTCAGACATCAATGCTTAGAAATTATTCACATGTTTTTGAACCCGATTTATTTCCCCTCGTGCTGGATGTCAAATGATCTATTTTCTTGATTCGCTTCAGGTTCTGTATCATTTGAGCTAGTGGTTCTCCATATTGTGATTCTTGATATCGCACCGTATGACTACGAGTCTTGAAATTCATAGTATATTTATTCCCTTTAATATTGTTTTTTTCACAAAATATACATTTGTAACTGGTAAGAAATTTCGAAGGTTTTCATTTATCTTTAAAAAGTTTTCACTAAATCTATGACTTTTCTTTTCCCTGCAGTATAATTTTAATAGTTCCGTGAAGCTTGATCAATTAAATATACTTTTGTAATTGAAGTCAGTGAAGGGTATGCCAACGTTAACTCATTTGAGGTTATAATGGTCATGTTTAAAGATAACCCTAATGGTAATGTAGTCTGAATACTTTGAAGCTGAATTTTTTTTTTCATTTGGAGGTCTTTATGCCGAATCCATTTTGGTCGACAATGCCATTCTTTCATCAATAGCTTCCCCTATTGGACATGAACAAATTCAAATTCGATTAATTTTTTTCTTTGGAGTCGACGTATTTTATACGCTTTTATTCTACTCACTCAATTTATTGAAGTACACCGGATGAATAACTTCAGCGCTGCTTTCATGTGTTACGACACACGCACACACATACTTATATCCGTTTTTATCAGTTGTTTTTTCAATTTTGGTTTGTTTCTGTCTCGAAAAAAAAGTGGGAAATGTTATTTTTTCTTTCGCCGTTGTTTTCTTCTTCAAAGTATGAAAGCGTATTTTTTAAAAACTCGTTTTCAACCTAATTTATTATTTTATATGTAGCATACCTTGAAGCATTTCCTCTTGGTTCATGATAATGAACAAAGTCTTGTAGTTTGATTTAAATTAGATTTTGATTTGAGGCGTATTTGTTTTAACGTGTAACGAACATAGTTCAACTTTAGGTCAACATGTTGGCCACGATGCTCCCACTGCTGATGTTTGCTTTGTTAATCATTTTTTAGATACTTGCCTTAGGGTCGAACTACAGTAGGATTAATTATCTAGGGCCATCCCAATTGCTTGAAAATTTTCTTCAACTTCCTATTGTTTCATAAGAATTGTTTTCATGTAATTACGTGTCATATTCTCGCTTTGTACTTCATGAAACCGTTATCCATTTCCAATTTGTTATTATTTCTGTAGACGTTAACTCTGTTAGCAATTGAACATTTTTTGCTCATATTTTTTCCATATCATTTTGTTGAATTCTACGTTGCCTTTGTCCCAGTTTGAAATGAAATTATGCAATAAATTTGACGGTGTTGTAGAAATTTGTGCGAAAAGATGTTGATGATACAAAGATTTTTGATGAACTTTCTGTTTAGTATTGATGAGCTTAATTAATAGCTTACTGTGTCAGTAATGATCAATCTTAAGATGGTTTATGACTTGACTGGAAATTAGTATAATATTACTGTATAAGAAACGAATTATGTATGGTTTTAAGATGATGAAATAGAATAATTGAAAATGATTTTCTTTATGAATCATTTAATCATGTATTGAATTGCTAGATGGTGTTCTCATTTTTGAGTTTGGACCATATAATGCGAGATTGTTGTTCAATTGAGGAGCGGCTTTCCAAACTAAGCTTAAGATCAAAAACCAAATTTGTCAGCAGAGGTAAAAATAGTTGCCTATACTGCATTTATGAAAGAAGTGGGTTGAAACTGGTTATAGGTATGTTTAAACAAATGTATTTCTCACCTTATTGTGTAAGTTTGAAATCAAAAAGTATCATACACTTGGAGCTAGAGGATGATAAAGTGATCAAATTCATAGCTTAAGCTTTGTTTGGCACGACAACTTTCCATTTTTTTCTCTTTTTTATTCCACAAAAATTCTAATTTTGATGTTTTAGTGGGAGTCTTTTGGATACTGATTCTCTTACTTATAACCCACCCTTCTAATCCAGGAAAGTCAAAAATCAACAAAAAATGATGATATTTTATTAGTATATTAATAATAATAATGATAATCAAATTTTCAAAAGTATATTAATCCTATTTTTTTAAAATTAATTAGGTCTTCATTTTTTCAACTGGTGTATCCGCAGAACCTTTTCCCTTACCCATTTTCTTCAGTGTTTCGTCGTAATATTTTCATTCATCTGCAGTAAGTTGTACAAACTCTAGTAACGCCTTCACATCTGCAATTTTTGTTGCAGTCACGTGGCTGATTTGAGATAGTAATTTTGGTTTCTAAAAAAAATGTATTGGCAAACGATGAGAATTGATACTTTTGACCGAATAGGCCTTAGCATTTCCGAAATAAGTCTGTGCAATGAAAACACTTTTCACATTTCTTTTGAAGATCCATTGTTTGGAATCATGTATTGGCATTTTTGGGAATCTTTTCATCAGGGGTTTAGACAAAAGTTTATAATCATAAACCTGCCACTGAGCTCCAAGTTTACGAATTCTTCCAAACCATTTTATTATTGTGAAGTATGATTCTGGACTTTTGAAAACAGATGTTTTTCTATACTGTTGTTTGATTCTCCCAAATAGTCTATCAGGAGGCATGTAACTGTGGCCACGCACAGGTCACACTACTTGGATTTCTTCAAACAAATTTCTAGAGTTATTAGCATATTGGAGAAGGGCACAAAGTAATGATGCATTCTTGTTTTATCCTGGGCATGAGTCAGCAAAACAAACCAACTTCTTGTACCCAGCACGCTGAATTAGTTTTGACAGACGTCGTAAAACATTCATAAGTGCTGAGCAGATCTCATTTGATCCCTTCCCACTTTCATGCTCTGACCAAGTATAAAAAAAATTGTTTTTTTTCTTAGACTGTGCTTCATCCACAATGAATGCGAGATTGTACAACCAGAGCTGTCTTTTGTAATATTTTTCTCCAACATTCACATTGTTCTCGAGATTGCTTCAACAAAGTGTAAAATTTTTTTGCTTTTCGTTTATGCAACTCAAACAACAGCGGATTGTCTCCATCTGCATTCTTCTCATTAAATAAACATTTTGAACATTTATCTGTTTTTGAATGCCAAATTAAATCGTGAGTAAAATATTGTTTTAAACAAGGCGAGTGAAGCAGTGGGTTGGGTACTATTCTTCTGCTTTTCACACCACATATTGAACAGCTTCTGAATAGATAACTCTGGTGCTAAATACTGTCGTGTAGTTTTTTTTCTGGAGTAGTTGCTTTCACGGACAATTAAACTTTTGATAAACGCAACAATGTTTGTATGAATACCATCTATTCCTGGTTTTTTTCTCTGACCACCTTGTTTCTCATTTAGGGATGTTCCCTGAATGCTACAATGTCTACACATTCAAGTGCAGTGTCTGGTGAATTCAGGGTCTAAATACTTCAACTATAAAAAATATTTTAGTATAGTTTTAATGGCTAGCTGTGATGCGGAGTATAAATTCATTTGGACAGACAGAGCATCTGGTTCAGAAAACAATGCTGGTATTTTCAGACAGTTGGAAATGGGCCAAAGAATAATAAATAGAAAACTGAACTTACCCAGCTCCTTCAAAACTGCTTCATACAGATACAGATATGACATGTTTTTGTTGTGGATGAAACTTTTCCACTTCTACCCTATATCATGCGCCCATTCCCAGGCAAAAATTTGGGTAATAAAGAAAGAGTATTCAGTTACTGGTTATCTCACTCAAGGCGTACAATTGAAAATTTGTTAGGTATACTGGCAAGCAGATGGAGGGTGTTTAGACAACCTTTATTTTGTTCAGTTGAAACTTCCACAAGTATTGTAAAAGCTTCCGTGTTTCTCCATAATTTTCTGATGCATTTCAAATGCACCAAATACTGCCCATCTAATTATGTTGATACGATTTCACCAAATAATGATATTATTCCAGGAGAGTGAAGATTGAAAGTGGAAAATTATTCAAACTTTAATTCTGTAGGCCAAACTGACTCTAATACTAGTACTAGAAAAGCTACTAGTTTAAGAAATCAGTTGGCTAATTATTATTAATCTGCAGAGAGAGCTGTTCCTTGGCAGCAACATTATTTTTAATTGTTGATTTGTAATGTTTGTGCAACACAGGAAATAAAAATATTTACAAAAATTTTACAGTATTGTATAATTTTCAGTTACATACTTATCTAATAAAGTCAAGCAAGCAAAAACTTGAGATGTCATCTTTGTGTGAATTTGAAATTATTGTTTCTTACCTAATTTATTCATCACCTTCAGGCAAATTTCTTTTCTTTTTTTTTTATAACTTATCGTAATTTGCTGATGTGAAAATAATGGCAGTCCTTTGCACCAAGTTTTACAGTTAGAAGAATGAGAAGTTTTGTGATAAGTCTTCTCTTTTCAAAATTTTCTACAAGTCAGATTTTTTCGGTACATGTTTCTAATTTTCTACCTTTGTTTGAAAACTACGTATTTTCAAATTAAATTGGAGCAAATCATTTTTCAAAGTCATTGCATTTGATTATGTTACTGTGTTGTACGTTGCTCTTCCTTGAATTCAACTTTTTTCCATTCTCATCCTGGTTGACAAGTATCTTTGTAGCTTTAATCCAATGCAGTGTATGGAAGAAAAAAAACAGTCAGTGTTATTGAATCTCCTTAGTGGAAAAATGACTGAAAACCATAAGTTTATTCAAGTTTCAGCTGAGAAACAAAAATGTATTGTGCTGTAAATTAATCTAATAGACATGGTTAACAAATTTTGTCAAAACACTTACCCTTTAAGAGCCCCTCTTCATTAACAATTTAATAGTACAAAATATTAATACTGACACTCTGTTATCCCTGACAATACTTCTAACTTTCCTTAGACTACAAATATGTGTAATTTTTTACACACCAACTTTTTCAGAGTGAAAATACAAAGGTGTGTAAAAAATTACACACTAATGTATATTTATAGATACGAACAACAAAGGTGTGTAAAAAATTACACATTGCCAAAATTTTTGCAGAGGTGTGTATTTTTTTACCCACCTTTGTCTTCAGTGCTCTAACATATATGATACACACCTGTATAACAATTTGCATAGTCTCAATCATAAGGCGCTATGTAACAACAAATTCAAGTTTTCATTTTTACCAATTGAAGTGTGCATTTTTAAAAATTTGAATATTTGCCAAGCCTGTTTATTTATTTTTTCTAAGTACACATTGTGCATGTTATTATCTTATTATAGTGCTGCCACATACATTATTGTGGCATAATGTACAAGTTTGAGTTGATTTTTTAGCTTGTTTTCCTTGTCCTTCTTCTTTGCAAATATCGCACCGCCCACTGGCTTCAGCCTTTTCTTCTACTTCTGATGTTGCTGGCATTTCTTCAAACACATACCGCCGAAATTCTCATATCCTGATTTTCAAGCTAGTGGGTAAATTCTTGATTGATAGTTGTAATCTGGTGAATTCGTCTACATAATTCATGAAAATTTTTTTCATGAATAAATCGCAATTCATTATTAGCCGCCTTGGCTGGTATTCATAAGCTTGTCTGTATAGTACATACAAGTTCATACAAGCAGCATCCAGCATTCCATAAAAACAACGTAGTGGCCTCGGCGGGTCTTCCGTGCAGTGGTGCGTAGACTTGTCATTGCATTAAAAGTATCGACGCCTCCTTTATTATTATTATAATAAAGGATTTCCTCCGGTTTGTTTGTTGATGCATCTACCAATGGACGGGTATGATATGTCGACAGTAAGAGCACCACCTTTCGTGCTTTTGGAACATATTCTACCAGCATGATACCATCATTGAATACAAACCGAACCAAGATATGGTATACCATTTAGGAAATAGAAAGTTCTGGCATCACACAATGAAATTATCTTAAGTCCATACCTTTCTGGTTTGGATGGAATATACATCCGAAAGTTACAGTTACCACAAAAACCGTTCATCGTTTCATCTATAGTTAAATGTGAGCTCGGTTCATAGTGTTCATGACACAAACTACAAAATATTTTCCATACTTCCCGAAATTTTCCAAACTTATCATTTTCTCGGTCAGTACGAGTATTGCGATCATCAAACTGTAAACATAATAGTAGAAATTCTACTCGATTAATTTGCATTACAGAACGAAAACAGTTGGGGCTAAAAAGATTTGACCAAGATCTTTTGTTGATCTGTGTGATGATTTCTCTGCACCCGCTAGGTGTAACCATGAAAGAAAAACCTTGGTACTTCATTCACTGGAGTGAAACACAAGTGAAAATTAAGTACTCCCTAGTGGCTTTGTATAATGCCCAAAAATTCTAGTCCGAACCTCAACTGGTGACAAAGCCACGTAAGTGGGTAAATTTCTCCAACACTGAACTCGAAAATGCACCCTTAAAAAACAAGAGAATTTAGACGCACATCTCTTTGAACATTTAGGAAGAGAAAATTATTTTTCCTTTGCATAAGATTAGATAAGTTGAAGTGAGGTGAATGAAATCATAAATAGTTTGAGAAAAATTAATGGGTAATTTATGATGTATATTTTCTTTAAATTAATGAGATGTCAAATTAGATTCATATTAGATGAAAAAAAATGAAAAATAAAATCAGAGATAGACTATATAAAATGTACCAAGTGTTAAAGTAATAAATTCTGAAATGTCACGTCAATATTTGTTAAAGATATGACTAAGTAGGTCATGATTAAAGAGTTTAATTAATAGTTGACAATAACAACAAAAAGAAGGTTCTTGCATATGTTCGATAGAAGTTACCGAAACAAAAAAAATAGTTTTTTAGGGTTGACTGATTTTAAAGTACTTCTTTGAAGACAGAAATTTTCACCTAAATTCAGACCAATTCAAGGAGAGAAACAATTGAAATTTCTTCAGTATCTGCTGCAGTTAAATTGAAACAAAAAAGCATCTTGGTATGTTCATAGATTTTTTCTGAAAATAGAATCAACATCAAAAAAACAATAAAAAATGTGCTGAAAAGAGAAAATCCTTTGAAAACTTCTCCAGCAAGAATTAGGTCTAGGATTGGAATTATTGAAGATGGTGGTTTTTTCTTCTTAATAACATGTAGGCTCTATACGTCAATTCAGTCAAATTTTAGGACAAACCTTTCAGGTTAGAGAGTCCCTAAACCTACATTTTATTAGAGAAGTTTCAAAAAAATTATTTTTCTATTTTTAGCGTATTTTTCATTGTTCTTTTAATGTCTGCTCTATTTTTTGAAAAAAATTATCAACTTACTATAATGCTTTTTTGTTTTATTTTAATTCTTGTAGAATTTACTTGCGAAATTGTAAAATAATTATTTTCCACTTTTTGGAGCATTTTTATTTGTTCTTTGTTTTTTGAGGGTTGTTAAATGTTTTCCAATGATTTTTTGTTTCTAGTATTAGCGGCAATATACTTCATCGCTTCTGAAAAGAATTTAATGGGACCACCATGGAATCATCCCCTATCATTTAGAAAAGAAGTTCATCGTAATCGGTGCTCAGGTTGAAAAGTTATACTGGAACGAACATAAAAAAAAGTATATGTATACAGATCTAACTGATTACATCCTCTTTTTTTTGAAGTCTGTTAAAAAGAGAAAAAAAATGAAAATATGAAAAAGTTGGAAAATTTTGTAATTGGGTTTAGTTTCCGCAGCCTATTTATAAGAGTTTTTTTCCCTTATAGACTTAATCTTTTAAATGATTTCCGTGATTAAATGAATGAAGAGGTTATTTTGTCGTAAATCTTTTCAACATTTTATTCGAGTGTTCCTCTCCACCTCATGTTCATTCATTTTAAACCTTCTTTAAGCCCAACTTGTGACCTTTGTTAGCATGTGTAACGTATATTTTCCATGAAATTGTTGAATCGCATCAACATTTTAGCATTTTAATTTGTTAATTTTTTGTATCTTATTTTAAATGTCAGGATTTTTTCCAAAATTGAATTGAGAGTAATTTCTTTTTCTTCATGTTGGAACATTCCAAGTTCATCTTCTGTATATTTTTTTATCTACTCGTGTTCTACGAGTCTGTAAGTGTAAATAAGATGGGCGTTTGAAACAGTTGCATTGAAATATGAAGAATGTGTAACTGTAGGCTGGAATCCTATAATGTGTTTGATAAATAATCTTTTTTTCTGTCCATTATTGTATAGAAGATGTGAGAATGTGAGACCCTGATGGTAGTTCTTTTTGAGAGATACAGAAAAGTCTCTGTGAGGCTGTTTGCAATATCGATGCAACTTTCTTGTTGCTTCACTCCTTTATCACTTACTCTGTTTCGTTTCACTAAGTAAAAAATAACCATAATGGTGTGCCTAAGAAGGAGCTAAAGAGCCTTCATATCTTTTTTGTACTGTGAGATTCTACTATAATATGACCAAACAGGATGAAACTGTGGATTCTGCTATAATGTTTTCTAGAATACGCACAAATAAGCTTCAGCATATAAATTAAACTATTGAAATCACCACTGTTACTCCCCTTTTTTCTTTAGACTTTACAGAAGAGATTCTTTATTACCATATATGCGCGAGATGATGGCCATTCTGTGTTTTCTTTGCTGTTTTGCTTTTGAAGATACATAGGACCGTTTTTATAAACGAAGCTATTCCCAAAAATTGAATTTTTCAGTAGAGACAAACTGGATGAAACGCAGCAGTTCAATAAAACAGTAGGTCATAGCAAGAATCTTTATTTATTTAAGTTACGAAAAAAGCCACATATTCATCAATTTTTTACATACACTGAACATCCTCATCAGTTAATGTCTTGGCTTCACAAGATGCCTTTGCCCAGCCACGATGATTACATGCGATGCATGGTTTTTTATGGCTTTCTTTACTATTACATGCATGTTTCTTCAAAGTTTTTACCCACTTAGCCTCGTTTTTCCGCCTCCGATTTCCTCAATTTGTTTCACGAATTTATTAATCAAAAGATGAGTTCTGTACCATTACAGACATATAAAATTACAGCAATTGTTGAGCTTAATTTTGATCTAAATTAATTCGAAAATAAAATGAATAAGATACCAACCATTGTAGTCTGATAGTTTTTATCTTCACTTTTTCATAAATATTCGAAAACATTCCGCAATAAATTAATAATAATTAATAACATTACAGCAATAAAATATTCTTTGGCTCAATTCTGATAATATAACAACCATTGTAAAGTCTGGCAAAGTTTTTTTTTTCACTCTTTGAAAAATATTCGAAAGGAAACAACAAACAACGTGTATTTTAATCTTTGTTATTATCGATGGATGAAAATAGCTTAGTTTCGAATATTGTCATCAAATGGACAGCGCAGTTGTGTTTGGTACCTTTCAACTGTTACTAGAGGGAGCACCTGAATCCATCAAAAAATCAAAATTGCATTTTTTGGGAATGGCTTAGTTTAAAAAAACGGTCCTCTATTTATTTATTTATATACATATACAGTAAAAATGTATAGTAATAATTAAACTTGTTATCAAAATATAAACTCAAGTCCTAATGTATACGAAACAAACTCAAAATGGTGGCTCATCTCTTATCACTGTCGTGAGTATACCTGTTAGTAAAGAGCCTTCGTTCATTGCCTTTATTTTCCTACAATAACTTGATTAAAACTGTCTTAGGTGAGTTGGAATACCCATAAATGTGAGTCGAAGTGCTCTTTAAATTGGTTCTCTGCGTGCAAATTGTGCAGTAGCAGTCTCACTGTTGGTAATTTCAAATTTAGCTCATCATCTTCTTACCTTCCTTGCGAAGACTTTCCAACTTCATCCATTGCTATTTATTTTCACTGTTGAAACGAAACTTTATATACCAGGAAAATGTCCACTGCTAAAATTTCTAATAAAATGTCTTGAAAGTTTTAATACTTGTAATTTGATATAGTTTACTCTGCTAAACTCACTCTTTTAGCATTCTTTGAAAAAAAAAGGATGAAAAAAGGAAAGAATCTGCGATGATAAAAAAGAAGTTTGTGATTCACGTCGTCGTCTCAAATTGTTTATACCGATTCACGTGCTTGGCATCTTGAAATATCTTTTTTTCTTGGAGGCTAAAAAGAAAAAAAAAGACAAGGAAAGAAAAGAAATGAAGAAAAAGAACCGTCGCAAAAATATTAATTCCAGTGTCATCTCCATATCTTTCTTGTCTGAGTTTTTTTTCCATCTCTTGTGTTTTCTTGTCCACCAATATGATTATGTTTTATTATTTTCAGTTCACCCAAAATTATTTGCCCCTTTCAAATTTTCCTACAATTTTATGACACAATCTTTAGTTGTATATGTATGTCTTGGAAGAAAATGAGAGAATGCAAATTTGGTTGGACGAGAGTGAATAAGAGCATGGGAAAGTGTAGAGAAAAAAAGTGAATGGACTTCTTTAAGATAAAAGTTATTCCTGAGGGAACGTAAAATTTGACAAAAAAAATTGTTTTTACTTTTAAAAACGAGCGTAGCTGGTAATTTTATAAAAGCGACCAATGTACGTATTTTCCTCCTTTATTTTTATACGCCTTAACTTCCCTCTTAGATGCTGCAAGCATTGTTTTGTGTTTATGTGTGTGAGAGAAAAGTAGAAGTGCTGAAGTGTAATGCGAAATCTCTTGAAAAGTTTTAGTGTCGAATAACACTTTGTATCATCATTTTTGAGCTTTTTATGTATTTGTAGGGAGCCAAGTGCAAAAGTGGCGCAGATGATGACTTGAGAGAGGAGCATATAAGGTGGCTGATAGCTACAACTTAACACTCGTGTCGAATTAAATATTGCGAATGAGTACTTTGTTTTTGTTCCCTTGGAGATGGATGATTTTTTGTGTACTTTCTACGTGGAAACAAATAAAAATTTTGTCGACGCTTGACTGTGTTTGTGAAGTGTTAGCAAACGAGCCGCATACAAGCTTCACTCTGAATTTTTTTTTTTAATAGATCGGTTTTTTACAAATTAAATTTTGTCCTCAAGAAAGTAATTTCTCTTGTTTGTTGATGTCACGTTGAAAGTAGAACGTGTGTGGAACTGAAGTATTACCTGTTTGTGGAGGAGTGGAGTATTTACCTAAGAGTAGTATCAGATGTATTTAACTTTTTGCCAACTATTTCTGATGAATTCGCCTGCAAAGTTTGTAGTTTTGCTTTTGGAAATTTTTATTATAAAAATGTTGGTAGCATTTGGGCACCAATTACCTACCCAACTTGATAGTTACTGTTTTATTTTTGACAGTTTCAACTTTTTTTTTGTAATCTTTTTATTGCGCTAATGTTATAACTGCAATCGTCGTGTGAGATCATATAGAAATGTTTTGTTTATACTTTATCTTTCATTTCTTGCCTGGCTAGAATCTCAGTTTAAAATCACTGTTTATCGATTTTGTTGAAATTGAAATAAAGAAGAAGAAAAAAATTATTGAAAATGGAAAAATATTATTTTTACTTTGTATTGTGCAAATTTTCCTCTCCTCTATCATTGCTTTCTAAAAAAGTGGTGGAGACATCTGCAAAGGACCAGTTTTTACCCGGCAGCTAAAGATGCAACCTCTGACCGCTCGTTGGTCTTCAGCCCTTTAATTTCTAATCTCTCCTACGAGCTCTGTGCCTTAGGTCTTCTGCCTCAACAGAGGATCTGTCCTCTCGAACTCTCATCATTGATATTTTCACACAAATTGAAAGAAATTGAAGGCGTAGAATTAATTTCTAGAAATTGGGAAGCATCTTCCTCTTGTATTTGGCGCCAGGCTCTTCAGTGGGAGACTCAGCTCTCAGGCTCTCTGCCTCCCTAAGTCTGGTTACTTTGGGGTCTACTTGTCAAACTTCCTTTCCAAACCTTTCTCCTCCTCACCCAATGAGGTATAAAAAGTTGAGTTCTGGGGGTCATCTTGAAACAATTTTCATGGTAGTTTGAGGCTTAAAAGAATTTTCATATTAGCAACATGGCTGATTAAAACTTGTGGAGAATTGTGTTGTACTATAAACCTCATGCCCCAATCGCATCTCTCAACTAAGATGGAATGTGTAAATTTCTATTTTCATCAGACTCGGCACTCCAATTACTACTATTCTGATTTTTCTTTTATTGATTTTACACTTTCAGAATTATTACCAACTTACAGTTTGAAACGGCATTGTTGAATTTTGTTTTTATTTTTCTAATCTCTAAGAACTGGTTGTTTCATCATACAAATACTTGATGGTGATAAAGAGTACTTTTTGATTTCAGTATTTATTTTTGGTGTTCCATGTAAGCGATTCAGAGTAAAGATTGATTGAACGTTGCTAAAATCCTCTTTAATTTCATATATATATTTTTTTTTTTTTTTTTCATCGCCTTTCAGAGTATCATTTAAAATATGAAGTTGACGTTTCAAAATTTGATTGAAAGGTTGCCATTCTGGCAGCCTTTTTTCTTCCTTTTTTTTGTTCTGCATTTTTTTCTCTGCCTTGTGCAATATGACGCCTCATTAAATACTATCGGCGATTTATAAACGTCAACGTAAGCCTTGTCAGTATTGATAAGCAGAAACATTATTCGTTT
This sequence comes from Ericerus pela, assembly GCA_011428145.1. Lineage (NCBI taxonomy): Eukaryota > Metazoa > Arthropoda > Insecta > Hemiptera > Coccidae > Ericerus > Ericerus pela. The sequence continues at coordinate 943,913 of WOFM01000249.1, forward strand.
AAATTGTTTTTCCAGTTTCCATTATTTTAGAGCTATTATTTTTTTCTGCAGCTTTCATTCCTCCCCATAAACCAATTTCAGTTATGGTAACGTTTGGAAAGAAAATCGAAAATCGGTAAAAATCCATAGATATTCTTTTTCCTTAGCTAATCGAATAATTAATCTTGATTTTTTCGAGCTGAATAGTCATTATTTGAACCTGCTAATGCTGTCGTGACAATTAGAATTTATTGAATTTATTTTATTTCTTTGTGGCTTTCTCTTTATCTTCTTGACCTCCAAATACTATATTTATTTCATTTCTCTTTGACAGTTGCTTATAAATGAGAAAACATCTCTTCTGGAATAAATTTTTTGACATTTTAATATTTGTAAAATTTCATACTTCACTTTTCTGTTATACTTATCCCAAGCCCTAAAGTGTAACCTTAGCCAGCACAATTTCATGATGTTTATCAGTATAGAATTTCTGCCGGCACAGGAACAAAGTAATACTCTGGGCAAAGGTGCAGAACCATTCACATTTCTCGAAATTTTTTTTTTGTATGCATGTGTTGCATGTGTTTGATTCACTAACATAAACCAAACCAAACACACTTGATATATGCAACACACTAAAAATAACGGATTATTTTATGTTGTAACATCTTCAGAAATTTTTTTCCCTGTTGGGTGCTTTTTTAGTTCATTTTTAGTAGGTTTTCTATGAAAATCAACTTATTAATTTTGGTATCATGAAACAACCTGGGAGTTAAGGTAGGTACATTTTTTTTTCATTTCATAATTCAAGGAAAATTTCAGCGCCAAAAACTGAAATCCATATTATTAATAAAACTCGATGTAAGTATATTTGTTCACCCATAACTTCAGAAAAGCTTGACAGATCCTGATGTAATTTTTGGCATTTGTTTCTGTTATTCCAAAGCTTGTTTGAAACTATTTTTGAAGTCTAGCCTCTCTGAAGAAAAAGTTATCCATTTTCACAAAAATTTTTATTTATGATACAAAAAATGAACAAAAGAGAATGAACAAAATATGAAAGTGAAAGGCAAAGTCCAAATTTTTGTTCCATTTTGGTCTTGAATCACTCATTAGACCCTCTTGACCCCAAACCGGGGTTAAGATCAATTTTTCCTAAATTATGGAGTTATACCTCAAAGGACATGTTTTTTGGGGCTCCAAATTCAAATTTCAATTCAAGAACATCTCCTTATGTCTCCAGGACTCCAAATTGGAGGTTATTTTTTGCTGAATGTTTTTTTCAGATTTCTTTAATTTATTTTATATGACAAAATAGAACTTTTTTTATTCTTTTTAATATTTTATTATATGCATGTGAAGGTGTATACAATTAAGTGGAAATTAATTTGCGGATTTAATGCACAGTATTGTTTTGGTTCGGTGAATTTTACATACATGTCGTTTACACCTTTCACACTGAATTTTCACTTTTATGTCTTTATCTCTGCCACACAAATAGCATCTTTTTTAAGTTTTGGGTTGTCTATGGCTGGCTTCTTCTTTTACTTCAGTTTGAGAGTTGCCGTTTTTTTCCAATTGATGACTCGATTGACTGATTCAAACTGCACGACAAATTTTTGAGTTTGCTTCTCTGCTCCATATATAGAGTGGTTAGAGCTAGGGCTAAGTCTCGCAAAAAATTTCTCTGTACAATGCTTTCCAAGTTTTTAGTATTTTTCAGTAAAACGAAGGAGTTAATTTCAACCATATTTAAAATCCCATAAAACATACATAAGGGCCAGCGTCTAGTCTTCTGTGATGTGGAATAACCATTACACATTTCATCAAATGTGTCGACATTGCCTTTGTTCTTATTATAAAAATTAACCATCTCAGGAAGGTTGACATCTTCATTTTTGTCAGGTAAGTCATGAGTTGTTGAAAGGATTAGTATGATCTTCTTATTCTTCTTTGGTGGTAGGTATGATAGTAGCATCAGTTCTTCTTTGTGCAAGAACAGTGATGTATTTCTCTCACATTCTGTCATATTCAGCATCAAACTGGCAATTTTGCATTTATTGTGGTGTATAGTGCCAATGTAGGTTACTTTTTCTGAAGCAATTTCTGGGCTGCTAGAATGCTTGCGAACCAATTGTTAGCCACTAGGGTACAATTTTCATTATGAATTGGCACAGACAAATTCAAGAGTTAATGCTCTGAAAGGAGCATACCTCTTGGTAACACTGAGTTCCGCATTCACAGCATAGTAATTGGCATCTCATAACAACAAAATTTTTATGATATATCAATCAAGTTTTTGGGGAATGTATATCCTGAATGAGCAGTTACCTTTGAAACCTAGCAGCTGCTCATCAATTGTTCAGGTGTCCACTGGTCTGTAGAGTTTTGCTCTTTACAACAAAATTATCAAATAAAGTTCAAATTGGAGCTAGTTTGTCAGTTAATTTTCTCTCCTCACAAGTAGCCTTATTGTCAAATCGAAGGCAATTTGTCAGAAAACAGAAACGATTCTCAGTCATGACATCAGAAGTATGGCAATCGCACACCAATTTTTTGTTCGAATATTTCTTTTGTTGGAACATGGTTTAGGTGGTAGATGCCTAATGAATAATACAAACCAATGAGGGCGCAGAGTTCACTCATGGTTGCATCTCAAGCATACAAAGGCCTGACTGAAGTTGGTGCTGGATCCTCATCTTCTTCATCGTTGTCTTGAGCTTGTGAAGTACTTGGTCATTATGATGCATACCTCTCCCATTGACGGTAGATTTCTGAATTTGTATGTTGGAGAATTTCATTGAGAATATTCTCAGTGAAGAAGAGACTCCATGCTGAAAGTGGGGAAGACACATTTCTGGCTTCTCTATTACTTGGAGGTTGAAGCAGTATATTATGTCGTGGAACACGAGTAGATCTCTTCTTCTGTTAGCCTGACCATGAAAATTCATTCTTACTTAAGGCCGTTCTTGATGCACACAGAACTTTCACCATTGCTGTGCCTCGATCAAACTGCTTTTCATCATCATCAATGTCCTGGAAGTCTTCAATAATTTTGTTGTGCTCATGGTTGTCTTCCTCCCCGAGGTATTCCTCATCGGACTCGATGGACATGATGAATTGTTTTTTTCGACAAAAAATATAAATTGTCTAGAATGATTTTTTTTTTTGAAGAGTGAGTGAAGTCAAAGGTTTTTCTCTGTCTAGAAATGGTATTATTTAAATGCCTTGCCCCATAACGATAGTGAAAAGAACCAGTTAATTTTTTTTATTTCATAATATTCCATTGCATTGAAAATGTGGAATTTGTACATATACAAGGTGGCAAGGGGATTGAGGATTTGAGCAGTGTAGTGCTTTGGAACTGGGCTTTGCAATTGAAAAATAAAATTGTAAGTTTGAAACTGGTTGCCACACTATTTCAAACCCAAAGAGTCATTATGTTTGCTATAGTTTAGTTGGATGTTCCACATGAAATTGGAGAACTGGAATTTTGTTGAGAGACCATTAATCACCAGCTCCCGACCATCCTCTGCTTAGTCATCTCATATTCTTTAGACACTGTGTAAGAGTGCCAAAGTTGTCCAAGTTGAAGCATATTTCATTGTTAAAAAATAATATGGAACATAGATTAACTTTTAAATGTCCTTTTTTGTAATACACGTGATTATTTTTTTTATGAACCAGAAATCCACAAATCAAAATTTAAACATACTAACACCACACAGTAAAATTGTTTCTTGTATCTAAAATTTCCTAATTTATTCAAAAATAAATGAAACCTCACCAGTGGCGTATCTGTGGGGAAGAATAAATTTCCCACATGGATTTTTTTGCAGGTTCTATGTAGTCAGTCTCTAATGTTGAAAAGCAGATTTGTATTGAATTAAATTTGTGAAGTTCAAATACCTACATGAATGGTTATCAGCAGAAATCCTTTAATGGCACAATTAGCAGCACAAGTTACATTGATGTATAACAGTGTGCATAATCTGAAGGCAGAGTTTTTCATAAAATTGAAAAATCTGCATTTTTTTAAACCTTAATTTTTATGTTAGAGGTCTAAAATTTTTTAAGAGCAAATTTTCAAGCTGTAATATGGTTGTTTGATCATCACCATCGGTATCATCGGCCTCGACGATAAATTTGTGATCAAAACTATTGGCATCATCGAAGTTTTGTTGTTTATGGAAATAATCTTATCGAGTATGATGAAACACGATGGTTCGGGTGGAGCAAAAGTTATCGTCGGTACTCGATACAAAATTATTTTTCTAGAAAAGACTAGAAATTAGAAAACTTGAACCTCTTGTCAGATTGGTTGATATTCACCCTCCCAGATAACATTCTCCCAATCTTTTTTTCAATAAATGCTTTGTAAAAGCTCGTTCAAATAGTTTTCATCTATGAGATGAAATCATTCTACTTTTGTGTCTGTTACAAATCAAGCTGTATTTTGTTGGAAATTATTCGTACTCAAAAAATTTTGTTTGCTCATTTCTTTCTACCAAGTGATATTATAATTTTTTCAAGAAAAAATCAAAATGAATAATGTTAATAAAAATTGTGCGTGTAAATATTCTCAAAAAAAATCTTATTGTGTGAGAAGAATATTTCAAACTCTAATCAGTGTAAGAACTGCGAATACTACCAATGGTTTCAATGTCAATCAACCTAAGGACAATGCCAGTAGAGAAGACAGCTCAGAGTTTTTCAAGGAGCAGATTATTTTGTTCAATACTGTCTACAATATCAGTTCCAATAAATTTGTCAAGATTGGGCTCTATTTAGAGGATTTTCAATCTCTGCACTAATTGAGAACCCTTCCGCTCCTCTTCACCTTGCCAACATTTTCGAATTTACCGCCAAACCAGTTGGCCACGCCCACCATCCAAAATCAACCAATCAGAGAGCAGTAACCTAAAGTGCCAGTACTACTACTTATGTGTGTTTTAAATGTGAGTTGCTATCGGCTATTAATTCATATCAATTCAGTTCATGATCGATACCCAGAAGTAATAGTACTTGATGAGCACTATCGCTTCACCTTCCCTAGACATCCGAATAAAATACCTATAAGAGAATCTCTCGTTACTACAGTAGAGGCTTTGATCATTTAGCACTGGGTACCCAGCAGCCCTATCTCACCAATATTAACAAAATGTGTCATCATTCTAAAGCAAAACATTGGACATTAATTTACTATATATAGGCAGTAGTTCTTTTTTCGTCTGTTTTCAGTTTCATTGTCTTGTGAATTTAAAGCTATATAAATACGTTGCTGTGAATCCAGTGAAATCCTGTGAAACTCATGTCCATTTTATGGCTTTAGGTGAATATTGTTGTCACGGATTTATATGTTTATCTGGGTATCCAGTACTCAATGATTGGAGGGTGTTGGTGGTCATTTTTTTCCGATGATCAAGCTTGGAGCAAACATTATTTCCTGGCCAAGAACTTGACCTATTTATTTTGATACGAATTGGCCGGATTACGGTGCTTCGGGTACCACTATTTAAAAAAATTTTTTTTTGGCTATAAAATGTCTAATTTTAACCAATAGGAACGTAATTCGTAACAAATATTCATTATGATCTATTCTAACATGTTACTAATTTTGGCGCGGATCAGCGGGATGGTATTTGAGGTGCAACTGTTTTACATATTATTTCTCCTATAAAATGCTTGATTTTGAACCAGTTATTAAGAAATTGTGCAAAAAATATTTACTCTATTGCAACATACTAGCAATCTGGTGTAAATCGGATTGAAGATACTTCCAAAAAATGTATTTTTCTTTCGATTTTGAAATACGTAGGTAATTGTTTCAACTGCTTAATTTTTCTTCAAAAGTTAGAAAATTTAATACAACCATTAATTATGATCTATTAATAATTTAGTAAATAATTTTTTTCTTTTCGAAAACCTACTTTTTCTAACAGAGCTTCTGCTGCGTTAGTTTTTTTGATGTAAGTTTATCTTTTTTTAAGTTGGTTTTATTTAGATACAGCTTTCTAAATTATATTATACTGTAGTATATTGGTTTTGCCTATTTTCAATCCGCGTGGAAAGTATTTATTATTTTCTTTTACTCTCTTGTTGTTTGTTTGCTCGAAGGCAAATAATTTCTCAAGTCTCTGTTCAGTTTTCACGCGAACTAATCGCCCAGTAGTCCCACAGGTGTGGTATATTCGTCTGGAGGGTGAAAAATCGTTTGTTCACTGAGCGAATTGTTTTGGTTTCGCCTATGACACGTAGGATTTTCCCCTTTTTGTATTGAAATTTGAAACTTTTACTTTAACATGTTCAGTCCTAAGCCGTCGTTTGAATTTTTCCCCCTATTTTACAGTTTCGAAAGGGTTTTTTCTGCTTTTAATTTATGCTCTTTTTCCCGCTTTCTTTCAAGGACTTTACATTCATCTGTAACCTTTTCCTATTCACGTCCCCTTATTTTCGATCCAAATATTTGAAATGAGATTTTTCTTTTCGAATATGTTCAATGTGTGTGAATTAACCTTTTTTTTTTTTTTTTTGCTGTCTTTATTTCTCCTAATTAATTGTGTTGCTTAGAAAGCATGAGCCATAGAATTCTTACAGCTTTGAGAACTTGTCGATAAACTTTTCATGTTTCTTTTTTTCCTCTTGATTTTGCTTTTTGTGATTGAGTTACGAGTGGCGTACAAGAAATTGATTGGCGTTAATTTATTACCTAGTGTTTCTTTAGGTGGTATAAATTTATCAAATCTTGTATGGAAAAGTTTGTGGTTGTTTACTGGAATTTGAGTAGTGCTGCTTGTGCAAATTGATTTATGTCATCAAAAAAATTTATTATTTTGGACAAGTAAAAGATTTTTGACGTTGAAAATTTATCGTTCTTCAATTAAGAGTTTTTGGCTCTACCTGTTTTTCTATCGATCGCATGTGGATAAAGATAGATTTAGTGTTGCGTGGGTCCATATAATTTTCGCTCTTCAGACAGATGGTTTATGCATATTGCCACGACACTTTGAGGATGCCTACTAAATGCATTGTATGTAATACCCTGTTTTATGTTTCCTAGATTGAGGATGAGCCAAGTTCTTTGCTCGCACTACGATCACAACTTCCATGTGTACATTACTCACTTTTTTTTTTCATTATGATGAAAATAATTACGATTGGATCCGTAATTTTTATGAGGAATATTCATGAAGGTAACATGTTGATTTTTAAACCTATTATTACAATCAATCCTTAGAGAAGGATTTTACGTTGATATGGGTAACCAGTTGTTGCGAGGGTTGTTTGAAGAGGGAAAATACTCTTAAAATAATTAGATTAAAAACGAATTTTTAAAAGGTAAGGTTTTATTCATTTATTTTTTTTAGATTTAGCTTTATGCGAAATAAATGTTATTTGGTTGCAGTATTGGTATATTTTAAAATCGCAGTATGAGTAGAATAAAAGGTTATAATAATGGCTTCGTAAAACTTCAAAATTGATACGAGTTCAAAGATTAGGTAATTTATTTTTTTCACCCTTAAACATTCCCCACAAACATTTTTTTTTGTTGAAATGATTGAATTGTGTGCCAGCTGTATGTTCCTCTTTCTTTTTCTTGGAACTATTTCCGTTCTCCCAATATTTTTTCCTTCTTTATTTCCGACTTTTTCTTTTTTTCTCCACTCATTCTTTATCTTCCAACTTTTTGTTAAATTGAAATGATGTTTTTCACAACGATATACCCGTCAACTAGTAACTCTTCCTATATTTTCTTTTATTGTGCATTTTTTGCCTTGAAAAATGACTGGATTCTGATTGTAAGCTGACTTGCCGAAGTAGACAAAAATTTAATTGGTTCTTCTCTCTCGCTTGTTGCGAAAAATGGTCGAAACATATTTTCTGTTTGCTCGATTAAAACGAATTTACGATGCTCGTTATTTATCTTCGAGTTTTTATTATTTTATTTTTTTTGGTTTCCCAGTGTGGCTCAGATTTATTGAGACATTAAATTCGAATTACATCCAACCGTAATTCGTCTACTATCGTATCGATATGGAAAAATGATATAATATTTCTCTGGTGAAAGACATTATTTTGTGAGAAAATGAAATACATTTGATATTACCCCTTGAGAAGGCGTACTTACGTAGATAGATCGGCATTTACCAAGGAAAACAATAGGTCTCACTAGAGAGTTGGAGTTAGATTGGATTATTTTGCTTTGTGCTTCATGTTGTGTGGTCATGCAGTTTAATATTCTACCTCTTTTAGTTAAAATTCAAAACACCATTTAAGAAATTGTGAAATTTTTGGATGTGTGTGATGCACTAAATGCCTCAGAGTAATCTGATTTATATTGTTCATTACATCTTCTAAAATAGTTCAGTGTTTTTTTGTTTGATTTAATTCTTTTGAAACACCGTGTAATAAATTTCTGTAACCATCGAAAAAACTAAGAAATTCTTTCTGTATAACCTTTTTATTATTCATTAGTTCCTTAAAATGTTGCAAAAATATTTTTTTTCTTGATAATAGAAATTTTAATTTTTTTTCGAAGATCATCTTAGGCAGGGTCTTCAATTTTTTAAAGGACAGTATGCAGTAAAGGTATCTTTTGAATAGGTTGAGCTATAGAAAATTCTGCATTACAATTTAATGAAGGGAATAATTTTATGAGAAAAGAAAAAGGTAAGTGTTTGTCAATTTCTGGAGAGTTAACCGAACATTGTTGTCAGCATTCTGTAGGTCCGCTCATTTATCTCCGTATTAAGTCGTAATAAAAAAACAATTTTTTCAAAGGAAAAAAAAATTGAATCGAAGCATTATAATTTGAAAGTAGGTTAGTGGATAGAAGTGCGCTTGTTACAATTTACACTTCCTCACATATGAAATCTTCTGTTTTGCATTGTTTCAGTAATATTGCATGATAATGGGGTAGGAGACAATAGTGTAATGCATTCAAGAAAAAAATATTATGGTGGTATTTCTACTGGTTATTGTGCAAAGAACATGTCTGGATTTGAAATTGCTGTAGAAGCTTCCCAATTGAGAAAATTAAGTTTAAATATACCTAAACGGTTTATCTAACAATCTTGTCAGCCTGAAGGTGTTGTAATTAGCGTGGTGTCGGTGTGCTGATCGCTAACAACATTTGCAGCTGAAGATCTTCTCATGTGTAAAAGTCGAATTCGAAAATACTTTTTAATTTTTCTTTTTTTGTTTGGCTTGTTGAATGCATCCGTAAACTTTAAACGTGTTCGAGTCTTCAGAAGAAATTTCTTGTGCTATTAAACTACGTAAAAAACTGATCGAATTTAAAAAGAATAGTCAAAGATGTGTAAGATGTACATATGTGAAACATGTTAATGCTTTTCTACAGCATCGACGATGTTTTCGAGTTTAATTTACATCCCCCCAAGCCTCCGAAAGTTTTGTCACCTACTCCGGAAGTTTCTGTTTGGAGAGATAGGAAGGGTTATTAAAGGCAGTTTTTGTTTGCTACTCGTCTTTTGCATCTCCCTTTAGGCATTTATCGTATTAAAAATCTTCCTCGCCCACCCTACCACTAACGCCCTCCTATGCTGTTTATTCGGCTCTTTCGCATCCCAAGTACGGATCTATGGTGGCTACGAAGTTATCTCTTTCGACTTTCTGCAACGAGTGAATACAAAGTACGAAGTAATTTGCGACAGGATGTTTTAACTTACCTGTGCATGTAACCGTGAAAACATTGAGAAACATATTGCCTTCAATGAATGAAAAAGGAAATTGAATTTTAACGAAGGGTGCATGAAATTCGCCTGCGACGACACTATCGCGCAGTTTTTCGCGACAATGAACCTAGAAAGGATTAAAATGGAATAAGGGTAGAGAAAGTGGAAGAGCCGGTATCATTGAGTATAACTGAATAAGTTTTTTTTTTTTTTTACTTTCGAAAAAGGTCGTACGTCGAATGATTAATAGCAGAGTTGACTCTCATTCAGAAAACAAAAATCCTCTTTTTCCTGTCCGGTTTCCTTCATACAATGTTAAATTAATTTAGGCTGAAAAAGTTTTGTTTTTTTTGTTTTTTTTTTTTGTGTTGTATTACAAAAAATGACAAGGAGGATAGAAGTCTTTTGTTTTCACTCTTGATTCGAAATCGTATTAAATGAAATAAATTAGTTGGCTAATTTTTTATTTCTTTTAGCCGGCTTTTGTGTGTCGAAGTTTTGTTTGTGAAGATTGAAAAAAATGTAAAAAAACAAGTGGAAAGAAGACGATCTTGGTATTCGAGGGGGAAAATTCAGATGATGAGCTAAATAATGAGCTGCTCTAAGGGAGAATCTGCAGTAATTTTACTTCTTCAAAGATATTCGTCTTGGTGTAACATATACGAGTTGAATCTATTTAATTTTATGACGGTTGTTCACTGATGAGTATGAGACCCTTTAATCGACATATTAAGTACCTTAATATTTTTGGAGAAAAAATCCCGAGAGTAAACTATTGAAGTGGTGTCAATTTAGGATCAATTAAAATTTGGTGGTACATTTTTGTTATATCTACCTCAAAAATATATGATTTAAATCGAAACATAGTAGCAAATGAATTTGGTTGAACCAAAAGTGCAAGAAGTAAAATATCATATTGAGAAAGACCACCACTACAGGAAATCCCTCGCTTTTGTTAATGATTGGGCCAAATCAGAAATACCAGTAAATGCCATTAGATGGAGATCATTAAATTGGGCTGTAGCTTATTATATCAATGAAGTTTGATAAACTGATTTGGAGAATCCAAATCTTCTCATTTTCGATTGCCTTTCTGAACACTTAGACTTATCAATTATCTAAAAATGTAATGGGTGTCTGTTTTCGGAAATTTTTGAAGAAATTACAAAAAAAAAAAAAAAAAAACGATAATAATGTTTTTGAAATATATGAGTTTTTTTTTGAGATTTTCCCTTTAAATTTTCTTTTTTACCTTTCTAAATTTTAGTTGAAACATTAGTTTGACAAACCTTATTTCAAAGTTATATTGTCTCAACCCAACTTTTCTGTCTGCTTACCATTTGAATTTTTGATATGGAAATGATTTTTTTATTTTGGATTTACACTAGTTTTGAAAATTCCACTGCTATTAATAATGTAATGCTTGAAAAGCCAGTATTTCAATAATTTTTATTGAGAAATATAAAAAGTTCCTGATAACCACCATTTTCCTTTTTTACATCGTAAAACATAGTCGCACATTCATAACTACCAAATATGCTCACAACTGTTTATGAAATCAAAAGTTTTCTACCCAGACTTTTCGGAGTATTAATCATAATTTTGAGACACTAGTGCATTTATGTTCCCCCTATTAGCACTGGTTGTGTTCTCCTGCATCTGGCTGAAAAAAGAAGAAATTGTCAAAATGTCATCTTGAAATTTTTCAATAATCTACTAACATCACCACCATGAAGAACGATTTTGTAATTGCTGTTCTGTGAATTGTGGAGCATGATTGAAAACCGTTTGTGTAACCAGTGTACCATGTTGCTGTTGTCTTCCAATTTGCGGAATATTTGAACAATTTTCCAATGTGAAGAATAAAGCTCAAAACATCTGAATTATTCGTTCGTGCTACTCGTTTCTTTGTTATTGTAGAATGTACGATAAAGAAAGTCTCAGTTATGTCTAAAATTGATGACAAATTATTTATCCAATTCCAGTTTTTACGGTTTACTGGAAACTGTTCACTGGTCTGATTAATATAAATAAGCTGCCAGAAAATATGAATTGCTCACTAGTTCCACATACACTTTTATAACTTCAATATGTGATAATTGATTTATTATTATTTCGCGTGTGCCCAGAAGAATGACTCGTTTTAATTTTATCAGTTCGTTAAACATTTTTTTAAATAATTTGCTAGTGTACCAATCCGTGACAATTAATTCTTATATCTGTTCAATATGTTCGTGAAAAAGTCTCTTTATAATATGCTTTTATCATTGCCAAATCCTGAGTAAATGGCTGAATCAATGTCTCAGTATTCTGCGTCCAATCATGAAGCATCATTTTGGCTGAGTTCAATTGGCATGATGACCATAAGGATGATGGTGATTGTTCGAGATCAATACTTTCAGAACTGTCCACATTTGAAACTGCAGACTGACTGACTGTTGGTGATTGCAATGTGATATTTGTAAGCATTTATCACAATTCGTTGCTACCCAGGAACACCATCAGCGCGATCAAAGATGCTGAAAAATTCATATAATTGAGCACTAACCAATAAAACAGGCACCATGTTGACGATTTTTCAGAGGATGAACTGTAATGGCTGTTGAGAAAAAGCTGACATAATAATTAGCTGCAGACTGTTGTATTTTTGTGATGATCATATTGTTAAAGTTGCCGAAAAAAAATTATTCAAGTTTTGATGGTTATATTTGGATCACCAGATGTTTGAATGTTGGAAATAATTGATTTTTTTATCGGTTCAATGAGAAGTCGGAGAATTTGGTGGTTATTCAGAAGAAAAGAAATAATAAATGTCCAGAAAAGGAAAGTTAAAAATAAAAAATAGAATAAAAAAAAAGAAGAAAAAAATACAGAAATTATGAAAATAGAAAAAGAAAAAGTAATAAAAAAGTAATAGAAGAAAAAGAAATAAATGAAAACAAAAAATTGATGAAGAAAAAAAAGTTTATTGTCAAAAATTATCTTAGTTAATGGGGTCATTTTCCGTATCAATGAAGTTCGATTACAAGCGTATGAAAAAGTTTTAGAAATGAAACTAATTTGGAAATTCAAATGTTTAACTTTAAAATGAAAAAATTGAAGACAAAAAAACGGACTATCATTCATTATGAAAGTTTTACTCCTAACTATTTTAAATTCGACGACCCTGAATATAATTTAAAAAAATTCATTTGTATATTTTGTTGAGCTGCTATAAATGATTTGATGTAGGTTACAATTAATTTAGATCGAGTGAGGTTTTTTAATGATGAATTGTAAATCATGCGTTCATTATTATGGGCGATAGTTTCTGATGTTTTGGTTGTTGAAAAATTTTGCATTTTATTAACACTCTTCTTTCTTGGATTTTGAATTGAAAACTTCTAAGGCACATGTCTAATGGCATGTCTCGTGCGTAAAATTCATTTAAATTTTCTTGATAAATAACTACCCTTGAATGTGCCTAGTTTAATACTAATTTGATCAAGGTTAAGTTAAATATTTATTTATAATACACGGCCTTTTTGTATATGTCTTTTGGTTTGTTCATCTTTTATTGGAACACAAGAAGAATGAAAATGAATTTGTAATATTTACCAAAATTTTAATACGAAATTAGTTAAGAACACATCACACCCATTCATCGTCATGGGCTTATTTTGCGCCTAATCGTTGACAACCATTTCTTTCCACGCAAACTATAACAACATTGAAATTCAGTACCCATGTTCTTAGGACTGAATACTTTCATCACCTCAAAAATATTACAAAAATCAATGTCATTAGTTTTTTGTTTTTTTTTCGTTTCATGAGGCATATTGCTTAATCTATCATAAAATTTTGTTTTTCATCATATGTTAATTTGATAGCGGTTGACTGCTACTCTATATAATTATAATGAAAAAACCAATTGGGAGCGTAATTTGCTGGAATGGTGCGATAAAAAAAGAGTAAATTAGAATAGAAGCTCGTTACGGATATTCTCTACTTTGGATTAGGTTAACGATGAAGTCTTTATTTCTTTGTGGGATTTTCCTCCAGCTACTTTTTTTTATCTTTTCATGTGGAAAAATGTCAAAATATACGCCTTATTCGGGTACCGGGGTGTTTTTCCTTCTTACTCCTTTCATTTCTCGTGTTTCATTGCTTTTTTTCCCCCTGTTTTTCCCTTTCTGAACAAATTGAATTACGTTGACTTTTTTTTCGTGATAGTTCAAAATAAAACGTAACTCGAAATTAAATCGACTGCTTTTCGCTTAAAATTTTGGCATCACGCATTTTTTTTTCTTTGTTTTTGGTTTCTACATTTTTCCTCCATTCGTTCTCTCCGATATATTATGTACTTGTTGGTTATTTGCTGGATAATATTGTTCGTATTGATGTGGTGTGAAATTGAAAAACATTTTCCACTCTCTCTGTTTGCGCTCTCTCTGTACATTATATTGTTTTTGGATGATGGAAAAAAAGTTTTTCAGAAATTTTCCTTTCTTGGTTTACAATTTTTTTTCTCACTTACATAAGGCGACGAGAAAAATAGACTTAGAGTCTTGCTCAAACAGAACCCTGATACATATAACTTGGTGTTCGTTCTAAAATTTATACTTGAACTGATTTTATTATCATTCTATTCTCGTCATGTTAGAATGTACTTCTATTTAAAAATTTGCAGTTGTTGGGTTTATTGAATTGTTTAAATTATTGATGATTCTGAATGGATAAATATTTTAATACATGCAGTACTGTTTTCCGATTGCTGTAATTTAGTTAGTATAATATGTACATTTTATGAGGACTGTATTGGCATTAATGGAACTTATCAATATTGGTATTATTTCATAGTCTGTGGCTTCCCTTTTTTCACTCGAATAGATAGTATGAAAATATGGAAAACGTATTATGAATGATGGATAAATGAATTTCAAATGTTATTGCTAATCACCTTTTTTTTTCTTATCTCATGACATAATCTAAACAATGTGATAAACAAGTCTTACTTTTTGCAGAAAATGAATATGGTAACCTGTTTTTTTGACAAAATTAGAAGCTTTTTGAAAACTAATATCGGTAATAGCCCTGGATAAAAGTATGCAAACTGGAGTTCGAGGTTTATTATCATGGATTTGAGACATGGGATGCAATCTGGCTATACCTCCTTTTCTCGACGTCAGCTGGTAAATGGTGTTTAAGCTGTAAAGGAAGCCAAATCCTTAGTGGAAAGTCACCGTGGCATATTTTTTCTGAATACTTCAGAAATCCTCGGAAAACTGTTTCACCCTCTTACCCGAGAAAACAGTATGAGACCTGATTTAATTTAAAGCCAACGTAGTGAGCCTCATGACATTGGTTGATGATAGACGAGCGAAATACTTGAACTAAGGAAAAGTTACAAGTACTAGGTTTCTGAAACTCGGTCCCGCTGTTCCATAACCAGTGTTTGTTGTCAGTGGCCTTTGTATTTGTGTACTTCTATCCGAACAGTGCTGCTGTGGAATGAAATATTTCTGAGATTACTGAATTTTTAAATTTTCTATTTATTCCCCCCTGACTTCCGCAGGTATTTTCCTTCTTCAGCTATTTGGTGACTTCTGACGCCAGTCCAAGTGCTTCGTGCCGCAGATCCCTTTGAGCAGTGGAAATACTCAAAATTATGTTTGAGGCGAAATTTACACGTTTGATATCAGCCTGAACTACGGTTCTTGTGTGGATTGGTGCGTCTTTTGCAGCACTCATTTTCAAATGTTATTAAGTCCAAAGTAATGTAGATTATTGGAAATACTATTTCAATATTATTTTTTGGAAACACATCTTCTGATTTTAGTAGAGCTCAGTATTGGGTCTTTTGGTTCGGTATTTATAGGATATTTATTTTACTTTTATTTTTTATCCGTAGCTTCTGTTCCTCTATTGAAATTCCAATGAGAAACTTATATCTCAGCCGACCACATCGTTATAATTGCTCGTGTATTTGCATCGATACGTTCCTATCGCATTTTCAACACCCTGCCCTATTTCTATTGGCTCTCTCCATCTTCTTATGTCATACGAAGATGAAATTCAAATAATTGATTAACGTGTGCCACTCTCACCGGTGAATATCAGCCGTCGCATTACGTTCAACCGCAATCTATTAACCCACATTTTGGTATTTGTAAATTTTCTCATTTTGATTCTCGGATGTGAGAAGCACTGAATAGAAAAAAAAGGGTAGGAAAATTCAGTGTTGACGAAAAGACCTGAAGCACAACTGGATTCTTTTTGGTCTTTTCTCCTATCAAAGAAAAAAAAAGAAGGGAAAACCTCGTTATTATTCATAACTTTTCCATTAAATTTATCATCTTATTTTTATTTTCTCCTTTTTTTTCTCTTTTTTTTTTAATGTTCTTTCCTTCACTCTTTTTGTGTAAAAAAATTTTCCGTGCTTCCATAGGAAAACAAAGTCCTCCTTTTTTCTTTCTCTATATATATCCTCGATTAACTTCGGCTTTTGTTCGAAAAATGGTAATTAAAATCGGAATAAATTATGGAATTCTGTTCAAATTAAGGAAATAAGTTGCCAGAGATTATCGAGATTCTCTTTCCCCTAACTTCCTTCAGTTGATTGATCGTTTCTTTCTCAGACTCGACCGAACATGAATTTGATGGGCACGAGTAGCTAAAGATGAGAGTAGAAAGTTTTTACTTGGTGAATTGCTAAAGTGATTCAAGTTATTGTTATATAAACCAATATTTTGGGAGGAACTAGCTGAATAGGAAGCCAATTTGAAAACCAGTATTAGGTGACCAATCATAAACTTTACAAAAAGAAAACTTTTGTTGGCTTGCATTCCAAAAGTGCTAAAAATGACAAATTTCAATCTTTTTATATTTTCTAAAATTTTTTAATCAAAGATAAAAAATTCTTAACGCAGCAGCAGCAGTTCAGTTAGAAAAAATAAGTTCACAAACAATAGAAAATTAGTTTCTAAAAAGTTAATTGTACATCATAATTAATGGTTGTAATAGATCATGATTGATGATTGTATTAAATTTCGATGTTGACCTGAAATTACGCAGTTTAAAACCATTAACTCTTTCAAAATCGAAAAGAAAATTGATTTTATCTGAATACCTTTTGGCCGATGCAATAAAATTAGAAGCAACGTTGCAATGAATTATATTAAACATTTTTTTGAAAATTCCGTTATTGATTCACAATCAAGCATTTTATAGCCAAAATGATGTTAAAAAATACCGTACCAGCAGAACCGTCCAGCCGATCCCCCACCAAAGTAGGTAGCACATTCGAATAGGTCATAGTAAATATTTGTTCGGAATTTTGTAGCAATTGGTCCAGTATTGAGGCATTTTATTGTCAAAATAAAAACAAACATTTTGTTACTGGGAGTACCATCCGTCCAATTTGCACCAAAATTGTTAGAGTGTCACAATAAATCACAGTCTGTATTTATTCCTAATTACGTAGCTATTGGTCCAATATGAATAATTTTATAGCCAAAATAAAAACGAAAATAGCTGTATCGGAAATACCATCCACCCGATCGGCACCAAAATCAATAGATTAGGTGCGTGTCTTGGTACTAATATTTTTTCTAAATTTTGTGACTATCGGACAAAAATTGCGATCCGTACCATTGTAAAAAAATTTAAAAATCAGGTGTTCGTTGGCTGAAATCAATTTATTCACCTGACACAGGCAGAGGCAGGAGTAGGAAACTGTGCCTCGGTCACAACGAAGCGCAGGACCACCTCTGTTTGTGAACCTGTACAAAATTTTCAAGAAACTAAAAATTGAATCATTGAATTTTCAAATTGTATCCGGGTTCTTTTGGTGGGAGTGACATAAATCAAGAGAACCAGCCTGGGAAATTTGGCCACCAACAATTTTTGAGTTGGCGATAAAATATCAGGTTAACATTTTCCTGCCCTTAATATGGGGTTTCCTATTTGTTTATCACGTTTCACAAAAACTGTGCTGTTCTGCCCTGCACTGAGCTCAATTTGGGCTTAGCCTAATGAATTATGGTAGGCTGCTTATTGAGGTGAATTCGTTCGTGATAGCGTCACTCCGATTCACATTGCCCAATAATATTGTATTCTGCTTGAAGTACCTTTTTTACTTTTGGATGGAGGAGAAAGGAAAATCCAACTGAATTAAAAAAAAAGAAATTCATTTCTTTTCATCCTCGTAACAGTTTTACGCAAAATTATAAAGGTATTTTTCTTGAGTACCCCTCTTCCCAGTCTTCGCTAAATACTTTCATCCGTGAAATAATGTAACCAGATTCTTCCATTTTCACCTCCGTTTTGTTTTGTTTTCTATTTTCTTTTTCTCGATCGAGTGTTTATTTTCTTTATTATTTGCTATTGCTTTCTCCCACCGCCTACCGTCGAATCGTTTTTCTTCGTTTCCATATAATAACCGAACAGTTGTTTTAAACGCGTTATGAAATACTTCTTTTTGTAGAATGGTATTGAAATAATTTATTCGTCAGCTTAGAAACGACTAGCTTTTTTTTCCTCCCCTTCTTTTGTGGAAATTTCGCAGCTATTTTCCTGCCTCAAGTTTCAAGCTTTCACGCCTGCCTGCAGAAAATTTTTAATCAAACAGTAACAAACATGCTAAAAAAGATGCTCGTTTTGCCGTCGAAAACGCTGAATAAGTAAGAAAAAAAAACTTCATTCGCTGAATTTATTGGTGTTCTCGGTATGTGAAAACAGTATACTTTGCGAGAAGAAGAAGGATAGTGAGAAATGGGTAGGAGGATGGTTCGAGGGAGTTTATTCCGAGTAGGTAGTCTGTACGAATGGGAAACATGAAGAAAGATAAGTAGACAGCCGTCAACGTATTAAAAGTTAGGGAAAAAAAGAAGGAGTACCTATGTGTGTGTGTGTGTGTGTGGTTCATTGTGATGGTGCGGAACACGATTTTAAAATTTAGGCAAAAGGTCCGTGCCTGAGAAAGACGGAGTGAAGTGTCGAGGAGAGAGACAAGGCAAAGTGATTACATGTGAATGAAATCGTCAAAGTTGACTTTTTCTTTTTGTTCGAAATAGTGTGGAATGAGGCGAGCGTAAAATTGGTTTTTGAAAAAATAACGTTCATTTTCAAATTCGGTTTTGCTTTTTCTAGCTCGCCGATGATAGCGAGCGGTTCTTAGAAATATGGATGGGTAATAAGGTTATCAAGCTCAGAAATGTAAAACAAGTCTCTCGAGGATAAATTCCATTAAATTTTTGCCTTACGAATTTTTTCTTTTTCCTCGGTACGTTTTTCTTTTTTTTTCATAATGCGGATATTTCGCCGCAATTTTTCTTCGCACATAGTTACCTGCAACGGTTGGTTGGGGTGTAAATTAGCGTATGCGTTGCTGGCTGGTGGCTTTTCTGGCGCCCGCACTTGGCCGGTTGTTGTTGAAGTATTCATGAAAATGGTGTAGCTTTATTTGCTATAAACTGACTTCACAAACCAAAATATTTGCTTTCGTTTTGTATCCTGGAAAGTGTTATCTACAGGGTTAGTAGTTTAAGCACGCAACATATGAAAAATGCATTGTGTTGCGTGCTTAAACTACTAAGCCATGTTATAGCCATAAAATAGAGACTCAGAGAAGCAACAAAATTCAAATCATACTAAAAAAAAAAGAATTTGAGCAAATAAGGAGATTTAATGATTAATTAACATTACAGTCGTAAGAATAATTACAAAAAATTTTCAAAATGGCCACCTTCTGCGAAGACACAATAACCCAGGCAATCGATGAATTCAGCTTGGACATGCTCAAGTTGGGCATAGGTGATGCTTTGCCAGCTTTCAGTGATGCGATTTTGAAGCAAATCTATTGTCAAGAAAGGTCCATACCTGTACACTTGTGAGGATATGTGGCCCCATAAAAAGAAGTCCAGTGGGTTTAAATCCGGTGATCTAGCTGGCCTTGTTAAAGGTTCCTCGTGTGCTCCAATAACACGACCTGGAAAGGAGTTATTTAGAAATTCTCTCACAGGCCGATAAGTGTGTGCAGGACATCCGTCATGCATAAATCAGAGTTCTGATTCACCAGCAACTGCAGCAATCTTATCACTAATTTCAGTCTCCAATAATGCAAGATATCGTTCTCCAGTGAGGGTTCCATCAATGATTATTGGCCCAAGCAAAGTATGGTTGAGAATACCAGCCTATAGGTTCAATTTCCGTGGATACTGTGTATGGCTGGGGTAGACATTATGTGGATTTGTTTGAGACCAAGTACGTACATTCTGTCGATTAGGAGCATGATGCAGAGAAAAGGAGCTTTCATCAGTGAATACAATATTTCTCACAAAATCTGTAGTTGTGTCAGCTAATTCTAACGCTTTTGTAGCAAACTGTAATCTCATCTCACGATCTTTTGGATGTAATTCTTGCACAAGATTAGGTTTATAACACTTGTACCCATACTTCTTCAATTTTTGCATAATTGTACTTTTTGAGTACCCAGTTAATTGCGCCATCTCTGTTGTACTTGCACTGGGATTGGCATTAACAGCTGCCAGCACTACCAGATCACTTTCAGGTTCTTGACGACGACGAGGAGGGGCTAGCTTAGGCTCAAAGTTCACATTACCAGTTGCCTCGAATCTCTTCAAACAGCGCATGACAGTTGTACAATTTGGTTTTGGACAAGTTGGAAAGGCTTCATGAAATGCATCACATACCCCATGATATGACAAACCTACACTGTGGTTTTTAATATGAATATTGTAGTATAAAATGCATGAAAGAACTTTCAATCAGAATTGAGACACCAAATGCTTAACTGACAATGTACTTCACGTTTCTTTCACTATCATTTTATCCAGCTCCTCATAATACCTTATCTTCAATAGTCTTATCTTGAATGTGTTTCATTATTATTTTTTAATCTTTTCATTTTCTTGCAGGTATATTCAACGTTTGTTGCTTCTCTTAGTCCCATTTATACCACTATAACATGGCTTAGTAGTTTAAGCACGCAACACAATGTATTTTTCATATGTTGCGTGCTTAAACTACTAACCCTGTATATTGGTGACTACTGTGTGTCGGATATTATTTATTGTAAAAAGTAATAGGATAAATTGTTATTTTGGACCATGCCATATAGTATTCTGCATTGTCTTCGAAAGTATTGGCAATTACTTTTTGAAAACGATGCTGATAATTAATTGGCATCGTCCAAAATTTCATTGGCGATTATTTATCCGTTTACTTTTTACGTATCTGTGCTGGTCTGCTCACACTTTGTTATTCAAATTGTTTTTGAACGACTTGAAAATTCCGAGTTATCTCAGGTTTTTGAGTAGGCTTATCATAGTAGGTATTTCTGATAAAACGAAAAAATATGGCACTTTTAATTGTTGATCATTGAAAAAAAAAAAAAAGTAACCATCTAATTTGGAAAAGTGTGGCATTGGAACTTACTGTTTGTGTACCAGTTCAGGGAATCGAATTGGTAACATGTACCTAGCTAAAATTGGTGAATGCTACTGCAAGGCAAATGGAATGTGTGTTGGATAAGTTTGTTAGTTGTTATACACTCTCCCTAGAGATACTCTAGATGAGTTGAGCGATAGGAATGTTGGTGTACTCCTAGGTACATAGTAGGGAGCTTCGACCATATATATAATGGACTGCGCATACTGATAAAATGTTTTTTCACTGAATTCATCTACGAATTCACTTCGATTCGTCGCCGTTAAATTAATTAGGATTCAGCTATGAATCAA
Organism: Ericerus pela; assembly: GCA_011428145.1. Classification (NCBI taxonomy): domain Eukaryota; kingdom Metazoa; phylum Arthropoda; class Insecta; order Hemiptera; family Coccidae; genus Ericerus; species Ericerus pela. The sequence goes on from WOFM01000249.1 coordinate 965,328, forward strand.
TGAGAATTCATCTACGAATTCTTTTCGATTCGTCGCCGATAAATTAATTAGGATTCAGGTACAAATCGAAGAGAATTCACCTACGAATTCTTTTCGATTTGTTGCCCGTAAATTAATTAGGATTTAGCGACGAATTGAGAATTCACCTACAAATTCTCTTTGATTCGTCGCCCTTAAATTAATTAGGATTCAGCAACGAATCGAGGAAAATTTACCTACGAATATTAAAAAGGAATAAATGAGGCTTTTTAATTTTAAAAACACTTTCATTTTGTAAAATGACAATTCAAATCCCTCCAAATTATTTAATCAATTTACATATGATATTTGATAAATCCTGAAAAAAGAAGACTTTTGAATGAAATGTGCGCCTTCATGGTGTCTCCATATAAGCCAATGTTAATTTTATCAGTATGCGCAGTCCATTATTTATATGGTCAAAGGTGGGGAGTTGAGTGGTTCTTCAACAACACCTCTTACACTGTACTATTTACTACACATTATCTGATACTCTACCCACAGGCATGATTGTTTTATGTAGGGTGCTATCTGTTGGCAACTTACCTTTGAGAAGGGAATGATGAATTTTGCTGCGCATTGCTACGGTGCATTTGTGTCCGCACACATCGAGGGTTACCAGTTTGTAAGTTTGCCAGCTCAAAGAATCCAACTGGTAATCCACAATTTTTCCAAGCTAAAAGCAATGAACACTAGTACGTGATTACATCACAGCTAGTAATTGCTAGGTGAATGGAATCAGTCACATAGTGTGAGTTTCCCAATGGAGTGAGCAGTCCAAAAAATTTCTTCACACAACTGCCCACCCCTACTGTACATCTAAAATTAAAAATGTTTGCAACATGAAAATTTGAGAATCAAAGAAACTAAGAAACAAATATTGGTACATCAAAAGTTTTATAATTTTTTTCAAATTATTAAACTCTGTACATTGAATCGATATGGCAGTCTGGAGCTGGTGCAAATTTATCGATTACATCATCATAAAATGCTGGTAAAGTTTGAAGATCTTGTAAGTAGTTTAAGTTCTATATTTATGATTGATAAATCAGTTAATCTTTCTTGTGTAAGATAGATAGCTTTTGAGGTATGTTTTTATTTGTTCCAAGGCTAAAAATGATCTTTCAACAGTTGCTGTTGTTGCAGGAATTTTATAAATTATAGAAGCTAAATTTTGAATTTAATTAAATAATTTTATTCCATAGACTATAATCCTCAACTACATAGACTAATTTGGTGATTTCTTATAAATTCAAAAGCATGGTTTAAACTTTTCAAAATAAATATGTGGGTGTCAGTGCAAGTCTAGACTAAGTTTATTATATCATCAGATTTTGCTGATAAATGACATTCTCAATTTTAATTTTTAGAGTATTCTGGGCAATATGCTGGTCTTGTCTTGGCCTGGATTTTTTCCGCCAGGGGTTGCATGCCACATTTTTACAACTTTTAAAGTAAATATTAAATTTTTTTCATTTTTACAAAATTTACAAAAGCATCTGTTGGGAGTTTAATTGAAAATTAAATTGATTAATATCTATTGTTTATTTCTTCAATGTAAAAACTTTTTTTTCTATATTACCATGAATAATTTTAACTTTTGGGACTTTTCTCTCTTTCTGTTATACCAAATGGTTTCAAAAGTTCAATTCTTCCAAAAAAAAAAAAAAAATGGTTGCTCAGTCATTACTTTTGGCCAATGTTTGCTAAAATTTTGTTACCAGGTACATTTTCTGTAAGCTTTTTTACAGTTTACAAGTCAACCTTGTGTGCCGAGCACTAAAGGCTTGTTTATTTTTATGGCCCAAAGCCACTTTTGGTAGGACAGAGGCAGATAAAAATATTTTTCACACAAAACTAATGCTAGAAAGCTAAGTGACGAACTTCACTCTTATTTCGATTATTCAAATAATGAATTTTCAAAACGGCGTGGTGGTTAGAAGGTGGCGGTAGACTGGGTTAAGGTGCCAGCCCATCATGGTGTGACAGTTTGGGTATTAAGGAAAAGGACCATGCCAAGGTCGGTTGAAACGGTCGCCAGAGTGTTTTTGGAAAGCACACAACCGGATGCATTAGGGAGACATCCACCCTGCATGTGAGAGGCAAGGGGAGGGGTACAAGGCACTTTCTGGAAAACCAGCATCATGCCAACCAAACTACACCCTTGGTTCCTAACACACTGCACATTTTTGGGCCCCGAACCTGGACTAGATACCTGCCAGGGGGACAGATGAACATATGCAACTACTAGTTGCCAAATCACATTAGCCATGCAGGAAGACACTGTTCCAAAAGAAAGGGGTTTGAAAAATGTGTAAAAATTAGGTGGACAGACTACCAGGTGGCAGTGGCAAAGGATTGTAGTAGGTATAAAAGTAAACAGAAAACAAAGCAGTAAAATTTAGAAATATGGTTGAAAAATTAATTAAAAAATGGGGCGTGAGAGCCTACGGACTGGGGTGCAGCTTCCGGTCACTGAACACCATGAGACATGCCTCACAGCGTCCTGTCACGGTCGCCATATAAGTTAATGTGACGTCTGAAAAAATCACAAAAACCACAAAAACCACACAAACAACAACAAAAAAAAGAGCCAACAGAAAGGCAGGTAGAGTATAGGAACTCCTGCATGGCCAAGTGTAGGAAGAGACAAAAAGGAAGAAAAAGGAAAATTCACCATTTTAGAACTGACATCTCAAAGTCCAGAATAACCAACCGCCCCCCCTCCCACCACATGCCTAATTATTAGGCTATCATTTTAATTTCGATTCCCAAGAAAAGAGTGACTGAAACAGAGTTATAGAAAAAACCATATATTTACTGATCCTCCGTGACAGCTCCGCAGCAGCCTGGAGAAGATGCAAGTTCAGGTGGTGTTGTTCTGTGATGCCTCTCATCGCCCCGGCTGTTGTAGCCCCGCTGACAAACACTGGTACATGCGAAAACAGCAACTGGCTGGATCCTCTGCTCTGCTCCCGCTGCTCTATCTGGTTGAAGGCATGTCCACGATGGAGGTGCGGTTTCTGCACTCCTCTGTGGCCTTTTTCGAATTTTGGTTTAGGCAGAATTCGAACTTGACCTTGAGGGTCAAGTATTTTTAATTTCGATTGACACAAAAATATCTTACGAATTGGCCACCTTAATGGACGAAATTATTAGAAAAGTGTCAAATTTCAAATATTTTGTGACCTCCAAAAATAGGCATGAAACCTTGCGATCAAGGATAATTTTAAACACACAATTCGCGATTTATTATTGTAACATTAAACGGTGAGGGAAGCCCCCTCCGAGTAAGTTTTCTAATTTTGAATTGAAAATTTAGTGGCCAAAAACAACACTTTCGAGGCAAAAACCTCTACACGGCACGATCCGACTGCTAAAATTCAACTAACTGTAGGCTAAACTGTAAGGATCGCGCCAGGCATCGAGAGAAATTCCCCCCCCCAGAACACACCACCAATTGCATCGCCTCGTACATTCTCACACTATAAAATTACAGCCAATCACCTGTGTAAAAAGATAAAATATTTCGGCCGCTGCAACAGTTTGAATTTAACGACTTTTTCGGTCCGTTAGGCGAGCAACCGAACAGACCGCCGAAAGTTAGGCAAGCAATTACAAGCATCGAACATAGGCTATTGTACGAGTGAACAAAATTCGCGGCTAGGCTAAGTGGCGAATAATAAAAATACGGACAGGCGAACAAGTTGAAACTGTGTAGCCTAGCCACGTACGAGAGAAAATACGTAGCAAAATGTAATATTATTTGAAACACATACGTATATAATAATTTGAAAATGTTTCGTGAGCTGAGGAGAGAAAATTATTTTGAAGAAAAGAAAAAAAACAGGGGAGCAGTGACGGGAAAAGACATAATTTATTTAAAGGGAAAAATACGGGTCGGGCATCTCAACCTTTTGGAAGTGCAGATTTTAAGATTTTTTCTTTTTTTATTTACATTAGAGATTGTTTTGAAGTCAGCTTTTAACAATCCTAAGAATGAAAAACCACGAGAATACTATTTTCACTTGTGATTTTATGTTTTAATATACAGTTTCTTTACAGTCAGCTTTAAAAAAAAAAAAATTTTATACTCTCTAAACTTTTAGATTGTAAAATGTCAATTGTAAAAAATCAGCTTTTGCTTGTTTATGTTCAGATTTTTTGAACACAGCTTGTAAAACTGCCTATTGAAAAACCTTGCTAATGAAATGTTTTTTAATTCAAAATTGGACGACAACATAATCTCTCTTTTGTCAAAGCAGTGTCGAATATGTCAGATTTTTAAACAGGAAAAAAAATCCCGACGAGTGATGAAAAGTTGATATTTTGCAACTTTCTCTTTCCTCTTTTTTGTGTCACAGCTCAACTTAATAAAAAAAACAAACTTTTCCAACGTCATGTTGATTTAAATGCAAAATGTCATCTCGAGACAGCTAAAAGTAAAAGGTGAAAAAACCCCAAAAAAGTTAACGTCAAAACTTCACAGTAATTTCATCGTTTCCATTTATTTCTCTGTCAGTTATTCAGTTTCCTTCTTCTTTTTTTCTTCTCCTTATTTTTTCATGATGTGGGGGTTACTGAAGAGACCATTGAAGAATTTCTTAGGATTAGTTGGCTTTGATATGTTAAAGAGAAGAAATACAACTGAAAAAATTATTCATACAAACTGGAATTTATATATGTCGTCAAATACAAAAATCAACTTTTATCGAAGATGTCTAGTCATTTACTATTTTGTGGTCAAATACTATAATAATTCCCAATTATAGCTTTTGACTGAATGAAATTAGTCATTACCAGACATTTTCTATAATTATTGAATTTGACCAACTTTTCTCAATAATCATCAGCCAAATTCAATAATCAGTCAAATTCTGCAATAATTATGCATTCAAACGAAAACTATTATTGAAAATTATATAAATAATATTACCAATAACACCAAAACAATACCTATCAATAATAACAACAATAATAATAGTCAATAAGAACAGTAATGGCACATTAACAAAAAACTTTTCAAAAAATGATATAAATAATGGTATTTATCAAAAACAATATCAATAATAACAATAATAATAATAAACATTCAAAATGATATTAACAGACCTAATTTTTCAAATACTATTTATTTGCACAGGTAAGAGAGTTATGACATTGGGAGTTACAAAGAGCTCTACTCTTTCTGCACCCACATTTATTAGACTGGCAATGTATTTTTGAAGATTTATATGAACATTTGGGGAAACAAAAAGTGCATGATAAGGAGATTGTTTTATTATTCTATGGTAGGAAATATTTTTTTTTTGCCACTGCACAAACTGACAACCATTAGACCACTGATTAGAATTATTGTCCTCCATTCATGCCCATAACATATTTTTGACATCCTGGTTGCTTCTTTCTATACTGCCTTGACTAGCTGTGTGACTTGGACATCCATTGATAATTTTGCAATCTGGCCACATACTAATCAGGTCAATGATGACATAAGCTGTAAATTCCCTCCTATTATCACTTTGAAGGATTGATGGGCAGCCAACATCTAAAAAAATATTCAAAAGTTCGAGCGCCACTTCTGTCGCCCTTTTAGTTTTAAGAGGCCTCAGGAAAAGAAATTTGGTTGAATGGTCTTGATAATTTAGTAGCAACTTGTACTCGTCATCTGGAATAGATTGGAAGTCAATCAGATCTATTTGGCCCCTTGAACTGAAATCTTCACTTAAAATTGGTTTTACTACAACTCCTGTCTTATGGAATGTTTTCTTTTTGTTACACGTTTTGCACAGCTTCAGGTATATTTCAACAATCCAATGTGGGATAGAATATTTTTGCTTCAGGGTATACACCATTTTGTCTCAACCCCTATGTCCTGTTGCTTTGTGACATTCTGTCAAGATGGTATAATAATCTTCAACTGGGACTATATGAATAATTGGGCAATTGTTTGTTTACCGGGTAATCAACAGATTAATTGTGTATTCTGTCAGTTTATATGTACACACAGATGGGTAAGCCAAAACCTGGGATAATACTAGCAATTTTAGAGCCAGTTTAGACGTCTTATATATGGGCTTATTTACACGCATACACACACACATACATAGTAAATACATATGTTGGTGTATAAGTGTGGGTTGTCATTTCTTGTTGAGATAAGCAATGGTGGACTAGTTCATGTACTGAATCGTGACGTCACCAAAATTGGTTGATTAATCATGGTTTGGTTCTTGTACATTACTTGCAAGTATGTACAAGTAATTGTATTTGAACATATTTTATGCTGTTTGTTTAATGTCAAAAAGATGAATATTAGCCAACTTTTTGGCGGCAATTATTGTCAAGGGGTTTGAGCCCCTTTATCTCATGTGAGTATTGTCTCCATGTATTTTGTAATGCACTTTTTTATCTCTCAAGAATTTGTACATGGAAATGTAGGCTCATATCCAGTGTCTATGCAGAGCCCAACTATTGCATAAAAATAACCTTATCATATAAAAGAAAATGGTTAGCTGCTTCACACTCTGTTCAAAAAGAATGTGAAAAGGAAAGCAAAATATATTTGAAAAATATTTGTTTTGGGTGTTTGCCACATAATTGCCTGTTGAAATTTACTGTAAGGAATACGAAACCATGCACTTTTATGAAATAGTGACCAAATGTTGCCCGAGGGTATATTTGCACTATATTTCACATTTTAAGAAAGACTTAACTGAGCCAATAATTTTATATAACTGTGTCAGTCAGGTAAGTAAGAAAATATTAGCACTTCAAAGTTGTAGGTAGTAGTTTAATCAATTTATGAAAATATTAAGTTACACTTTAAAACTTGGTTGTTTCCCTCAAATACTATGTAAGAAAAATGAGGCTGAATAAAGAACCAGCTTGTATCATATCATACTACCCTAAAAAAATGAAATTTTCTGGGCATAAATTACCAGGGCTGGAGACTCCACCTATGAAGTATCAAAGTTTCAAGTGTGATCTTCCTTGTTTCTGATAGAGCATGATTTTAAAAAATAATTCAGTAAGCAAGGGAATTGAAAAACTAATCAAAAGAGAATAAAATTGTAAAACACATTAACCATTCAAAGTTCTATTTGATATTTAAATTTATCAACATTTTTTTTGAAAATTTCAATGGGCTAAAGTTTACTCTGTGCAAGAAGCTAGTGATCTCAATTTTTGTTTTTGGAGAGATCAATTTTGAGAAATCAGTTTCTAAGAAGTTTGATCATGAAATTGAAAAAAAATTTATGGAAAAAAATTGATCCGCTGAATTTCATTTTTTCGTAATTATCAAATATGCATGTTTCATGCTTTTAAAGGTTAGTATTATTCCCACAAAAACATACAATTGTACCACAGATATTTTACAAAGCTTCTTGCATTTTTTTTTTTTTGTTTAAAAGCTTTCAAACAACAGTTCTTTATCTCTACAGGCTCTTCATTTTGCAAAATTGAAAAGGAAAGAGTAAAAAAGACATGATCACGAGAACATTTCATTATTAATTATCATTACATTTTAGAATAAATAAAATAAAAATTAGAAAAATATGATCGATTTGCTGATATTAACGATTAGTTTATTTTGATTTTTCAAAGTATGATCAAATTGTGAAATTAATTGTTTTAGGGTTAATTTAAATCAATTGATTGAAAATTGATCAAAAATTTGGATCACTGCAGGAAGCCTTGACTATGTTTCAGTCAGTGGTATAGAAAAGTTGACTAGGAACCAGATGAATCTATCATTTCTCATTAAAAAAATACAATGCTGCCAAAATTTTGTGAAAAGTTCTGAGTACGTTCAAAGATTTTTTATCAAGTGATGAATAAATTCCATTAAAAAAATATGTAGCTAACTGTTCTCAACTTCCTAGTTCCTTAAAATTTGATTTCAATATTACTATCATCATGACACTGTGGAAGTGTATCATCAATGAAAATAATGAGAGAACCTAATAATAGGTGATAATGGTACCTAAATCCCATCTTAATACAGGTTGCCAATTTAGATGAATTTAATATTTATGTACACAGTTTACTCATATTTCCTATTCAAATAAAATTTTACCATATGTTTAGTTTCATAGAAATTCCCAAAAACTGGCACCAAATTAGGTGTTACGCACCAACCCTACCACTAAATTGCATCATATAAGGGTAATTTTTGAATCTATCTACGTATAGTTGGTACCAGATTTAAGCATAGTGTGAAAATTATTAACCAATGTTTTCAAATTTTCCCTGACTTCCACGCAGTCTGCCAAAACCATATCCTTTTTGTCAATGATTGTACATTTTTACAACATTTTTCTCGCATTTAACACCATATATAATTATAGGTATAAGCCTATCAAATTTTCATGACATCATTGAAAATTTGGACTTGAGGCCTTGTGAATTCATGTATTTGGCCAGCCAGTACTCACACCTGAAAAACACCCTCATTTTAAATAGGGAAATGTGTGTTTTTGTCATTAGAACTTTTCATAGGAGAAATTGTCTTAGCATCCAGCAACTTTGAAATTCCGAATAACATTGAAATTCTGGAACAAACTTATTCAGTTTATCTAAAGATTTCATATTTTCTACTGAAGTTGAAAAGTTGTTATTAACTTGTTTATGGATTTCTCTTCCACCGCCTCCAGATTCCCCTCTTCTCAAAAAAATGTAGAATTTTCCCACACCTTTTGACTGCTTAAATAATTCTGTTGACCACAGGTTTCTATATTTCTTGGATTTTGAATTTTCAAGTTGTCCTTTACAAACCCTCCAGACTTGAGAAGGGCCAACTAAAACACCTGGGTTCAAATTATAATTCAGCACCCTCATAAATACGATTAACAATATATTTCAAGAAAATATCCGTGAAATTTTTTCATGTCAACCTCCACTTTTAACCATGTGAACTAAAAAAGGGGGTAATAGAAAAAAAAATGGTTCACATTTGAATTTGGTGCCCTCAACATCTACAGGCCTATTTTTTGAATCTTCCTTTTTCTTATTTTTCCCTATAATAAGAAAATAAAAAGAAAGCAGACATATCTGTAGCTGCATGAGTAGTAAGAAATTAAATAATAATCATTTATCAGGAGGTATAATAAAAAGGAGAAAGAAGAAAAAAGAAAAAAGGATAAAGAAAAGATTAATTTGGAACTGGTGGTTTACCTACCCACATGATAGCAGGTATAGGAATAGCCAAAATAATACAGATGAGATTTCTAGTTATTATGGCTGTTCAATCAGAACATTTATCAGCTGTAATACTTGTCAACATATTGAAAATGTCCGCTCTTATTCCATATAATATGAGTGACACTGAATTTCCCTGTGTGTAAATGTCGGCTCTTATTTTGAAAAAAATCCCATAACACACAATCTGGGTCCGTTAAAGGTTCATATGATGAAAAAATATGATGAACACACAAGGTCTGCTATTCGCATGTCCAAATATAAACTTCTGCATCTAAGAGTTCATAATAAATTGAGGTCAGCGTCTTTTTTCAGTAGGCAATGAACAGTGCTTTAAAAAAAAAAGTCTCTACCCCTTTTAGTTTTGGCTGTAATTTAGGTTGGCTTTTGTACATGTGCATATTAGGTCTGCAGTTCTCCTATTCCCTTTGTGTGTGTGTTATTTGGATGAATGCTCCAGGTATCTGTATGGTAGAGTATTGTAGTTTGTAGAGTTGATCACCCTCTTGTCAAATGAAAAAGAAAAAGTTTTTACCTGATCTTTATTTTCAAGTTGTTTGGTCATTTTGTTCCTGGTTATTTGGTTTTCTTGAACAATTATGTTTTGAATTTTTCCCTCTATAAGACCTTCCATTGCTTGGCCATTGATTTTTACTGCTTTTTTGTGATGCAGACAAGAACCTTTAACTTTTTTTGTTCCCTTCATTTGTCTCATAATGGACCAATTTTGGACCTGTTGATAGACATTTCCTAATTTAAACACTACAACCTAACTCATCAGTCCATTCTCCTAACATGTCACCTGTTTTCACCATATTTTTTCGATTATCTTCATAATCAATACTATCAGTGTCATAGTATAATACAGCTTTATCAATTTAAAAAAATTAATTGTACAATCTTAATCTAGCATTTGCAGTGGTGTAGACTGCTATAAAAATATTTAGATCAATGGTCCTTGTACTTATAAGTTACCTGAACTAATTCATCCCTGATATAAATTACACCTATATCTTGAAGTGTATCATCCAATAATATTTCATAAAATCTGTGTGCATACAAAACAAATTCTGTAGATGACATATTTTGTCTTCCACCAAATTTCCCCCACAAGGAATTTAAACAGAGTTTACTGATAGCTTTTTTACCAGGGTTAGGGGTAATTTTAGCCGGATCCAGATGAATTTTCATTCTTTTTTCAGTATCATCAATGTAAGCTTGATCAGTGGGGTGAGTGTGTGGACTGGTCTGTAATTTAATTTTCATAAAGTCAGAAATATAACCTTTGACTTCAGCCTTTAATTTAATCACTTCTGTATGGCCACCAAAGAATGCATCACAGGGATTCAAGGGTTCCACAATATCTTTCAAGTTGGGGAAAGTTTTTTGTATTCTTTAGTTTTTACCCAGTTACATTCCCATTCTTCAACTATTTTGTTGCCTTCTCTTCTTAATTTTTTAGTTCTAACCTTAGTTTTTGCTAATAAATCACCCATATTTTCATGTCTGTTATTTATCGTTTCTGTTTTGTAGCAAGTGGGGCAACCATGCCACCAACAACCATGGTATTGGTATATGGTTTGAGTTTTTGCATTATAACCATCGACTTTACCACCGCTAATTAGAACTTCATCACCATTAAGGATCAAAAATTATGCAAGTACCAGGTGTAGTTTCTTTCAGTTTTACTAAATTATCCAGAGTACATTTTGAAAAACTATTTTTAGTTCTCATTTTCCTTCGAGATGTATGAGTTGATCAGGTTTTCCAGTAGTCCGTATTTGTCTTGGAATGCTGTTTGTGAACACAAAGTTATAAAAGTCATAGGTTTTTTATGAAGTAAAATAGCAGAACATTCGTCTTTCCACATCCACTCGGACCAAAAATTCCGCACCTCATAATGTTTGGAAACATTTCAACCACTTTCTTACTCTCACACTCCTCTTAAAAATTTATCACTTCTATACTCTGCATTTTTATCCTTTTCCACTGTAAGATGTAAATAATACAAAATTTTTGGTTATTTGGACTAGACATATGTATATACAGGGTGTCTGGTTTTCGTTTGGCAAGCCGGCAGGTACGTATAGTACTCGAAAAAAGAAAAACAAAAGTCCTGTATGAAAAGTTGCCTACTCAAAAATTGAAGGGGCTACGTAGTTTTAAAGATTACAAAAAAGCACAATTTTTAAGCTGATGTACAAGACACTGTAATTGATGGAATGAATAATGTGACTAGTGGGGCTGGTAGTACTGGCTTTGACGAAACAAAAATCTCCTTGCCATATATTTCCTATTCTCAAAATTGAGGGCGCTAGAAAATGCTAAACTTTGGGAAAATTGAAATTTTCACAAAATCACAAAAAAGGCCTATTTTTACCCTACCATTAGAAGAGTAAATAACAATTTTGGAGGGATTCCAACTAAGTGAATTTTTTGTAGGTATCTAGAGAAACAAAAAAGTATATCACCATCTTCTCTCAATTCTGAGTATTTAAAAAGTTATCCTGCGTTGAGTAAAATTTAAATTCAGAGTTTATTGTGTTTTTAAGCTGTTCATCTGAAGACATAAAAATTCAACTATAAATTTTTTGAAACAACGTAGTCTACTAGTACTCAATGAGATAAGAAAAAAAAGCTCTATGAACATACCACTTATTTTCAAAATTGAAAAAGATACATCGCTCCAAAATTTGGAGTCCCAAACTTAAAAAAAATTTTAAAAAATTTTAAACTTCAAAAATTTTGCAAACATATTGAAACATTGCCGTATAATAGGAAATTACGCCAGACATGCAATTTTTTGACAGTAATGAATGAAAAGTTGCATACTTGCAAATTGAAGGGAAAAACTCCTGGCAATTAGTTTTTTATATTTTCTCTGGCTAATTTCAATTTTTGGAAAAAATCATATCAAATTGTTTATGTAGAAAATTTTATGCTGATGAGTTTTGTATTCTTGTACTTTTTTCTAGAAATCCAAATTAGATGAGAAAAATGAGAAAATAATGATACCATATCTTCAAAAATCTGTTTTTTGAATTTTTCTTGTTCAGTTTTGATTTCTAGAAAATAATACAAGAATACAAAATTGATCAACATAAAATTTTCTATAAAAAAAGTTACACATATTTTTTTCTTAAAATTGAAACGAACCAAGAAGACATTAAGAATTAATTTTGAGAGGTTTTCAACTATTCTTTTTACTTATTTTTCTTGCTTACTTTCAATTTTTGGAGCAAATTACAAGACTTCATAATTGTTGGTCATGAAATATTCTATCAAAATACTACTTGCATTTATTTTTCTGATGCCCTACTGTTGATTAAAACAGAAGAAAAACAAAATACTGTTTTTAATGTGATACCTAAAATAAGAGGTAAAAAATGGCTTTACCACCCTTCTTCAGCCAGAATGTGACGATAAAAGCCTAGTACGCAAATGAGATCTTTTTTTCAAACTAGGGTTTCTTGGTTCTCAAATTTTTCTGGGTTTTTCGAGAACCGAGGAATGTAGCTTTTGAAATAACAACACATAGATGAATCATTTATTGCATTTATTTATTTTGTGCTAGCAGTAACAATACTACAAAGATTTTCAAACTTATTTATTTCAAATATCTATTGTACAAATACATCTAAAATTTTGCGAGCAGTAACAATATTACAAAAGATTTTCAAACTGCCTTCCTTGTTCTTCAAAACACGTACGAGCTCTATGTACCACACTACAAACAGCACTTCGAGTTATTTCAGGTTGCAATTTTACATCAAAAGCAACCTGTATGCGTTCTACGAGTTCTTCTCGATTTTCTAGCAGATTTCTCCCTTTGTAAACTAACCGTTTAATTTCTCCTCATAGAAAGAAATCGAGTGGAGTTAGGTTGGGTGACCTAGGTGGCCATTTTATAGGGCCTAACCAACCCAACCATCGTTGTGGAAATTTTTTGTTTAAAAATTCTGTTACAATCTTCGCCAAATGAGCAGGACATCCATCTTGCTGAAAATAGATGGTGTTTCTTTGTGCATATTTCACGTTTTCCACAAATTTGTTGAGGTGTGTGTCCAGAAATTCAACATAATAGGCGCTATTTAAACGAGGTGGTAGAATGTATGGACCAAGCAATGACGAGCCTATCACTTCAGCCCATACATTGACTGACATCTGCCATTGAAATGATCTTGGATGTGTAGCGTAGGGGTTTGACTCCACCCAATTGTGATAATTACGACTATTTAATACAGTCTCCCTCTGAAACTGTGATTTGTCCGTGAAAATGATTTTTTCAACTACGTCGACATGGTCCATGATCCACTGGGAAAATTCCATTCTCTGTCTGTAGTCTCGAGCTTCTAAACTTTGGACTGGAGTCGCATGGAATGCTCGCAATCCAGCAGATCGTATCGCAGAATGAATTTTCCATCTGGTAATTCCCGTTTCTCTTGCAATGGCTCGTATACTTGTTAATGGTTTCTCCTCAACCATTTCCAGAACTGTGTCGCCGTCTCGTGCTCTTTTTTCTGCAACACCAGATTCATGCCTTTGTGGCATTACAGATCCAGTTTCCAATAATCGTAAGTGCACATTTGCAATTGTCGATGGTTTTGGTCGGTTGCCATATAGCTCAAAATACTCGTCTGCAACAGTCGAAGTATTGCCATGGCATTTACCATAGAGGTAATGCATCTGGACATATGCACTTATCGAGTACTTGGTTCCAGTAGTAGGGTCAGTCATTTTTGTGGGAAATTGAATGATATAAATCGTAAAATAAATTAATGTCTTTTAGGTAGGTATATCCCACATTTTTCTTTCTATAGAAATTCATAAATTACAAACAATATGACTTATGTAACATCCAGGAGTTTTTCCTTTCAGTTTGCAAGTATGCAACTTTTCATTCATTACTGTCAAAAATTGCATAGTTACAGTGTCCATGAAACCGCATATCTAATGATGATGTGGAGCTGAGCAAATTACTATAAGCTGTCCAGTAACCCTCATCCACTTCAATTGGTTGCCATCCGACAAGATGATCATTATCATCATCATCACCATCATCATCGGGTGAATAATCTCCCTCAGTTGTGATATTGGCAAGATGGACCATTACCTCACAGTTCACACTCATAAGTGATTCCTAGGTGCAAGGTTCACCGCCATAGGCTAACATAACATTATTATTAACATCAAAATAAAATTTATTATTATTATCATCATCATCATTGTCATTCTCAGTAGCACCAGGTACATAAGATGGCTGCCAAGAGACATCCTTATGTGGAGGAATTGTTTGTTGACCACTCGATGGGCCAGCAATTGAAGGTACCAGTATGTCACTTAATGGTAACCTTCTGGTTTATGAAATTATCAGATGCCGTGGACGAGCATCATTGTTTTCCTTTTCTGTGGAAAAAATTTAAAAATTAGTCATTCTGTGTGAGTGAGTGAGTGAATGAGTGAATGAGTGAAAAAGTTTTTTATTTTTTACCATTCACAGGCGCTGATACTGCGGCAAATTCCGCCTCCACATTGTCTTCATTGTTATCAATAGCCATCGCATGTGCCTGATGGTGATGTTGGTGGCCCTCTTATACATTGTAAATGTGGGGACAACTAAATGGTGGAACTTTTGAAAGTAAGTAGCAGCAGGAGGAAGAGAAAAAAAATACCATTAAAAATATTTCTTTCATTAATTCATTCTTTCATGCATCCGTTAGTATTAGTAGTAAATTATTATTTTAACTAATAGAGATGAAGCCCTAGCTTCGTCACACTCCTCTTTTTCACCCTCCTTCTCTTTGTAAAGGATCTCTGTGTCAAAAAAATCAATGTATTCCTTGTAAGTCAGGTCAGCCACATCAACCAGAGTGTGTCCATATTCGACAAACTGGATTGTACAAACAAAAAAACAAGAAAATAAATTATTTTTTATTCATTTCTCTCTCTGTTGTTGTTGATGATTTTATTTTCTTATTTTGATAGAAAACATGGTACTCTTCACTGTACAGCAATGTAGGGGTAGTTATCAGCAGTGTTACGAGTGTTGCTAGTAAATAAAAATCCCACTGTGATTGGTGACAGTGTTGTTGTTATTGTTGTTGTTTGTGGAGGTGGCAGAAGGGGATGACGGAATCATCATTTCCGCCAAAAATACGGCATGATGATCGACTTGTGGCGATACATCATGCCATAGGTTGGAAACTTTTGCAGGTGATGCTATGTAAAAAATAAAATCATTCATTCATAATCATCCTCATCATTGTACAAAAATCATAATAATAATAATAATTTGTCACGTTTGTCAAAGCGTGAGTTTAAAAATGTGTGTGTGTGTGTGTGTATGATTTGACCAAATAAACAAACACTAGAAAATGACAAATTTTTTCCATTTCACCCACCACACATTCGGTAAAAAATTCATTTTTAAGTTTTTATTACTTTTTGAAAATGGACCGTTAGTATAGAATTTGCCTTGGACGCGAGTATAATACGTGTAATTTACCATCTGATTATTACCAAAAAATTGCTGTGTGGAAAACAACAGAACTACCCCTTAGATGACTACGTTTTACCAATCATATGCTTCTTTTTTTTCATACACTGATCAGTTTTTGCTGCAAACACATGATGAAAAATTTGGAAAAAATGTGAAAAAAAGGCAACCATCTACCCACTCAACATACTAGTATTAATATTATTAAGTACTGACAATTTTCACTAGCATTGTCCAGCCTTGTCTCCAGCTCCTCGTCGCTGTCACAGTAAATGACAAATATGATATTGTTGAATGTTTTGTTCAACATTTTGCAGAAAAAAGGGGTTCACAAATGGATTGAAAAACTAGAAAACTGAAAAATGGTAAAAAAGTAAAAAAAAATAACAAAAATGGCAAAAAAATTGGTAAAATTTGAAAAAATGGTAAAAATTGACAAATACACGAATATATCAACGATCAGATCACAAGTGACTTGTAATATTTTCTAAGAGTAATTGCTTTTGATGGTTGTATCAGTGTTGGTTCAGTTCTTTGTAACGTTGATGAGTCACTGGTGAATATGAAAGAATATGAAAGTGTCGTGATGACATAGGGTGGATGGGTAAGATTATTTCCTGTTCATAAACCAATTAAGAGATGGAGATGTTTTGTCAAATTGTTCTCAAATCCTTTTTTACTCTTTCCTCTTATTTTCTTACAAATTTAGAATTTTTTGAAGTTCACAAGTGTAAAAATGTCTGTAGACTACTTCGTCATTGGCATCTTTTATTGTGTACTTTATTAGGTTGATGTATCAAATTGTAGCAATTTAAAAAATTTCTCTTGTCCAATATTGGCTTTACGTTTTACCATAGGTATTTTTCCAACAAGGTATCGTACCGCCTGGCCTACCCTAAAAGTCTGCTTACCCAAAGTGAATTTATTTAGAGGGAAAAATTTTTCACAAATTTCTGTACCTATACACTGATGTACATTTTTTTCATTATATTCCCGCACAATATGTGGTAGTATGTCTATCAGTCGGAAATTTTGAGCCACTTCAAAATGGATTTTTAATTTTTCATTCAGTGTACGATTTGTGCATTCAGCTATGGCACTTTCTTCATTGTTGAACATGTGATACATGGCAACATTGTGCTTTGACAAAATTTTTTTAAAATATTTGTTTTTACCACTTTTCATTTTCAACGAAACCAAAAACATAAACTTACTGCGTGTATCAATAATGTTAAAAATGTACTTGTAATTGCCATTTTGTCCATCGTATTTAGTCATAATTAATAAATCAACCACCCATATGTCATCTATACCTTTTGTTATTATTATACGTTTTTAAAATTTTTTAATCACTCTGCTATGTAATTCTTTCCTTCTTACTCCTGCATATGGTATAGGTATTGTATAAACCAGGGAGAGAGAGAGAGAGATAGAAAAATTGCATCCATACAGTATGAAAGTCAGATTGCAACTGAAGTCAAATCCAAACTGCACCCTTATATATACTTTTTTCACAGTGGATAAACTGTGGAAAAATATTACAATATTTTCACTAAAAAAATTTTGTCCAAGCAGCAAGACAGATCGCAACTGAGGTAATGTCCCAACCTCACCTATATATATGCTATTTTTTTTTGGTCAGCAAAAATTCCAAAAAAAATTTTAGGCCAATGGTGAATGCGAGAAAAAAAATCCAAAAATTCAGAAAAGTTTTGCATTACTTTTACAAGTCCAGAAAGGTGAAAATAGGTGTGAAGAACAGTAAACAAAAGATGAACAAGTTACACGTCAGTCAGGTATACCAATAGGCAAGCAGGCAACCTGTTGAGAGTGAAGAATGAAGGGAGAATGAAGCAATGAAAGAGCGCAAATATATTTTTAATTTTGTGTTGAATGAGAACGGGGTACTGCTTTTTTTTTGATAGTCATCCAACAAGAGCTGTGCTATCTGAAAAAATAGCACTGAATGAAAATGGGACGAGTTGTAATATTTATATAAAAACATCACCTATTGAGGAACCAATCACATTTGAGAACACCAATACTTGTACCTGATTGGTCCTTTATTGTATTTCACCCTTAGTATAAATATTAGACTTAGCCATTTTTTCATTCTTTCATTCAACTATCTTGCTCATCACAGTCGACATTTTATAGTGGTGGTGGCAGAAAAAATTACTTTTTTTCTTCATCACTATGAAAGGTGCTAGGTGGGTGACATAATTTATTTTATGTAGGTACTTGTGCATATTAGATAACCCCTCCTTCCTCTTTTGACCGCCATTGAGAAATTGTAATTCCCTATCTAATAGAAAGGAATAGCCTATAACAGCAAGGAGATTCAAAACGCAAAATGGCAGACTAGTTGAGGAAGAGATAAGTATCAAACGTGCATAAGTACATGCTTATTTTATCAATTCCCGGACCACCAAATTTAGACCTACTAAAATTTAGAAAGAATTAGCCACCACCTGACTAAGAAAAGAAAGTTGTCTATTCCCGCTAAATAATTATATAACTACGGCCGCCTCCACTGCCACACCCAGCCATGAAAAAAAAATATAACAATTTCCCTAAAATATTTGACTCTGCCTCCACCTTTGCTGCCACTGCCTGACAAAAAAAAAACAACTGTCACCAAATAATTTTACAACTTTGGTCGTCTTCACTGCCATGCCCAACCACAAAAAAATACAACTGCCACCAAAGAATTAGCCTCTACTGCCACTGCTTAACGATTAAAAAAAATACAATTGTCCCTAAATAATTTTTCATACACCGCCACTACCTCCACTGCTACTGCCAATAACAAAAAAAATAAATTTTCCCAAAAAATTTCTCCTCTACTGCTTGGGCCTGATAATGAAAAAAATAACAAGGTTTGACCAAGAAATGTTTCTCCATATTTGAATCAACATTGACAATTGCCACCTTTTTCAAAATGAATTCATTACTCAAAGATTTAACAAACTTGGAAATCAACAATGTAAACAGCCATCATTACACAAACACAGAAGAGCAAAAAATATGTTCACTGTATCAATCCCACATAGAGAATGAGAGAAAACATAAATTACGTGACCTCTTACATAGAGTTATTAAAATTACCCTCACCACAATCATCAAAATCATATAGCTGCTTGTTTCTAAGTTACTCATGGAAAACTTGTATGTTGAGAGGGTCTTAGACTGCTTTGTCATCAATTATCGTAACTCAATAAATATTTGTTTTGGCAACCCACTCTTCATGCCAACTGAAGAATATTTTCACAATAATCAAAGAATCTTTCAACACATTTGGCTGGTACAAACAGTCAATAACGATAATTAGATTATTATCACCAAATTGTTTGTATCTCAACAAAGGTAGTGCACCCTCACCATGCTCCAGATAATAAGATTTTTTTAATTGCTGGTACATATGGTAAAGGATACCATACCATGAGTTACCAACATGTACATTGAAACATTCTAGAGGATAATAAACTTCGTTAACAACAACTGACAATTTTTCAAATTACAAAAATCAAATTTAGCATTATCAGTTGTAACCCTATTTAGGCTCAAATCTCGAGAATTGATTTATATGGTTGAGTATCAATATCTTCATTGTAGACGATGATTGGAAACTCATTACCATTATCATTCAAATTTGTCAAGATTGGTGGTAAATAGTCAAAAAACTCTAAACTTGAAATAACATTTTCCATTTCTTAAATTTAAACAATGAAAATTAATTTTAATTTTTTTTACTTTAATTGAAGTTTTCTATCTATATTTATACTTTTCTGACTCCTAAATAACAGTCTTCACCTAAATGCAAAAACTTAACAATTTTCTCTTTGAACTCGTTAAGATCTTCTAATTTTTTTTTTTTTTAAAGAAATTTATCCAAAAAATGAGCGCAAGGCAACCACAATCGACCATTCTCATTACTGGGATATTTGAAATCAATAAAAACACCATCTACACCACAATTATCGACACTGCCCGCAAATAAGATTTGGAAAAATATGTTTTTCTGTAAATCTTTAGGTTCTTTAGGCTCTATGAAATGTAGTGTCTGAAAATTTAGGTTTAACCATACAAGAAAAAATATTCATTGGGCTTTTTATAACAGAAAAGAGTAAAAGTGGCCGTAAAATGATGAAATTTTTATTTGTCATCATAGCCAGCCACTCTATCTTGCAGAAGTCATTCAAGACTTATAATTTTTTTTGTTCTTGGGAAATAAGGGTTTGGTTCCTTATAGTAGAAAAATAATGCCCTTTTCTCATCACTAGTCACATCTTTTTTAATCACTCACAAAACTTCACACCATTGTCCAACAATTGCCATGGTATAGTCACAATATATAATAATTCAACGTTATCACAAAGAGATATGCACAGTGACCAGCCAAGATAGTTTCTGATTTGAAAGAACCATCTACCCAACCTTATATCCAATTTTTCACAATATTAACTCCCATCACCACCACAACCAACTACATATCCAATATTTGCAGAAAAAACCTACATTAGTTTAAGCATCATTGTTATCAGTTATCATAAATAGTATAAAAACTTGATCCTCCTAAATAATGGAAACCTATACATTTATGGTTAAAATCTTTAAAATTTGTATTCCCATTATTAACTATACGATCCCAGAAAATATCTATAGGTACCCACGATTGAATTCCTGCATCATCCTCATAATCATAATTGTAATCATGATACACAATTTTGATTCCTAATTCATCATCATTTGAAACATGAGATATAGCATGGATAAATATGTACAACTTATTTATTTCTAATTTTTGATACTCTTCTACAAAGCACGCAGCTTTGCTACTGCCATTGGTATTGTTGTTATTTTGATTCATCGTAGCAACACAGAGAGTGACACATGTACACAGTAATAAACCAAATTAACTTTTGAATTGAAAAAAAGACATGCACCTACCTTTAGACATTTTTACTTTCTTTCTTTATTTTTTTTTTATTTTTTTAATTTTTTAATTTTTTAAACTTTTATTACATTATTAAACTAGTTAAAAGAATTCGATAGCAATGTAACCACCTGGGCTATCACTTTTGGTAATAAAAACATGAACATCTTCCTGGAACTTTTCAATTGTCAGTTGACCATTTTCAAATAATAAAGTCTAGGTGGGAGAAAAACTTGAAATTCAATGTTTTCATCTGGACATAATAAATTAATCAATGTCCTTATACCATAACGTGTAGACAAGTCATTACAGAAACCAAATTGTATCTATGGTTCAACTCCAGATCCTTCAACTTACGAGTCTCCCACAATGCGTCACTAACCTTATTGAAGGCTGCAACAAAAGTACCACCACTTATTTAATTCATATTTATTTTACTCTTATTGCTTCTTCTCTAAAACGTTTCGCTTCAGATTTGCAACCAACAGATCAACAACACAGATGTGCACTGTAGAACAACAAAGTTGAGAATGATCAAATCAGAACTATACATTCCCTTATATAAATTTTCTACAGTACCCTCACAACTGATAAACACACACCTATCCCAACCCTCACCCTTGTACATACACACCATACACCTAGAAGTCAATAGAGACCAACTTGACATAAGTATAATGAAGGTATATGTCATATGCAACCCCACACTATCATCATTATCACACTTACAGGATACAGTATGTAATACTCAAGGGGTCAAATAAGGTCATTTGGCATATATGTACCCATTACTACTGTCATACACTGTTCAATAAGTGCCAAAGTAAAACTGAAGTTTAATTTCCTTTTGTTTTACTGGGCCTTAGTCTATCATATGTCGAACAAATCATTGGCTTAATCATAAATGTTTCTGTTGCAGCCCAAGAATTTCCATTGCATCCGTTGAAAAGCCATCAGATACTAAAAGTAGGTCGTCATCATCGTCATCATCTGCCTCCACCTCATCTTCCTCCTCATCATCCTCTTCATCCTCATCCTCAGATTCATCCTCAGATTCGGAGTCCAGCGACGACTCATCCAGTTCCAGTCACAAAAGCAGTTCATCTAGTGATAAGAATTAGTCTGGTGTGCCCACTTGTTGGTTTTTATTCATCCATTGGTCTTTTGGACGTTGACTTTCAATTTCTCTACATTTTGTCGTAAGTGTTTGTGTTTAAATGCTGTGAAAAGCAATGAAAAGAGTTTTTTAATTGAAATAATTTTGTAAATTTGTAAAGTAATAGTTTTTTTATTATTTTGAGTAAGTAGTTTGTTTTACATTTGAATTTAAATTAATTATATGAGTAGCCCATGGACTAAGGCATTTCAAAGAATTACAAATTATTTTATATTTGTTTGGTAGCTAGACAGAAGGAAGGGATATGCATGAATTGCTTTTGTGTGGACTGAAACTTACAGGCTCTTTTCACAAACACCTTCATTCATTCTTCAATTGGTTGAAATAAAGTTATATTTTGTTGCATTTGGTTTACATTTGAAAGAGGAAATATTCATTTTATATTTGGATGTAATTTGATTCATAAATGTTGCATCGAGTAAATGACATTATACTAGAAAATTTCAAATTAAGGAATTATGGTGAACTGCTTCAAATTGAGGTTTTATTGGAATAGGTAATCAACATAGTGGATACATTTGTTTCTTTAACAAAAATGTGAAACTGTCGAGTTTTCTCAAAATTGTAAAGCATTAAAATTTTTTCAAATGATTATTCTATAATATTATACATACATAATTTTATTGTTATTAGTGGTATATGGGAGAGTGACGTACCTTGGAACGATTTTCAGTTTTTCCCCTGTAATATGTTCCCAACTAGTTTAAAAATTAATTCGAATGTACCATTTGAAAGAACATTCCTTCGAACATTTAACAATATAATATCGTCCATTTCCCCCTACCCCAAGCCTGGGGAAATGCAATTCAAAAAGTGTCTAAAAAGTGTTCCAAGGTACGATCCAGGTCTGTACCTTGGAACATTAGATGATGTATCTTGGAACACTCTTTAAAATATTATAAATATGCTTAAAAACATCATAATTAATCAGTTACATTATAAAGTTTGTAGACAGTGTACAAGTATGTTGAATAATAAATAAGATCTCAAGCAGGAGGATGGTAAATCTAATTTTACACAAATCTGGTCAAGGCTTATTGGCTAGATGTCTTTATAACGTGGGGGATAACAATAAGCATAACTAGAGAACTCCTTTGTATTAACATTTTGCAAAAATGATCCATATATCCGACCATTTTTAACTTTTATTATTCTGGCAATGAAATTTTTAAATCCAGTGGTAGTTTTCTCATAAGGCAATCTGGCAACAACATAATCATTGATTTGAAATTCATTTACCTGAGGAATAAAAATGAACTATTTATTAAAGTTTAATTTTAATGGAGTAAAAGTAAAAATAAAAACTCACACTTTCAGCTTGATAAATTCAGTTCGGATTAAAATTTATAAGTTCTCTATTTTCAAAAGGCTTGACATTTTCTCCTTTTAAATTTAGAGGTTTCTTATACTCTAATTCTCTCTGTGCAGACCTAGTCCTTTCAATTTGGACATCTGTAATTGGCTTTTTTGTTTTTGTAGTTGCAGGTTTTTTTAGTTTACTATTTGCTTTTTCTTTTAATTTTTCAAGGACTGGCGAACTTGTCAAAATAGAAGAAGTCATTTTTTGTTGTTTTGGTTTGAGCTCATTTATCTCATGAGGTGAGGCTTTTGGTAAAGGCATAATCGATTGTGGTGAGGCAATAATTGATTTATTTAAGTTCAATGAACAGTTAGTCCAATCCGATAAAGATAATGAATTAGGAGATGGTTTGGATAAAAGTGATTTGAGTGGTGTTGATGTACTTCTTGCATTGAAATTATCAGAGCTTGTTGAAAAATTAAGGCTGGTAGACAAATTAGTAGCAGGTGCTACTCTATCTGACACGTAAGAACATAAATAAGTAAGAACATAAATAATCTTCGGTGAAAATTTCTTGATTCAGAGGATAAATACTTAAAAAATAAACTCAATAAGTACTTGAACGAATTTTTATTTTTCAGGGCTATATTTATATTTTCAACCTACCCATAGCTGCAAATCCCCCTCCGATATTTTTTGGTGTGAATGATAATTGATAAGCATTATCTATCCCTCTGATATCTCATACAATGTGAACATTTTGTTAGGGTTATTAAACATATAATTGTCAATTTGCTTATTGAATGCTGATATAAATGATCGAAAAACGCCCACATCCAATGGTTGAAGCTTGTTAAACATGTGTGGTGGCAAAGTTAAAATGTGCATTCCTAAAACAAATTTATTAATACGTGGACCAACTTTTACTTGACTATTTAAGAGATAAATGTGAACCAACCTTCCTTTTTGGCCAAGTCAATAACATTAGGATTCAAATGACTCTCATGGTTGTCATAAATTAACAAAACCAGATCATCTTTTGATGGTTTCAAACAATTTATCAATTGGTTAAAATATTCAGTAAAAACTTCGTCATTTGACCATCCAATGCTGTTGAAACTTACTGTTGTTCTTGGATAAGCATTTTTTAAGTAAACATCCTCTGGTCTTTTCCGTGGAATGACAATGTGAGGTGGCTCAAAATTTCCTGAAGGACTTATTACTGAAATTACAGTGACAAGTTCACCTCGTTCACGTGAAGTTACTTTGCCTAGAAAGAAGGAAAAAAAACTAAAATAGAACACCTGAATTTTATATATAATATTCCTTATTCCACAATTTACCAACCAACTTGTTTCAATTTTTTTGGAGCTATTATTTTCTCTGGTGTTTGAACGGTAGTTACCCCTGTTTCATCTAGATTAAAAATTTACAAGGTGGGATTCCATTTGGCCCAGCTTTTTTATGAATTACCTTCAAACTGTCAAAAAAAATACCAACAGTAACTCAATTAAAGCTCGTGCAACATGCTAAAGAAGTTGCCTCAGGCTTCCACATAGATAAATCTTGATGTCGTTTTAAAAATCGAAGCAACCACCTTTTTCCAGCTCGCTGTTCTGTCTCCCAAGATTTTGGGTATGGACATTTGTTAGCTACAGTATATTTAAAAAGAAATTGCCGTGTCTTCATAGTTGTCATCCCATATTTCATATATGCTAAAGTTTTTAAATACTGAACTACTTTCCTTTCTTCTTCTTCCAAAAATACTGATTAAAAAAGCATTAGTACCATCGTGTTTATAAGATTGAAATTCTACCACTGGATTATCTGCAACTATTCTAGATTTAGAATCAATACGTATGTAAAAAACAGGATGGTTATTAGCATGAAATTATTTAACTTACTTTGTTTTTGTAACTTCTTCACATGTCTTTGAAGAGTAGTCAGTTTTATTGTTCCACCAGACTCTCATATGGCGTCTCTCAAGGATAATTTTTCTTTGAAAACTCTTGTAACAGCCTCTTCAAGCTTGGTTTTATTAATAGGGACCCTAACAGCTCCAATTTTAATTTGCAGCATCTGTAAAATAAGTGTTCCAACGTACATGACCAAATTTTGTTTTAAGGTACATCATCTGAACTTTCTTCAATCTTTTAATTTTTCAATAATTAAAGAGAAGTGTTTGAGTGAATTCCATGCTACCAAAATATAGAATACTTACTCTTGCGAATATTATGTTCTTTTTTTTCAAATTACATTGCCCATTTACAACTAAATTCAAAGATAAAACTATGAGAAACTTTACAATGGGTAAAATAATATGGTGCAAAATGATCTTTTTGTTATAAAATTGATAAAAATCACAGTAGAATCTTAAAAATTTCACAAACTCAAACTCTAACGCTTAATAATATGTTTACAAAAAATTCCACCAGACTGTGTTAGTAACAGAATAGCAGCATTCGTTCCAAAGTACGTCATGTTTCAAGGTACGTCACTCTCCCCTAGAATAAAAAAAAATTGTTTTTGAAGACCTGCAAGTACGAGTTATTTTGAATTTAATTTCAGTTACAGGTATCTAGCAAAATCTATATTGTTTCTGACTAACCTGAAGTAAGATGACAGTTTTCATGAGTCAATTGCATTCAGTTGTGCTTTAAATGTTGAATATTTCAAATTTGTTACCTACTATCACTCAAGAAGCAATTTCAGGTTATTTTGCAAATCTGAAATAATGGTTTTATGAAGTGTGATTTGAAGTTGTTGCGTCCATTCTTCTCTTTCATTTAGAGGTCTTCCTCACTTTTTCATTTTCCTCCTCTTTTCCCATAAATTTCTTAAATTTTTTAAATTGAAAATCTGATATAAATTTCCAATTTTGTTTAAATTATGTTCAACTGCACAAATATGAATTTTCTTTGGAATCTTACTTGAAAACATGCTTCTTGAGTAAGAATTTATTTTATTCATTGACCAATTAACAAAATTTATACACATTTATGAAAAATGTATTGAATAAATACCGATTTCACACAAAAATTTGTGGCAGAATTAAAAATCTTTGTTTAATTCCAATATTGCTTGTTTTGCCTTCATAAAAATCATTATCCTTAAATTTGAATTAACTTGATCCCTATAGAAAGATTTTGTAGCTTTTTTAAATATTTCTTATCAGTTTAATTATATGAAATATCCTGCTGGCGCAGTCTCATAAAATGTTTTAAAACCATTTCAAATTGCCAAAAAATTTTGATTAAAAAACAATTAACAAAAAAAATTTTGAATTCCAATCTCAATTTTAAATTTGAAAATAAATTTAGATCAACAAAATATTTTGATAATCTGAATTTAAAATTCAAAATTATGTTTTAAAACCGACTTATAAATTCAACAAATAAAATTAATGAGAAATAGTTAAAGTCTGAACTGGTTAAGAATCATCTATTATTGTTTTCCAACTTGAAACAGATCTGAAATATGACATTGTGAAAAGTGTGTTTCATAAATGTCTGATTTGACCTCGGAAGTCATTCTTTAGCGTGAAACCACATTTTTCATAATACGAGTACATGAATTGTTTCTGTAATTTTGTTTATTTTTTGGTGACTAAAGTATGTTTTTTGTGAAATATTTTGGTTTTGTTTCTATAAATTTGTCAGAAAGTTTTGATTTTTTATGTATGAACACCCCAAAAATGAATATTTTTCATATGTCTCCAACTCAATTTGAGCTAGAAATGGCTGACCATTTTCAAATTTAACAATTTTTACATCAATTTTTTTTATTGTTTCTTTTCACTGAGATTTTCAATGAATTTTCAATTATGTTTTGTAGCTCTTACCTTTCTTGATATGATACACTTGCAAACCTTTTTGCAACCTTTTTTAATGCTTATTTCACTTTTCTACTTTAATTGTTCCTATTTTCATGCTGAACGTTCCTATTTTTCCATACAATCAACATTATGAAAACAAGCTCCTGTGATATCTTTCAATCTAGAATCTTTTACCATTGAAGTTCTCATGTAATTCTTATTGATTACAAAATCCTACATACTATGAACATAAAACAAAAAATTTGCAATACTACATTCTTATGGAAATTGGGAATATCATGTCAAACTTCTACTTCTAAATTAGTATATGTAGTAAACTCAGCGACTGACAATTGATTTAGTAAAACTGATCTTCACTTTCTAAAATAATTTACATGAAAAACAATTACTAACAAATAAATTAATTATTATACCGATTTTTCGAACGAATCGGCTACTCGATATATTTTCAGTTGTAATTTTACCTGTTAACCATGTTGATCTGAACAAATTTGCATATTTTTTAGCTCTAGAACCAAAACTCAACTGCACCAAATTGATAGTTGAAGATAAATTTGCATATTTTCCCCAAGTATATGACAATTACTCATTGAATTTGGAAGTTTTAGCGATGTGAAAGATGAATAGGTGTATTTATATGTGAATATAAACCACAGCTTTGTGTTTTTTTTTTACCCCGTTTGACAAATTGATGTAATATCACAATTATCCTTTGAATACCCTATTGATATTAATTCAGCAATTTTCTGCTTGACATAATAATGTTTTTAGTGTTGCAAGAAACTAAATGAAAGACAAATCGATGTTGAAATTTCATCTAGCAGGTTTCCTTCCACTAATACAGGATACCTTGATCAGTTTTTTTTCCAAAGTTCGATTCAATATGAAATAGATATGTGAACCAAAAAGATTCGACTCTTCTGACTGGCTTTTTAGAAATTTTTATTTCGATAAATTTCTGATATTTTGCTTTGATATCGCATTAACTACAATGAATAATTAAATAACAGGAGTCTAACTACCCTACAATGTTCAAAGATTTAAAAAAAAAAAAAACTGAACCTCAACTGACTGAATTACATCCATAAAAAAATTCAGTTTCACCGATGATTATATTTTCAATAGTTGGCTGTAGAAGTGGTTTTATTTTTTTCCTGAATGTTTTAAATTTTTTTATTACTCTTTATGTACTTCATTTAATATGAAATTTGTAGAATGCAATTGAACGAATCTATCCACAGTATTTTTCTCAAAATTGATTTTTGTTTTTCCATTTAAAGAAGAGATATCTTTTTAACATTGGCATTTTTTAATTCTTGTTCAGTAGTAAAGCCTCGAAAAATTATTACTTTCTCACGAAGAAAACAGATGATTATTTTGAGTATATACTGACAATTTATTGTTGGTTACCAAGAAATCTCTCATTGACCATAAATTCTTGGGGGTCTTGGGGTCTTGGGGATGTCTGTCCATGGTGTGTGCTACTCGAAATGATTATTCACTATGATATTTAATAAGTTTTGAATTTGTTCTCAGTTTTCTGTTGCTATATGATTTTTATAATAAATATTTTGTATACTACAATTTATGTGTTTCATTTGAATAACACAAGCCAGATTTTTGACGCAGGGAATGTGTGTTGAGTTGATGGAGTTGATTTTTCTCAGATCCGAATGACTAATCAACTGAACCTATTTAATATGATGAAGTGTGTTTGTACTTGTTATTAGTGTGTGTGTACTTGGAACTTGTAATCATTGGAGTCACTTTATGGGGAAAATTCAGTGTAAGTACTTGTGCTGCATTAACTCAAATTAATAAAACTGTCATATAAGAAAACCTTTCATCTCACTTTCTAACTATTGTGTTTACTAGCTACAGAAGAGGATGCTTTTTCTCTTTGGGAAAAGAAAACGGACCCTTCTTATTTCACAATTATTTTTAGATGGGTGTATCAAAATAATAAGAATTTAGGCAAAATTGACTTATGACAACGGGTGAAACGATGTTTACCTCAAGTTAGACAAAATTGATATAGTAATAAGTATACAGATTAGGTTCAAAGTTGTTCTGATCTAACAAAAAAGGACAATTTTTCTGAGTCTAATTATTATTAATAGGTACATTACTTGACTAATTATTAACAAGTTAATTGACTACAAAACTCATGAGTTATGAATTTTTAACACTAAATTGTAATTTATGAATTTATTACCTATCTATAACTTACCTACCTGGTTATTTCTAGATGAAAAAAAATTTTATAAGTAAGAACATAAATTTGTTGATTTTTTAATAAATTTCTTGTGAGTTTTAGATTTTTTTTATCCAGAAAAAATTGTTGATAATTTGGTTACAGTAAAATTCTTCATTTATGTTCAGATTTAGATAGAGGTATATCTCCTGTTTCAGTTGTGGCATTGTAAAGTAAAAACCAACATCTTGAGTGGAAGTGTATAAAGTATACCCAAAACTTTGGAATGAAATAGAAAACAATTAAGTTGAGTCAAAAAAACAGATGGACACTCGTTGCTAGCTACTAGAATAGCCTCGGTAGTCTAAGTTGATCAGCCTAACATCTTTGGAATAAAATGAGACAATAGCCTGGTCGACTTATTTTTACATTGTATGATTAATTATATGATAACTTACAGTTTGAATAATCAATTCGAGTCGTGCTGATAATAATCTCATTCTTCTTCTTTTCAATTATGTGACTGCCTCTTGTAGAATGGGAAACCAACAATCCAGACTGATGATAAATTAAATTCAACAAATAGTTCAAACAGTCAAAACCTTGAAGTTATTAGTTAACTTGAATAGTATTTTTAACCCTTTGATTAACACAATTTTTGGAGAGAAATGGACCAATTAGTTTCCATATATATATATATATATGTCTATTACTGTCAACTGGGGTAATGCGGGCCACTTTTTGTAGTTTTTTTTTTTAAAATAAGTCAGGTAAAAGTTGAAGTTGGGGGTTGAAATTTGAAATAAAAATTCATATAACCTCCTCTGATAAAAATATTGAAAAAGATTGTAAAATGTTGGCATCCTATATCCACCATAAGGATATGTGGTGGGGCTGGTATTATACCAGGTTTGGGGTAATATCGGCCACCCTTGTTTTCACACAAAAATTGTTAATAACATAAATTAAAATTGGTATATATTTCATAAAAAGGTAATTAAATTTAAAAACACCATCAATATTCTCAGTAAATTTAAGAATACCATGTTTGGTATTTTTTAATGTCATTTTTTTAATTATGGATTCAAAGGGAATTCGTGAAACATCTGCAATGTTTGGAAAAATAAAATAAACCCCCACTTACCCATCACATTTCCGGAGAAATTTCATCTTCATACGATACTTAAGCACGATTATATTTAATATTTTCCACAAATCGAGATTATAAAAGGGGGTGATGAGCTAAAAAGAGACAACCCCATTCTTCTTCCGGTAAATTGTTTTTAAATTGGGCTACCTTTTTCAAAATTCAATTTAAATAATCTCTAACGATAACACGAATATCCATATCTTCAGTGGATATCCCCATTTTGCACATAAAGATAATAATTCAACAAGAACTTCCTCCTCCGTTGATGATAATTTTGTTGTTTTTCCAAGTTTGGGTAATTCTGTTTCGCCACTGAATACCTGATGCAAGTGATCTTGTAAAGTAGATCGAGGAATACCAAAGTTGATGAAAGCTTTACAAATAGACATTTTTTATCACAAATTTACTCCAACGCTTTCTGAAGATCCTCCAAAGTACACAGTTGTCTTCTGGTTGAATCTCGTTTAGAGGTATAATGACGCATCATTGTTTTTGTTTTTTATATAAATGACTAAATCAGGGAAAAATATAGTTATAGATTTCATTTTTGTCTCAAAAGTTATGAGGGAACATACGATAAATTTCCTTGCTGGAAAATTTGTTTTATCCATATTAAAAATAGAGCCAGGCTTTTCCATCAAATTATTCTTTTGTAATACTTCTTTCAATAATTTGAAATAAACATCAACTTCTTGTCTATTCATTCCTTTCAAATTTCTTCTCATGAACCCTTTAAACCAGTCCTTTCCAGCAAGTTTTCTATCTTTCTTTATTCCAAATGTTGTTTTTTTCTTCAATTTTACTCCCATTCGATAAGCAAGTTGCCGAAGTACTTTTTCAGTGAGTGCAAAACCAGATTTTTGTAACTTAATAGCATGCAGGGCTAATTTTGCTTCTACTTCTGCACCTAACTCTGGTTTTTTCCCCAAACATTTTTTTACTTCATCATTTGCAGAAATATGTCAACGTAAAGTTCTTTCTGGAATACCATTACTTCAAGCAGCACCTCTGATAGTCTTAGATCCAGATTTCACAGCATATATGGCCAACTTTAAATCCTCTTCACTCCATTTCCCCCTCTCAGTGGTTCTTTTGTAATTTCAGACCATAATCTGAATAGAAACAAATAGAAACAATTTTTTTAAAATGGGTAGAAACACATTTTCCTTCCTTATTTTCAAATCTAGTGCGGCATATTACCCCATGAATGAATTGGCAATATTACCCCAATCACACTTTTTTGAATTTGATATTAGTATTAGGTAATAATTACGAAATATTCATGGTAAAATTAATTTTGTAATAATATATGATGTGTATTCTATCATATTATTTTACTTACCAAGAGAAATTCCACGTGCAAAGTTGATTTTTTGGAAGTTTCGATTACAGTGTAAATTTTCTGAGCATTATCAGCAGTCAATTTTTTTTTAAATTCCATAGTACACAGAAAACCAGGTCTATCACTTCGAAAACTTGATACCAAGGTAAAAACAACATAAGGTATTATATGAATTTGTTGGTGGAACAAATCAATGTTGCCTTCATAGAGATTTTGAAAATGCGTCATATTACCCCATCTTACTTTATGTGGTATGGGTATAACAAGAAAAAACTAACAAAAAAGTTCATAAAAACATATAACCTATTTTAAAATTGAAGGGGTTGTTCACACCAATGGTGGCATAATGAGGGATTTCCCCCTTTTTTGGCCCGATTTAGGCCCCAGGTGAAAGATAAAACTCAAGTCTCATAGTAAAATTGGAATCAGCGTCCCAAAAAATATATTCATTGATACATCTCACAATTTTATCGAACCTGTGTGTACATTTAAGTGGTTATTTTTCATTGTGCATACTAAGGGTTAGTTAAATTTCTAAAAAAAAATCTTTTCATCATGATTATAAATGATTACCTATGGTAGTAGATGAAACAAAAATTCTTTGGAATAAATTGGGTTTGAGCAGTTCTTTTCTAATTTTTGAAAGGAATATCGTTGAAAATAATATATTTTTTTGAAATGAATTTTCACTGGGGGAAAAATTTAGGTATCATAGCAAATTTAAATAAAATGTATTTTTGAGAAAAAAATCTAAAAATCAATAGATTTTTTATTCAAGTGAATAAAACAAACTCTGGAGAGCAGGTAGCTTAAGGAAAGAATAGAAAAGGCAAAGCTGGGTTGAAAAGGTAAAATGTAACAATAGCTTACTGAGAAATGACATCTTAAATCAAAAACAGCTATAGAGGGTTTTATGCAATTAGTTGCTTGCTTTCCTACCACTGTTGAACTTAAAGAAAAGGTTCTTACCACTCTTGGCTGTAGGTGAAATGCAACCAAATATGTTTCTTGATAAGGCTTGTTTCACACCCAAGGATTTTTGCCATATGGCAAAAAACCATCTGGAATTTTGACGTATTAAGCTTTGCTTTATCATGACAGATGAAATTCCATGCCGTGAAAGAGAAGCTCATTATTTTTTCAAATTTTCATTTTAGGTTTGGTGCTTGACTAGTTTGTTTGAAAATGAATATTGCAAGAACTTTGCCATGTGGCTACTTCTGAGGTGGAGGAAAAAGTTCCATCTTTGCCAAAGAAGAAGAAGGTATTGGGTTCGTTCATCCCATTAATGAGGTGTGTGAAAGTCGATGCAATTTCAACACTATTTTTTCTGAACTTCAAAAAAAAAAAGAAGTCTTAATTATTTCTGAATGTCATCATCTTTTGATGTTCAATTTGTCAAAATTAAAGACCTCATTCAAAAACAAGATACGTGCATGCGCGATTGTATTCCTCCAAAGATGATGTAGGCTGTAACTCTCAGGTAAGAAAGTTAAATGAGTCATTCAAGCTTCTTCCTACTGCAAAAAATCACTGTCAATTTTTAATATTTTGAATACACCAAATAGAGATGATTCCATATGATTCAAAATTTGTATTAGAAACCATTAAGAACATGAAAAAAAACCTTTCCCTCATTAATATTTTTCTAGTAGATATTTATGTCTATTTGTTTTATAATCTTAATGGTCTCAATCTTCGTGCCTAAAAAATTATTGTCGATTTTTTTTACTATTATTATAATCCATGCATAAACGTCAATCAGACATTTCCAAAGTATTTGTAAATTTAAATTCTGTGAATTATTCATGTGAATACTTTTTAAACATTATCAAAATTTGTAGTTGCCTTATGATTCACCACCAGAAAATAAAGCCTCTAAAAACATAGAAATAGGTCTGAGCTATTTATTTTTAAACCATAGATCAATAGTTATGTCTTATTCAAAAACTTTCACAGTTACATGCCTTTAGAAAGTACAAAAAAAAGTCACTCATGAACAATAATTTACAATAAATGAGTTAATTCGTATTACGAGCTTGATATTGTAGAAGGGGTGGGACTCGCATGAGAATTCAAACGATTTGTGGGTTCATATAAATGGAAGTAGTGATCTGTTGGATGATGTTGCATAGTATGTGCTGAAGGATTAATGTTGTAATCTGAAGAAGAGGTCAATGGAAAATTTGGTGTTTTTTGATGAAAATATGTTTTCTTATTTTTTTGTTGTTTCAACTCAGAAATTGTTTGCAACATGGTCATTTGAAATTTCAAAATACTATCTTCATCTAGAAGCTGGAGTGAAGGTAGGATACCTCTAAAGAAATAGATGATGAAAGAATGATTTTTTTTTTTAAATTTACATTTTTTATAATGCAAGTTTGACATTGTGTGAGAAAGAGTGAGGAAGAAAAAAGAGAGAAAAAAATTAGGCGTTATAAAAATGTTCTTGAATTATACAAACTTTCATTGTGCCATATAATACGATTACAAAATGTGTGTACTAAACACACTCGGGGTCTCATCAAAAGGCAGACGAGAGAATAAATGGGGGAAAATAACTCCCTTTATCGTCAATCCCTCCATCAGAGTTAAGCTGGTAAAATGCTTTTTTTGACGCTTGACTAACGATGACTGCATTTATCTTCATTTTGCAAACACTACGTTCGTTTTTTTACTATATTATATAAGAAGAATTTGATTCAGACTTTACTCCTTTTTTTTTCATTTTCCATTTGTGCTCGGTGACTATTTCTGCGGAAAAAAGTTTTTTTTTTTTTTTTTTTCTTTTTTTTTTTTCAAAGTTAAAAAGTATAAAAACTAAAATAAATTATTTCGTTGAAAAAAATTCTAATTTTCATCAACTTCTACTTCCGAGGAAAAGAAAAAAGTTGGAGGAGAAATGATTTATAAATCTTACTCCTTATATTCTTTCGTCTTTCAATTTCTATTTTATTCCATTTTGCTTCGAAAAATTCAAGAATGGAGAATGAAATATATCTTCATCTTTTTGACTCAACCTGTTTGGTTTTCAATGATATATACTACCTGTATTATTTTGTGAATATACGTATATATATATTATATTTACACACACAGTATATTAATTTTTTTTCTTGGTGGTTTAACGATGTCGCCTTGTAGTTCCTTATTGACAGGCTGACTGCTTTTTGCTATAAAGGTCCCACACAAATCGGAAAATGAAGAAAGGCTGGATTGAAAATGCCAATAAAAAATAGCGAAGACAGAAAAAAACCCATTATTTCTTTCTTTTTTCCTTTTTCCTTTCCTTTTTTCTTTCGTTTCTTTCTTTCTTTTCTTTTCTTTTTTTTTTTTGGAATCATTTCTATGATGACAAAGCGAGTAGTGATTATGATATTAGGGTTTAGTTTTTCTCTTTCTCTGCAAATTTTGATGCAGTAAAAGAAAAAAAGATTGAAACGGGAAATATTTACATTCAATTCTGTATCAACTTTAACGAGTAACAATAGTAAAAAAGTGACAAACTGATTTTACAAAAGTCAGCGTGAATTTCAGTATCAAAGGCATTGATCTTTACTGTTTGTATATTTGGAGTGTATCTAGTTTTTGTTGTTTGATGAAAATTTTTCATTTATAGTTTCCTTTTTAAGTAGCTCTGTGTGTATTTTGAGTGCAAAAAAAAAATTGAATTTGGTCGCCGAAATATATATACTGATTTTATGTTTCTATGATAAAATTCCATGTGAGCAGGTATTTGTTGTCAAATATTGTTGGGTCTGTGCAATCAGCAAATAAGGCAGGTGAACTAACAACCCTATTGACAAACGTATCTTGAAAAATACCAGATTTAATACAGATATGGCGATATATCTATATTGCCCCAATGTCTATTTTTCACCCAATATCGCCACTTGTCAATATAGATTGCCAATATTGTATCTATATTTACATTGCCTATATGGGTCTATATTGGATATACCCATGTATAATTAATATTGGCATGTCTATATAGGTTTACATTAAAAATGCTAATGTAGGATCCATATAGATATTTCCAATATCGGGTCAATATTAGAAATATCTATCTAGCATCTATATATTATAGGTTCCTTACTTGTTTACCCAGTAGATTCATGAATTTGATTCAAAACTGGGGTATCTATTATGAAACTCATGCACTTTACTACCAATGAAGATGACGTTTGGTAGTGTGAGTTTCATAATACTAATCCAGTCTTGAATCAGATTCATGAATCCACTGGATAATCACTCACACCAGAGTTATGCGTTTCTATATATTGGATCAGTACACAATAGCATGTTACATAGTATGATAAAGGAATTTAGTGAATTTTTTAAAAAAATAGGTAGGTACATCATTATGTAAAATGCAAAAATTGAATGGAGGTGGAAAGGGCAGCAGACTGCAGAGCTCTGCCCCAACAATAAGTATTAATGTTTCAAATTTTTACCTTTTTAAATTTGCTTTTTTATTTTTCTGTTCCACAATTAAATTGAAAGACTCCTCATCTATGTGCGTGGCTACCACGGATGGTAAGTTGCTGCGTATATATCGATAAGAGTCTGCCAATTTAACTGAGAGGGGCAAAACAATAAAAACGTGCTAATTTATAAAGGAGAAAATTAAAACAATTGAGAATTACTGCAGGGCCAGAGTCTGCATAAACCATCTACCTACTTAACAACAATAATTAGGTTTAACGAAATGAAATATAAAAATTAGATAACAAAAAATTTAATCGGAATTTTCATTATTCGGATCTACATTATTTTGTCTCATGAGTTTACGTTTTGAACTTTCGCATTTATTTGTCAGCCATTTTTTTATCGTATTGATAATGACATCTTTTTTGCCATCAGTTGATCCATTCTGTATATATTCTGAAATCGTAAATTGAGTAAACATTTAAGTTAATTGAAAAAAGTAAGAAAACATTAAATTTAACCGTAGTTGTGTGATTAAAATATATTACTTCTTACCAATTATCATTTCTATACTGGAAAAATCTTTCGTAAAACATTTTTTTCCTTTTTTTCCCATGTAATTGTAGACGAGCCCAATGTCTGGAGAGAATGTTGAGTTCATGAAGGTGTTTGTGATGGTAATCGGATCCTTGGATGAAGTTAGTCCTTCGATGTATGCTATCTAGATGTGGAAAAAGTATTGAAATTTAATATGCAAATATTGAAAAATTAGAATGTAGATTTTCATTCAAAAATAATAAATGAAAAAATATGAAAATTTTCAAATTTCAATTTTTTAAACTGTTTAATAGAAGACCCTAATCCTACCTATACCAATTGAAGACTGAAATTTTTCGCAAAAATAAATATAAATAATGTAATGCGGTCTATGAAAAATTTCAAAATCAAAAAGATGCTTTTGTGAAGTATGAAAAGTAAAATAATATTGTTTTTGACAAAAATTTTAAAAATTTATTTTGGTTGTTAATGACATTTAGCTTATACTTTCATACAGAATAGTTCTATTTTCCAAACAATGTTGTTTAATTAATATAAAACTGGTGAGTAGTCTTAAAGTTTGGAGAAGTAGTAGATTTTTCATCAATTTCAATTCTACAACATTTAAAGTAATTTTATTGTAGAATTTCAAATCTTTTCTTGTAATTTCTAGTATCAGGCTACATTTTTCTTAATATGAGGTTAGTAAACCATTAAGAGCAATCTGTATTTTATAAACTGAAAAATTACATACATAAAAAGAAGAAACAAAAATTTACTTACAAAATCTTTTTGGAAGCCTTCATCAGTTTGTAATTTCAAATCAAATTCGCCCAAGCTTAAAACTGTGATAGGTAAGCTAAATTTGTCGGATTTTTTTTGAAATGGCTTAGAAGGATAGGTGATGGATAAGTGTTCCTGAATCTGAGTAAGTGAGGTATTCATTTTTTCTATAACCTCCGATAGAAAAATGTACATGTCTTTATAATTTTTGTTTGCCGCTTCACAACATGGACCTGGAAAAATATAACGTCATTTAAAAACCTTATTTTTACTGGGATTGTATTATAACTTGATGAATATGTGGAAAAGTATAAATTAAGAAATAGTGATCCATGGGGTATTTATCAAACATATTTTAAAAACAAATGGACAATTTTTTTTTTTTCCAACAAAACCTTTTGAAAGACAAAATTTTTTCAAAGCATTTCACCAAAAAAATATTCAAAACATTAAATTTCTAAAATTTTCTTGAATTTAAATTTTTTTGTATTGAAATTAATTGAACTATCATTTGAGGAAATATACTTACACTCGGTTAAAATTATTGTATGGTTATTTGGGGCTGAATTTTGATTGGACGTTGTCTCAAAATTCTGTGTAACTGGTTCCTTATTGAGATTCATTAT
The DNA here is from genome assembly GCA_011428145.1 of Ericerus pela. NCBI lineage: Eukaryota > Metazoa > Arthropoda > Insecta > Hemiptera > Coccidae > Ericerus > Ericerus pela. The sequence goes on from WOFM01000249.1 coordinate 1,003,351, forward strand.
CTGATTGGATGAATTCTGTGTAACTGGTTCTGTATTGAGATTTATAATCTGATTGGATGTCATTTCAGAATTAGAACAAAGAACAGATAGTTCAGAATTAGGATAAAAATTTTGACTTGACATTATTTCCAAATCGGGACGATGTACAAATATTTCAGAGCCAGGATTAATATTCTGATTGGAAGTCATTTCAAAATCATTATTTGATGAACCAGGTTGAGAGATTACATCCACTAAACTTTGTTCCACACTTATCGATATTGTGGTATGCCAGGGGGCCTACTTGGGACCTACCACCCAACAGATCGCACATTATATTTTTTATAAAGTCCACGGCCACGGCTGAAAAACACAAATCATGTCCCATTTGCAAAGGGAGGCAACTCCAAAATGTTGCCCCCTGACCGGCTCAGCCTACCAGAATTTGTGGACCCAATGTCAGCGTGGAACGACTATATTTTTACATCTGCATACCTCGGAAATCCATGGAAATGTACTTACATACTGCCATTCTGCTTCAGGTACAAATCAGGAACCACATCACCGAATTATTGCCCATTGTCTTTTAAATGAATTAACACATTTTTTCAATAAAATACAAAATATAATAGACCATGAGTAATAAGAATACATGTTGCTCCAAGAGCACTAGAAAACGAACTGAACTTAGAAAACGTCAGAATTTCCCTCCGAGATTTTTAAAAAAGAAAAAAGAATAAGAAAAAAATATTACATGTAGAACCTTATCGAAAATTCGGCGGAAAAAGTTAGTCCGAAGAAATGTTACCCTTTTACCATTGACACGAAGCGCTGTACCAGCGGTAAATTTTCCCGAATCATCGGAGAATTTTCTCGTTGTCGGGCGTTAGTTGGTTGAATTCCTTTCGGGTAAGATGAAATTTTTTTTCGGGCGTGAAAAAATATTTTTAGGACTTGGAAAATTTTTTGTGAAAACAAAGTTGACAAAAGTTATATTAATTTTTTCGGCGTGTTGTTAATTTTTAGAAGTGTGTAAAAATAGGAGTGAAAAAAATTTTTTGGACTAACAAATAGCGCATATTAACCATCTGTAAATGGCGCGTACCCATACGACATTACGTATCATTCACAAATACGATAAAAAAAGTGTGTGCCCAATGGGACTTTATTAAGGGTGGTCCTTATAAGGACCGTTTAAAAAAAATCCTAAAAAAAACAAATTATTAATAAAAGTTGGGGAATAAAATAATAAGAGTCAGTATCAAAGTCGAGTAAAGTAAAAAATAAAAAAGTCACTTCTAAGTCGGGGAAAATAAAAAAGTTGCTTCCGAGTCATAAGAAAAAGTCAGAAATAAATAAATAAAAAAGTTCCATTAAATAAAAAAATCCCTTCCTACTCCTTAGACGAACTCGTGCACAGGTTTATCACGCTGTCCTCTTTGTTGTTGTTGTCGGTGTCTGCATCATCATTGCCATCAACTTCTTCCACCAACAGCTCGTTGTAAAGCAGCCGACAAAAATTGATGATATCATCATCATCATCATCATCATCATCTTTGTTGTCGGCTGCTACAGCTGTTGGCGTTGGTTTCTGTTGCTGCTGTTGTTGTTGTTGTTGCCATTGTAAATGTTGTTGCTGTCGCTGCTGCAAGCACTGTTGTTTCACCAGCAAACGTTGTCGTCTTTGCTGCCATTGTTGTTGTTGCGGCAACAACATCGGCGATGACGATGGTTGCGTTGCTGGTTCTGTTTCCACATTGTCTAAGGAAATGGGTCCAATGTGAACCAGCACGCAGTTGGATGATGATGATGATGATGGTGATGGTGAACGTGGTGGCAGTGGCTGATGTACGTCTGCGGTTACCATAATTTGATAGCCGCCACATTCACCATTGCAGGAATTGACCATGGTCGACACAACATCATCATCACCAAAAACGGTGGTGTGGGTGGCGGCGGTGGAGGTGGTGGCAACAACATCCGGGATTGGTGATAGCGACGGTGGGTCGACAATGGTGAGTTGAGCACCCGGTGATGGCGACTGTGGCAACATCAACGGTGGTGAGGGTGACCACAGTGATGGCAGCGGCTGTAGAGGCGACAACAGCAGTGGCAGCTATGGTGTCAGTGACCACAGCGATTGTGGTGACCAGGGTTGCACTGCCACCAGTGTTGAAGATGACGACGATGGTGATGGTGGCTGTAATGATGACATCCACAGCCTCGGGGACAGTGACGACGATGACAGAGATGTCGACGATAATCGTTGATGATGACGATGGTGATGAGGGGCATGTTTGCGGTTGACCAAGGGGGGACAAGGACCTGCAGCAGCGCAAACTCCGTGCCCTGGCAAGTTATGCCACAGTTGTCCAAAATGGAGGGCACCGCAAACATAACCTTCATTCACACGTAAGTTGACACACCCGTCACACACACCCGTCACACACACAATCGCAGGTTGGATTCATCACCCTCAAAAAAAACACTCGAAAAATTACACAAAAAATTAAAAATGGAAAAATTACACAAAAATTACACAGAGAGCAAGCAAGCAAAACACGTTGTTATAGCAGAACTATGTTGGCGAGTGAATGAATTTTAGGAAATAAATTGCCAAAGCCTATCTTAGGGAACTACCAGAATATCCTGATAGTTGCCATGGTCGTCATTTTATCGTAATCACGAATGTATTCTTTTACAGACGATAATATAACAAAGAGACAACTGCAACAACGGCAACAATATGCGATGTTGCAGGCAGCAAAAACATAACAAGTTTTTTGTTTTTTGTTTCGTTACATTTGTATTAAGATTTTTCCACCATACTAATTGGTATACAAGATAATTCAACTGAGAGTAATAACAGATTGGTGGATGATGAGATAATTAGGTCATTACCTTCATCAATCAAAAGAAAATAGAAAGACTTCTAAACTGGATAAAAAGAAGTGATTTGAACATTGACTAGGATGAAAAAGTTGTAGTGGATATAAATGGAACGAGTATAGTGGATTGCAATATTACAGAATTGATTTGGTTCGACACAGAAAAACAGCTGCAGCCCTAGCAGGTTGCATTAATTTTATAATGGCATTGAAGAAGACAAATATACTTGGATAGTTGATTGGAAACCAGATACGGTGGAAACAAATGGACTTGTTCAATGAAATTTATGGTGATACCTTAAATTTATTTACAGAAAAAAAAATTTCACCTTCTAAAATATCTCTATGGGATTAAAATGAACGAGCACTAACAGAAATGGCTTCAACATCATCATCCTCAAGTAGTCCAGGTGTAGCTCAGTGCCTGAGAGGTGTCCAAGCACCTCACCAGTCATTACATCTAAGATATCAGCCACAATCAAGGACTCAAACATTGCAAGATTGGCAGGAATGGGATTGAATCATCAAAAATTCAACCTTTAAATAGGTAAATATAAGATGTTTAGTTTTACTATTCTGAAACATTGTATCAAAGTAAATAGATGTTGGTGATTATTGTATATTGGTCTTGTTTTTGTTTTTTATTTAAAAATATCTCAGTATTGTATTAATATGTTGGAGCGCTTATATTGTAATAGAAAAAGTCCCATTGCCTTTCTTGGCATTGGACCATTGATGAAAAAAGTAAAACAAAGTTACAACAAAGGGAAAGTGAAACATTGGGCAGCATCCCAAGATACATACGCACTGTTCAAACCAATAAGAAAGAAATTTCAAAGAAATATTTATTTAGTAATGGATATTAATAACTTGTGGGAATCAGATTTAGTTGTTTTACAAGAACTGAAAAATTAAAATTATGGCACCAGATAACTTCTAACTACTATAGATTTTTTCGGTGAGAAAGCTTACGTTGAACCCATAAAAGATACAACAGGTAAGAGTATAGTGCAGGCTAACAGAAATATGTTACGGAAAAGGGTTGAAAAACCTTTGAAACTAGGGACAAATAAAGGCAGAGAATTTCTTACAAAAAATGTTCAACAGTTTTTTAAAGATAATGATATTAATCATTTTAAAGTTAAAAATCTTGATGTTAAGGCTGCATTAGTTGAATGTTTTAACAGAACATTGAAAGCTAGAATGTTGAGGTATCTGCATTATTTATATATTCATAGATATTTTGATGGCTTAAATAATTTAGTTACAGTATATAATTATTCATACCACGCGAAGATCAAAATGTGTCTCAATGAAGTTAAAGACACAAATATTCTTCAAGTATACCACAATACATATTGAAATTAAAAGTTTAAAAAAATCAAACCTAAGTTGAAAGTATGAGATTTTGTTAGAGTTGCACGTGAAAAAGGTTAAGAGTGTACTTTTACCAGTGAAATGTTTAGAATAACGAAAGCGATTCCTCACACTGTACCAGTTTATGAGTTAAAAGATCTCAGTAATGAGGATATCGATGGACATTTTTATGAAGAAGAATCACAAAAGGTTAATTTTGACCATGACAAATTTAAAATAGATAAAGTATTGCAGTCGAAGGGAAAAACAGTTAGAAAGAAAGTTTTGGTATCATTGAAAGGTTATCCTTCTACATTCAATTTGTGGATTTTAGCTAAAGATTTAAAACTATTGTGAAGATGTATAGAAATGATTTTTAGATTATTCTGCCATTGAATTCATCTAGGAATATTTATCCTAGCAATACACTTACAAAATATCCTACAAAAGTACACCAACGTGTAAGTTTAGATAGAAATGACTGGGAGGTTGCTCTGGTAGAAATATAATATCCTTTGTTATTTGAAACAATACAAAATGATTCTGAAATATATATTTGGTGTACTAAAGTGATAAGTGATGAACTAGAAAGTAATCCAGAGTTTTATGTGCCACCTGTAGTATATAATTATGAAGAAACAGTGACAGAAAAATTACGGAACAGACTGGAAATTTTAAAGTGAATTTTTGTCAATGTACAAATTGGTTCAAGATTTTATATGAAGAGAAAAACGTAACAGATAGAATACTTAGCAGGAAGCTCGCTATTCTGATGGGTTATATACTACCAAATAGCGATGATGATACAGAACAATTTTTACATGCAAAAGTGACAAAAGTTGCTATATCAGACAGAGAGACAACAAAGTGAAGAATTATTAATTGAAGTTGTTGCTTCTTATCCTCCCAGACCGACATACTGTGTTCCTACTCATGGTGCTTCAAATTCTTTATTATTTCGGAAAAAAAAGTTATTTGAGTGATTCTTTTTTGCCCGAGCCTCACTATTAAATATACATCGATGATTACACGAACAAAAGAATTTTACTGCGGAAACAATTCATGAGGAAATCATACATTATTAGTATTGGTTCTTTCAACTTGCTCATCATATAGGTATGTTGCTGCTGCCAAAAATAGTGAAAAAGTATCAGGCAATTTTCTCAACTCATAATTCAGTTACGCGGCTTATTTTCATCGAGAAAAATAGGGAATATAAAATGGATATTGAAAGAGAAAAAAAGTCGTAAACCGCCGACATTAAAATACAAAAATGTATATTACGAAGAAAATTTTATCGTGAACGACGGTGTCGTACACGATTCGATAACAATAATGTGACACAATATCGTCATCTCACTGACGTCATTGATCAACTCTATGACGTCAGTAGTACAGACCTATCAAAACGTTGCCAACTTTCACAAACACAGACAAAACAAACAAGTTTGTTACAAGAAATAACGAACAACGTCATTCGGTTAATGGCGACAAACGGGAAAGACCACGTTCTTTTATATTTGTCTCACTATATGATAACAGAGCAAGTACAGTCCTCGAAAAGTGTTCTATGTTATAAACTGGTTGAATTTGTGTATTGGTGCGTAATAAGTGTTTGGTCACGAGATAGTTGAATAAAAGAAGATACAGAAGATCATCAAACAATGCAAACGCATGTCCACAACGGACAACACAAAACAAAACAGATGTAAGTAATCAAACACAATAAATACAGTGAACTTTTATTACACAAACATATTCATAAAACTTATATATATAAACAAGTGAGATAAATGTAATAAGATAGACCAAACTCCACGTGCGCAAAACATAAATCAACGATGTACATTAACAAAATATTTGTTTCACAGATCCAGCAATGGAAAAAAAAAAAGAAAACCGCAGAACCAGCAAACGTCCATCAAGAAAATCCAAACCCAGATGCAGACACACACCCATCACCTTTACGTATTCCAGAGCAGCCCAGGCAACATTCATCACTGCTCACACGTAACCTAACAACAACGACAACAAACCCACAACAAAGCGCAGTAAATCAAACAAACCCACCAGGAATAACATTAGAACCCAACAAACCCACACAAGTAACAAAATCAATTACAATAACCTTACCAACTACCACGACACACACATAAACAAAACCAAACCCTCAACCGACATACTCATCCATAAAATTTATGGACAATCAACAGGTATCAAGGTACAGACCTACGACAATGGCACTACTAACAACAGCCAATAGACCACACGTAACACAAGGAATACTACCTATTCCTAACATAATGCAAATGCAACCAACTCACGAACCACAAAAACAAACCTACTATACTACAACAAACCCACAGATCACACAACAAACGTTTAAAAGCCCCCAACGTACATACATAGAAATATCAATGACAAGAGCAGAAAACAAAATACAACAAGCCAAAACATACAACGTAGCCGTATACCAATCGGCAGCTGTACGTATCTTTCTCAGTGTACTACAATTTCAATTAACAGACCTAGATAACCTACCTACAGATGCCGACACACAATTTTATCAAAAAATTTATGACATTAAAGAAGAACTTACAATTCAAATTACTAGATTTAATAACGAATTCGAAGAATTACAAACCGTGAGAAAACTACAACAACAAACCACCCAACAATACTTACAAACCAAACAACCTCCTGAAATTTACTGCGAAACAAACATCACCAACTCACTAAGCAAATGTCAGAAAACGGTATCACAAACATCCAGCAAAGAAATGCAAAGTCCTCGATCCATCGGATACTACCACTCAGGATCGGAGGACAGATACAGACCCGCAACACCTCCAGGTAATAACCCAGATATCCCCACAATAACTCTTGAACAAACACCAATAGGAAAACGATCATCGAAATGGACTTATACGATCAAACACCACAAACACCGACCATAGAAACAAAAAAATCAAAGATACGGAACACAACAGACGAAACAATACCACTTGACTTGACACCTACGAGAAGAAATACTCAAACAGATACGAACACAATACCGCAAAGACGGGTCATAATAACTAATACACACATACAAACATCAAACAAACAACCTACAAATGTTATTTCGCATCAACCGACAGAAATAACAATGGAACAAACAACTGAAGACAACAACAAACAAGAATATACAAAAAGTACACAAAACCCAACATTACAAAAGAATACACTTTACATACCAAAAGTTTGGGAAATACCCACTGGATCAAACACATTAATTCAATTATTTTTTCTCAAGACGCAAAAATACAAATTACCCAAATTCAATGGCAAACTTATATCATACCCAGATTTCATCATATCCTTTATGAAATACATACATATACGAGAAGATATTATAACACCACAGAAATGCAAAATATTAGAAGATGCTTTGCCTGAAAACATCAAACAAAGACTAATAACATTAGACCATAACGAACAAGGCTACTTTAGAAGACTACAATACTTACACGACGAATTTGGTGACGAATCCAGACTACGATCAGAACTATGGCAAACCCTGAATAACATAACTTTAGCACAAAACACGAAAGAAGGTTTACGTACCACATACGACAAAACGTGTATGTTATTAGACACAATACATGACTTTGTACCAGAATTAACAGACGATCTCACCTTTTCAACGTTATTAAGAATTTTCCCAAGAAATTCCTACTCCAACAGGATAGACATATCTAAACCAAACTCAAAAGCAGGCCTAGAAGCAGTATACCAAGAGATCAAAACAAGAGACTTAACCGAAAAGCCAGACATAACAAAAGAAGTATACAGAATGCAAGAAACACAACAACAAAATAACACATACTACAGAGACAGAACATATAACAACCCTAACAGACGTCGGTACAATAGACCACAATACAACAAACCTAATAACAATAAAAATATAACAGAAACTCAAGGACAGCTTAAAAGCAGCCCCAATTTTCATACAAATACTGACCAAGGTAAACCTTCGCCAGAACAATATATAGATAACAATATAGATGATTTCTCTGTTCCAGTATATCACTCAAAAACAGACCCGGATACCAGCATCCCAGAACAACTCTACAGATTCCCGGCAGTACCAACAAAACAAAGATGTATGTTTAGCAAGGGCCCACATTGGAGCTAATTCTGCTGTCATAACTACAATACATTAGAAAACAGACGTACATACTTGATATAACACAGTCTAAAACATAGAAAATCCCACATTACAAACAAATATCGGAAACGACCAACAACAACAAGACAAGTCCTGATATAGACCATGAAGAAATAATTGACAATACACCACAAGCACAACATTCATACCCACACTTAGATCATGAAGAAATAATCACAAATTCTACTTCACCAAACACGAACACACTCATCACGTATATATATGGAAAAAACTTAACACCATTTAACCTAGACATTTATAAATTCTCTTCGCTACAAAAATTAATCAAGACCTTCCAAATTACGATAAAAGCATTAAAACAATTTAGAGAAAAAATAGCAAACAATAAATCCTCTACAATACCATACCTTCACACAAATTACCAATTTTTTCAAATATTAACTATCTTCATCAATGCAGAACAAAAAAAATATTGTAAACCCATTTTCCAACAATTACAACAAACAAATCCACCTCCATACGCAATATTCAAAAAATTTCACATAAAATTAGACAAAGACAACATGCTCAGATTACATAACTACCTACCTCCACATACATTACATACACAAACTTAAACACCATATCTATTACCCCCACAATCACACTTAACCAAATTAATAATATTATACATACACGAAAAAGGTTACCATAGCGGAACCAGATATACGGTCGCAAAATTTAGAAAAAACTTCTTCACACCAAGCATAAACAAACTAGTCATATCAACGATTCGAAAAAATTGCTATAAATGTAAAATTCATTCAAATAAACCATATAAACACAACCACCCTTTTCAACCATACCAGACTTTAGACTCAATGAAAATGCTCACCCGTTTACACACACCGGTGTCGATATATTCGGACCATTTTATACATATAACAAAATAATAACAAAACAACAATCACAACAGATCTCACCATCAACATCACCATCAAAAAAATGGATCCTCATATTCACCTGCCTCACTATACGAGCAGTATATTTAATACCTATCAAATCTTTACAAACAGAAGAAATTTGGTGTGCATTTCACTCATTTTTCGCAGACAGAGGAACACCCAAATTAATACTGTCTGACAACGCCGCACAATTCAGAGTCATCAACACAAATATAACAAACTTTTGGAACAACATAACAAATAACAACAAAGTACAAAATTACTTATACGAAAATAACATACAATGGAAATTTATACCAGCTAAAGTCCCATGGTATGGAGGCACTTACGAACACCTAATAGGCATTATCAAACAATCTTACTATAAGACAGTAGGACACCACCCCATATACATACACACATTTCACATTACTATCAAACAACTACAAATAATGATCAACGAAAGACCCTTATTCCAGAATCAGAAACATCAACATACTCATACCTTACACCAGCCAACTTTCTTCACGCACTTTCAACACACAATACTACAATCAGACAAACCAAACGTCAACCATACATCAACAGAAAAACATTTACAACACATATGGAAAATGGACCAGACGTACCTAAAAAACTTATGGATACAATGGAAACAAAACTACCTCACATATCTTATTGACAAACAACCACAACTGATACCAAATAAATACCACACAAATGATGATATACCAAAAATCGGAGACTTAGTACACGTCATAGACGTAGCATCCACACCCAACAAACCACAACTTGCAGTAATTAAAGAATTACATAAATCTCCAGACCAAATTATAAGATCAGCCTCCTTTATGTTTCCAAACGAAACACTCACCACCAGACCCCTTAAATATTTAGCACCACTAGAGTTAAATTCCCCAGACGCTTTACAACATACACACACAAAAGTAGTTGCCCAAAAAACATAACATCTATAAATTATCATAAATAATTCCTAGCTCAGACCGTCTTTAGGAGAATCTACTCTGGGTAAACTTACAAACAAAACAAATCAAGTTTGCAACCAGAGGAACCACTGTGGAACCAATATAAAGATTGGAGAAGCAGGTGACACATAACAAACCAACAAATATAAACACTAGCCAACTATCTTTTATCCTCATAGAAGGAAAAACGATGCAGTTAACGTGTTTATTAACAAACAATAATTATATAAAAATAATACATTTTATTCTTTTCACAGAATCACAAATATACCTGAAAGAAAGAGACAAACCAGAATAGAATAACATCAGAAGCATGATACTGAACATAAATCACCATACAAGAAACTAACTGTGATCATAGAACTTCAAACTGGAAACTAACTGTGATAATAGACCTTCAAACAACAGGAGAAGAAGGCAGATCTCAACATTTACCAATATATTAAATAGATTTAACAAATAAACCTTCCTTAAAGTCAAATTAAACATTCGATCAAAATATGTGATAACAAACGTTCCTAAACCTTATATATGTATTATTGTTTCCATAATTAATAAGCATTGTTATTTTCGTATATAAAATAAACGATTTTATAATTTGTATATCTTGTTATTTATTTATTACAACATCAATAAAAAATTTGCAAACAACAAACATACTAACCATCACACAGCAAACCTACTAATGCAAAAAAAAAAAAAAAACAACGAACAAACCAAAACAAATAATAGACAATTCCCCGATGACTTCTACACAGAAGGGAAACTGGGAATGACTGAGAATTCCCCCCCCCGAGTATTGTGAACGACGGTGTCGTACACGATTCGATAACAATAATGTGACACAATATCGTCATCTCACTGACATCATTGATCAACTCTATGACGTCAGTAGAACAGACTTATCAAAACATTGCCAACTTACACAAACACAGACAAAACAGACAAGTTTGTTACAAGAAATAACGAACACCGTCATTTGGTTAATGGCGACGAACGGGAAAGACCACGTTCTTTTATATTTGTCTCACTATAAATTTGCATAGAAAAAAAAAAGTATTCGCTACCGGAGTAATCGCAAAATTTACCAACAAGAGGACGAACCACTAGAAAAATGGTTTTCAGCGTATTGCAGTTGACTGAGTAGGTACGGTACGTACCCTGTTTGCGAGAAAAATTTACATTTTCATTCGCTCCAGCAGTGTGAAGAAGAAAAATGATGAAATAATGTACTATTCGTATGCAAACATTTTTAGAAATAAATGTAGGTAGATACTGCATTTTGTTCGAAGTCGTGTTCGCAATATTGAGTACCTACCTAACGAAAAAATAACATTTCGTTACAATTTCGAGTAAAATCCAGATTCGGCGATGGTGGAAATTAGGTACTGCGTTTATGTGAGGAGACTGCGATCTTCTTACGTAATCACCAGGGGTAGGATTAAAATCTAAAGTAGCTCTACCTTTCGCTCAATTTTCACACTTTTTTTTTGGAAGTGTTTCAGCTGTATCCACCGACGTTTACGGTCGCATTCCTTCGTAATTTTCAACGCCTCGGGCATTTGAACGCCCGACCCGAACCACACAGCATACATTCCGCAAATTTGGAAAATGACCTCCGTTCCGCATTTCCTTTTACCCAACTTGAATCGATTCGGTTTCATTGCTTGTTTTCGGTGATGTGGGTAGTGCAGGTACCTACCTAAATTTTCCAAAATCGAGATCGTCGTAGGTAACGGACCTTTTTCATTCTTTATGTAGGTCTTCGAAGATAATCTGCGTGTTAAAGTTGATCTTGTGTCGAGACTGATGGGTAGGGGTAAGTTCGTTTTTCGTTTTATGACCCCAGGAAACTTTTGGCATCATTTTTTGAAATTCATATACATATATTATGTTTGTATATATATATATACATACGTGTCGCAGTCGAAATCAAAAGTCAGAAAAATTCGCAAATTATCAGTCAAAAGTGAAAATGCCGGCAAAAAGACTTGATGTCCTTATTTCATATATTTTCTTGAGTAATTTCGGTCAGAAATGTAAATTTTTCGATTTCCAGGCATTTATCGCGTCAACTTTTCTCCGTGAACTTAATTCAGTCAAAATCGATAATCATGTGATATCTGTAGTACCTAGATTGACATTAATTCCAAGGAAAATATGTAAAAGCTGGAAATTGTAAATAATTTATCAAATTATCTTCCTTGAATGAGATTATCTGAATAACTGGTGAAATTGACCGCTTCAGTGGTTCAGGTGTAGTGGTGGATTTTGTTTTTCTCGAAAAAACATATGCACTGTACCTTACTTTAAGTATAGTGGAAAATTTGAAATTTTCAAAATAATTGCATTTTCCATCGCTTAAGCAGGGTTTAAACTCACGTCTCTATTCTTAAATCTCTAATCGGTATTTTGTAAAGTTGGGAAATTTTAACTTGTAGAGAATAAATCAAGAGAAACCGTATAAACCATAACTAAGTGTTTCCCTTTAGTGAATTTTTTACATATTAGATCATAGAGAATAAATCAACGAGTATAAACCATCCTCTACCTTCTTGACTGGACATTTCCGTGAATGTATCTGAGGTACATATCTTTCGACTAAATATAACTGTATAACTTTACGTAGTAGCCTAATATATACCTAGTCAGATGCATATCCCAGTCATCTTTGTTTTTCACTGGATAATTTACAAGAGTGACAAAAATTGTTCTGTTCAATCAGTATCGATATTCCCTTAATTCTTTACGGTCAAAAATATCATTTAAAAAAATGTGCGTTTGTTAGTTATTTTAGTAGTCGCCTAGTTATTTATGAAAATAAATAAACAAACTAGTTAAAAATGTCAGTTTCATTATTCCCCAACTCTCGAAAAATCTTACACTTTCAGCAGATTTTGGCTAGGCTTTTACATAAAATTCGTGTGAATAGAAGACATCAAGTTATTTTTTTTTCGGCTTTTTCCCTTTTGGTGAGAAATTTTCGTAGAAATCTGATTTACGTAATTGACAGCAACATATATTTAAATGATTTCTGTTTAACACGATAAAGGTCACAATTTTCATCAGATAGTCTTGAAATTTATTACACTTATTCCGATCTGGACAAGGATGAATTCTATTGTTTTTGGTCCAGATTGGTTGGATGGTACGTCCGGCACATTCTATTATGTTGCATTTTTGGGGCTTGAATATTTCTAAAATGCGTATTTAGTTGGAAATTTTTTACAAATATTGAATATCTTATACTCTTACCATTCTGCAAAATTCTTTTTCAATCCGCGTTATGGTTCATGTGTAAAAATGATTTTAAATAATCTCGAATTATTTCGACGAGAAGATAAATTCCAGATCAACCAAAGAAGCAATCCTGAAAGCACGCCGGCTGTTATTTTTATTTACTAATCAATCATTTAATAACTTGCGCACGTATTTTATAACCTAGCGATGCAATTCATGACGAATTTCCTTGACAGTTCATTAAACGTATTTTTTACTCAGCATGGTGACAAATACATTCTAAATTGTCATTTTTTAATTATCGTATTTATTAATTTTTTTTTTTTTTTTTTTGGTTAAGAAAAGCTACATTTTTTAGCGTCGTTTGCTGCGATAGAGTTTTTTCTTCCTTAATATTATTCTTTTTGTAGAATATTTTGAATAAAATTATCTTACGGTAATTTAACATTTTTCTCCTTCACGGAGGCAGCAAAACCTTTCTTACCTAACTTTCATCGTACGGTGGTGATGAAATAATTTTTGGTAAGTTAAGCCCAAGCAGCTAACCAAAACACGTTTTTCGAATTATAATGAAGCGTTTACAGTACCGAAATATTTCGAAAGCGACCGAGAGAGATCGTTAGATGAACAGCCGATGAGATGGAGCATGAGATAGAAAAATAGTAAACGAGCTTTGTAGGCTTACGGTGTATATTTGACGATAGCAAACGAAAGCTTTTTGCATTGTGTTGAGCCATTCGGTGTCGTCGAAGCACAGTTTGACATCTGGTTGGAAGGGTGCCGGATTTGAATTTTGGTGCCCCGTTTTTCATTCATTATGGATGAAAGTACACGAGGCTTTCGAAATCGATGGAATTTGAAAGAGAACGAGTGAATTCATCAAATATTGAAATATTGTAATGGTGAAACGTTGCAGTTCTCTGCGTTGGCTTGGTCTTCGCATTCCTCCCCACCTTCATCTCTTCCAAGGGTGACAATACGTTGTTAAAAAATTTCAAATCATTAGTGTCCGCTTGGTTTTTCGCTACTTTTCTCCGTTCGTCCCTCCGCTAACAGCAGTAGGTACTCTTAAAGTTAGAAACAAATTCTTTACGATGGCTAATTTATTCATAATTCTTTTTTTTTTTACTGAGCTGCAGAAAGAGTTAAAAGTCCAAATAACCGGTAAGGCCGTTGGCGAAGTCATCGAAGAGAGTGAGAGTCGTATAAGTATTTCGAGAAAGGTGAAATGTTTTGTATTGATAAGTACAAGATACGAAACAAGTTTCTATCGTAATTAGGTAGCCCAAAATATTTCAAAACATGCTCCATCTCGAAAAGACGATGGAGCTGAGTTCTTATTTTGTGAAACGAATAAAGATGTTCCACACGTTGCTGCAGACTATACATTGTACGATCATCGACGTGGTAATTTTGTTGTTTTTGTTTTTTTTGAATTTCAACTGCGTACTTTCTTGATTTTTCTTGGATGATAATTTTTACGCTTTTGTATTCCTGTCGCATTTTTTGAATGCATGTGACCCATCCTTGTGGAAACGCTCTCTCAGTCCATTGTTGATCGGAAAAATTCGGACAAAAATTCAATAATGTGACAAAAAATCACTTTTTTTTGACGTAGGTATCTTGAAAAATTATTTTTAAATTCAAAGTTTTTTAATTTTTGTTGGTCTATTCTTTTCTTTTTTTCAGCATTCATTTATCGTGGATTAAAATTCTTGGTTTCAGTGTGTTCTCGGAAGTACGAGTATATTCTTGATTCGAGTACTTTGCAAAAATGACATTTCGTTGTTTAAAAAAAGTTATGTTCCAAAAATTAAGCGGTTTTGTTAACAGGGTCGTAGGGAAAGCTTTTTTTTTATGGTGGGGAGAAAAACAAAAATTTCCAACTGAAATTTTTGAAATTTCCTACACTAAAAAAAAATGTTATTAACTGGTATGATTCTCTGAGTAGTATAATATACAGTTGCCAGTTTTTCCTTCTCCGAAATTTCCAACTGTAACAAAATTTTGAGGGTTTCTAAAAAGAAAAAAAAATCAAATTCCTCGATTTTCATACTATACATGGAACTAGTTAATTTTTCCAACTCTAAAATATTTACGCGGACTCTTCTTCCATCTCCCGTTAGGTTTGTGGTTCAAGCTCTTTACTACCAGGTATGTGCATTAGGGTTGTAAGATATGAGCGGCCATTTTGTGTTAGTTTTATTTACATTAAGTTTACATCGTGTTAGTATTATTAGTTTATTATTCATTAGTTTATTACTATATATGTATACATATATATTTAACACATCATTACAAAGAATAGTACAAAATGGCGGTTCATCTCTTATCACCCTCATGCGCATACCTGGTAGTAAAGAGAATTAGTTTGGTTGATGGATTAAAGGCATAGGTCATTATCAGTTAAGGAGGAAAAAAGAGTGCGCTGGTTGGAATGTGTGGACAGTGTAGTGAAGGATTTATCTGCACGTTTTGAGTTGGTGCTGACTGAGCGACGTAAGGTTATTGAGGATCAGTATGTAACATCAGCTTTTGCCTCGACTTTTTCACATTGCGACAGCATTGAATTCTGAGAAAGAAATTCTCTTGATGAATTCTTCTTAATAGCCGTGTTCGATATATACGAAAAAAGTTTTCTCTTTAAAATCTTAGAGGGGGCGCGCTACTCAACCATTGTTCAAATCTCGTGCGCTTTTTATGGGCGCGTGAGATTTACTTAAGTGGAGCAGCCACCCCTCTCACCGAAGTTATTATTATGACCTGTTTTACCTTATCGAACACAGTTAATTGTGGTATGACAAACGCCTGACGGACGTTTCTCTTGTTGAAGGATTACTTTCCGTGTTTCGAACAGACCCATTTTTGGCTTTCTTATGAAGTTATCTCAGAAATTTGCTGGAACAATCGATGAAAACAAAAGTTTACCAAGTTCTACATAACGTCTTTTGAAACATTCGATTAAAACAAAAAATTAACTGTTAAAAAGTACAATGTTTTCTGGTGTGTTCAGAAATTTCAAAATTTTTGTCCCATTTTCTGAGAATTCAAATTTGAAGGTCGTTAGCATCACGGTGATCCATTAAAATGAAAGTCTAGTTTTGGGTCTGCTTCGTAAGAGGCGCGATTGTCTCTTTCTAAACTGACCGTCAGTCTTCAACATCCGAACAGAGAATTCTGCCTTTGTTCATTCGTCTGTCTTAGTCGAATCCGTATTTGGAGACGTTGTGGACACGTATCCGCTGTCCTTCGTCATTAGGTTGTTCTTTTCCAAGAACAGAATATCCTTTTGGCGTTCATACGTCTGCCACCAGCTATCGTCCGATGATGCGGAAGTAGATTCGTCACTATCGCTGCCGTCGCTGTCACTTCCAACACTAGGAGAACTTTCTGCACTCTTTTCACCGTCGTAACAACGAACCTCTGCTGGTTCATTCTCATCCATTATTTTGTATCCACGACGACGTCTCACTTTCGCAACAATGTCTGCCCCTACGGGGCTGTCACCATCATTTTGTGCGTTGCTGGTACTTGTGCTGGTAGTGCTGCTACTGCTGGAACTAGAGCTGGTGGAGGAGTCACTGCTGTCGCTATGGCTTGTAGTGCTGTCACTACTATTACTACTACTGCTGCTGCTGCTGCTGCTGGCACTAGTTCTAATTCTGGTGTTGAAGTTGTTATCTGAGGGGCTGGCTAAATTTGTTTCAAATTGACAGTGTTCAAATGGCGAGGTTGAAGTGGTGAAGGTTGGACTTTGTAAGAGAGACTTGGTTTCCAGCAAGTCAACGTTGCTGTTTGCAGGCAGAAAATGGTGGTGCTGGGTAGATAATTTGTGTCTACGACGTAATTTTTGGCGGTTTCTGCAAAAAAAAATAAAAAAGAAAGAAAAAGAAAAAGTTAATTAGCTATTGGTAGATTTGTGGTGGTACTTGAACATTTTTGTGATGTTTCTGAAGATGTTGCAGTTTACCAAGAAAGGTACCTGCAACGCATATAGTCAGCCATAAAAATTACAGATGACTATATTCGTTCACAGTCAATATTATTGCATTTTTGTAACAATGATATCCCTAAATTCCATTGACTCTTCTTCTTTCTTCACTAATTTATCTTCTTCTTCTTTCTATTGTTTAATAATATGATATTCACTTGCCTATACTTAATGGTGTTTGGTAACCTTATTTACACAGGTCCCTTGAACCTTTATTTTTGTTATTACCACTACAACTAACCACAGTATAAATACCATATCCTTGAAAGGGTATATAAACTCACGTTTTTAACAGAGAAATTGTACTTTATTTTAGTCTCCTAGAATATTATTCTCTGGTAGAGCTCTCTCATTTTACAATTGAGACAGTATGTTACTGTTCTCTAAATTTTATTTGTACTCTTGAATGTACGAAATATTATTTTATTATATTGTGATTTTATTAATTGTTTTTTATTATTTTATTTAAAGACTGAATCCAGTAAGTTAAGGTCCTCCATAAGAGTGTGGATAGTTAATTATTCAATTATTTTAATGTTACAGAGATATTAATATTAATTTCAATATTAATATTTTGTGTATGGTGTAACACATAAAGTTGTCAAATCTCATATAATTACACCTTTTTTATGCAGTTACAGTCCCACTTATTTCTGGCAGTTTCTTTGAAAATTATGTGGATTGTTTGGCATTTGTGGGATTGAGGATGCCTCGTGTGTTCGGGTTATTTAAAGTTTAAGGTTTTATTGGATCTTCTAAGAGGTCCTGTAGTTAGATTTTCAGTCAACTCTTGAGTGTACCATTAACTTCTTCAGAACTAAATCTATCTGTTCATTGACTGGGAAGCAAAATTTTCATTTGGCCTAACATCTGAAGTAGCTGTTCGTGTGTTTACCAAATGATTTGCATCTTGTTGCTTCGTTTACCAATTCAAACGAATGCTCGCGCAATTTTTCATAATCTTCGTTTTGGAACTAAGCTACTATCTAAGAGTATGCTGAATTTTTATGCGCCATTATTTTGTATTGTATTTTTGGATGCAAAAAGCGATTTACACGAGCATGCCAAAAATATTACTCTGAAAATTCTTGTGTAATTATAATGTTGTCTTATTGCATTTTTCCCCCCATGTCCTATATATATATATGCATTTGTTTTGGCAGATCTTTTCTCACATGAACAATTTGGCAGTCCAGTGTACAGTTTTTCTGGTTGACGTTCTTAAATTATTAGCATTTGAGAAGAAAAACAAAGTGGTTGCGTATCGTCAATAGGGAAAGAATATTGTGTGCTCTGTAAATTTTATGTAGTCAATATAATCGGTTAGTAGCTCACCAACCACTTTGGAATCTATCTACTTTTTCAAAAAGAAAGGGAGATTTCTTCCTGATTTTTCAGCAGTCTGTAGCCCTCACTTATTTTTGACTCGTTTGTAAAAGTATTTATGCATTTGCACATCTGTTTTTACCCGAAAATTCGAGTGTTAGACTTTGGTTTGCATATCATAATCTTTTAACTGAAATTCTACCTCAGAAGTTTCATTTTGTTCAGGGTAATGAGCCCCTTTTTGCGCCTAATTATTATGTTGGTTAAAAAAAATTTAAAAATTAAATATGTTCAACGACTTCATTTTACCGTCAAGATGGTTCGAGGTTGCCAATCTTCATAATATGAAGCCAGAAAAATTCATCCGAGTACAAATCTACGCGTGCCTTACCAAAGTCGTATACGCAAAATTTCAATGACATTTTTTCACGACAAAGAAAAAAAAAAGAAATTCGCATCCCTTCGGCAATAAAGTCGTTTTTAATGGCAGGCTATTACCGATTCGGGTGGGTGAATGTTTTAACTGCCTCCATTTTGGCACAAAATTTCATCATTTATTGCCGTTAAATCGTGCAAGTATAATCTTTGCTAATGTTCTTTAATTATTATAATTTGCTAGTTTACGTGCTTGTAATACAAATGCATGTTACAAAGATGCAGAGTAAAAGAAGAGACGTTTTTTCGCGGAATCTCGTTGCAAATGATTTTTATTTTTTTATTTTTGTATTCTTTTTTTTACCGAAGTATGCGAAACATAGTTGTGGAACATTTTGGCACGTAATTATGTGTTGTATCACATTGTAGTTTATCCTCGACATTAGAAAAGTTGTTGTTACTTTTTGGAAATATATCATCGTTCATCTAAACGAAATTCACGTACGAAACGACAGGGAGCCTAATTAAGGGACCATTCGTCCGTAAGCAAAGTACACACATACGTTGGACGATGATGGCGTTCATTTCTCTTACACTCATTGCCGAACTGACGTTCCTAAAATTGTTCTTATTTCCTTCAGTTAATGGAGAGTAGACGAGTACGAAGTTACTCTCGAGCTATCATTGCCCGGGAAAAGGTATACAGATTAGGTGATAAAGATGACGCGTAGTTGGGTGCTAATCAGTTATACATCCTTTAGTGAGGAAACTTCCTGCTTGTATTTCTCTTCTGTAATAACAAAATTCTCGAATATTTCTTTTTCTAGCGTTTTCTGCTGGAATTTAATTTATAGGCGAAACACAAGCACGAGAAAAATTAGACGGTTGCTTAGTTTGATAATTCGCAGACCACAGGTAATGATTATTATATCCGCATTATGGGCTTAATCGACGTAGATTCAATTTATTTTGTTTTTTATATGGACTATTGTGGTTTGCATCCGAAGTGTCAAAAATTCAAGTCTTATTTTGATAAAGTATGCCGAAATAAGTACATTCGAGAAAAAAAAATTGAAGTTTTGGGATGTTGATTGTTTTTGAAGTTGAAAATGAGAGGTTGCTCAAGTAAAACCGCTATGCGATATTATTTTGTGTAGGTTTTATATGAAAATCTGATTATTAATCTTGGTTTCATGGAAAAACCTGGTGAGGGGCTAGATACGTTTTTCGTTTCATAACTGGGAGAAAATTTTGGCACCAAAAACTCAAATTCGTATATTACAGGCCAATTTCAGGTTACCTTGATACATATCGCAATTTTTGTCCGATAGTCACGAAGTATAGAACAAACATCAATACTAAGCTCATTACCTAACCTATTGATTTTGTTACGGATCTGTCGGACGGCATTTCCGGTACTGCTATTTTCGATTTTATTTTGACAATAAAACTATCAATTCTCGACCAATAGCTACGAAATTTGGTGCAAATATTCATTATAATCTATTATAACATTCTGTCAATTTTGGTGCGGATCGGCCGAATAGTACCTCCGATAACACTTTTTTTTTTGTTTTTTTTTTGTTTTTTTTTTTTCTATAAAATGTCTGATTTTTTAGACCATTAGTAACGTAATTCGGTGCAAATATTTATTATGATCTGTATTAACATGTTAATAATTTTGACGCGAGTTGGCCGGACGGTACTTACGGTGCATTTTAATTTATTGTGTCTGTCATTTACTGTGGAAAACTTCGCAACTGAAAAGCTGTTCCACCAAATGTTTGCGTTTTGCGATGTATATCACAACGTTTCAGTGAAAGTGTGTCGAAAGAACGAATCATATAGAGATTTGCATCTAAAATCATCTGAGTTGCCAGTAATGGCGGTGACCAAGGGACGCACACGAAAAGCTGTGGCATAAATGCATTTATTCTGCATGTCTTGTCGATTATTTAAATTCTATTTTTCGGTAGATGTTTCTTCTCCCACCCACTTTCGAATTATTGCCTTCACATAGCATAAACGGTGAATCCTATAGGACCACATTTGATGCGTGGCCGCCAGTAAAACTTTTTGCTTTCCGTTGATGAAAAACAATTTCAGAAAATCATTGATATGAATTTTCAAAGGATGGTCAATTCGTGTCTTCATTGTTTCAAATTCAGTCTGCACTTCCCCTAAATTAGTACAAGATAATGGAAAACTTTTATTCACGTTGGTTATTTTGGGAGATGAAACATTTGCCAGATGCGCACGACAGAACGTGTCCAGAAAATCCTCCACCCATAGTGGGTGGATTTGAGTAGACCTAAATTGTATTCAGCCTTCGAAAATTTTTTTATCCCTTACTATTCTTTTTGTCTCGAAGAAATTGAGGACGAGAATTCCAAGAGCTTATTGAAATTGTTATTTCTGGCTAATTGGAAACTTCACGCTTGATATCTCCCATCGAATTATTTCATGACGTCATTATTTTGGAAATTTCGAATCTGCTCTGTCACGTGAAAACGTAAAATCGATTTGCAAATTCAATTTTATGAGGGCTGCGTTTTTCAAATATCTGGAAAAAAAATTGTTTTCAAAACAAGGAGCAATTTCCGAATGCGTGCAAGACTCTACGAAATTCGAATAAATTTCTATCTTCTTCCTCTTCCCTTCACTCCTATCCGATTCGACGATTTTCGATTGTCCCACGCCTGGTGTCTCTCTCATCTTCTGACATCCTTTTTTTTACTCTCCGAGTTGCCAAATATTCGTGATAATATTATTTTCACAAGAGCAGCAGCACACCTCCAATTCGTTAATGAAAAAAAAAAGAAAAAGATTTCACCCCTGCTTCTCCCCCTCCTGCTTCTTCTTGGCTCACGTTTAAAAGCTATTACTGGTGCGGAAATATTTATATTCATCGAGTAAATCGAATAGTAATTAACGACCTGTGCAAACCTTCGTTGAATTTAATTAACTTTTTTCTTTTTTCTTTTTTATTACTTTTTTGTTTATTTTTAGCTAAATGATTCAGATATTGAAGCATTATCCGATAAACGGGCATTTTCACTGTTCTTAATTCGTTTTGTAGCAATTCTAAGACTTTTTCCTCTATCTCTGTGCTACATAATTTTCTTTCTCTTTTCCTCCCTCTCTCTCTCTCTCCCTCCCACTCTCGCTTGCTGCATTTCGTTTTTACATTTTCAATGAGCTTTCCATTTTTTATCGGATATATACATTCGCTGTGCCAACGATTAAATAATTTACGATGATTCCAAGTGGTAGCATTGTCTGAAAGCGACTCCATCCATGTTGGAAGTGAAATATTTTTACACAGTTTGCTTTTAACCGGGTATTAAAATTGATCTTTCAAAAGAGTTAGGGGTAGGGATGATGAAAATTATCCATTTCTTGAAAAATGAAAACGATTGGTATCATTTTCCTATTTTTACTTTTTTTTTTTGTGCAGGTACGTATTGCCTGAAATTTGTGTTCACGATTTTGAGAAAACTGAAATAGGGATAGGGCTGAAATTTTCAAGAAAGATAGTCATTATATGTATATAGGACCAAGTCTAATCGTAGTTTGTTGCCTATTGGTTCAGCAGTTTTCGAGAAATTTCTGGAAAAAAGGTTATTCCAGGAGTTTGAGGAAAGTACAAAAGGGTCGAGATGAAATTTTCACGATATATTGCTATTATACATATACTCGCTAGATTCATAGAAGTTTGGTGCCTATTCGTACAGTAGTTTGTGAAAATACTGTAAAAGAAAAAATTACTGAAAAAAATTTCAAGTTCACGGTTTTGAAAAAACGACGTAAGAGATAGGGCTGGAATTTTCGCGTAATGTAGTTTTTATATAGGACCAGTCTGATATGGGTTTGATACTGGAAAACAGCAAAACAAAAAATTCTTGGAAAAGTAGTTTTTTCAAAATTTATTGAAACAATAAAAGGGATCAGCCTGAAATATTCACGATATTTAATCGTTATGCAGTTGCAGGTCTGATAAAAAAAGAAAAAATTGCTAAAGAAAACATCGTGTTCACGGTTTGGAAAAAATTATGAAAGGAATAGGCTTCAAATTTTCGTAAAAAGTTATCCTTAAAATGAGACTAGGTTGGACAGGAGTTCATTGTCAGTTGGTTTGCTTCGTTTCCGAGAAAACTGGAGAATAAAAAATTTTCGTAAAAATAATTTTTTTGGGATTTTGAAGAAACTACAAAGTGGATCGGGCTTTAATTTTCACGATAGATTTATCTTATGTATGTGCAAGTCTGACAGAAGTTAAATGCCTATTAGATAAGTAGTTTCTAAGAAAACTGGAAAAGAAAAATTCTTGGAAAATTTTTTTTCTGGATTTTGAAGACTCTACAAAGTGGGTAAGGTTGAAATTTTCGCGAAATGTAGTTCTTAAGTCGGATCAAGTCCGAGTTTGGTACCTCTTGATGCAGTTACTTCCGAGAAAAATGTAAAACAAAGAATTTTTGAAGAAAAGCAAGTCGCCCGTGTTGCTTGAAGTATCTTTTTCGCATTTACGGCGCGAGAGATTACCGTCTTCTTTTCTGTATTGAATTAATTTTTGTGTTTATATTTTTTGTTTTCACCTTAATATTATGAAAATTGTCACAGACTGGGTTTTCTAGCGAAGCATTGCTACGCTGGAGTTTTTAATTTTAATCACTACCATTTTCTTGTCAGTGATTGGAGAATTGGTTGCGATGACAAGAAATGAAGGAAAATTAAAGAGATGAAGAAAAGTGTTTGATACTGAAATTATTTCGTCTCAATTTTTGCTCGGTGAGAGACGGAAAAGTGAAGCGGCATTGCCTTTTACAACCTCTTGCTCGTTATTTTGCTGATACATTTTGGAAGTATGTTCGACCTCTCTTTTTCCTTTCACTTTTTTTCGCTGCTTACGATACGATTGTATCTCGTAGCCATCAATTAATTAGAGATGGCTTTCACGTTTACAAGATAGTTTTCTTTCTTATTCGCTGACAATTCATTACGAAAAATGTTACACGTGTTTCTTTCTTTTCATTTTCTTTTATCGGAGTTCGAAGTCTGATTCTGAGAAATACGAATGGATTTGAAAAAATTGAAATTGTTGAAAACAAAAATAGCCCAGCACGTTATAAAATTGTGTCAACTTATTGAAACCTTTCGTAAAAAATTGGTGTTGCAAAAAGTCTCGAATTGAAATTCATCTTACACGAACGTGCTATTATTCCTGGAACCGAACTTTTCACTAGAACTAATTTATTGCCGCCCCAGTGGAATCAATAAATTCGGCAAATTTTGAGAGAAAATATTTTTCCAGTCCTACTTTCGTAAATCACTAAACGTCTTCAAAGTTTTAGTGTTGACCTTGGCGGACTCGAATGGCAAGAAAAAACGAAATAGAAGTGCCACACTTTCTGTCATATTAAATGTAACTATCGGACCTTGTGGAATACCTTTGATCTTGGGCAAAGACTTCTCACGACAGAAGTTGGTCTGCAGTTTTGCGTGTTCACCAGCCTTGGACGATAAATAGGGGGAGCCAACGTTGGTAGACACTGGCTATGAGCTACTGTGTACCGGAGTTTATATACCTGGCTCTGTACATGGGCAAAAGCTCACAAAATACATTCGTCGAAAATACGTATGTACGAGTGGTAATTAATTTTGGCGTATCTTATTTGTATTATGATTACCGATGGAATATGACGAATGCTCTTTCCACTGGTTGTGATGTCACCAGAGTAATACCTCGGTTAGTCACTGTCCAGTAATTGTAGGTGACTTGCAGTGTATGATATATAATTACCGAGTGTTTTTGTTTAACGTGCAAGGCCTAAAATTAGCCAGCGTTTCAACGGCAAATGTCGTCGAAGGGACCCGGCTCCTAATGCCTCATGTAAGTATAATCCCCACACACGTAATATTCACATAGTAGAATTATGGAAATTTAGTGGAATTCGCAGCTCGCTGTTATTACTGAAATTTTTAGGGTAAAATAACAATATTATCAAATGAAGATGTCCTATCCTGGAATTGTTGTTTTTTGAATACGAGAGAACTACAAAATGGTTAATATGTATTGATTGGTATTCCTTGATAATAGTTAATGGAAAATTATAATTTGAAAAAATAAAATAAAGTGAAAAACAAAGAATTCTAGTTTGGCGACGACCCGACAGCCTCCATGCAGGGCAGGAGAGAGGGTGGGAGGAAATGGGATGATTCTTTAGAGTCAGATTTTCTGAGAGGGCTTGAATAAAAATACTTAGTGAAAAAAAATTTAATGATTAATCACCGAAATACTTTTAGGTACTTGCAGGAGTGTTCAAAAGCGTATACAGAGTACTCTCAAGAAATTTTGAGAAACAAAAAAAAGTTACTTATATGTTGTATTTATATAGAAAAGGTATTATGAATGTAATTATTGAATACGAAAAAACCTTTTAAAAAATTTTCGCTCTCTTCGCTCACGAAATTTTTTTAATATGCTTTTGATGAAAATTTAACGATTCTCAAAAAAATTTTTGGAACACCGCTATTTACATGACCATTGGGCCCGGATTTTCTCTCTCCAGCCCTGCCTGCATGAAGCGCCGGCGTCTCGAGGATTCACTGCTGTGTTTTAAATTAGAAGCATATTATTCAACTCATTCTCCAAACCTTTAGAAAATTAAACTTTTTTACGAGGAGATTTTTCGAAAGATACTCTCAAAAATCTATTTAGTAGTCCGCTCTTCATTACGAATAAACCCGGCAAAATATACCCACTATTTTCTCCATTCAATGAAAACAAAACAAAAAAAAAAAACAAAAACAAAAACAAAAGAAAAATTAGCAAAACAAAACGTCACCATAAATCACCATCTTTTCCTCTATCCAACAACTTTCTGGCAGAAATGGAAGATAGTGAGCGAGAGAAGAGGAAGAAAAGAAAAGAAAAAACTATCCCCTCAACAAAATCACAACCTACCAAAAACATTCCAGATTCGCGTAGTTGTAAAAATCATCGAATATTCTTCGCCACCAGTCAAGAAGTTTGAAGTTTTAACGTTTGCTTTATAAATTAAGCTAATTAAATTGAAGTACACTAAAAGCGATAAATGGTGTAGACGAGCTTTTGTTAGACAAGTTTTAGGAGGAGTTTCGCAAACTACAAACTTTTGAATTTCATTCTGTTCCCCCTTCACCCGGGTGTCTCCCTTCGACGTTCGTTCCCACCTTCTTACCAGAATTTGGTATGCGGGTAAACAATGAAAATTAAATTTCCTTTTTGCGAGAATAGACAAGCAGCGTGTCGTTCTATCGACGGATACGGTACACTGAAAACTGTAAAATTACCTTTTTCCTTTTTTGCCTTTCAAAGTTACGTAAAATGAAGTATGAAACATGAAAAGAAAAAAAAGAACATGCATTACCCTACAACGTAATTCTCCTCGAAGAGAGAAAAAAATTTATTCCACTCCTGCATACTTTGAAAACTTTTCACGAAATATGTTCCTTACTTCTCAGCTCTTGCTGGTACATTCGTTTGTTATAATTTTCACAAAAACTTATGTTGATACCAAGGCCAAATTTCACAATCTCTTTCCCATTTTAGCTGGCTGGATTTGCTTAAATGTATTCTGCGAATAAATTTATCTTCAACATTTTTGAGACGTTGTTCGTGCGGCACATGTCCCGTATGTTTTGCAGGTTTTTAGTCGTGAGCATTCCTGTTAGCCAATCAGCGAAGCCTCATTATTGCACCAATAAATTCTCAAGTGCCTATATTTGAATGATAATTAATTCTGCTGCTCTTCTTTATGGAAAATTGAATCTGGAAAGTGTTGGGGTACCTAATGTATTTCTCATTGGAGGAATTAATTCTTTTTTTTATCATTCAATTTAATTTTTCTTTCTTTTAATAACGTTATCAAATTTCATGAATAATTTATGAAATTCTCATTAATGTCAAGCGAGTTGCCTATATCGTTTATAGAGCAGGAATGGTCAATTTTACCATTGTTCTTTGATAATGAATGTTGATGAAAGGTGTGAAAAATGGATCGACTCCAGTTCACGTTTGGTCCACACCCTTCTTTCTTTCCTTTTTTTTTAAATTCTTTTACACGTTCTTTTTTATTTGAATTTTTTTTTTGTCACTTAATTTGTGACAGCGCCGCCGTTGTTAACATTTCCATCTTAGTGAAAAATGGGCACTAGCAATCGCCAAAAATTGGGAGCTAATCGAGCGAAAATTTTTCACAGCACGTTGCCCAAATTTTCACGAAGTGTTTGTCTGTGGTGGCCGACGTAAAATACACTCGCCTTATGTAAACTGTAAATTTATTGAGCGCACCATGGTCGACTTTCTACGTAGTTTTGCTGGCTTCCTTTTTTTTCTCCTTCTTCACCTTTTCTCATAATGCCATCTTAATGAGATAAAACAGACGGTGCCCGTGAAATATTGGATAACCAATGACCGGAATATGTTTTATAAAAACGATCGAATGATTTCATTGTGTGTATATTATTGGAGCCTGTACATTTGTACAGTAGTCGAGAATTTACAGACTTTTTATTCGACTAAATTGGCACATAATTTTTTTCTTTGCAGATGTGGGGTCTTGAATAACATACTAGAATTCTCATCTCTTACCCCTTTTAAAATTGCCGTCTACTTCAGAGGCCAAAAATGCGTTCGTTTACATTCGCTACACATGCATGTAATCTTTTGTACATGTATTGCAAAAAACATTTCTTGACTGAAATATTTTCCTACAAAAATCATTATTTGCAGAGAAAAATACGAGAAACAATTTTCTAGGCACTTTGGTCCAATTCTGAAGGTGGCAAGAGGGTTGGGGCGAGACTTTTTGTATGTTGTACAGATCCCCCTCAGCTTACACATCTGTGAAGAAAAAAAACAGTGTTCCAATTTTTTCGAATAAATACAGTTTTTGTGCTATTGGTCCTGGACTCTACTTACAGGGTGAATCAATTTTTAACGCATCATTTTCTGCTATTTACTTAATGGAGCACGGATGGTTTTGTAAACAGACAGGTATAAAATTGGCAATACGTTATACACGTTTCTCGGCGTAAATAAATACGTAAATAAAAATTTTTTTAATGGTTTGCGTATAAAATTCCCGTACAAAAGGTTCAAACAGATTCTCAATAATAGTTCAGTACTTTCAGTTGAGCGTAGGAAATGAAAACCAAAAGTTGAAAATCAACTTTTTACCAAGAATTGCCTGCACTCGGAAGTCAAAGCAGGAAAACAACATATCCCGTCTGTATAGATTACAAACCACGAAAAATACCCGTCTGCAAATTCCCTGATGAATGATAAAATTATAATACGACGTTGATAGTCCCTTTATTTGAATGTTCTTCATTTTTTTATACCGCCATTAATGCTAAATATTCTGCATATTTTATTCGAGCAACCTGCTTTGCGAAAATGATTTAGGTGACCAAATAAACTGTTTATGGTGATGCGAATTTGAAAATTTACCCAGTAAATTTGGAAAAGGAAAGAATGGAAGAATTATATATTGTACAGTGAGACAGTTCGATTGAATCAAACAATTGCTCCAAAAATCGGTAAATCTTTTTCGGGCCACTGTCAAATTAGGGTGTTGTCATTTCTACCAGCTTGGGTGAGACGTTTGTTTTCAAATGATTCAGTGAATCATGCAAAGTGGTATAGAAATACAAGTCTCAGTTATCAGATTTTTTTATCATTAGAGTTAATGGAGACCAGAGAGTGGGAATTTTTTACTTTTCAACTTACATTTACCAAAAAATTAAGTACCCTAATTTATTTTGTAATTATTGATGTAATGTCGAATTTAAGTTGAATATTTTATGAAAACAATATTAGCTTGTGGTGCCAAAAAACTTCGTCATATTTAAAATAGCCCAAGTATCTGTCTAACTCGTATCCTAGTTGATGTGTGTGACAGGTCTGAAGTTAATTGAGTAGGTAAGAAATTATATTTTCAGAATTCATTGACGTATTTTTTTAGTATTTGATGAACGGATTAAAAATGAAATGCCGGCTTCTTTCAGCTTTTGTGAAAATTTTTCAAAACTTTCTTCACTTTCAATAACTCATTCAATATTTTTATCACCTTCATCGAAACTGATACAATTTTTCTTCAAGTCAAGAATGAAATCTTTTTACGAAAACATTGTGAATATTATAAAGTATTAATATTAAAAAAGAAATAAAAAGCCGACTTTTTATTTTGTAGTTTCAGCTTTGCTAAATTTTTGTATATTTTTATCATTGTGGATAAAACAAAAACATGGCAGATGAAAAAGTATTCCTTGGTACAACATCCGGTGTACCAATGAACACTACTTGTTGTACCTAGGAACACTCAAAAATAGTTGCTGAAAAACGATGAATTTATATTTAAAACTGTAAAATAAGGTTAGTCAAAGTTTGGAAAAAAAAAAAAAAAAAAAAAAAAAACAAGAAATTCACTCGATTACGGATTGTTGTTTCAAGTTATGAAAGTAATATCTTCTTCGTTTTACAGTTGAAGGCTTCACAATTTTTTTTGTCTTTTATCGGAACTTTGGAAATATCTTCTATATTAGGAAAGTGGAAGTAAGCTCTTTGAGATGTTAATTTTTTTCGGAGAAATTTCATGTTACAAATACTGCCACTGACTTGAAGAATTGAACCTAAATAAAATCAAAGTTGA
Source organism: Ericerus pela (assembly GCA_011428145.1). Taxonomy (NCBI): domain Eukaryota; kingdom Metazoa; phylum Arthropoda; class Insecta; order Hemiptera; family Coccidae; genus Ericerus; species Ericerus pela. The sequence continues at coordinate 1,033,283 of WOFM01000249.1, forward strand.
ACACAGATTTTTAGCTTTACAGTTTTTAAAAAAAAATATATATATATTGGTTAAAATTTACCCACCAATAAAAAGTCGTTTTCTCTTATTTGTGGTGAAGGCAGTTTCACCCTTCTTTGGATTCAACTCCTCTTCTTCTGATTTGTTGAAAAATTTGTCAGATGAGTCACAACCGAAACTTTCATCGGAGTTCTCGGAAGAAAATTTTTCATCCAACATTTCTTTCAAAACTTTTGTGGATGCAAACTTGGGAATTTTTTTTTTGAGACTGGCTTATATTTAGACTCTTTCTCTCGTTCCAGATCTTCTTTTTCAGGTGTATCGGTTATTATTCCATTTCTGCCTCTTTTTCGTCCTCGTCTTGAAATACTTTCTTTTCGAGACTTCCAAAGACATGTTGCTTTCATGATTATCATTAATTACCAATACGGGTATTACTCTCGAAGGATTCAAAAACCTAATGAAATAGTTCATATAATCTACAAACAAACGCTCACTTAACCAACCTGACTGATTAGCTCCACCTACAGTACCTGTCTGTGCTCCAATTATCATGAAATACTTAAAATTTACACGAGGAAAAATCAAATAGGGTGGCACATGATTTCCTATCGCATTCACTGCAGCTATAAGGGTGACTAATGAACCTCGTTCCGCAGAGGTGGTACAGCCTACTTGCTTAGCACCTTTTGTAGCTATAATACGAACAGCCTCTTGCACTGTAGTAAGCCCAGTTTCATCAGTGTTGTATATTCTGTCTGGTGATTTAGGACCATGTTTCTCGTGAATTTGTTTTAAATTTTCAAAAAACGTTTAAACATTGGTTCTGTTGAAGCTGGTTCCTCGAGCAAGTGATGTTTTCTCAGGCAGACGAATAGTTAAATCTTGATGACGATTCAAAAAATAACGCATCCAACCTTCACCAGCTTCTTTTGATTCAGTCCATGTTCTTAGAAATTTCTTATTTTGGGCTTGTGCATACTTGAATGCCAGTTAACGTACCTACCCGCTTTTTCGTCATCCCATAATTCATTTTTGAAATAGTTTTCAAATAGTCAACCAATTTAGTAAATAACAGTTCTTGATTAATTTCAATTTTTACTTAAAAAATAAATAAATCGATTTATTATGATAACGTGGTGTTGTATGAAATTTTTTTTCACATGTATGTTCGCATTGTTAGATGGCGCAACATTTCATTTAATTTTTTTCCGCTTGTAGTGCTATAATCTGTTGCAACAGCAAGTGTTCCCAGGTACATGATGCTCACGGTACAACAATCTTCCCTACCATGTTACAATAGATTATTGTTTTTCTTAGCTGTTGGTCCAAAATTAATATCATTTCATTACGAAAATGAAAACAAAAAACCAACCGGTTCTTGAAATACCGTCCGACTGGTCCGCACCAAAATCTATAGGTCTGGTCTTCGATATAGTTCTAATGTTCGTACCGAATTTCGTGACCATCGGACAAAAATTGCGACCTGTACCCCGTTCAATGTATGAATTTCAGTTTTTGATGCCGAAATTCTCCTTTGGTTATGCGATGAGAAACGCACTTAACCCCCACCCACCTGCAGGTAGTTTCACGAGATTAAGATTATTAATATTTAAAAAAGCTTCATCAAATGTCAAAACTAGAGTCAAAACTTCGTAAAAATATTATAAACATGGAACAAATTTGGCGTCTTTTCGTTTGACGTGGATATTGATAGTGCTGTCGCAGTTTATGAGTACGAGGTAGTCAGTATCTAATTGAGAACATCATTGATAGGAATGTTAAATTGAAGATAATGTTCTTGGGATATAGGGAATGTAAGTTTCCTTAGAGAGTTAGAATGGAGACTATAAAATTGTGGGAAGAATGTGGTGGTTGCAATCGTTGGGAATTTCAGCGATATGGAGGGAATGAAGTATACGTTTGAGAAACAATAGGCTCGAATGGCTCTTTCAAAGTCGAAAACTTTTCCGGTGAAAGTATCGTTTACCTTGGGTTTCGCGAATTGTTTCTGCTGAAATTCGTGATCGCATTATTTTACAGAACCTTATTACGCATCGATGATTTTCAATTCAGTTCCCAAAACAGATGACAACATTTTTTCCAACCAAAGTTACGACCGCAACATAATGGCCAGAATAAAAGAAGGGATTCAAAAAAGGTTTCCGTTAAACTCGATATATTTTACAAAATAAATTACCCGCCCTTTGGACAGATATGACATAATTAATTGCAAGATAACTGGTCCAAAAGTAAAATTTTTTCTGCAAACTTTCAAATATAAATACATCTCTCATTTTTTTCTCCACAGTTTCCGTTTATGAGAACTTGAACTGAACATTTAAACTAAACAGGTCCAGAAATGAGGAATTTAGTAAAAATATTCAAACTTAATTACAGTTCTCAGTTCTTTGAGTTTAGATTGCTCAGAACTGACGCTGAACTAAAACCTTGAAGTATCTGGAATTGAGAACTAACTGTCAACAGAACCGATCCTTAAATACAATTTTTCATGAAAACAATCGAACATCTTTCCAGCTCTCAGTTTTTTGAGTGTTCATTTCTCAGAACTGACTTTGAAACCCTTGAGTAGAACTGAAAACTAATCTTGAAACAAAATTATTCCTAAACTGAAACATTTAGTGACAATTTTCAAACTTATTTACAGCTCTCTGAATAGAGAATTTGAAGCGAAACATTGCAAAACCAGCGTAATGGGGATCCTGAATTTTGTGGGAATCAGTTAAGTCTAAGGGAAAGAATGCTTGAATAGAAAAAATCTACTTCAATTTATAATATAGATGAGAAAATGAAACTATGTGTTTCTGCATAAGTTTATTGGATTCAGCAAGAAAAATCAGCAATTTTGCCTGCATTTTTTTCTTTTTATACTGGCTATTTGAATTGGCGAAATTCGGAACTTGAACTTTGAAGTTTTGAATTTTCACTTTTCATTTCTCAGAATTGAGGATAAAATTATTAAGTGTAATTTTGAACAACTTTTAAACATTACATGTGTATAACTAAAATTCTTGATGGAGACTTCTAAACTGAACTAACGCTCTCTATTGTACTTGCGAGCTTTCACTTCTCAGAACTAATATCGATATAAAAACTATTGGGAAACATTGAGAACTAATTTTTGAAAAGAACATGTTTAGAACTGAAACTTTGGAATTTAATTACAACTTTTGTTTTTAAAATAGAGCTTTCTCAGTTGAACTTCGTACAAACCGTTGAAGTATAGGCGTCTACATGAGGTAAAAATTTTGGAAAAATTCATCAAGTGGGAGAGGCGTGATGCTGCGACAAAAAAAATAATATAAGAATAGAAGAAGAAGAAGAAGTATAGATGAAGATACCCTTACCGTCAGTTTGAACCATTTTTACGATTTATTTATTAACCTCGCTAGGGGTGGGATAGTAAAAATTTTCCTTTTTATGACAAAAGATAACTAATGACACGATTTTCCCGTTTTGATCTAATTTTTTTTTAAATGTATCATATTATATAACTATAATATTATAATATATACATATGTATCACGTATTTTTATTTCATGGTTTTAAGAAAACTAAAAACGGAATAAGGCTGAAATTTTCGCGAAAGGTAGTCCTCGTATTGGGCCAGAACTGAATTAAATTTGATGCCTATTGATCCAGTAGTTTCTGGGAAAACGAAAACAAAACATTCCTGGAAAAGTAGTTTTTCCAAAATTTTAAAGAAATTACTGAAGGGATCGGGCTGAAATTTTCACGATATATTTTCCATATGTTAGTGCAAGTTTGCTTGAAATTTGACGCTTATTCGGTCGGTAGTTTCCGCGAAAACTGAAAATGAAAAATTGGTGGAGAAAAGTTTTCGTTCACCGTTTTGAGAACCGAAGAGATAAGCCTAAACTTTTCACGACAGGTAGCTTTTATATAATAACAGGTCAAAAGAATTTGGTGTCAATTGGTTCGATAGTTTTCGAAGCAATTCGAAAGCAAAAAATTCCTTCAAAAGTTGTTTTTCCCGAATTTTGAAAAAACTACGAAAGGAATCAGGTTAAAATTTTCTCGACAGATTTTCCTCGCATAGGTGCAATTCGGACTGAAGTTTGATATCTATTCGTTTAATAGTTTCCTAGAAAACTGAAAAAGAATTTTGGTTCATAGCTTTGAGGAAATTACAAAAAGGATCGGGCCGAAATTTTCACGATAAATTTCATCATGAGAGTGCAAGTTTGGTAGAAGTTTGATGCTTATTTGTTCAGTAGGTACCTAGCTTCCGAGAAAAATGTGAAACATAAATGATGAATGGCTGCACAAAAGCAAGTCGACTGTTTGGCTTGAGGTATCTTTTCCTTATTTACGGCGAAAGTGGTTACAAGCGTCTTCCCTGCATTACATTAAATCAGATTTTTATTATATTTTGTTTCTTCAATTTCTTTTTTTTTTTTAATTTTATCAATGAAAATTTGAAAAATGGGTTTACTAGCCAACCGTCACTGCCCTAGTTTTCTATTTTAAAAACACATTTAAGTTCGTATCACCCAACTGCAGCCGGTGAGAAATCTATTATATTTGATTTATCATTCATACTGGTGCATTTATATTACATCGCATGCACAGTATTAATGTTCGTTCGATAAATTTTCTCTTGTACAAAAAAGTGCATTGTTATGCTACCTGAGATCTCTTGCCACTGATCGGGTAAACTTCTTTGTTTGTCGATGGAGAAAACGAAAACCGAGTTTATAAACAAGAAAGAAAGAAATAATTTAGCTTTCGTGACTGTAGACGAAGGGAAAACTCGTTCACTTGCTACGGCACAGGAGTAAAAGTGAGGGTTGGATTTGTGCGATAAAAGTGGTGAATGGTTGATGTTGTTGTTGTTGTTGTTGTTGTGTCCATAAATTTTTCAAATCGCGTACGAAATAAATTGAATTTACCGGACTTTTGACGTATATTGCATTATATGGTGGCCGGTGTAATTTCGGTGAGCCAGAAAGAGGCAATAAGTGACTCGTTTGATGAGGGATTTTGGTTATGAGTCGAAAAATAGACGATGTTACTGTGAGAATTAATTATTGCAGTAAAAAAAAGTTTTGTAGTTCTCGAATCAGTCGCTAAACTTTAATGAAGATTTTTGAACGTTCGAGAATGAGTGGTACGGAGAAAAATCGTGTCCGTTTAAAAATATAGATACCTAACCGAAGTGTATGTGAGAAAGTTCGAGATTGTTTTGTAATTGATACAAATCGGTGCAGTGATATTTTACTCAGCCTTTTACCCCTTTAATTTCGACGATATATTAGTGCTATCTGTTCGTTTCATAACATCATATAACATTTTTGATTTACATAACCTGGCAATCTTAAAAATATTTTCATGTTTTACTTCTGAAAAAAAAAGAAATTAAAATGAAATTAAAACTAATGATACAGGCATTGTTATTATGTACTTGTCATTTAACTTTGCTGACTGTCATTGTGACAACCTTTGATATTTGTGTCTTGGTGAGTAATAACCATGTCTTGGATATTATCAAATTCTTGAAAATCTATATCACCCAACAACTCTTCTACAAAATGCATTATTCTTCACCAACTCTCCAGAGAAACGGGAATAACTGAATCCTAATCAAGAAATGAACTTGTGAATCAACTATATACTGTACATTTTTCAAGAAATTGGTGAAATGAAATAAATATAAATATTGTACAACTAATAATAACTGACTTTGGCTTTAAGATGATATTAAATCCAATTTTCAATCAGTCCAAGTGAATTTCTGATGAAGAAAATATTACTCACACGCATTAATTTCGCTATTTTAAAGAACACAATTAGTAAACATTAGACATCTTTTAAGTAAATAAATTCTACATAAAAATTGGTATTAAAATAACATCAACAAATATTTATGGATAAACTAATATTGTCAGGGTGCACAAATTTTTTTCAATCAGAATTAATGATGATTATATATTTCAAAATGTAAATATGAATTTATTTTCAGATATAATTTGTTTTCAATTTTTGTTTTGAAAAAATAAAAGAAATGAAAAAAATGAACAAATTATTGTTGGTTAAAATTTTGATATTAATAGTCCTTAAAAAACAATGAGATTAAAGTGTGCATTCCGGACCCAAAGAAAGTTTTCTTTTATACAAGTAAAAAGAATACATCATATATAAGCACCCTGATTAGTGTAATAAAGTGGGTATATGGAACCATTGATAATTACGACCTCTGGTCATTCCAAAATTCTATTAGTTATTTCTGGATGCATGAAAAATTTTACAGCATTTATCCTAGGTTTTGGAAAAGTCGTATGAAAGAAAACACTACACTCATAATATTATCAAGGTCAATATTCTAAAGGTATAAGGAATTTATCAAAAATTTACATTGATAGTTGTATATATTTTCTCAATTTATATTCAAACACAATTAAAATAATTTTTTTTTTTTGCTATAAAAGGACCTCTTTCCATACAATATTACGAGTGCAATGTTCATTATCTGGGGGTAGCAGGACTTTCAAACTATTTCTCCGCTTCACTCGGGAAAAAGCCACGTACAACATCCCATGCATAAAAATGGGTACACAAAGGTCAACACCAACAAACTCAAAAGTTGGCTGGACAGGAAACTGATGACGTTACATTGTACATTCAAGTTGTCCTTTGCTAGAGTCTAGGGTGATTCTAGGAATGTGATCTTCTCTGCCAGACTTCTCTCCTGTTATGATTTTTGCCTTGAGGATGTTGTTGCACAGTTCTATGATGATGAGTCTGGTTCCATTGCAGAGACTTTCGGAGACATCTAAATTTCTAAGTAGCACGATGATTGTATTCTTTTTAAGATTCAGCTCATATGGTGGCAAATCAGCAATGTAAATAGAGTTGAGGAGTTCTGGAGTAAACTGGAGGACTCCTTCTGGTTTGTCTTTCACCGAATCAACGCTGTGGTATAATCTGCATTCCCAAGGTAGTTTCTCAATGATTTCCACATTAATATTATTGACATCCTTGTTCAGTGGTGCAAGAATGGCTTGGTCCTTCATTGTTTCATAATTTTCAGTGGTAAGACAATTTCCAAAAACCTCATTGATAAGATTTCCACGTGAAAGGATGTCTACCGGCAGTTCAATTTCTTCCAAAGTATTCATGGGCATTTTCCATTTCCAAGATTTAGAAGGTAATCAGCAAATTCTACCTGTTCAGGATCAACTCTCATATTCTTATCAAGTGAAAAGTATTTGAAACATCGCGAGAGATTGCTCTCTTGATTGAAAGATCTAACAATTCCGTTCAATTAGCTAGAGGTTGTATAGGCAAACACTGACAAAAATCTCCTAAGATCATCATTTTTCCACCAAATGGTAAATTTGGGTTTCCAATCTTGTGCAATAATTTGTCCATATTTTGGAAGCATGGGTGCTTTATCCATCAGGAAAACATCGACTGTGGCCAGTACAACAGCTTTAGGTAATCCTGATTTAATATTTGAGGTTGATTCTGCTGTCAGTGGCACCTGTAGTCCAAAGGTTCTGTGTGAAGTTGATCCTTCTGAAAGTAGAATTGATGCAATACAGGTGAATGCCATACACTGAACATTGAGATTTCTTCCACAAAGCTTATGATATAGTGTCTTATGGATTAATGTTTTTCCAGTCCCTCCAGGTTCTTCAATGAAAAAATATTTCTGTGGTATTCCCAGCAGCCACAGCATAAAGGATTGCATCGACAATAATTATCTGTTTTCCTCTTAGCATCTGATACATATCTTCTCCAAGAGCTGTTGATTCATCTGCATTAAGGACATCATTTTGTTCATTCACATCTAGATCGATGTTTTCAAATTTGAATTTCTCCACCCAATATTGAAATTTCTACCCTCTGTGGCTTCTATATTCAATTTCTGTACAATGATTCTATAAGCACGTTTAGTTGCTTCTTCGACTGAGCTCCCAGTTCTTCTTGCTTGATGAATGAAATCTTCGTATAAGTCTTCTTTGAACATATCCCATAGTCGCTCAGGCTTTTCTGGAGATGCAAGAATCAGTATCTGGGTAAACAGCATTCTCATTACTCGGGGCAATTTTGACATCACTGATTCTTGCAAGCCTTCTATCCACTGTTGATCATCAAATGCTAAACCTCGAGCCAGGCAAGATTGCTGGAATGTTGCATGTTGAATATTGTTCACAGTTTTAAGATCTTCAAAGCTTGTTGCATTTTTGACATAGTGTAGAAGCATTTGTAAATGGTAGAGTTCGTGTATGCGTACAATTTCATGGAGATGGCCCAAACTGATTCCTTGATTGCGAGGATGATTTACTCGCTCCATAATGGCATCTTCAGGATTTAGGAAATACATCTCGCCATATTGTGGTTGTTCAAATTCAATCTCAGCATTCTGTGTTGGTTAAGCAGCCATATTCATCTTATGATAAACTTGTCCATTGGCAATGAACATATAGATTCCATGGCTATTGATAGTTCGATCATCGTGCACATTGTTTGAAGCTAGAGCAAAGCAGTCATTCAAATTTCTAATTCTTTGGTGGAATTCATCGGCAAGAGGATGTCATTTCAAGCAGACGGATGCTAATTCATTTGAAAACTGTGGTGGATCCAATTTTATTCGGCCATGCAAACGAACCAAAAAATAGACGATGTTATTGTGTGAATTAATTATTGCGATAAAAAAAAGTTTTGTAGTTCTGGAATCAGTCGCTAAAAAAGATTCTTGAATGTTCGAGAATGACTGGTAGGTACGGAGAAAAATTGTGTCAGTTTAAAAATATAGGTAACCAAAGTATTTGTAAGAAAATTTGAGATTGTTCTGTGCTTGATACAAATCGGTGCAGTGATATTTTACTCAGCCTTTTACTCCTCTAATTCCGACGATATATTAATGCTATCTAGAGTTTATCTAGAGTTAATAAATTTGCTGAAAATAGTCTCTGATTGACGAAGAAAGTGGTAATAAACAGTCTAAATGTTGTCTTTTTATGGAAATGGTAGTGACAAATATGAATATTGTCAGAGGACATGAAAACTGATAAAGATACTGTGGGTGTGTGCGTAGACAAATACACAACACCACACAAATACAATAGTAGGTATGTACATGTTTGTAGTCGATGTGTGTGTGGGCCTAGCCCAGTATCAAAGTTTAGCTATGCAGATGAAGTACATAGCTGTGAGTGCAAAAAGGTAATTTGTGGAAATAATCCACTGGCCCACTAGGTGGTTGACGAGTGTGTAGTACACACTCGTTTGTCAATGACCATCTGTTGCCATAGATATTATTATCATTGACAAGCTCAGCCTTTGCTCATGCAAAGTAGGCATATATTAGTATAATGAGCCATACCTAGACACCAAATCCATTTGCAGCACCACGATGGTACTCTTAGACAAAAGTATCCTCATTACTTTTAAAAACATATCTATTTACTTCTGTGTTATCACTTATTTTGGATGTACTTCATTTTTATTTTCATTTTACTGTTAGTGAATTCAAACTTGAAAGTTACCACAAATCAGCTCCCCACCTTCTAATTTTAAAGCACATGTTATTATGTTTCCAGTTTTTTTTTCACTATTGTTTTAGTCTAGTGATTCTTTCATTGTGTTTATATATCTCGCTGCCACTGATTTCTGCCCATACATACGATCTGAGTCCCAAAGCAGTCATTATGGTGTGCCAGCATATTCACTATTCATTGCTGACCGCTTTATTGTGAGTTTTATCCAAACCTTCTCGTGTTTGCGTTTTATACTTAATTTATTTTCGTAATCTCGTCATTTATCGATACCTGGTTATGGTCTGTCAAAATGCTGCAGTTCACCTTCTCTTGTCCACGTCCATTTTTGTATACAAAGTAAATAAGATTCCTTTCCAAAATGTGTGTCCTAGACCTTCAAATACTTTTGATCCACTGAAATACACACGTTCACGTCCTCGTAATATTATTTTAAACTTTCCATCAACGAAATAACGAAAATACTTCATACCACTAGTAATATTATGTATACCAATAGGCTGCACTATTTTCATATGTTTTCTCTATTCGTATTTGGCAAATTACCAGGTCATTATTGAAAATAATTGTTTTCAGTGTTTCCCTTCATTCTGACGCAGTGCGTTTTATTAAATAAAAATCTAATTTCGTTCGCACCACAGAAATTTTAAGAAACAAAAATTGTGGCCCATTTTCATTTTCGAATGACGTGCAATTTTTCAATAACACTCATATATTGGGTTTGCTCCAAGTCTTAAATATTTTTCTTCTATATTTGAACTTCTTTTTTTTTCTTACTTTGCTACCCATCTTTGTACTAATTTGAAATAGAGAACAAATTGTGAAGAGAGTTAGAGGTTTAAGTGTTCGAAAAATTATTCGTGAGTTTTTCAATCAAATTTTCTACTGTGTTGTGAGTTGTTGGAAAAGAAAAATTTAGTGAATTTTTATTGATATAGTTTAAACAAAGAGTATTGATTCTTGTGTGTTTAGTGTCTAAAAGTACTCGTTCCTAATTACTACTCTAGAAGCCCAGTCTGAATAATTAAAAAATTTTTGCTACTTTTTCATCTACTTTTCGGTTCTTTCGCTGTCGATGATACAAATTTTTTTGCTTCACATTAGCCTAGTATTCGATTGTGAGCTCCGAAAAGAATTTCTGGTTATATATTCGCAAAAATTTTTGATTTTAAATTATTTTAGGTATTTATACTGCTTCAGATTTGAGAATATTCTGATTATTGATTCATCTAAGAGAATCAGATCTGTCAAAATGTTCTAAACAAATTTTTTTTTCAGGGAGGGAGTATCAAAAGTTAGATAGGGGGTGCTTAAATTAGAATGCAAAATAAAAAAGGCTTTTTTTGACAGGAAAATATCGGTGTTTTTTCTTCAAATAATAATAAATTTTTGGAGGTTGTAATTTTATGAATGGAGGCATCAGCCGACAGTTATTTTTCTAGAAGTTATTTAGTATAACTCAGTAATGATTATCGCCTTCAATTTTGTGTTCATTGTCTGTGAATGATTCATAAGTACATTTTGGAAGTGGAATTTTGAATTAATTCCCAATTTAGCAATCATTGTACTTCGAAAGTGAGGAAAGATTCAGAAATCAAACATGAAGATTTTCTCTGGTGTCTTATTTCGAAAGAAAATGTATTTTGGCAAAAAAGATATAGAAGACGAGCCAAACACCCTTCAATTTCTCATATTTTTTCCCTTTTCTTCGTTTTTTCGATTTTCATTTTTACCAAAACTGAAGATTGTTGCAATAATTTTCGTACAGTTCCCCCCAATATCCCTCTTCATGTTATAAGAGAGAGCCTTGAATTTCTGTAGAGAAATGTGAAACACGAGAAATTCATCTGTCATTTCCATTCCTCCCCACCGTCATTGCCATTTCATCGTGCTAAAATAAAATTTGTAATCTCTTCTCATTATTTGAAAGTATAAAATTTCAAAAAAAAAAACCTTTTTCCTCTCAGCCTTGTAAGCACTGAATTTATATTCAACGGTTCTTTTTCACTCGAAAAGTTTATTTTTTCCTGCCGAAAAAACGATTTAAATTAAAATGAATACTGCCGGTGAAAATACAGGTGTGCCAAGCAATAATAATGAAGAAAAAAAAAGTTGGAATAAAAAATATTTCAAAAACGTAGCAAAATGATATTTTTATTATTCGCCAATGGATTATCCTTTCGTATTGGATGATCATGAAAAATATTTAACCGTCTCCTCGTTGTACGGCTGGAAAAGAATTCAAATAAATCGAGCTATGTCATATTGTCGTCATTATAATTGGGCTTCATTTTTCGTGAAAAAAAAATAAAAAAAATACGCAGCAAGCAACGTTAGAAAATGTAGGTATTTCTAACCAAAAAAATACAAAACAAATAGCCGAGTATTCGATGAAATTGAATTATATGAAATTCAATAAATAATTGATTGCTTGTTGAATTAAATAATAGTGGTTCGATGTTCCCATTGTTGTTTTTCACTTGCAGAATATATCTTCTCTTGTCAGCAATAATTTGAAATTTTTTCTATCATTTTTACATGAAAAGTTTCAAGTTTGTTAAAAACATATTTTGCAGTTTGTTTGAATATATTATAATTTGATGAAATCAAATACAATAAAAATTTTTAAATTATCTGGAAGAATTATGAGCAAAATATTACGTTTAAAATGAAGTGTCAAGAAAATTCATAATGAAGTAAAAGAATGAAGTGTATTACGACGTTATAAAACATGTACGCAAGTTATTAAATGATTGCTTAGCTAATTAAATAAAGGCAAGCCAGTTTTCAACCAGCTTGTTTGGCCCATCTGGGACTTCTTATTCATTTTTGGTAGTAGGTAGTTTAAGATTTTTTCAAATCACCTCTACGCATGAACTGTTAAATTTTTTGAAACAAACTTTTGCAGAATGATGGAATGTAATATTATTAATGTCTGTACTATATTTTGTGACTATTGATGAAAATTACGCATTTTAGATCCATTTAAACTCAAACAATGAAGCATAATACGATATTATCGACGAACCATGGGGCCAATTCGTACCAAAAACTATGGGATTCCTCCTTTTGTAGATTCAAATAAGTGTACCAAATTTCAAGAATATCAGATCACGATTCCAACCTGTAGCGAGATCAACTGAAATACGTGTATGAATATCAGCTAACAGTACCGAAATTTTTGTGAGGTCATAATACGAAAAATGAACCTATCCTCACCCATGGGTCCTAATACAAAGTCAAGTTTAATACGTTGATTTTCTTTGAAAACCTACATAAAAAAAAATTCAATGCGAAATATTTTTTCTTCCTTTTATAATGAAAAAATATGACGACAAATCACACAAGGGTGGGTATGATGAGAGGTGGTGGAGATGTGCAAAGATGGGATGAGATGTCAGTCTATCTGGAGTGATCCATGAATCGTTGAGTTATACCGACAAAGACGTTCAATTTTTAATTTGGATTATGAAATATGATACGAATTTTTTAATTCTTCCTGTCGAGTACCCAGAAAACATGTATTATCGTTTTGTTGGGACAAAAAAAAAAAAAAAGAAAAGAAAAGGAAAGGAAAAAAAACATTTTTACGATTTCCATTATAGGCTTTATTAATAAAAATGTAATGGACTGAGAACGAATGAATGCGTCGATGTGGTCGTATGTCTTCGGTGCTTCGGTACCAGTTCGAGACAGTAATTTCAAAATATCACAGCTCTACATGTGGCGGTGGAAAATGGAAAAATAAATTAAAAACAGGAGAGTAAAAGAAAATCGAGGGTGAAAAGGACATAGTGCAGGAGCCGGAAGAGAGGAAGAGAAAGTTTATAATTCTCATTTCGCGTCGTTTATATTATTTGATAGAAGAAATTTTTGGTAATAAGTTCGGTCGTTTGGAAATTAATCAAATTGAAAGGGCGAGTGAGAAAGAAGGGTGGTGATGGTATTATGGAAATTGCCGTGAAAAGTAAACTACAGCAGAGGTTTTTAATGTCTTTTCGGCTTTGACGCGTTTTGTACGAACGCTTCGTTTAAACGTGAATCAACGAACTGTGCTTTTATGTCCGCAAACTTATTCCGTACTTAATAATATTATCAATCGTCTCTATAAAATGGATGGGACAGCATTGGCATTGGGTCCAGCCGATTAAAATATTCAATTTATGTAATGAAGGGATGAGTTAATTTATCGACCGAATGCGTCATTCGGGTAGTATTTGGTTATAACACCGGAGCCACCCCTACAGTTTGGTGCGAGCCAGAAAATAAAAATTGATGAGAAAAGTTATTATTAACTCTTGGCTTGTGCAAAGAAGGCATAGGCTAGAAGGAGCGTTGGACATTGGTCCAGTAAATGTGTAAATATGCTTAAGAATCATGTCTAAATGAATATGTACTTCTTCATAATATTTTAAAGTCATTACTTAGTCATATTTTTTTTATTATGTGTGTACTTCCAGAAATGCATGTTTATATAAATGTGTTACCATGCATGAAAATAATGAATACAGGAATGCGGAATATTTTAGTTTCTACTCATTTCTCATATTTTAGATTTCGTGAACTTTCACAGATGAATATTTGTCATGTATATAATAAGATTAATTTTCCGAAATGTGGTAAGTCAAAAAAACAAATTTTTTAGGTGAGAGAAAAACAATAGCTGAGTTAGATGTTCGTTTTACTGAATGTTTTTTGTTTCGTATTCACGTAGAAGAGGACTTTGGTTTTCAAGGCGAGTTTACATGAATGTTGTAATTCTACACCAAAGTTTAGAGCAAATGGAACAACTAATGTACCATCTATTTTTGTAAAACAATACTGGATACTTTTGAAACTTAGCTTTATATTATTTTGAGGTTTGTGAGATGATGTTACTGAAGATATAGTTCATTCAAATTTCATTTTGATTCTCAAAAATGTCATTGTTGTACAAAGTATTGAAAATGACGGAAACATAACATAAAAAGAATATTACAATTATAAAATTTCTTCAGTTTTTTGAAAAGTTTTTAAAATGGGTAGAAATATGTTTCCCAACTTTCAACATCCTCATCTGTAAGCAAGCTTTGAAGGATCCTAAAATCATATGTTGAGGTCTTGTTTATATTTGCCCTTAATATAATGCTTTCGATGGACTTCTCAAATTTTTGGCTTTTTGTTTCTTCGTTTTAATTTAATTTTCATAATGAAATTTTGGTTTGTTAGTTTTGAGTGTTTGGTTAATTGAAACATATTCAACCTACCAAAAATAAGATATTCATAGGTTTGAAGAAATTAATCAAATACCAGTTCATTATCATAAAATAAATTTATATCTCACCTTGACCATAATGAATGATCCATTTTGTCAATATTTTGTATTAAATTTAAGTTTCATAATCAGTCGTAAATCGAGTTGAACGTAAAAACAACATCCTTTATTCATTTTCTGGATTGACCAAAGATTTATCACTTTGGAAAAAATTTGTTATCCAAACTGAATGATGCAAACAGCCATGATTAATAAAAGTCATGATATATTCTTGTATTGTGCAAATGCGATGTTGGTAACTGTTGGTTATTACAGTTTTAATTGTATTAGTCAGGTACATTTTCAAAGAATTATTTGTAAACTAAACACATTAACTATTTTTTGAGGCTATTATTCATCTTCATTTTTTCAGAATTTGTACATTTTTGATTGTAATTTCATTTTCCAACCATTCAATAAGTTGAATCTGGCTAATAAGTCAGTACAAATGCTTTGCATTGCACTGTATTCATGTAACAAACTCTATGTCACCCAATTGGAGTAAACAATTTTTGATTTCTTACCTCGTGACTTAATTGATTTTAAATTTGAAATAATCGACCAGAAGCGGCTGTCTTATGATCAACTGGTTAATATTTGTGCACTAATACAAAACCTTCACTTTCCCTTGAGGTTTACAGTTTCATGATGGGTGCTGAAATTCTTATTTGAACTAATAAGGAAGATTTTCATCAAATAGATTCTATCATTCAAATTTGTTAGTATAGCTAGGTGAAATTCACAAAATTGGGAAGCCAATTTTAGGGTCAGTGTCACTGAAAAATGTGAAACAAGGTTATAACGTTTTGTCATAAAACGTGAATAATTCCACTCAGTTACCCTACAAACATACCCAAGCAAGTGTTTTGACTTCGTAGCAAACAATTGTCGTTAATAAAAATTTAAAACAATTATAATGTTTAATGTTTATTGATGAAATTTGACAGAAGTAATTTAGAAGTAATTTTTTTTCTGTTCCACATATAATGAACTGTTGAATTTTATGCATCGTACACTTTTACAACATTTGTAGTTATTGTTTGGAGGCATTTCAATTGTAGTTAAGGTGTTGGGTCAGGCAAATGATTGAAGCAAACAAATCTTAATCAACAAGAATTACTGAACCCGAAAATATTTTTATACATGGAACTGAAAATAAAGAGACAAAAACAACCGATATAGCTTCATTAAATTGGAGTAGTGGACAGAAAATAATTAATTACAAAACTAAAAGTTGTATGACAATTGATAGACTAGAATAAATAGATATATTGAGTACTATATTACAGTGTGTATGTAATAATACTGAAAATCAACGCAGTCAGTCATGAACATAACATCTATTCAAATTATATGTAAGTTGCATATTACTTTTGGGATATATGTTTCTAATAATCAAATAAATGTATGAAAATAATAGAAAAGCCAATCATTAGACCATAATATCTGAGTGAAAATCAGTCCTAACTTTTGTGGTTTAAGTTTGGTTTTATTATAGCATTTTGGAAAAAATGAGGTTTTGTGAAGAACACTGTATGATAGATGTATTGGATACTTGACTGAATTTTTGTCAAATTAAAGATTGGACACCATATAACATTGATAAAATAATAACCCTTTTTGTGTTTCAAATTTGTATTGATAAATGACAGAGTAACAGTTTGCTTAACTGATTCTGTGAAACTTGACTATTTGGAAAAGTAATAAACCACTTAGCATTTTAAATTTATTTTGACAAATGACAGAGTAACAGTGTGTTCAGCTAATTCTGTTGAACTGACTTTCTGAAAAAATAATGAAACTCTTAACATTTTAAATGTGTAGTGATAAATGACAGAATAACAATGTGCTCAATTGCGATTATTGAATTGACTGTTTAAAAAAATTATTATCCCATTTGCATTGAAAATTTTTGTTGATAAATGACAGAGTAACAGTGTGCCTAACTGATTCTGTGAGACTTGATTATTTGGAAAAGTAATAAACCCCTTAGCATTTTAAATTTATTTTGACAAATGACAGAGTAACAGTGTATTCAGTTAATTCTATTGAACTGACTGACTGATAAAGTAATAACCACATTTGCATTTCAAATTTGTATTGATAAATGACAGAGTAACAGTATGTTAAACTGATTCTACAAGACTGACAGTTTGAAAAATTAATAATTTCATTTGCGTTTCAAATTTGTATTGATAAAAATGACGAGATTATCAATGTGTTCAACTGATTTTATGAGACTGACATATTGTGCTCATTTCTAATGCTTCAGTAGGATCTTTTTGAGATAAATTGTGTCTTATACTTGTATCTTTGAAATAAAATAAAAATATTAGGTCCCAAAAGAATGTCTGATAGAAAATACAGATGTTGAAATAGTTCTTTAAGAATTTTGGCGATTGGTTTCATTACACAGTTAAGAGAAACCTGTCTATGTATAGAAAGTCCATTAAAATCCTCGGAAAACTATACTAAAACGATGAAAAATTTTACAACTAGGGGTACATGTTGTAATTTGACACACAAAATTTCTTTTTACCCTAATTTCAACAGTTTTGAAGTGAAATTTTTGAAATTTATACCATAAACAGAGGACATAATTCTCCACACAATGTGGTATAGAAAGTCAAAAAGAGTCATTCCCAGTCTCAGATATTTACCATTTTCTATGTTATAAAATGACACACCCCCTGTTGTAAAATGACATGCAATAAAAGTGAAATAATTAGTCAAATTAGTGTAGTTATATTCTTATAACTTTTTTTAACTTATAGTTAATACAAATTAGAAAACATTTGTGGTAATTGGATGCAAAGATAGTCATTGTAAAACACAATCTCAGCGGACAATCATACAACTGTTTTCTATAAGATATATATAAATAATATAAAATTATTATATTAAATTGAAAAGTAATAATAATAATATTCATAATAATAATTAATATTACATTTGAGGGTCCGCAGAATAGGGATTTAAACTGTTATAATGTGTCATTAACGAATCGTCATCTGCTGAGTATTTACAGTAAAGGCACAGCATCTTTCCTATAAAGGGAATGTGTTTATCTTCGTGATATCGAATTAAATGCGCTCCTTTATCAATACTACTTTTCGCAGTATAGGAGCAGTGTTGACATCCACTAAAATAATATATTATTAATTATAATTACATATGTATTCAATATTTAATATAAATTTGATGTAAAACTTACAAATCTGTTAAAATTGGCTCATAATCAATAGTAATATCAATGCGTAATTCCCCCTCTATTGTTAATCGATTTAGTTTAGTTACTCGGTTCACTAATAGGAAATCAAAAATATAATTAATTATTAAAAGGATTAATATATGTAAATTTATTATTTGGGATATAAATAATTTATTACAGCGGTTTTGGCGTGAAGTGGTACCAACTTTGTCAGCTACAACTTTTGTTACAATGGAGTTTTTCTGAACCCTCGCTGCATCCTTGACTTGGGGGAAATAAGAAGTATGATTGAAGTTTGTTCCAGTATTTTTTCTCAAAAAATTAATTTTATAAGAGTTCTTCTCCAAATTATATTCCAAAATTTGACCGACAAAATGTTTCAACTGGTCTTGTTTCTAATCTATGGAAAATTTAATAACACAAAAATTGTTTTCCTTGAAATTAAGATTAATGGTAGGTGTATCTTCTCTATCTTATTCAAGATCAGAAAAAGTTTCCGAGTGATCAGAGGTATCTGTGAGATTCAGAGGTTCAACATCTAAATCTAATTAGTCGGATTCATGCATAGGAGCTTTTCATTTGTTTTGATCTTTCTCAATTTTTTTCTTGGAATTATTATTAGCAAACAATTTTTTTGCAATTTTTGCATCTTTTCAATCTGCTTTCTGGTTTATTTTTTCTACTTCAGGTGTGCTGGTGGCAATATATGACGTCTTCTTCCTCTTGTCGCTTTTATTTTTCCTTAGACCTGCTTTTGGAACTCTTAACACATCCATAGCACTAATTAAATCAGAAACTGAAGCAGATGCAGTGACTGGCTCTTTAGGTAGAAAGGAAGGTTTGATTTCAATAGATGAATTCTCATTGGGCATAGAAGAACAGTTGCTAGAAGATGAAATGTCAACGATCATCGGAGTTGGTGGCGTTGAAGGCAGTGGCTGTGGTCTATCAGAAACAAAATTGGTTAGAAAATAATATTTTGAAAAAAATGTCGCGTTTAAATGGGAAAATTCTGCACGGTTTAAATCCTTCTATAATATTTTTGTGTCATTGCTTGAGTTAACGCCTCATTAAAAATTTGAGACTGTTACACCAGGGTGTGAAAACATCCACAAATCCATGGCACGATTGTAAGCATTTTTCAATGGTTTGTACCCAGTTTTGTTTTGAGGCTGCAGTTTGTTACTACAATGAGGCAGAATTGTTACAATTACTACTCCGTTTTCTTTATCAAAATTTATTGTTTCTGGCATTAGGTAAGTTTCATGGTTGTTAAAAATTAACAGCATTCTGTTTTCCAACGACAAATTTGTGTGAGATACAAAATGTTTCATCATTTGTAGAAATAAGTCAGTTGTTATCCAGCCTATTTTTTGTGTTAAACCAAGTGTAGCAGTCCGCACTTTGTTTATCATATGCAGTTTGAAGTTTTTACAAGGAAAGATGAGAGCTGGAGGAAGATCGATCCATTTGCACCAATAAAACAACATGCTGTGACCAATGTACCCCATTCTGCACTCACTGCCTGATTGAGACATCTTGATTCTTTACCAGCTACTTTCTCTGAGTTTTGAACAGTCAGCAGTGTGGTCTCATCTAAATTATAAATTTGATTTCCAATACCTAATGCCAGCCATTTCCTGAGTACAAGTTCTAGATTATCAAAGAATAATCCCATGGTGTATTTGTTAAACGCTTGAGATCGCAATAAGCTACAGGATTCAGGCTTACAAAGACTGATATCCAGATGTCTCACTCTAAAATATATAAGCCATTTGACTCCGGCGCACTCTGATATTGACCATGATTCTGGAATTTTTACTCCATTGCTCATGGCATATTGATACATGGCTTTTTGTGTCTATAGCACAGTCAAACCGTAGCAAATCCTGGTGTGAAATTTAATATAATGAACCAAAGAAACTTCCATCTCTTCCAAAAAAATCATTTTTGCTCCTGGTCTTACAGTATTACTTCTGGTTGACAATCAGCTCGCCGCTTTTTAACATATCTAAAATTCAAGTTTAAAATTGTGAGTAAGTTTGCGTTAGTTTCTTAAGATGAAAACTTACTACAATGCACTGTCTATAACAAAACTTTACTCATTTGTCTAAAGTTTTATGCAGTAAGTTTTTAATCCTATGACTGCTCGAACCTTGTAATCTTAATTTAAAACTAAATTAAAATACTCATTCACTTGCTCATCGATGTATTGACCACGGTTTGTGGTTCATTTACAATTTCTATTCTTCAATTGGAATTGTACTTTTGGCATTTTGCCAAATAAGTTTAAGATAAATAAGAAAACAATAATGTTGCGAAGATAATTCTATGTTTAGAATTATTTCAACAAATAAGATAATTTCTATTTATTATCTTTTATTAAATTCAAACTTCAAATTATTACAAACACTTTAAACATTTACTTATTACTAATACTTAATATAATTGAAACCTGATATCCACGACATCGATTATGGACCTTAAAGTTTCTACTTGACTGCTAGTTCAGGAATGAATTTATCTTCAAATGGAAGACAAGACATCACCTTCAATTTCATTGTTATAGTTCAAAATGGCCAACCAAATAGGTGGCGTGACATGGAACATATGCCAGATATGATGACTCTTCACTGTCAGCATATTTGGCGGTGTTTGTCTGTAAGAAGCTAGTTATCATATAAACGGCTATTATTCCAAGAATTAGGAATAATAGTTGTCTATATTTGTTTGACACATTTTAGTAGACAAACTGAATCGTCTGCAAAAATGGGATGGTACAAAGGTCCCCAGGTGAAAGAAAACCCGAAGCACCTGCTTCGTTACATTTTTGGGTTCCTGAATCTTTTAATTTCGATCGTATACTAACTTATTTTTAATATTAATCATAATACATAGTCATATGTTTCACAATTATCACTTGACTTTACATTGAGGAATTAATCATTGCCTATAATTAAAATTTTATAAAAAATTTTTGCATTTAAGCTTAAAAATTTTAAAACTTGCAAACATTTTACTAAAAAAAAAATTTTGTCATTCTTAGATTTATTATGCTTAACTTATGCTAATTTACATCTTATCTGATAAAAAAAACTTATATTTATGTACCATCAACAATGTATTGCTCCCAATGCCAGGTCATTAATTTGATTGTGTGCATTGGCAGCAACAAAGTTCAATTTTAAATTATGTAAACTAGTATGGTTAGAGTAAGGATAAGTAAACCGCTCCATCCGATCAGTAGTAGATGAACTAAATTGATCGTGTCTTGGTATCCCAAGTCTGGTATCTTTAATTCTGCAGTTTTCAATCTTTCTTCAAGTTTATGGATGGGAGTTATCGCTGAAAAGTAAGGAACATTATCATGCCATTTATTGTTGTAGGCAATTGAAATGTTTGGGAATTTGAACGATTGACGAAGACCAAAGTCAAGTTCCATGAATGGGTACTTTGCCCAAACAATAGTTAAATGATGTTCTATCATGATACCTTTCTCTGGTTCGTTGACGCAGGAAAATTTGGCAGAAATAATAGTTTTTGCATTATTTTCACTTTGTAGTTGTTGAATTTCTTTGATACACAGGACTGTTAATAGTGTAGCACTAGGCCATGAATCATTGATAGGAATACTGGTACTCGTTTTGGTTATTGTCTTTACTGATATTAATGGGTTTCTGGCATTTGTAATTGCAAATTGGTTTGCTTCTATTTGTTTTACTATGATTTTGCCATGATTTGTCTCGCATTTAAAAACACATTTCTTTATTATTTTTTCATATTTCATACCTTGAAATAAAGCTCTTGCAAAATTCCCTTTGTTGCTTGTAGTATGGTCTTGAGGGATGAAACATAATAGGCTATTTTTCTCACAAAGATCGATATCTGTTCCTGTGATGAGTCTTGTTGAATTATCTAACTTGTTATGGGCTAAGACTGATGGTTCTTGATCCCATAAACAAATTATTATCATGCGTTCTGAATGCCAATGGAATAAAATTGTAAATTTCATATCTCGCATGTAGGTTTTGAAGAGTGATTTTAACTTCAATTTCTATTTCATTTCCTGTTATGTAACAATTTACTAGTTTTGTTCTATAGTAAGATTGTATGTATTTTTCATCTAAAACTATTTTGAATTTAGATTTTTCCGCTATTTTCTTGATTTTTGGTATATCGCTTCTTAATATTTTCTCGTTTACTAGAGCTGCAGGAAGATGTTTATTTTTGTATGATTGAAAGAAATGGCTAAGTTTGGCATTTTCAGTCACCAAACTAGCATGCAGTGTTTGAGCTGTGTCAAAAATGAGCTTTCTCCTGGCTTCTACAATAATCTCATTGTTTTGGTTTTGAATTACATCTTTCAAAGCTTGTACGTTTTCTTTCAAGATTTTGCTGTTGTAAAATTCGATCTTCTCAAAATTTTGGATGTCATTTGTCACATTTAATAATTCCACATGGCTTTCAATTAAAGATTCTCGTAGTTTTTCATATTGGTCTTTTAAATTCTTCTCGTTTTCTTTAAAGTTGTTTCCTTGAGAAAGTGTCATTATGTTGCAACACCATGTTTCAAAGTCACCGAGGGCTTGAATGCCTCATTTTGTTCTCTTCGGTTTTTCTCTGTCAAATTCCTTTATAATAGCTTCGTTGATTAATTGGATTTCTACAATCAAGTCTAGAATTTTAAGAATGTTCTTGGATCTTTGTATACACCAATTATTTTCAATAGACATGCAACTTTGCAATTTTCTCATTTCTTCAAGCCATTCTGGTATTTCTGTGGTTTCTCTTTGAGGAATTTTCATGCTATAAACTATGGGAATTGTTTTCTCAGAGGATTTAGTAAATTTATTTAATTTGAAATAAGCTCCTGACGATGCACCAATTTTTGTTTTCAACTTGGTCTTTTCTGTTCTATGTGTGGGTATAATGATTGCAACAAAAACAATAAGGTAGTGTTTTATCATCATGAGTTAGTTTAATGATGGATAATTGCTCATAGTCTTTAGTAGTTTGTCGAGATGTTTGCTCGGATTGACGATGTTGGTGAGTGACTTCTCATTGACTTCGTTGTGATTTTGGATATTGGTTGGGTTGACCTTCTTTCCTTTTGATTTCAAGAACCGTCTCTAGACTCTCAATTTATTTTTAAATTTTGTTTTATTTTTTGTAAACAGTTTATTTTTAATTGATTTATTTTTATTTTTCTTAATCAAATGTGTGCAGTCGTCTGTAATAAAGATTCCATTTCGTAAACGGCTGTTGAATTTTAATTTTAATATTTTAATTAATTCAGCCACGATTTATTTTGGTACAACGTGCTCGAGTGGAAAAATTATTTTAAGACCACAAGTGAGAAAAAATGTGCTCCAGCAAAACTAATTCAATGTGTTTGCGAGCAAATTATAGAATTATTCACGTTTATAAATAAATTATTTCAAAATTTATTACAGTTTTATGGCTCAGATTTAGGCTTTATATAAAAAAAATTTTATTTCAGAAAAATACAATTATTTTT
Source organism: Ericerus pela (assembly GCA_011428145.1). Taxonomy (NCBI): domain Eukaryota; kingdom Metazoa; phylum Arthropoda; class Insecta; order Hemiptera; family Coccidae; genus Ericerus; species Ericerus pela. The sequence goes on from WOFM01000249.1 coordinate 1,056,850, forward strand.
AAATTTTCTTCAGAGGTTTTTTATGTTTGGGCGCCAATTTGTTTCTGAGATAATTCTATGTTTAGAATTATTTCAACAAATAAGAAAATTTCTATGTATTTTCTTTTGTTAAATTCAAACTTCAAATTATTACAAATACTTTAAATCTTTACTTATTACTAGTACTTAATATAATTGAAACCTGATATCCGTAACATCGAGTATGGACCTTAACATTTCTACTCGACTGCTAGCTCAGGAATGAATTTATCTTCAAATGTAAGACAAGACATCACCTTCAATTTCATTGTTATAGTTCAAAATGGCTGACCAAATAGGTGGCGTGACATGAACATACGCCAGATATGATGACTCTTCACTGTCAGCATATTTGGCGGTGTTTGTCTGTGAGAAGCTAGTTATCATATAAACGGCTATTATTCCAAGAATTAGGAATAATAGTTTTCTTTATTTGTTTGACAGTTTTTGTAGACAAACTGAATTGTCTGCAAAAGTGGGACAGAACAAATAATTATTTAATGTTTCATTTTACAACTTCATTTTTGTGTCATTTTACAACACTATTCTTCTGCATTCAATGTGCCATAAGTGATTCAAAAGTTGATTATTTTTCAAAATGTATATAACCATTCCACTCAGAATAGAATAAGCTTTCAATTGATATACAGTTTTACTTACTTTAGTTCAAAGTGCAAATTTCAAAAATATAATTGAAATTTGAAAAAATTTTACTTTTCACATATGAAAACTCTTTATTAATTCTGCACTGATAACAACTATTGTGATATAGCATCACATTTTTTTTACTGAGGTTTTAATATCACTGAAACATATGCATGGAAGTGTGCGAATAGAGTTGTGAAGTAAAAGATTTCACTAATGTTAGTAATAGCCTGTATATAATTATGTGAATCACATTCTTCACTAATTCTTTCAATAACCTTAATTCTTTTGATAACAAAATTCTCATGGTCTAAATATTCATGAATGGTTCTAAATGTTTCTTCGGTTTCTATGTAGTTGTTCATTTCACCATCAGTAATCAAGATATTCCTTCTGTAAATTTCAGAAGCAGCTACCAACTCAGTGTGAACTCCATGTATTCCAATTTTTTACCACTAATCTTTATAACCATTACTCATATTAATATTAACTCCTACAAATCACTATTTCGAACAATAAAATTGGAATAGTCATTAAACTTGTCTGTAACATTTTCAACGATATGTCTTCAAACTTCAGAAAATTTCCCCTTTCTTGTAGCAGATGGCTTTAATTCCGCTGCACTATATGCATGGAAATAGGCCAGTAAAGTTCTTAAGTAACATATTTCCCCTAATGTTGGTGATAGCCAGTACATAATTATATGGATCACATCCTCCACTAACTCTTTTACTAGGTAACATAATTCTTATTGTCTCAGTATTCATAAATTGATCCACAAGTTTGTTTGGTTTCCATGATTTATTGGTCACAAAAGTCCAGATATGCGATGTCATAATCAACCAATTTGAGCTTCTAAAATTCGAAGTTTAATTTCAAGATCGTTCTTTCTGAAGCATCCTTTTTTTTAGTTTCTTCAAAATTAATTATATTTTTATTAATAATCAAACAACAAAACAATGTTTTCTGTAGCCGTTTATTAATTAACTGAACGCAGTGTTGCCATATCAAAATTTTGCATTTGTCTGAGATGTTCCTCTTCCCATAAAAATGCCTGTGATACATGCTTTTCAATAAAGTGTTGTAATCTCGTTTCAGTTTTCACTTTACTTCATTCCAGAAGAGAAGGTAATTTTCTTCATTGGTACAAGTAGATGGCTTATGATAAAAATGACAGAAGTTGGACTAAATATTGTTGGACGAAGTAAAAAATTTATACAAAACCAGCTAATTAGTTTTACATACAATGTTAATTTGTACTTTTTCTCCCTTCTGTAATTACCCAAGATTCCCACAAACTCCAGTTATTGTGGATAGAAAATTACCTTTTCTTTTGGAACAGGTAGGTGATGGGAAGTATAAAAAAAAGATATCAATACTTTCAATAATATTTTTTGGCCATCACTAATTCTCACATATAATTTATTTGTTTTTAGAAACTTAGCAAAAATTTCTGGATGTTTTGTTGTTAGTTTGGTTACATGTAAGATTAGGCTTACTTGTAACTGAAACAGTTCAATAATAAGGAATTACAAACTCAAAAATATTTGATAAAAAAAAAAGAAAAAAAGAATGTAAAAATAAAATTAGAACAAATTAATAATCATAAATGATTAATGACGTTGACAAACTTTGACTCTAAAAACACAGTAGTACAGCACCAACAACAAATAAAATCATTAAAAAAAATTAAGAACAAGATTCTTCATCCTCACTTTTTGTTATTGTTATCATTGTTACTGTATCAAATAGATACATATTATTATTAAATTTTCCCCATATTTTTTTTTCAATTTCGAATGAAATAAGTTTCTAAATTTTTTTCTAAATGTAAGTTGAGTAATTCTTTCACATGCATTGTACCTGTTAAAGTACCAGTATTTGAACAATTTTTAAGTTTTACTTTCTCAATATTTGTTACTGAAACAACTCTTTAAACTTTAGCACTTGAAGAAGGTAATATAATTAACAAACTCAAAAATGTATTAAAAAACAAAATGAATAAAAAAAATAAAATTAAAACAAATTAATAATATTAAATGATTAATGGGTAAATTTCAAGTGAATGCCCAAACTGGTTGAAAAATAAAATGAAAAAATCACAGTGGTATAACACCAACCACAAACAGTTAAAGTAATAAAATAAAATAAATTAAGAATGAAATTCTTCAGCCTCACTATCGTCATAATTATTATTAAAGCGATATATATTATTAAATTTTCCCAATGCTTTTTTGTCAACATCAAATGATATACAGTTTTTTCCCCTGAGTAATTCTTTTGCATGCAATATATTACTTAAACTATCAGTACTATTTAAACAATTTCTGAGTTTTACTTTATTATTATTGATTAACAAAAAATCTCTTTCAACGTTAGAACTTGAACAAGGTAAACAAAATATATAATTGAAAATAAAGTTAAATAAGTTTGGAAAAATGAAATCATTTCCACACTGCAATTGACTCACATGCTGCCAGAATTCTTGTGCCAACCAAGACAAATTGAGAGTATCTCTAGAACTGCGTAAATTTCAGAATTTAGTATCAATATTTTGCTTCAAATTTCCATCCAAAGATGGAAAATGCTTCAAAATAGGAGTTGATTTGTTATGTTGCAGCACATTTTTTGGATTTAGAATTGCAACATTCTTCAGTAATGATTCTGTAGAACTAGGAAAGTTAAATTTTCTTTTGATTTCACAGCATGCTTTCACAAGAAAACTGCTATATCGAGCTCGAACATGAATTTTCAAATTGGCTGGGACACTTTGAAGTACTGACAACACATTTGTTCCTAAGTAGACATCTTTTGAATTTAAAAAAAAATCTTGGTTTGATGGAGAGATTGATTCTATATTGTTTACAAACTGTTCTTTCATATAATACGATAATAATTTTTTATAGAATTACAAAATATGTTCATAAACTGTGTGGATCATTACATCTTCATATTGAAATAAAGGATTAAGTTTATTGAATTCTGGTAAGATAAAGTTGTGAAATAACAAAAATATTCTCGTTTGAGGGTCCTTAAGCCATCTCAGAATTTTGTTTGGAGCTAGCAATTATTCTTGTTTGGAAGCATTCTGGAAAAATTTACAAAGAGATTCATACTGCTCCAATATTTTATTATTGATTATAGTTAACTATTTAGATTTCTCTCTTCTACTGTAGCCAGTGTAGGTCAAAGTGAAATCAGTATTCTTAATTCTAAGAACAAATTTTAGAGTGCTAGTATCATAGCATGTGAAAAACTAACAATCTGACATGTAAGTACATATAACAGGTGCGATAAGTAAAAATAATGAAGATTTGCATGTTTTTGGCATTCATGCTAGAAATTAACTACATGTTCAAATTTTATAAGTAGTTTCAAGCAAAAAGCAAAAAAAAAAGTGAAAATGCCTGAGATTTCCTTCAAATTGCCCGAAATTCTATAAAAATCCTAAAAATATGAAAATTGCCTATGATATCGGGCAAAATCCTGAGACCTGGCAACACTGACTGAACAACAAGAAGATTTCAAATTATGAAAGAGGTGTCGAGAACACACAATCTTTATCTGTTCCAAGAAAAACCGATAAAATGAATATGGAACTTTTTTGCTTTCTCAAAAAAAATTTTCACTTTTTCTACTCCTTCAAAATTCAGTAGCTTCGGAGGTAGGAAGGTAATGCTGGAATGATTCGTTCCAGCTGATATAAATAAAATCCAGCTGTCCGGCTTCAGAATTATCATAACATCGAAAAAATTTCCATGTACAATCGAATGACTGATAAAGATTGGGGGAAGAAAAAAAGAAGGTTATCAATTATTCGATCCGTGTATACGTTTATTTTTTTCTCTGTTTTTATTTAAGTTTGTTTCAGGATAACTTCTCAACCTAGGCATCGATTTTGATGAACATTTTCTTAAATCATAGAGGATGATTTCATACGTTTATTTTTTTCTCTGTTTTTATTTAAGTTTGTTTCAGGATAACTTCTCAACCTAGGCATCGATTTTGATGAACATTTTCTTAAATCATAGAGGATGATTTCATAGTGGTCCCAATAAATTTTTTTCAGAATGATTGAAATAGTTTTTGAGTTATCTTTGAACAGAAAACTGTTAGCTTAAAGTAGGTAGTATTTAGAACCGCTAATGCTAGAAACAAAAAATCATTGAAAACAATTTTTTCATAACATAAAAAAATTTAACCAACTTCAAAAAACAAACAACGATTACATAACGAGTAAAAATGCTCTAAAAAGAAAAATACTTAGTTATTTTAAAATTTCTCTTTCAGTTGAAAAAAAAAACATCATTAGATACCTAGGCTGAGGTAAATTGATTATTTTCCTCAAAAAATAGATTCAACTTCCAGAAAACACAATAAAAAATGGGCTAAAGGGTGAAAAATAATACTTTTAAAATTTTTCCAGCAAGATGTAGCTCTGGGTACTGGAATTATTGATGGCGCTCTTTTCCTTACCATGTAAGCTTCATACGTTAACCCTCGCAAATTTTATGAAAAAACTTTTTAATTAGCCCCGATTTCGATAATTTCAGTTCTTAGACTTACATCTGGCTGGAGAAATTTTAAGAGTATTATTTTCCTTTTTTGGCGTATTTTTTATTGTGTTTTTTGAAGTAATTTCTATTTTTTGATAAAAATTATTAATTTACCAGTACCTACTTCATACCTTTTTTCTTTTCAATTGAATTCCAGTATATTTTTCTGGAGAAATTTTAAAATAATTATTTTTCTCTTTTTAGAGCATTTAAACTCGTTTTTTATTGGTTCAATGTTTTTTGAAGTTGGTTATAGTCTCAGTGTGTTTCAGTTAATTCTTTAATATTTCGATGATGTGAAGAACATAGTGTCAGCCTGTGGAATCTATATTAAGAGAACTATTATTATTTTGTTTCTAAGATAAATGAATAGTCCAATAACCTCAAAGTTGCTCAAATTTGTTTCGAGGAGGCTAATTTTTTGGAGACATCGTAGACGGAGCATTAGAGTTCTAATTTTTCGTCTAAATTTTGGAGAAAAATCATATTATTAGGGTATGTTTTACATTTCTATACGAGTCGACGATTTTATTTTATTTTTTCTAACCAGCGATGATGATGGTGGTTCCGTCTGATTTTTTCTACAATAACTTGGAATTTTTTTTGAGTCCGGTACACCTACTAAGGAAAAATTTGTTGCAGAGAAATAATTATGCCACCGTATGTAAATGAAGCAAAAAAAAAAAGCATTAAATGAAAAATCTTTCTGGAAAAGTCAAAAAAAACTTCCAAAAAGCAATAATAAATTGGCTGGAGAAAAGTAAGCATACACGATAACGAAAAAAAATCTTGGTCATTCATCATGTTGAACGAATTTTTAAAACCCATTTTTATTCTTCCCTTATTATCTTAGTTGATTGGATGTTTTGAGAAAAAATGTTTGTTGATTTTCGAAATTTAGGTCGACTGGAATTTATGGGTAAATGCATCCAACAGACACTTACGATTTTCGATGATTACCGGACGCAGAAGTGCATGGTTGCGATACAAGAGTTGGATCCGTATTGTTAGTTGGGGCGGCGGCGGCGGCGGCGGCGGCGACGGTGGCGGACATCGTCGTGATCTTACTCTTATAGTCGTCGATAATTTTTCGATGCACGCACAACGCACCATTTTGTTTTTCGTCGAACAAACACGAGCACGTAAATTTATTAAAAATACATGTTTGGTCGACGACGTCGTCGGTGCACCGAATGCACGTGTGCGGCGAAATGCAGACCCACGACGCGGGTCTCATCTGTGCGTCGTTCGTCGACGCCGTCATCACGAGCACTGAATAGCGAATGCGTTCGCCCAATGCCAGTCGAAATGCGTCGCGACGCTACCGTCGAAACTTTTTTTTTTTGCCCTTCGCCTTTGTCCTCATTGGTGCTGCTTTTTTTATTTTATTTTATTTTATTTTTTTTTGTGGAGTAGGTTTTCAAACAAAATATTCTGATTAAAATTGATCTCATAAAACGACGTAGGGTTGTGGGTGGGTACGTTTAAGAAAATTTCGACACTATTTTCAAAAATCCACATTTCTGTGGGGGCCTCGCGAAGCGACGTTGTTAAGGAGGTGTAAACGGTTAATTTTTACAACACACCCGAAAAAAATCCAAAAAAACGACGCCAAGTGGTCAGTGGAGGAGTAAGAAAAAAAAGAAGGTCACAACCTCTTTCAACTTTTACAAAGGCTTGGCCCAATGATGTGACATCCCTCACTCCCTTCGCGCGGCCGCCGTATCTCTCTCTGTTTTCTGCATATTATAAAATATTACTGAGTAAACGCTGTTGGAAACACTATCGTTCCAAAACCACTGGACGGAGTTGCTTGAGAATTTCTAGAAAAAATTGTGTTATTCCAAGGAAGGGTTATTGCAATTAGGGAAGCCGGTAGCCCTCATCGAGGCTAAGTTACCAATTTTTGCAATCGGTAAAAACAGAATACAGGCAAAATGTTTCTCGAAACGATTAAGAGGGAGTAGAAAATGGTATTTTAAGAAAGAACTTTTCTCCTTCTCTTCGTTTATCGTCTGACGACCATTGGTTGGTGAGTTGGATATGATTCTTTTTGCGTCTCACTTTGTGTTTCTTTATTTTTTTCTGTTTGTTTCATTTGGGTCTACGAAAAAGGATTACAACAAATTATTAAACACGACGTAAGTGAAGTTGCGGGTAAGAACTCTTTGGTATATATATGTATATTATATATATAGTACCTGGTTCACCGAGCTTTGCTCTGATATGGAAAATTAAAAAAGAAACAATTTTGTTAATTTAAATACTTCCTTAGTCATAATTAGTGATGACGATAGGCAAAACTTTTTTACTGTTGATTAATTGATGGTAAAAAATAAAAACTATCGATAGTATCGATAGTTTTTCGATAATTTTTAATGAACCAATTTTCTCTTATCAAGCTCATAAAAGGGTATAAATTTTATCAATTTTTTTTATCAAACTAAAAATGGTCTAATTTTGTGTACAATACAGCCTAAATTAACATTTATATAAAAACTATCAGCAGCGATAGTTCATCAACCAACTATTAAACTATCATCCATCATTAATCATAATTTATGGTATGCCAACCGGGGTGGCCACACGCCACAATAAAATAAGCCAGGTTAACTGCACATTTTTTACAATGGACCGCGCCTCCAGACTACCGAAACATCCTAAAACGTCTTTAAGGCTTACCATACAAGTCCCAAAAAACACAGATTGAGGGACAAACACTGGATATAGTTCCAAAACCTAGTACACCCAGATAGCCAATCCAGGGTAAAGTTCACGGCAACCCCTTGAACATATAAATTTTGAAGTAAAAGACCAAAAAGTTTGAGAAACAGCTGATTTGAAACACGAGAATCCCATCAGAAAAGAACACACTACAAAGATAGAAATATAACTTGCCCCGCCATTTCACCCATGCGTAGAAGGTATTAACACATTATAATAATAAAACAATAAATTATGCACATACCTGGACCTTTATTCGAATTATTAAAGGCACAAACAATTATTGAAGAATGTTTACAGGTGATAATTTTCATGAACAGGAATGAATGAAAACGAGGCGCATTAAAAAAAGTTGACGAGAGTAAAACATGCCGTAGATGCAGGTTACTTTGCGCACTTTTTCTTGAGTTTCCAACTTTGACAGTGTATATTGGCAAGCATGTACATGTCAGTATGGCCATATTTATGATTAAAATTGGTGTTAAATCTAGGCAAATTGATTAAAGTAAATAGTTTTCTTTTGCATCAAAAATTCAGAATGTTACAGCACTGAGAACGAAGTGTGCAATGTTGACTTCGAGTGCGGGTTACTTTGCACACCTCAAAAAAAAAACCCAATAATTAGCGAAATTTATTCATTAAATCATCAAATTAATATAAAATGATACTAAACAGCAAGTATAATCATGTAGGGGCCAAAAAATGAGTTATTCAAAGAAAACTAGTTTGTTAAATATAGCCTATCAATAAAAATATTTTCAATTTAACCTCCGACGCGATGATGGTTTAGGGAGAATGGATATGATGGCCATCAACTTCCTCCTCTTGCAGTACATTAGGAAAGATAAATTCATTTTTCCTATTGTTATATTGTTTTAAAAAGGAAATGTAGTATTTTTTTAAACCAAGATCTTCCTCTACTCGACCCACATAATCAATTAATGCATTGCTCCGCTCTGAATGAAACTAGCACAGCACATAATCAATAACAGAAACCTGGGAACAACAAAATAATGTAATTAGGTATGTCTTTGATTCCCTGAGCACCCACATTTAAATGAAGAAAATATGAGTAATAGATACATCAGGAGGTACATTTGAGATAGAAGTTACATCTTTTCTGCTGTTGTCTACACACCTTCGTTTAGGAGCAGGTACAATTTCTCATGTATTGTGTACATACATAGATATATAAATAGATATATATACCTACTTGTTGAATCATAGCCAACATTTCCTTATCCTCAAATTCAAACGATTTAGCATCACTTAATATTTTGGCAGCTTGTAATTTTTTTTCCCAATTACTATGCCACTCTCTTGTGGCCTCAAAATTATATTTAATGGAATTTAAATTGTAACGCCACTAAAACATTGTACAACACAGTTGTATGAATAGAAAATTTGAATAAATCTACTACTCAGAATTTGTGATTACCTGATCACTTTCACTTGCTTCACATGCATCAATGAATTGAATATCGTCTGAATTGGAACTCTAAATTAAATAAAATATAAATATTCCTTAAAGTGAATACTATTCAAATAAAAATGTTTTAAATATGACATGATGTAAATTATATGCAACCTAAACAATTAACCTACAACCCCTATCATTGCCTATACGCTTCTTATACATCTCCAAAAGCGTAATTTTCATGTGATTATACGTTTATAATTAACAATTTACGCAGCACATAGGGGAGAGTTGTCTTAATTGGACCATTTCAGCTTTTAGCTCAAATAGCTTAAAATTGGTTCAACCTACCTTAAATCTTAAATCGCCATTAGAAAGGAAATTTAATTGGCTTTAAAATGAGCTATTAGTTTGGAATTTTGGATAAGTTTAAAGGTTTCAAATTTGAGGATTACTCAAGGTCCTCAAATGGTCCAATTTAGGAAACTGGTTGCCTCACTTGGACCACCCTGTTCCTGACTTGGACCACCCATGTTTTTCCCTGTAAAACGTCGTATAGTACTGGGTACATGTAGAAAAAGTATTAAATGATAAAAAAACTCGACAACATATATATTAAATTAGCCGCATGGTTCACATGTATATGTTTTCTTGTGCGAGTCAACACCTGCACACACGGTGTGAGCCCACTTTTGACAAACTTGGCATTTAATCCACGACCTATCTTGCACAGTCCAGGAATGTGAAAACAATTCATTGCAATAAATACAAGCTACGTTGTCGTCATCAGAATCCTCCGATGAAAAAGGTTCATTTTCTTCATTTTTGTTTTTATACTCCACTGGTTTACGGGCTACTCTCCCTACAAAAGAAAATTGTTCAAACAAATTAGATTTTTTTTTTTTGCAAAATTAATTTGAATCGAGTGTAGGTAGCTACCTGATTTTCTTCGCTCAACAGTTTTTATAGGCTGAGGGTCGTCGACATCTTCTTCCTCGTCTGTATTATCAAATAACTTTTTTTTTGGACGTAAAATCACCTGAAAAAATTCAAAATTGTAGAAATAATTGTTTATTTTAATTAAATTCATCAAAATCAAGTTCAAGTTTTTACCAGCAGTAGTTTTGGATTTTCTTTTGTTTTTTACAGTATTTTTATTCGATTTTTTAACAGACTTTCTCATTAATTTGTTTTTATAAGGGCTGCTAGTCAATTCAAGAGCCTTCTGCCCTCTAAAACTACCTGCAGGACAACCACGTTTCGATGTATTTGCAGGTTCTAAAGTGGTTTTTTGTACAGGTGAAATTTTCTTCAACGCGTTTTGAAATTTTGAAGAAGGTGTTTCACCTATCGATGTGTCAGGGTTTGAAGCCACCAAAGTCGTTGATTTTCTAGTTTTTGAAGTTGAAGGTGTCGCAAAGTTCGAAGTTGAAGGTGTCGCGAAGTTTGAAGTTGAAGGTGTTGCAAAGTTCAAAGTTGAAGGTGTTGCAGTTGTAGAGTCCGCCAACACTGTAGATTAAAAATTCGATCATGCCATTTGAGAAGTCACAGGGGATGCTGCTTCAGTAGTTGTCAAGCGTAATTCTTTGGTAACAGTCGCTGTAGTTCTTAAATTTTCAGCAGGTGCAAAATCAGCGATAGAAAACATACCTGAAGCCTCAAATCCCCCCACAGCTGTGTTTGGTGTGGCGGCATCACCATACGCTAGGTTCAGTAATCCAGAAATTTGATATTACGTAATTTTCATACCTGGATGGTTCCTTAACCACTTTGTTTGCTCTCTTGTGTAATACAAACCAAATGGTTTGAAAAAGCTCCTGTCTAAAGGTTGAAGTTGATGAGTGGTATGGCCAGGCAGTTGTAACAACGTGATGTAGTTTTCTTTCGCAAATGTAAGGGCCGCTAAATTTTTGCTGTGTGTCGTATGCCTGTCCAATAAAAGTAACAGGTTTTTCTTTACTTGCGTTGACGTGTTTCTGAAAATGCTTCAGCCACTTCGTGAATAATTTAGTATTTATATACCCATATTCAGACACTTTTACGATACTTCCAATAGGAGCACCCAATGCCAACTCTTGACACATTCGCTGACGTTTGAATATAATCATAGGTGGAATAAAATAATAGGAAGGATTGCAACAACATACAATAGTTGTATTCACACCACGTTCACCACTGGTAACACCTCCAATTTGCAATTTTCCCTTCAGTGCGACTACCTTGTCCAATTTTTTTTGAACAGTGGAAAATCCTGACTCGTCAGCATTGAAAATCGTTGTACCATCGAAGTGATGTTGATCTATAAGTTTCTCCAAAAGATCAAAAAACCCATTCACGTTTTCTTCACTGAAACCCTGCACTTGAGCCATGGATGTAGACTCAGGCTGGCGTAAACTGAGGTGAGGATTCCTTTTCATAAAAGAGTAGAACCACTTCTTTCCTGTATAAAAACAATACAAATATACCTACGTTGATAGTTATCTGAAATGTTGTAAATTTTTCTAAAAGAAATTTGACACTCACCGGATATTTTAGTTTCTTTATTAAATCTATGATTAATCCTGAGTTCTTCCGCCAAATCAAATGCTAACTTCTGTACATCTTTAATTGTAATACCAAAAAAACAGCGCTTAAGTTCCAGTATGTGCTCTGCCAAAACCTTTTCTAAATCCTTATCAAAAGTACTGCCTCTTCCTAGTATTCTGTTCCAAAAGAAAGAAATCTCTGATGTAATGAATTACCTATTTAAATACCTACAAGCAATTTTTTTTACTCACTTTACTTCGCTGTGATGAGAATTTTTACTTTCAACATGACGTTTCAGTGTTTCTTTTGGAATTCCATAAACTCGGGCACGTTCATTCAACCCATGATCACCGTTCCTATAAGCGCTAATAGCTATCTGCAGCTCTTCCTCTGTCCATTTAGCATAAGAACCACTTTTTGCCATCTAAAATATACAAAATTTGATAAAATAATTTTTTTCTTAAATGGTCCATTTCAGGCAACTTTGAAATTTTCACTTAACATGATTTCTACAGCAAAACCATGAAAGGTAAAAATAAGTTCTATATCTCATTTTATTCCTTACCTCATGCTTAATCCATCGAATCAATCACAAACATCTTCCAATTAAATTTGAAATATGAATTTACTTAGCAACGTGAGCAAAAAATTACATTAAAGTTAGTGATAAAAAACAAACATAAATATCTGAAGAACTACGATAGCAAATAGAATGAAACCTGGTGCAATACTAATTTTTCACTAGTGGTAACAGTCTTCACCTGCTGGAGCACTAAAATCGGGCTTCAGTTTGGAGAAAAATGGGTGGTCCAAGTAAGGAGGAAGTCCAAATTTGGCGACTCTCCCCTACAACAACTTAATATTAGTTTAAACGGAATTTACTTTTATAAAAAGTGACGAATACGCGTATATGTAATATGATAACACTTATTAATCGTCCAAAAAATGTAAACGTCTCACATAAACATATTTATTCGTATTACACACGTACTTTATACGTGCATGAATTAATCTAATCACCTCCGACAAAAATATTTAAAATACTAAAAATCATATTAACGTATAGCATACACGCATAACTTATAAGTGTTGCTTTCCAATTATACGCATATTATACATCTCACAACCTGTCACAACCAATTTAAACTCAGAATAAATATATCTAGTTTGAACACGTATAAAACCTGTCCCAACTCCCATTCATTTTTTCTCTACGTGCTTCACACACGTAGTAAAACATAATAATAAACTTACATTTGGTATTTGAGAATTTAAAGGGCGACTCTGAACACGATGTGGAGTACAAGACTGAATTTGGCCTTGCTGAACATGTCAAAAAAATACACAAATCAACCAACGTATCATACTAACGTCTAAGCTAAACTGCGTATAAAACATTTTTCTTCTACGTATTCCAGAACGAATAAACCCTCATGGTAATAAATGCGTAATACCACAGAAAAAATACACTGCTTTCATTGCCAGAAGCAACTATATTTGAAACAGGATCATCCAAATCCCCCAAAGTATTACTAGGAGATTCATTGTTTGCTGAGGAATTGTCATCTAATGTAGATTTGTCATCTGATGAAGATACTTCGTCACTGGAAGAGCCTCTGTCATTAGCATTTGAAATTTCTTCTTTTTCTTCATCAGACCACACATTTTGACCTAGATAACAATCCCAAAAAATGAGACAAGAAAGGTACCTTTAGGTAATTTTAAACAGTGCATACAGACCAGCAACAATATTAGTAGCTTTTCTTTTTGGTTGGACTATATCCTCAACTTCTAGTCATTGAGTCCGCACAAATTCCATAAAACCATCTCCAACAGCATCTACTTGAAGTCGATCTTGAGAAGGGAGGCATTCAAGAAGAACCTCCACATCCACTGGTGCAATTCCACATTTACGAAAACCAGCCCATTTCAGATTTACTAAGAATCAGGTAGTCTAAAAAAATTTTGTTTCGCTCTTATTTACAACGAACATAATAAGGTACTGTACACATATTATACATCAATGGAAAGAGGATAAAATTCTTTATTCAAAGAATATAAACTTACCAATAAAAATAAATTCCAAGTGAACGTTTTCAGGGCAATTTTACAAGAGAAATTTTTGACAAAAAATTAAAACAAAACTTCAAATACATACAGAGACAGAAATTATCACAGGAATTGGCTACTTTTTTTTTTGTTGTGGTCTTCTATGTCTCATGAAATCAACAAGCCATGTTGCTACGTTGCCGCATTTCATCCGGATTCAGTATTCAAGAAATAAGGACCTTAGATCAGATGTGCGCAAAGTTACCTACCGAGTGCAACATAACCCACGTCTACGATGATGTAGAAAAATTATATATCGTGCCAGTACTGAAGTCAAACAGAGAATGATCGGCTAAATATATTACGAGAACAGACTAACAATAATCATAATTCATAAAGCCGTATCAAAATAAAAGTTTCCCTACTTTCAAATGCACGTCTGTATTTGAAAGAGAGAAACGTTTATTATAATTATAGGACCAGGTTACCTGTTAAAAATCAAAGTTGATAGTTGATAGTAAGGAGGCGCATATTTCATAGGGATACCTCAAATTATAAACCATAACAATTGTATGGAGCCTAGGCCTAGCAAGATTCGTTAATAAAACATTAGTAGCCCAGAATCAAACCTGACGCTATCCAAAAATCAGTTTTTTTCAGGAAACAGAAAAAAGATATAGCTCAATTTTTCATGCTGTTCAGACAGCAGAGATGATCTCAAACCAAAGAGTAGTAGGGTCTTGTACTGGTGCAACACCGTTTTCGAGAGGTTCTCTCCGGAGAATGACTGGATGAGGGGGGGTCAAAATGCACGGTGTTGGTTTTGATTCTAAGGACATACGTTGAACCCAAATAACCCGGCCTAATTGGTGGATTGTGTCTCTTTTGACATTAAGATATGCTTTCATATGATAGTCTTCAACTTCTGAAAAAAAAAAAAATTGGAAGGAAAAAATAGTCGTGTTTTTGGTTTTCGGTTTCGATCGTACGAGTATACTTGAAATGAGAGCGAATATTATTACTATTATTATTATTTTACACAACAAGATCGATTAACTCTTCAATATAGGTGTTACAAGAAGATGAATTTATAAATTCTTGGAGCACGTAAGGCGTGGAATCGCTACTCAACACGTTCACATAGAATCCCAAGTCCGGATTCTTCTCCCAATCTTCTCCAAAATGCTTTACCAACAGAGCGGTGACATCATCTTTTTTTTCTTTGGCCAGAATATTCCGTATGGCGATTGTATTGAACCGCAAATCCTTCAAATTACATCCTTTTTTTAGCAGGTAGGAGCCAACATTGAACGAATCTAGGTCATAGAAACATTCTCCTTGGACAACCCTAACCCAAACCAGTGGACCTTGTTAAAATGAAGCGTTTTGACTGTTTCAGTTTGAATGGCCACTGACCAGTGGGTTTCATATAAAGTTTGGCCGCTGTTCGAAAATCATACAGTGGCACACCAGCGTCAGGTAAATAAAAAACCTCAGCAAAGCTACGGATGATCTGCAATAACGCTTCAGGTATCACGATTGTCGACTGCTTTTTTATTGTATGTTCAATATTACCAAAAAATGGTCAGGATTAATATAACTATGCCCAGTTATGGGGAATACTAGCACAAAATCTTCAATATGTGCTGGAGCAAACTTAGAAAACCAGTACATACACATTAATATGACCATACTATTCTTATTTTGGCCACTGCATCCGTCTGTGATAATACGAATGCGTTTATAACCAGTAAAGTCGGTATGCTGAAGAACATAAAGCACACAGGAAGCGATTGTATTCGAGTCTTTTGCATATTGATTTTCAAACCAACTCTGGTGAAAACGAGCATTTTGATGAGCCAATGACGACAGTAAAATTATGCAAATAAACCTGCTGCAAATAATACGCCGCACTGTCTGGTACTTTGGGTAGTGGTTGATTTTTTTCACAGTCAAAAGAGATGATGCACATGCTGCCATCTTCTGTGTCCCTTGCCAACTCATAGAATTGTTTTGCTTGTTTCCTGTGGACTGCCCATTGAGAGGGCAGTTCAACCTTCTAGGGCTTATCTGAAAGAAGATTAATCCTGACTGTGAGTATGAATACCTACAGGCAGTTCGCTGAAAATAATAATAAAATTGATTCCTACCTTTCGTCACTTTTATCCGTTCACGCAAACTGCTGCACGTAGAACAAGCATCAGTTACTGGTGCACCAAAGCCAATACTGAAATTGTTGACAAAGATAGCCCGAAAATAACTCGATTTAACATCGCTCGCAAAATGAGTTCCCTTTCGTTGTTCAATGTAATATGCGTATAACTTTTCGATATCAAGCTCAGTAGGTAGGTAAGTACATCCGGTTTTTGCTCGACAGTAATGCGATTCTTTCATTGGGATTGAACGGATGAAAGCCATGACATCGTCTTTTAGCTCCCTGTACCTCGCTGCATGCTGGAATCCGCCTCTTCTATCCGATATCATTCCTTCATTTTGCATTTTCATTGACAGCAAATTAAGCCGACTCTTTCCCATACACGTTATTGTGTAAAAAGCTTGGAAACATACTCGGATCCTCTGCTTAGCTGTGTTTGTTATGAAATACTTCACAGTAAAGTTGCTGGGCGACCTCTTGGATGCGCACTCATCGACGCGACATCTCTGAACATTTTCTCGGATCATATGCTGCACCAATATGTGATCTTGAAACTCTTTAGAAGGCTTGGAATACAGGAAGGAATGAAACCGTTTAATATCATACAATGACAACTGTGCGCATCCATAAACGTTCTCAAATCGGCCCGAGTGAATACATTTTGGCCGGAATGGTCCAGCACCAGGACAATGTCTATCACATAATACGTAAACAGAATATTAATAATACCACCAACGTTTGACGAAGGATTTTGATGATTCTAGGCTACTGAATTTCTTATCTGTTAATTTTAGCATTAATCATAAAATTTCAGGAAAGTGGATGGATAGGAAAATTTACTTGGCATTGTTAGATTATGAGATTTTACAATGATATGTTATAAATTAATGGATGCAACTCATTCAAAAGTTATTAAGCTTTTTCTAATGAATTACGTCTCGTTTCAGATTGATAAAATACGTTAATAATTATTTGAAAATTTTGTATTTTTTCACAAGAAATATAAAGATTCTTTTCATAGCACTCTACTTTTATTCGTTCAGGAGTTATTGGGTTTTTTCTAATAATTTTTGTTTAAAATACATCATTTTCATACAATTATTTGCATACTTCGTCAATTTGAAAAAAGAAATACTTTTACAGAAAAAGCTTGATAACTTTTGCATGGATGAAAATAGAGCGCTGCAAATACACTCATCATATTTCTCGAGAAAAAATACATCCTTTTCATATAATTATTTGCGTATTTTGTCAATTTTAAATAAGAATGACTTTTGAAGAAAAAGCTAGATGGTAACTTTTGAACGGATAAAAATAGAGTGCTGCAAATACACAAATTGCATTTACTGTGAAAAAATAAAATATATAATTTTCATATAATTATTTGCATATTTTGTCAATTTGAAACGAGAACTACTTTATTAGAGAGAGCCTGATAACTTTTGAACATGTTGCATCCAAAGAAATATAGAGGAATAAGAAGAACAACTATGTGAAAAAATATGCGAAAGTTAAGAAGTTCCATATTTTGCTACTTGAAGGCGCGACAATACGTACATTATTCGTGATAAGAGTATTTAGCATTAGTTTAAATGGCAGTTTTGAGACACATTTGATATTTTTTGCTTAAAAATTGTCAAAATTTATGTTTTATTTGTATTTTTTTAATTAATTAATTACATCAGTTCATATTCCTGTTTTGAGCAATATTTCAGAACTCATTTGCTATTGAAATCCCATAGATTCAAATGCAGAATATTAGCTTAAAATTCTGTGAAAATTTCAGCTCAATCGGACATTTCGTTTTTGAGATATTGTTAAAATTCCGCAAACTAAATTGAATTAATTTCATTTGGTTTTCTACTCCTCAGAATCAAATTTATCGAGATAAATTGTGAAAAATCCGTTGGTTGTAAAAATCTGAAATTTTTATCACTCATTGTAGAATGTTAGCTGAAGAATCGGTGAAAATTTCACGTCAATTCCACATTTCGTATTCCTGATATTGCAGAAATTTCGCAAACTCCTCAACTAATTAGATAGAATCTTTATCATTTTAATTATTCAATCTGAACAGAAGTTCCGCGATATCGCGACAACTAACGTTAAGATTCAGCTGAAATTTTCACAGAATCTTGATATAACATACTAAAATATCTCATAAAAATTTCAGCTCTCTGCAACTCACTGTTCTCTCACAATTCCTCTCGATAACTTACATAGTATGGAATGGCAAATTATATGAATTAACTATAAGATCTACTTGCAGAGTTTCAGCGATTATTAAATAATCGCTGAAACTTTTGAAAGGTAAACTTATGATTTTCACTTAATTTTCACTGGATCCTTATTGCTAACATAATTATCTCGATGTCTCCACAATATTTCAACTCAATAGTACATTTGATTATCTAAATCCGGTGAAATTCTGTTTAAATTGAGTGATTAAAATGATAAGGATTCAATCTAGCTGAGGAGTTTGCGGAATTTCTGCAATATCTCAAATACGAAATGTGGAATTGATCTGAAATTTTCATTCAGATTTTTTCAACTAACAGTTCTCTGGCAATTTCTCTCGATAACTTGGATTCTATGGAGAAGAAAGGAAAAGTAAATGAACTTAATTTAGTTGCGTAACTTCTGTAATATCTCAAAAATGAAATATGTGATCAAGCTTAAATTCTCACGTTTCTTCAGCTAACATGGTATGATATCTATTAAAAATTTCAGGTTTTTTCAACTAACAGTTCTTTCCTCGCAATTTCTCTCGATAACTTGGATTCTGAGGAGGAGAAAGGCAAATTAAATTAACTTAATTTAGTTGCAAAATTTCTGAAATATCTCGAAAATAAAATATGTGATTAACCTGAAATTTTCACCGCTTCTTCACCTAACATGGTATGATGTCTAATAAAAATTTCAGATTTTTTCAACTAACAGTTCTCTCCTCGCAATTTCTCTCGATAACTTGGATTCTGAGGAGGAGAAAGGCAAATTAAATGAACTTAATTTAGTTTCGGAATTTCTGCAATATTTCAAGAAGGAAATATGTGATTAAGCTGAAATTTTCACCGCTTCTTCAGCTAACATGATGTGATGTCTAATAAGAATTTCAGATTTTTTTAACTAACAGTTCTTTCACAATTTCTCTCGATCACTTGGATTCTGCGGAGAAGAAAGGCCACCCAGGCAGGGATTTTGATGGCAAATTCATCATCAAAATGTATTCAGAGTAGATTCATAGAGTAGACACAATCTGTCCCTTTGTGGGACTAGTAGTAATCATTTTGAGATAATGTTTATAGTCATTTGGTCACTAACAGAATAAATTCAGAGTAGCTCAGTAGTGGCTAATGCCTACATAAAGAATTAATTGCTTCAGTTGTTGTCTAACGCTAATTCTCAGAGTGGTGCCCCTATTGGCAAAATGGGTGCATTTAAAAAAAAAAAGCATGCGAAACGAAATTACTTTTTTGGGAGTAAATTTGTATAAGACGCACAGCGTTTGAACATCTGACAGTGGTATGCAAAACGCTGCTATGTTTTGGAATACGAAACGCATACGAATTATTTTTGCTACGAATTACATCCAAAGGAAACACATTTAAAACGTTTTAGATTGCAAAAATTCGCTACACTAAAACACATACAAAGCTTTAGATCGAATAAAATTCAATCTTTAAACGCATGCGATGAATTCATTCGAATGTAATCCTACATCCAAACGCATTTGTTTTGTACAAAAGACTATCCCATTTTCGTATATCATTTCGCATGTGTGACAAGTTTGTTGCTGAAAAGCTACTGTTTGAAAGCGTCAGTGACACATATAGAACCTGTTTTTGTACAAATTTGCATCTGAAAAGCTACTTTTGGTAGGCGTTGAACATGTTGAAAGAACCTTGTTTTGTACAAATTTGTTGTTGAAAAGCTACTGTTTGAAGGCGTCGATGATATATATAGAACCTGTTTTTGTATAACTTCGCATCTGAAAAGCTACTTTCGGTAGGCGTTGAACATGTTGAAAGAACCTTGTTTTGTACAAATTCGTTACTGAAAAGCTACTGTTTGAAGCCGTCGATGACACATATAGAACCTGTTTTCATACAACTTCACATCTGAAAAGCTATGATGATACACATACCATTTTAATTGTTATAAATTACCAGCTTTTTTAATAATATACATATATTTGAATCCTATTTTAGAAAAAAAAAATGAAAAAAATCAATAAAAAGTTGGCAGTTTCTCTCTCACTGTCTCTCTCTCTCTATCTCTCTCTCTCACTCTTTCTCTCTCTCTCTCTGTCTCTCACTTTTTCACCAAATGCTTACAAATTAATGTGAATATTTAGTTTGTTAAAAAGAAAAAACACTGAAATGAAAATGTAGAGTATTATTTCAATATAATTTCATGAAAAATAAAAAATTCTATCATAAATTGGAAAAAATAGGAAAACAGAAATCCATTTCTGAAAAAAACCAACTTTGGTAAACAATATTAAAATAAAGTGTCAAAAACAAACTTATATATATGCTGGGAAACAACTCACATCGAAAAAAATAACAATTATAGGCAAACAATTAACAATTGATATATATATCGCAAAAATTAACTTTGGCCAAAAAAAAAAAGGAACAATTAACATATTATATATGACCAACAATTAACTTTGGCTGTTGTTGACTTTCACCCAAAAAAAAAAACAAAACATATATGGTGAAAAATAAACTTTGGCTTTTTTTGACTTTGGCAAAGAAAACAAAAATCATATAATTATTTTAAAAATAAAAAAAAAATCAATAGAGGCTGTACATATAATTATAATAATTATGACTGTATATTGAGACGGAAGAAATAAAGTTACACTTTTGGAGTATATATATATATATATATATATATATATATGTGTGTGTGGTGACGGGTGGTTCGTTGACGAACGAGTGTGTATTACACACTCGTTGACCACTTAGCGGGCCAGTGGGATAAAACCCACAAACTATGTTTTTACGCTCACGGCTGTATATTTCGTCTGTACAGCTAAACTTGTTTACTGGGCTCGGCCCGCACACACTCAATGTACACGCAACCGACCAGCATTGGTGTTTGTCTGGTGTCGTGTACATACACATACACACACCCACAATATATATATAATATACGAATTATTCCTCAGGTGAATTTCCATTTGTATTCTCATCTTCTTTTTCCTGTGATTCTTTAGTAGGTAAATTTTCATTTGATCTTTCATTTTTTTGTTGCGTTTCATCTTGTTTTTCAAATCGTGCTGTGGAAACCAAGTACAGGTATAAATTTATCTTTACAATATACAGTGGATGCTCTTGGAACAATTTTCAGTTTTTCCCCTGTGATATGTTCCCAATTAGTTCAAAAATTAATTCGAATGTACCATTTGAAAGAACATTCCTTCGAACATTTAACAATATAATATTGTCTATTTCCCCCTACCCCAAGCCTGGGGAAATGCAATTCAAAAAGTGTCTAAAAAATGTTCCAAGGTACGATCCGGGTCTGTACCTTGGAACACCAGATGATGTACCTTGGAACACTCTTTAAAATATTATAAATGTGATTTAAAACATCATATAGTTAATCAGTTACATTATAAAGTTTGTAAACAGTGTACATGTATGTTGAATAATAAGTAAGATCTTAAGTAGGAGGATGGTAAATCTAATTTTACACGAATCTAGTCAAGGCTTATTGGCCAGATGTCTTTATAACATGGGGGATAACAATAAACATTACCAGAGAACACCTTTGTATTAACATTTCTCAAAAATGATCCATATATCCGGCCATTTTTAACTTTTATTATTCTGGCAATGAAATTTTTAAATCCAGTGGTTGTTTTCTCATAGGGCAATCTGGCAATAACATAATCATTGATTTGAAATTCATTTACCTGAGGAATAAAAATGAACTATTTATTAAAGTTTAATTTTAAAGGAGTAAAAGTAAAAATAAAAACTCACAATTTCAGCTTGATAAATTTGGTTCAGATCACAATTTATAAGTTCTCCATTTTCAACAGGCGTGACATTTTTTCATTTTAAATTTAGAGGTTTCTTATACTCTAATTTTCTCCGTGCAGACCTAGTCCTTCCAATTTGGATATCTGTAATTGGCTTTTTTGTTTTTGTAGTTACAGGTTTTTTTAATTCACTATTTCCTTTTTCTTTTAATTTTTCAAGGACTGGCAAACTTGTCAAAATAGAAGAAGTCATTTTTTGTCGCTTTGGTTTGAACTGATTTATCTTACGCGGTGAGGCTTTTGGTAAAGACATAATCGATTGTGGTGAGGCAATAAATGATTTATTTAAGTTCAATGAACAGTTAGTCCCATCCGATAAAGATGATGAATTAGGAGATGGTTTGGATAAAAGTGATTTGAGTGGTGTTGATGCACTTCTTGCATTGAAATTATCAGAGCTTGTTGAAAAATTAAGGCTGGTAGACAAATTAGTAGCAGGTGCTACTCTATCTGACACGTAAGAACATAAATAAGTAAGAACATAAATAATCTTGGGTGAAAATTTCTTGATTCAGAGGATAAATACCTAAAAAATAAAATCAATAAGTACTTGAACAAATTTTTATTTTTCAGGGCTATATTTATATTTTCAACCTACCCGTAGCTGGAAATCCCCCTCTGATATTTTTTGGTGTGAATGATAATTGATAAGCATTACCTATCACCTCTGAAATCTCATACAATGTAAACAGTTTGTTAGGGTTATTAAACATATAATTGTCAATTTGCTTATTGAATGCTGATTTAAATGATCGAAAAACGCCCACATCCAATGGTTGAAGCTTGTTAGACGTGTGTGGTGGCAGAGTTAAAATGTGCATTCCTAAAATAAATTTATTAATACGTGGACCAACTTTTACTTGACTATTTAAGAGATAAATGTGAACCAACCTTCCTTTTTGGCCATGTCAATAACATTAGGATTCAAATGACACTCATGGTTGTCAAAAATTAACAAAACAGGATCGTCTTTCGATGGTTTCAAACGATTTATCAATTGGCTAAAATATTCAGTAAAAACTTTGTCATTTGACCATCCACTGCTGTTTAAACTTGCTGTTGTTCCTGGATAAGCATTTTTTAAAGTAAACATCCTCTGGTCTTTTCCGTGGAATGACAATGTGAGGTGGCTCAAAATTTCCTGAAGCACTTATTACTGAAATTACAGTGACAAGTTCACCTCGTTCATGTGAAGTTACTTGGCCTAGAAAGGAGAAAAAAAAACTAAAATAGAACATATGAATTTTTTATATAATATTCCTTATTCCACAATTTACCAACCAACTTGTTTCTATCCTTTTGGAGCTATTATTTTCTCTGGTGTTTGAACGATAGTTACCCCTGTTTCATCTAGATTAAAAATTCGACAAGGTGGAATTCCATTTGGCCCAGCTTTTTTATGAATTTCCTTCAAATTGTCAAAAGAATACCAACAGTAACTCGATTAAAGCTCGTGCAACTTGCTAAAGAAGTTGCCTCAGGCTTCCACATAGATAAATCTTGATGTCATTTTAAAAATCGAAGCAACCACCTTTTTCCAGCTCACTGTTCTGTTTCCCAAGATTTTGGGTATGGACATTTGTTAGCTACAGTATATTTAAAAATAAATTGCCGTATCTTCATAGTTGTCAGCCCATATTTCATATATGCTAAAGTTTTTAAATACTGAACTACTTTCCTTTCTTCTTCTTCCAAAAATACTGACCAAACAGCATTAGTACCATCGTGTTTACAAGATTGAAATTCTACCACTGGATTATCTGCAACTATTCCAGATTTAGAATCAATACGTATGTAAAAAACAGGAGGGTTATTAGCATGAAATTATTTAACTTACTTTGTTTTTGTAACTTCTTCACATGTCTTTGAAGAATAGTCAGTTTTATTGTTCCACCAGACTCTCGTATGGCATCTCTCAAGGATAATTTTTTTTTGAAAACTCTTGTAATAGTCTCTTCAAGCTTGGTTTTATTAATAGGGACCCTAACACCTCCAATTTTACTTCGCGGCATCTGTAAAATAAGTGTTCCAAAGTACATGACCAAATTTCGTTTTAAGGTACGTCATCCGAACTTTCTTCAATCTTTTAATTTTTCAATAATTAAAGAGAAGTGTTTTAGTGAATTCCATACTACCAAAATTTAGAAGAATACTTACTCATCAAATGGTATGTTCTTTATTTCAAACTACATTGCCCATTTTCAACTAAATTCAAAGATAAAACTATGAGAAACTTTACAATGGGTATAATAATATGGTGCAAAACGATTTTTTTGTTATAAAATTGATAAAAATCACAGTAGAATCTTAAAAATTTCACTGACTCATACTCTAACGACGCTTAATAATATATTTACAAAAAATTCCACCAGACTGTGTTAGTAACAGAATAGCAGCATTTGTTCCAAAGTATGTCATGTTTCAAGGTACGTCACTCTCCCCTAAGATTGTTTTTAAAAAGAATTTTTTAATTCATATGACAGACCTTGGAACTGATATGCTCTTGTAATTGTCCTTGTTGATGGTAAAATGTAGAAGAGGAGACCTTTGTCCCATACATTCCATAAAAGTTTATAGACGCGTCAACTTTTACTCGCTTCATTATGAAATTTTCTGAAAAAAGGTTCCATGATATAATCGCTATTAAATTACTATTATTAGTGGAATGATGATTGTTGTATTATAATAAGTTCAAAAGAGCTACGAATGGTAGCAGAAATCAGATTGCAATACAAAATGAGCCCCAAGTAATTTTGTAGATCCATCATAAAGCCATTTTCATTCAATTTCATTCAGACACACAGCATGATATACAGCCTAATTATACCACAGCCCAAAGGTACTATTATTAAATTGAATTTGATTTTACCTATGATTTTAAACATGAAGTTTGCTTGGTGGCTGACCTGTTTGTTTTGAAATATTTAGATTGTGTCTAATAATTGTTGTATTTGCATTGATCCCAAATTCATACTTTCCATTTATAGGTTATGAAGAAACCAAAATAAAAAAAGATGATTTTAGAACTATACGAAACCAGTTGGATTTCAAAAGTATTTCACTACACTTTGCAAGAAGATTTAAAAATATAATTCAATTCAAACAAAACAATGAAATGGCTAGAGCATACAAAAACAAAATAAATGCTTACAAAATTATGATAAAGACATACTATAAATACAATTGGCTGAGGAATAATCGATATATATTATAACATTGGCTTGAATATAAACATTGGCTAGAATAAAAATATTGACTCAAATAAAAACAGCCTCGAATAAAAAATTTGGCTCGACTTAAAACATTGGCTTGAATAAAAACATTGCCTCTAAATAAAACAGCCTCGTCAAAAAGGTATGCTCAAATTAGAACAGCCTTGACAAAAAAAAATTGGCTCGACTTAAAACATTGGCTAAACCTAAAACATTTCCTAGAATAAAAAATATGCCTCGAATGAAAACATTGGTTCGAATTAAAACAGCCTCGACAAAAAACGTAGGCTCAAATTAGAACAGCCTCGAATAAAAACTTCAGTTTGACCTAAAACTTTGGCTTGATAAAAAAGTTGGCTCGAAATAAAACAGCCTCGACAAAAAAAGTAGGCTCGAATTAAAACAGCCTCGACAAAAAAACATTGGCTTATTATAGCATTGGCTAACTACTACAACAACAACATTGGCGAGTATGTACGATGAAATTTAAACAATTAACTTTGGCTGTTCTTAATTTTGACGTATATTTATGTCGAACTTGTAAAACTGATTAATAAATTTGAATTTAGTAGAAAAAAAAAGTAATAATACTTGGGCAAAATTGAGTATAGGTATGAAAATATTTACCAAAAATCACTCGAGCCGTGGACAACGAACTGTTGGACGTAAAAAGTAGCGTTCATCCTCTGGGACAAACTTATGTTCAAACGTTTGAAAATAATAAAAGTTTGTAACATCAGTGTCCCAATGACAATCACCACTACTCCTTACAATCAATTGCTGCCTCTGACCACAAATTTTGACAAAATTTTTTCAAACAAAATCTTGCCTGAGTATTACACTTGTTTCGAGACTCAACCAGAGCAAAACGATGTTGAATTTGGTTAATTTTACCAATGCTCACCTCAACATCGACTACACGGTTGGCAAATTAATGGGTTTGCCTTTTCCAGAAAATGGAAAAATAAACCTTATTTTCTCTGTCAATTCTTTGACAACCATGAGGAACAAAACCAATTACTGAAATTTCAAGCACTGGATCGACAATATCCTGGTACTGCCGATTATCAGTTTCAACTGACACCATAATAGGCGTCCATCTGTGGTGCAAATTTTTGAAATTTTGGTATACGGGAAAAGACAAATCTGTTGGAGGACTTTCTGGGACATCAGGAATCTGTTGTTGTTGGGCTTTGACATAATCGGTAAAATGATGATATATCTGATTACACACCCTCTCAAGACGCTTCAATCGTTCATCAACTGGAACTAACAGGTCAGTCTTGAAGTCAATGTCATGAACCAAACGATTGACAGATGGTTGTCCCTCCTGCTCATCACCAGCAGCATCTGGTTCATTGCTCCTAACCCTCTTGTCAATACGCGTGAGAATGTTACCAAAATTTTGAAACAAGTTCAAAAAAGTGTTGTATTTTGACTCCAACGAGTCACAAACATCCGAAACATTCAACAATTTCTCAATCATTACCGCAGTACACTTTGATGATTCCACCTCAAACGCCAACAATTTTTTGTTAACGATTCTGCCACCCTGTACAAGAGTGTCAAAATTTTAACGAGTTTCATCACCAAAACCTTCCAACAGACCATGTATGCGGATTAAGGCAAATGCTACTCGCATCTGGTGATGAAATTGCTCTTGCACCAATTGTGGTAAACTTCTCAATTCTTCATCCAGATTTATACCTTCTAATCCTTCCATTTTTAATTAAATTATAAATTCTGTAATGTGACGAGGGAAAACAAGACATTGGCAATAATTAATTTTTGATGTTTGAATTTTTCAAAAATAAAAAAAAAGAATATATGTAATAGAACCTTCATACTGATTCATATAACATCATGAAAAAATGAATCTAAATTACCTCAACAGGCACATAAGACAGCAACATTCATATACTGAATTATATTTAATTTCAGACTTTGGCTTTTTTAAACTTTGGCATAATGTTTATTATAATAAAATGATGATTATGTTATGATAGATATAGACAGTCAGCAGCATTTGCACACTGACTTATAGTAAATTTCAGACTTTGGCATTTCCAAACTTTGGCAGACTAAATAATAATGATTTCAAAAAATTAACATACATCAACTGATTGCAACATATATATATACATACACGAGTATATATATTAAAAAAATATATATATTTATATGTATACGTGTGTGTTCCGTCCAGTTTTTGCAGACGATTCAGTTCGTCTACAAAAACGTGTTGAACAAATTATAGACAACTATTATTCCTAATTCTGGGAATAATAGCTGTCTATATTTTACCTAGCTTCTCACGAACGGACACCACCAGATATGCTGACAATGAAGTGTCATCATATTTGGCGGATGTTCCGTATCACGCCACCTTTTTGGTCGGCCATCTTTTGATTGAAACAAAGAAAACGAAAGTAATGTCATGTCTTCACTTTGAGGACATGGTCATTCCTAAACCTGAAGTCGAGTAGAGACGTTAGGGTCCATACTAGTTGCTATGGACATTAGGTATCATTATATTAAGAAATAGAAATAAGTATAATTTTAAAGTGTTTATAATACCTGAAGTGAAATTCTAATAAAAGATAAATGTTCGTAACATATCTTATTTGTTGAGGTAGTTTGAAAGTATTAAATTACTCTCGCAACAGTGTGTATATGTATATGTATATGTATATATGGCCATGATGAGTTAAATGGCCATCAGAAAAATTATATTAATCACAAAAGTGTCAATTATACAACTCATTACCACATAACCACCTTCCACACTTTCCATAATACTCCCATCATTATTGGCAAGAAATTAAAAGAGAATAATAATATATACAATTATAGTGCACAATCTGTATGATGGATAAATAGAAATGTATATAAATGAGGGTGAAAACTGGTGGTAGACCAAATAAAATTGAAACATTTTTTCAACTGAATGCCAATTAATCACATATTTTATAGAAGTTTATATAGTACACTCATCATGTACTGAAACTATACACTTTCAAATGGTATGGGATGAACAGAATGATGAAGAAATTGAAAAAAATTTGAAATAAAAATAGGAAGGGAAGGATTGACAATTTAAGGGAGGGTTATGGGTAGGAAAAAGAAAAGTAAATTAAGGAAAATGACCATCATCAACAACATAGAATTTCTATAGCGATTTGTATACTTTATAATGATGGGTATCATGAGCTACAACAATTTCATTCAAGAATTTGGCCAAGTTTTATCAGTGTATGTTCGTTAGTCAAAATCGTTAAACCATCTAATACTATTAGCCAAATTAATTTGAACCTAATATTAATGAAAAATATATGGAACCATTTTAGGCATTTCAAGCATTATTTGTTTTTGTTTTAATAAAATTATAATAAATTTTCGTGTATAGTACTTATTGAGCAAACAAAAAGAATGCTTGAAATGATTAAAATTTTTCTGTATATTATATAATTTTATTAATAATACGTTTGAATTAATTTGACTAAAAGTATTTGATGGTTTATTAATTTTGTCCAACAAAGAATATTGATAGAACTTGGCCAAATTCTCTTGTTATACATAGAAAATTCCGATGAGTGAGGTGTATACGGTTTTAAAAAAATTGCGTAAGGAATTGGGGTGAAATGTTTGCGAAACGTAGTGTTTATAAAAACTACCAAGTCTGATTGGAGTTTGCTGTCCATTTGTTCAGTAGTTTTTGAGAAAAATGTGTAGCAAAAATAACAAATTGCCGGGAAGAACAAGTGGCCTGTGTGGCGTGAAGTATATTTTTCGTATTTATGACGCATGGTGCTTCGAGCGTCTTTTCGATTCGATAGCTTTACTTTGAAAACTATAATTGATTTCGAAAGTGTCAGCTTTAACGTGTTCGTTTCACAGTTAGTTCTAAATTCTGCCAAATGGTTTTTATGTTGTCGTCTCTCAGTTTTGAAAAATGAAAACTCAAAGAACTCCTGCGAGAGCTTTTGATTAGATGCTATTTCAACGGTTATGCCAATATACCACCAAATTAGGTCGAGATAATTAGGCCTACCTATGGTCTGTTGATTATTTCGAACGTGCTTGTTGGAAAACCTTCTTTTTCTTGAGATGCTTGCTGCACGACAGTTTATTATTATTATTATTATTAAGTTTGTACCTATATTCACTCCCCAACTTAATCTCCGCCCATTTTTCATCGCTCTCCCTGTTTCCTAAGATCATCTTTTCTCGTCGAAATTTCTTCAGAAAATTTGTTTTCATTTGCTTTACTCACGGATGCTGTTTCTGCTTGCCTCCCTACGTACTCTACCGTGCATTCTCTTCTCCGACTTTTTTTTATTTTCTTCTCGAGATTGTTAACTGATGATTGCATAAGTTGTAACTGATTAACGCTAATTTTTGTGAAGTTTTTAGAAATTGGATTTTGAAATATTTTTGGGATTCATCTGAAACGAAGAGTGATCATATAAACGCATGGTAAATAGTTAAGAAAGTTTGTGTTATGCATATAATTATGATGTTAGATTAAAATGATAAAATTATAAGGATAAATAGAATTGTGGCAAAACAGCAGCAGTTACAATTTGTAAATTTTTCAGGAAACCATAAAAAAAGTGTTCTGTGATTTCTCACATTTGTGTACTTTTTTCCTTTGTAAAATGTACCTGAAACATTGAAGTTTTCACTTTCTTGGTACATTTACCGATACTCTTACCCGTATAGACTTACGGAAGTGCAAATAGAAGTGACATACACGAGTGCGTATGTTATTTTCGTTGAAAACATTTTTTTTTTTCATATAATTTAAATTTTAAATTCTAACAAAAACATTCAAGTATAGAAAAATACTGAAGCAGCTTAGGTCGACTACTTCTTTGATTTTTCCATTAATGGGTGAGTAAGGGAAGTGCGCCTAAAATGACATACTTTTTATTCAACATAAAATTTTGAAAATTTAAGTGATACACACAGCAGTGATAATATATTAAAAGAAACTACACACTGTTGTTGATCATTTCCCATCATAAACATTTTCCCCCAACAATAGAAAATTTACTATGTTTTTTTTATTTTTTTTTTCAAAATGTGTCATCTTAGGCGTACATGCGCCATCAGTGATCCACCCAAGATAAGATGGTATGTCATTTTAAGAGGATAAATGGTGTGTCATCTTAAGCAAAAAACACTATTTCAAATGAGAATTGATAAAAACATAATTTTCCTTTATATTGCAAATGCAACAAGATGTAGTGGAAACTTAGTGTTAATAATTGATGATATTTCTCTTACTGCCGCAACGAAGTAGTTCAATAATCTGCAGTTTGGTAAAATTGAAACAATCGTAATATTTAAAAAAAAAAACCACTGAATAGATCCAAGTTAGAAAATTTTTTGGCTTTGTGCATGAGCATTATTGTCTGAATGGAGAAACAGTGTTACCATTGAAAAGAACATCCCTACAGGAACACAAATTCCATTCAGTGTATACTTTTTAAGAGACATCAAATGTGTTATCTTAGGCACTATGTCATCTTGGGCGCACTTCCCCTACATTTCAAGTTTATGATAATGTGAATAGATGCTGACTTTGTGAAATGGTAAAAGCGTAGTTCACACCAGGCCATTTTACTAGCTTAGAACACGCAAGTTTATAAGCTGCTAATAAAGTTGCCTGGTGTGACTGCTCCAGGCAAGTGAAAAGGAACTAGTAAAATTGCCTAGCTTCTAGTTGTGCGAAGTTAAACTGATTCAACTTTTCAGGCTACTTGCGTGAAATATCTATACAAATTTAGATAAAATCCCTAATAAAATTAGACTGACCAAATTTTTGAGGAAAAAATATTTGAATGATGTGACTTGTAATGAGTAATGACTATAAGTTTTAATAAAAAAAATACAGCAGGAAGCTGTTATTTTATTTATCATTGCAATTGCAAATATAAATAATTATTGAAAAGCTGTACGCACAGCATTTCTGACAGTAGTACGTGATGGGTAAGATCATTATTTGATATTGAATAACGTTTATTCAAGAAGTTATAAGTAGATTCAATGAAATGTTTTTCTCTTTCTAGAAACTAATTATGTCCGATGAAGTTATTGATTTATGCATCGACTTTGTTAGAGAAATGATATGTGAAGAAATTTGTCTAAGAAAATTAAAAAAAAAAGTCTCTAGACTCGTAGATGGATTTGAAGACCTTCACAATTTGGTGCTTCTTCTACCTTATTGCCTGAATTGAAATCAAAAGATCTATTTTCATATTGTTGTACGCTGAGAATGACAAGTGAGAAATTTGAAGAGCTTCTCAGTATTATCTCTCCTTCTATTCAGAGAAAAAATACAATCATGCGCATGGCATTGCCGGCCAAATTGAAATTAGAAATAACGTTATACTATTTAGCAACTGGTGATAGCTTTTGTAGATTATTGAATTTGTTTCGTGTTTCTTGTAATTTAATATCTGTTTTCTTACCAAATGTATTACAAGTTATTTCTGCAGGTTTAAAACAATTTATGCAAGTGAGTAAAAACATTTTGCATTTTTAGTTATGTATGATACATTATTAAGTTGATATAATACAAATGTTAATCTAAACAATTATTCATTATGTAACTGTAATAACCTCTCCATTTTCCTCCATTTCATTAAATTTATACTTCGTTATTAAGGCCAAAACCTCTTGCCGAAATAATAATCGGTTTTGATTATTCAATTGCCTCATATCGAATCAGTACTGTCCTTCTTACGATTGGAATTTTTTAAATCATCAAGTTTAGAGACTATTTTTTCTATACTTTCAATGCTTCTATCAGAAAATGTAATTTTTCTCTTCAGTTTTCTTGATGTGTTTTTTTTGGCTTGGTAATTAATGATTGTCGAAGCACTCTTGCTTCATTCTAAATAACAGATTTGATATTAGATTTATTTTCCAAAATTTACAAGCTCTTATAAACTTTGCGCTAAATCTTATGAAGGCTTCTGCATGTGTCTTCTCTTGCTGACCATCATGTATTGGACAATGTTTTCAAAGTTTCACCAGTTGAATTATTTTCTGTAATAAGTAATATACTGCAAAATTTCCCAGCGCTAAGTAGTGAAAGAAAAAAAATTATACAAGTTTTGCATTAGTGAAAAAAAGTTTAGTGCTTCTATGCCTGACTCAGCTGTAGCATCACCTACTAAATTCAACAAATGTCCAGCACAGAGAATATAGTCTGTATATGGACTAGTCTTTTTGATCAAAGCCTGCAGTTCAAGATTTTGACCTTTCATATTTGCTACTGAATCATAGGCCTGTCCTCTGCATTTCTTCATGTCAATATCTAAGCTTTCCATTAAATTGACAATTGATTTATACATGTCACTTCCCTTGTGTCCTACTTTTGGTAAAAATGAAAGGAAATGTTCTACAGGTTTGCCAAAAGTTAAGACAACGCACAACTATAGAAAGCTGGTCAAAATGTGCAATATCAGGAGTGGAATGCACAATAATCAAAAATTACATGGCTTGTTTAATCTCCTCAACAATAGTTTCTTGAACGCAGTTACCCATTAATCCAATTACTTCCTCCAAAATTGTCGAGGACAAATAATTGATATTTCCCAAACCTTTCTGAGCAAAATGAGCAATGTGACCAGCAAGAAAGGAATCAAATTTGGCAAGAAGTTCAACACACATCAAAAAATTTCCATTATGATGATGATCAATTTAACTATGCTTCTAAAGGCAAAACCATGGGTTGATAGGGACAATGTAATAGCAATTACTATTTTCAACATGTTTCACCAATATAAAATTTCTTCATGAAGTTGAACTTTCAAATGATGGTCGAAGGTACCAAATTCTGATCCAGGCATTACAAAATTAAGTGTACAAGTTTTATAACTTCTACTGTTTTCATGGCTTTCTACACGTATGTGGCTGTTTTTCCAATCTGAACACCCTTCTTTTCTACCAAATTGGGAATCTTCATTGGTAAATAATAAAAAAGGGCCACAAACTAAGAACCCACATTTTTCAGAATAAATTAACTAATCACAGTTTTTCTTATCACCAGATATGGACTATCTTGTAAAAATAGATGGGTTACAATGGCGTACCATATCAGGATACATTCGTCGGCTTCTGGATAAAACAAATTGACTTATGTCCTGCTTGAAACTATTTTTTGCAAAATTATCGATTGTGCAATCATTTATTGTCCATTCAGAAAAGTCTTCACAAATGTCGTTAAAATTCAATGAATCCGATGTTTCAGTTGTAGAAGTAGGTGTAAGACTGGAATCAGTCTCATTTACAGATTTGTCACACTTCTCCACTTCTCCACATTCTCTGTTTCAGGATAAGAGGAGGAATCTCCATCAAGCAAACATAGTTTTTAAATGTTGAATTAGAGTAAGAAACAATAACATTTTTAATTAAAACATCATAGGCTTCAGAGGTGGTGATGGAGAAAGAAAAAAATGGATACTAATAAGTTGGGGAGAATAAGAATATATTTGAAAGGTCTTCGTCCGATCCGGACCAAAGACAATAGGGTTCTTCTCTGAGTGGGTTTGAATATGTGTTTCAAATTTTGAGATATCCGATAAAAATTACGCCTGTAAATGGACTGAACGCAAAAGGGGGTATAATATATATAACAATCTATAAAAATCGAAAAATAAAAAAAACTTCAAATATAAATAACCAGAAAAAAAAACATATGAAAAAAAAATTTTTAAATTATAAATAAAAAAAAAAAAAAAAAAAAAAAAAAAAAAAAAAAAAATAAATAAAATAAATAAAATAATTTATAAAAATTTTTAGAATCACAATCTAATATTTTAAATTAAATTATATAAATATATAAATTAATTAATATATAATATATTTAGTTTAAATACAAATAAAAAATTAATATAAAAAACTATTAAAAAAATCATATTATAATTAATCTTAATTATATGTAAAAGACGAATTCGTCTTTTCTCAAATCACACCAATCTCGCTCATACTTACGAGATTTTGACCACTTTTCCTGTTTATTTATGTATGACCTAGCCTAAGATGTTACGATGTTATTATTTACTGCATGCTAACTATTTATCGACAATTACGTCATTTCATTCACGAACTTCATTCTTTTCTTTATCCGATGACAACATTTTTAGCTAATCTTAACCTGAACGTTTTCTTTTGTCACCATCATCGATCTCATACCTCTTTTCAATAATAATTTTCATTGATAGATTCATTCATTTGTTCATGCGGTCATTCAACGTTTGACCTAGATATACAGATTTAATCTTAGTTCGTTTCGTGTATAAAATAACCTGAATTTTCTAATTTCACTCCGGTCAATTAATTTTGTTTTCTTCGAAAACCTACTTAAAAACACGTAATTTGTAGTGCGCAAAGGAGAAAAGGACCTTAGGGTTAGAATAGACATTTTACAAAGGAGGCAAAAA
This sequence comes from Ericerus pela, assembly GCA_011428145.1. Classification (NCBI taxonomy): domain Eukaryota; kingdom Metazoa; phylum Arthropoda; class Insecta; order Hemiptera; family Coccidae; genus Ericerus; species Ericerus pela. Next base: position 1,091,662 of record WOFM01000249.1, read on the forward strand.
AAAAAAAAAAATACACGATTGTGTGCATTGTTGGTGCTCACGTCTAGGTGCTATTATCAGCTCGTTGATCAAATTAGCACACCCTCTATCATGAAGAAAATAAAAATGTTATCACACTAAATGTTCCATTCGCAAACCTAGTGAAACTGGGTCTTTTCAAATAGATTTTCAAAGAAAATCTACTTTATTAAATTTGATCTGATATTCGGATGTAGAGGTGGGGGGTAGGTACGCTTTTCGTGTCATTACCTCCTGAAAATTTTGGCACTATTTTTGGAAATTCATTTGTATATATATATATATATATAAAAATAACCTCTTTTGCGTCGAGTCCATTTACAGGCGTAATTTCAATCGGATAGTTTAGAAATTTGAAGCACATATTTGGATCCACCCAGGGACGAACCCCATTATTTTTGGTCCAGATCGGACGCATGGTTTGTCCAGTAGGTCAGTTTTATGCATTTTTTATCGAACATCATACAGGTCGCAATTTTAAATCTATTGGCCTGAAATTTGCGTATTTTAGGACATGGGCAATACCTATTCATTTTGGTACGGATAGACCTTACGGTACATCTGGTAGGAGCGATTTTGTTGGGATTTTGGCAGATTAATGGCTCTAAAAAGAGTGATTTTTAAGCTATAGTTACAAAATAAATTTAAAACAGGTATTGGTTTAAAGTATATCTAATATTCTTCCAAATTTGGTTCTTATTGGTATTATAGTTCATTTCCTGGGGCTGTTGAAGAGGCTAATTTTTCATGTTATCTTAATAAAAGTTGTAATTATCTGTCAATAGTCACAAAATTTTGTACAAACAGTATCTCTCGTACAAAACAAAATATACCAATTTTGTAATTTTGGTTTTTAATGATCAATTTTTTCCCCAACTTATTAATTATTCAGTGTGATTTTATATTACTTAAACCTACTTTTTCTTGCAAAGCTTGCTGCAAGTTTTTTTTTTTGTGGGCACATTTTGAAAAAATTTTTGCCTTTAAAATTTTGCGTCCTAGGCCTGGACCTAGTGGACCTATTGGTAAATCCGACCCTGAATGAGAGATCTGTTCCATGGCAGTGGGACAGAGCAAATATTGACGAAACATCAGCGGATAATGACATTGAAAATACTGCAGAAGAGGGTGTATATGTATTAGTAGGAGTTTATGAGTGTTCATTTAACGTCACAAAGACAATAAAATATATCATTGTCCCACACCTAGCTCCCGCCTTTGTGCTTAGACAGCCCAGTATTTTCCAGTTATGGCCAGTTCCCTGCACATTGCTAGTGCACAGGGAGCTTGGGGTGGAGCCACAACCCTGGGGGTGGTGTGCTTTTGTGGCCTTCGGAGGCCATCTCTGAAGAATCCGCTGAAATTTGAAAAATATTAGACATGCATGTACAAAACAAAAATCAACTTTATTAAATAAAAAGATAATCACAAGAACATGTGATAGAGATTGTCAAATAAAAAAAAAAAAAAAACAAACCTAAAAAAGAAAAATTAAACTTTATTTGTTACTAAGTAATGTTGACGATTGACAGGAACCATGAAAAAACAATACTTTCAACGAAAGTTTGTCGCAATCGCAGGACAATAAAGACAAATAGGAATAGGACGAAGTTAATGGCTGAAGATCACAGTTTCTGCAAAGGAATAGTTAGGAATTAGCGAGTTGTAAAAACATCAAAGATGCTGGTAGTATACTCTGACATCTATTATCCATGGACTTTTACAAAGAACTAGACAGTAATAGTGGCTCCTAAAAAATCGTATTTATGCCGTTTTTAGGAGCATAATTTCCAATTATGGCATACCCCAAAGTCAGTACATGGTCTATCATAATAGTCTACTAATGTCATAATCAGGGGATAGTGTTAAACAGTTTAGTACAGCACTATTTTGAAGAAAAAATCAATAATATGTGGCTAACAAGAAATTTTCCTAAAAATGAATTTGGCCTTTGGGGATGTATTCTCCTCCCTCCTTATCCTAAATAATACGAGGAAGTTAAAGGTAAATAGAGGGAGAAATATTTCTAGTACGCCTTTGTGTACTACCATATATTTAAAAAAAAAAAACTTACCTATTTATATTAAGTTAAGAAAATTTTTGTGCTTTTTTTTTTTTTCAAGTGTCTCGTTAATCCTGAATGGAATATACAAATTGGAATATGATTAACAGAAACCATAGGTGAGTACTTAGGGAAAAATAATTTACTTTAGGGTATGAGACAGAATATAAAAGTAATATTTTAGTTCAAATTATTTTTACTATTTTATACTTTAAATGACGTTAATTTTCGTATACAAAATTTATTTTTTCGCAAATGAATTTTAGAGATATGTTTTTATATGTTTTTGACTCTTAAATTTTCAATGTCTTTTGTACCTACTGTAAAATAAAAACTTAAGATTACCAAATTGACTTTGTCTTAAAATTTTACCTCAGCTTCTCGAAGTACTTCAAAATTTTTTGCTGTTTTAATATTTTTAAATCATATTTTTATCTCTTTATTCAAGGTTAAGGGTACCTATCGTGCACCTATACTTTTTTCTATTGGTTCGTAATTTTTTGTTTTGTAGGCCGAGTTTTAAACCAATTTTTGTCAAGTTTGAGTATGTTGCTCTTAAATGTACTCCACAGGTAGTGAAGTTCTTTTTTTTTTTGAATTTTTATTTTTAAGACATTTTTGAAGTATCCCAAAAACCCATTTTTTGAAGATTTTAAAAACCAGCTTGAAAAATTGAAATTATAAAAAAAAGAAGGGATTTCCACCTAGAGGGCATATTCGAGGACAATATACCCAAATTTAGTGAAAATTGGTTCAGAACTGATCCCACAAAATAAAAATCAGAAGGCTCTAATAAGGGAAAAACCTATAAAAACAAATTTTTTGGATTAAATTAATTTTTCTACCTGAATGTGTAGGCAGTTAATATACATCTTGCGAAGTTTGGTATAGAGGTATACTACACACTTAAAAACTTGAAAAGGAATTTTCTTGAAAGTGTGTTTTCTAACATACAAAATTTTAACAGCGTGAATGAAACTATCTAAAGACTCGTAATTATAAATGCTATTCTCTTTAATTTAAAAAGTAATATTACTATTTTAGAATCTGCAAAAAAATCAATTTTGAAAAACTTTATCCTAAGCGTAGTTTTTGCAAATCATATCAGAAATATTAAAATAAAAAAATGTAACACACTTGATTTATCAGTGTATGATCAATACGATTTACTTCTTGTGATTGACTAAAAAAAGCAAGAACTGCATCTACATGTTTTTTAGAATTTTCATGTATATTATGCAGTTTCTGTTTTTCATTAATCCAGTCGCAAAAACCTTCTGTAGCCAATTTGGACGAACTTTTTTGACCAACCATAAGTTTGCAGATATAACAATACACTTTGCCCAAAGATGGTGAAAAGCAAAGCCAATCGCGATGAACTTTCTCTCCTTTTTTTTGAATTCGCCAAAATAAATTTTTACTACAGTGTCTGGTACGGGTTACAGGCTTATTGGTATCCTTTCAATTTTGAGTTTGAGCAACACTAAATTTCAAAAATAATTTACTGTCACTGTATTGTAGCATATGTGATCCCTTTCTAATCCAATAATCAGTCACACCTGCAAGTGATCCTGTCCACAAATCAACAACATTTTCCATATTCATATTTTCAGTTTGTTTTACTTCAATTTTCTCTATCATCAAACCATCACTTGGTTGTTCCTCAGTAATACTTTTCATGTCTCGATTAAGTCCTTGCCCTACACCTACATTTTCCATATCTTTAGCAGGTTGTTGATCTAAAACTAATTTTGCCTTCACTTGAGGAAGTTGCTGCTCTATTATCATATCGCCGACATTTTGACATGGAAATTCAAGCTGGTCTTTTGTGACAATAACAGTATCAGAAGACAATGGTAGTTTTTCTTGTGAAAATTCTGGTGGGGTAGATTGACCAAATTCAGATTTGATTAAAGATTATAGTGTTGTATCGCCATCTGACCTGGACTGCTGACAAATAACTGCAGGAAAAAATTGATGTACTTAATTTTGGAATTTTTGAAAGCTGTCATCTTTTGTTTCTCTGATTCATCAAAATTTCAGTTAAATCAATTTAAAATTTGGTTTATTGATGGTATAAAAATAATCTTTTTTGTTGCTGTATGACGAATGTTTTTATCTACTTGCGAAATATTCTTACAAATATGTCTAATTCTAATTTTTACATAGAAATTTGTAATTAATTCGGTTAAATGCGGATCAGGTAGCGCTATGTTTTTGTTGTAACAAAATCCCACCTCATCTCCTTCTTCATCATCATTCTATATATATATATGTTATACACTCTGCTCTATTCACAAATCGCTTCCCCTACTTTGGAACTACGATAACGTTGTGCTTCGCCATTCTGAATAATATTATATTTTACTTTCAAATGCTTTTTCAGTCTGCTAATAAATTCTATCATGAATACATCTCTCTTGTTCTTTTTTTGGTTCTCGCGCAAATAACCTCACATCAGTTTTTAAACAGCAAACCAGTAAACTAACATTTTGAATGGGGATACAGGTGTCTGACTCAAGTTTACCGGTTGTTCATTAGACTCTGTGTTATTCTTATCAGTATTAGCAGTCCAGTATGTATATAGTCAAAGGACGCAGGTAGTGCTAGTTTGCTGGTTCATACAGATGATGTTGGTAAAACAGCTGCAGCTGAAACGGTTTCAAAGGTTTTATCAGTAAATATATAATTATTATATCAGTGGAAAATCAATGCCAATTTGATTAATCTGAATATAATCCATTCAATATTGAAGTTTTTTATTGTTTAAATTAGTTGAAATATATATTTTAATTTTTTTATCATTGAAAACAATGGACTTTGAAGATGGATGCAGATACTTCGGAGTATGTTTATCTATTTTTGATACTTTGATGTGTCTCGATCAGTCGGTGCAGTTACATGAAATTAAAAAAGCTGAAAGAAAAAAGAAATTGTGGGTGAGAAAATGGATAGCTCGTGGAAATCATATAGGATCATCAGTTACACTGATGCGAGAGTTAGAAACAGATCATCTATCTTTCTTCAATATAATGAGAATGAGTCTAAATAAATTCAATAACTTGCTAATGCCCATTGAAAAAAGTATTCTGAGAGCTGATACAAATATGAGGTGTGTTTAACCAGCTTATTTAAAGCTTCAAGTAACTCTATGTTTTTTAGCCAGTGGCGATTCTTTCAGAGGTTTATCCTATCTTTTTCGCATTCCTATCAGCAGCATTTCATATTTAATACGAGAAACTTTATCAGCTATTATCACAGCTCTTTCTAGCTTTGATTCATTATTATTTACATTTTAAGTAATATGAATTATGATGCGTATCAAAATGCTGTAATTAAAAATAATTCGTTCGTATTTCAACTTTGCATCAAGATGAACGGCGTCCCATCATTTTCCAACAAATATTTTGTAATGAGATTTTGAATTTTGACTTGAAGTAATGTTTGTTTAGTTTCCGGTAGTTTTTCCATCTATGAAGCTATGTATAAAGCAAACTTTGTGCAGGTATTCGAATTTGATGTCTGGGGTGAAGTTAAGGAATCTCTCATGGCTCCTAATTCTTTAAAAGGAGTACCGTATACATCTTGAATCTCCACTTTTAAATCATTCTTTTTTTTTCTTTTCACATTTGACTTGTCTTTATTTCTCACCTTTTGTGGAGTTTCATATTTATCTAGACAGGAAGTTCTTTCGCCATCTACATATGATGAATCAACAGATGCTTCATCATAACTTGAGCTAGTACCAGTTTTTACTTTTGAGCATTCAACCTTTTGTAACTCATTACGATAGGTGTCCCTGATAGACTTGACCTTCTTCTTTACTTCTTCAACGTCCTTCTACATTTGTAAGCCTTTAAATGAAGAAAAGAATATTAAAGAAGGAATTTACATTAATTCGAATTTGAAAATTAATGATGTACTTTAACAAATATACCTTCATCCATGAGCCAATAGACCGATTCTTTTAATTTTGTTTATGTAATCTACTTGTTTCAAATTACCTATAGAGTTCTGGAAACTCTTCATACACGTTAATGAAAATTATTATTAGCGCTGAATTTAACTTGACAACCATTTTTTTAAATTATAAGTATTTGAATTAATTAAAAAACTTTTCCAGAGACATTTGAGTATGCCTGGGACATTTCAGCATTTTTATTTTTATTATGATTAATAATATTTTTAATCAGTCATACTGTTTTACCAGCCTATACTTCACACGATGCTGTTTATTGGCTAGGCCGGTGTACCAGCAGGAAAAGTTTAAAAATTTTAACTTCACCAGCATGCCAGCAAGCTGGTAAACCAGCCTGTTCACACGGCACTGCTTACCAGCAATCAGCAGAAATTGTCTACCAGTACTGGTAAAACAGCGTGGTGTGAACGGGGCTATGGGTATTTCTGACGAAATACCCATATTATTTTGAGAACATATAGTTTACTTTTAAATCTGCTGTGTTAGAAAATAAAAATAGAAAATGTTGAGACTACAGTGCTATGAATATTTTCAAGTTATCAATTGCAATAATGGAGCCAATTTTTCAATAACAACTTTAAGTATTTGGTACTTCTATTTTTTCCCTTACAAATTGTTGAGGGTATCTTTTATTTTAAACGCTTGCATTACAGTAGTTAAAATTTTTTTTATCTTCAAGTTCATCACATGTCTTTTTTTTAATCTTTTTCTTTTTTCCTCTTTTTTCTTTTTTTCTCTTTTTTTCCTTTTTTTTCCCTTCTTTTTGGTGGGGGCCTGTGGCCCAGGGCTACACTTTAAATCCGTCCCTGGTTCTACCAGTTAACAGTTTACAGTCAAGCTAAATGCTGCTATTGCCAGTTGACTGGTAGCGTCCGATTAAAGCTATTTTATACTTCTCATATGGCATTAGAAAATGTATGTACGCCCAAAAATGTCACAATAAGAAGTGCCAGAAAAAGTCTTCATATTATTCAATAACCGATGCATTGAAATAGAGGCAGTCAGTTTGATATTAGATTACAATTTTAATATTTGAACAAATTTTAATGTACATATTTACATTACAGATGTCTTTCAAAAAAAAATGAATTAGTGACCTAAGTAATGTAAATAACTAAAATTTAAACCAAAAATGAGTAGACGCTTGTAGCCTAATGAATATATATTATTTTCAGCTATTATCCCCAGTTGCGGCGCTAAAAATTTTTAAATCAACGAATTATACTCCTGGAACCTTAAAAAAGTTAACATCTTTAGAGTTGAAAAATTAGACCGTTTCCTCAGTATCTACCCATACATCCGATGATAAAATCAAATCAAAGATCAACATAAACTTGGCATTGAAAATACATGGAAAATTATTAACATTAGCCAAATGGGTAAATACAATTTTTGAGTATTACTAAAAGCTGGGAAGTTAAATTAAATGATGAATAATAATTACCTACTTTCAGGAATGTTAAGATACCTATGAGTTATTGGAGGTTCGTGCAAGCAAACGCTAACAATGCGATTTAGAGGAGCTGCCTATATCGAAACACTCAGAAATCACGAATAAAGCTGGTTTTGTTTGCGAATTCCCAATAAACAGCGTAATCCATACTCCTTTCAAGGCATGTCACCTAAATTTGAGACAAAACCATGGCTACTGGTACGTATACTTACTAACTAGTATTTGAAAATACAATCACCTAAGAATGATGGATAAATGATTTGATATTAATCTTTTCAACTATTATTTAAACAAATTTTTTTTCGTTGGTAAATTGAAAAGTATTCAAATTAGCGAATAACCCGATCCTAAACCAAATTTAATCTTGATAGATCATTGTTTTGAAAAAGAATAAGTTCCATTGATAATGCAAAATAGTAGGTACATACGTATATGAATATTTATTTTAAAAACGTAAATTAAAAGTGAATACTTGTATTTGACCATACGAACAATTCCGTCAAATTTAGTTTGGCCTATCGAGGAAATCCTACACCTAAGTGCATCCAATACCAATGACACCAATTTCAAATTTTTTGCGAAAATGGCGAAAACATTATATCTCAACGAAGACGACGAAACTATCGACAAAAAAGACGAAACCAGCAAAATACTGTACGAGTTAGAGGAATTTTTTATGCAGGAATCCCAAAAATCATACGGACGCGGACATCCTTAGCATCAATGAAATAAACACCACGAATGCGTATAATTCCATAATGAATGTAGAACAAGCTGCGCAGAAGTAAATTTTCTCCCTCCCAAAAAAAAAAATAAAATAAAGCCCTCATTTTGAAAATACAATTTCAATATTCAATGCGTTTAGCCTACGACTTTCTGACGACTTTGTAGACATTATTTCAGAAAACTATATTGTTTGGGTTTTTATAGTTCCTTATTTGGAAACTTTGTTAAGAAGTAGCATTCATTCCTCAGTTGTAAAAGCTGATTTAAGTACTACATTATATGATTTTAGCCTCGAACTTTCCGACAACCTTATAGACGTGATTGAATAAGAAAATATAGATGAACCAGTAGATGATGTGTCATTTGTAAGACTGAAAGAGGTAACAAATTTTAAAACTAAAAAAGAATAATTTAATTTAATTTCGTTTAACGAACGCGTATAATTACAACTTTGAACGCTTACATTCGGTTTCTCCTCTGTTTTAGCGTAAGTTTTCCAAGATTTGTTTTTGTTGATTCAATTGCCGGGATGTGATGATAAAAATTGGACAAAATCTGTTCAGGTACGTTTCCTTCATAAATTATTGACAAAACTTTACCTTTCTAAGAACATTAAGAAAGCGCCTATATGTTTGCACCGATCATTGTTCGCTCTTGTACAGGAGCAAAATCCATTAATTTTGACATCTGTGGTATTTAGCGAAGTGATTTTTAGATTAAGGTAAACCTGCCTATAAGTACGCATTTAATGGGTTTAAGGCTGTGGCTCCTAGAGAAAAACACCAAATCACATCAAATTTATGTCACATATACTTAGTACCTTCATGTATAACACAACATACTTATTTTTGAATTTACTCTCATCACTAGTCCAGAATGCGCACGCAAACACAAGTTATGAAATGCGTACTTTTAGGACACCTCCTTCCTATAAGTACGCAGAACCCTTCCTAAAAGTACGTGCATTTCTGAAAACATTCAGAATGAACTCACATTTCTCAATTAATATAGGTACAATATGTAGTAAATTTAGTAAATTTCTCATATACTGGCGCTAGTTTTAAATGTTTACAAAATATACATTCATTCATTCCAAATTTCTTAGCAGTATCACAAATGCTGCCATCCTCATCAACTTTTTTTTCATTCTGGCAAATTTATCAGGATCAAACACCAATTTCCACTTAACATCCATGCTGTTTCCATAAAAGTAAATAAAACAAAATACATTTTTTAATAAAAAACAAGTGCGTACTTATAGGAAGTTTAATGTACGTACTTATAGGCATATTCATTCATTACTCATTAAAGTATGAAATATTTCAAAATTTGCTAAGGGGATTTGTAAACTAGAAGGAATAACGAATCTAATGCCATATACATACTTACATTTAACTATTTTGTATTTGCCATTAACAAAGAATTTGAAATTTTTTAAATGTATCATTTTTTTAAACTAAACAAAAAAAACTCTCAATCTGTAGAGTGTGGAGTTTCTTATCAATAAACGCAATTTTTTGTACACAACCAAGGATTGTGGTATAGTAGGTGGTGTTATCATCCATTTTACAAATCAGTGTTACCAGATATGAGAAATTGTAAGTGCGTACCTATAGACAGATTTACCTTATGTCTATTATAAACTGAGGAGCATTTTGTACATTTTGCCCCCAATCTTCTTTTATTAGAATCATTATCTACAAAATTAAAGTATTATTCCATCAAATCATTACCTGTAATACTATATGCCTGTAGCCTGTATGTATAATTTATATAATAATAATAATGATGATGATGATGATGATGAATGAAGAAAGAGATTTTCATTAACAAAGTCTACTTATACATGCTATTTTCTGAACTTCACGAAGGTATTTAGTTTGTAAAATTTCTTCTCCCTCAATAAAATGTCTTCCAGCACACTTAAAATACTCAGTAATATCCGGATTTATCAATAGAAACATTCAAACATCTGATCTGAATTACATAATTTCAAGAATAATATACTAGAATCACCATTTAATCATTCAATACAAACCACCATAATCATAAAGGTAATGGTAAATAAACAAAGTCAACACTCCAGCGCTCCTGATGATACAGTAAATTCCTAAAAATTCATTGCAGTGCCCTTATATCTAAAATTCTAAAACAATATAAGAAAGTTTATTGCTGCCACTAATAAAACGTATTGTAGTGCCCTGTGTATATACATAATGGTACGTCTCCACGAGGAAAGTTTTCTAGTGGCTAGTTTTCTATATTTGCTAGAGAAATTATCACTCATATTTACATGTCACAATAATTTTGCGCTATTTGGCTAGCTGCAAGCAAAAACTAGAGGATAGAAAAAAAAGTGTTTACATAATGATAGCGTTTTCCACTGTGTTTTCATATACATTTATACATTTCATGATATCATTCTTCTTTCTACTAGCACTAGCCAACTATCCATTCAGTTTAGATAGCTGACTAGTTGCAAGTTTTTACTATCCCCTGAGTTTACACGAGGCAATAAATTTCTTGCGGGCTAGTGAAATTCTAGCTACAACTTTTGACTAGCGGTAGTGCTTACATGAGAAAAATGACTTGCAGCTAGAAATTTTCAACTAGCTGCTAGATAACTTGCCTTGTGGAGACGTACCTTAAGGGCCAGTAAAATACTGCCCATCACTATTGCCAAATTTTTTCTGTTAAATGTTGAAAGGAATACTGAGTATCAACCTTTCTTTATTGTATTTGACTGCAACACATGTAATCTTTTTACTGTTTACTACTAAAGGAAATAAACCTGTATCAGCCGGTATTTTCTTTAATAAGTGAATGAATGTGGCTGCATTTTACAAATTTTGTTACTCATTTAAAGGATATATAGTTTTTATCGGAGAAAGAAGAAAATGTATTTTTTTTCATGTAATAATAATTATATATATTGACTAAAGTTGCAGTTTTTTTGTTACAGCATCACGCCTATCCTTAAATGATTTCTGTCAAATTTAATTTCAAAGCTTTATTCTAAGAACTATAAATGAGTTTAAAAGTTTCAATTCTGAACCTTTTCGTTTCAAAACTATTATTCTGTTCTACTTAATGATTTTTTTTTCTGTCTTTATCAGCTCCGAGTCAAATCCGATAGCTAGTTTGAAAAATTAAAAAACAAAAAAAAAACAAAAAGGAAGACCTGTGATGGGTATATAAAATATCTGTATTTTTTTGCAAAATAAACAAACCCATATATTATATCATATCGTTTTCTATCCTTATCTACATTAGGTCTGTTTGTATATTTTCTGAAAACATCATTTTTCTGAATTCTGAAAACTAAGAAAACTTGTAATTATTGTTTTAAGGTTTTTTATTACGTCAAAATTGTTTTCAAATTTTTCTGAGAAAAATTTGTAAACTCACAAGATGAGGAATAGGCCAATAGGTTCGCTAGTGGCGGAATAAGATTTAGGAAATGACACGTGAGGAATGATTACATTGAAGGATTTTATAACAGTATCAAAACAAAAGCACATGTTTGTGTTGAAGGTTCTGCAAAAAATTGGAGCTGTTTGTATTAAATTTTATTTAAAAAATTGTTGTCGTTCGTGTTGAATTCTCTTTGGAACAATGGTATTATTTGGTGTGTGTTATTAGAGCTTAATAAAATATATTTTAAAATTTCAAATCAGTTTTGTTTAAAGTAACTGAAAGAAAATTATGACGTAGAAATTGAAGAATTATGGGTGAAAAATGAAAATTTATCATACAAAAAAGTTGGTAGAGACAGATGGGGTAATGCTTAAACAAAGTTACTGCTAGAAACTTATCAAGAAAATGTTCGATTTGTAATTCCGAACAAAAAATTCTAAACAAAAGGAAAGTTATAGCCTTTTATTGCGAAACAATGAATAAGACTGGCTGCTCCTTCAAAGTAAAACAAGTAAGTTATCTCTGACTATTTGTAATTTGAGTATACCTTTCTCAATTACGAAAAATTTTTTCTAATACAAGCATTTGAATTTATTTCATAGGTTAAGAACAAAGTTTTTTACTTGGAAAGGGGGTATAAAAAATTTTTGGATAATAAAAAAAGTATTGATAGGGGAAGGAAATATTGTCCTTATCAGAAGTAAGTAACAGGTATACTCGTATTTTATAAAACCTAAATTACTGATCATGAAATAAATTAATATCTCACGTACTCTTCATTTATTTCAGAGAATTACAATAAATTTTTGTCCTCCATACTTACTTGCCAAAAGAGAGACTGAGATAATTGATGAAGAAGAGGATTTAATTCTAATGAAAATGGAACCCTCACTCAGTAAGTTGTTTGATAAATTACTCAATTACAATATCAAAATTTAAATGAAATTAAAATTTTTTTGAAGAAATGTAATTTCTAGAACTGCACCAACTTCTCGGATTTATATTCCATTTCTCATTTTGAACTTTCGATGAATCACCAATGCAGAAAGTTGAATCACCTGGTACCTTAACGTCTGCAAATAATCTTTGTAAAAATGTACCTACTGTCAGTGTTACACTGCCAGTCTCTCCTGTTACTGCATTACAGGTAGATGGTTGCTTAATTCACTCCAGCACATAAAAGTTATTGGGTTTATACACTATTGTTCTAATGAAAAAAAGTATTCTTTCAAAAAAGTTCCATATATTTTGTTTTCATGTTTGATATTTTCAGGTATTTGATATTAATTTTCATTGCGTAAATTGGAGACCATGTTAGTCCAAATTAATCTCAACTAACTTAAAATATGAAACATGAAAAAATATTGCATCAAATCTTTCTGAAAGAGTACATTTTTCCACCTTTTTTCCATAATTTTCATTCGCAAATATTTGGAGTGTACTAAGCAGTTTATCCTAATTTTTTTTCAAAGAAGAAATCTGTGAAAGAAGAAACCACAACTACACCACTACGAACTGTCACAGTTAATGAGTATGTTACCACACTATTGCAAAATTTTGATTCCTTACATAAAATAATTTATTTTCTGTGATTATTAATTAAATTCACCTTTATATTTCAGCTTAAAAATAAGTGGCCCTCGGCCTAAAAATAAATTTAGTCCACCAGATGACTTCCATAAATTCAGTGAATCCCGCTCCGAGTATTACAAAAGGAAGTCCTAAAGAGAAAAAGAGCGTCTAGAAATACAAAAAAATACAATGGCTGAACAACTGAGAATATTGAGCCAGTTGATTTCTATTCTAAATCAGACCCTTGCTGCTGAAAATGAACAGACTCAACATTTATCATGAGACAATCCAAATCCATGGCGAACTGTCTATGATAGGTACATAATTCGTCCATTCTAGTACTTATTATTTAGTTACTTCATCTTTAAATAATTTTTCACATTTGTGTGTACATACATATATTAAAAATTTGTTTTAACTCACTCTTTCATAAAAATATTTATATCTTTTACTTAGTCTATACTCTGTATGTCCATTTAATTTAACTTTAGATGTATTGGAAGTATAAAAATAATTTATGAAGTTAATCTTTTAAGGTCAAATTAAATTTAATTAAAATAATTAAAATAGATTTTGTTACTGATCAGTTTCACGGTTTAAATATTTCATGATATCTTCTAAAACATTAAAAAATATTAAATATGATATTCATTTGTCAGACAAGGTACTTCGCTATAACTTTTCAATACTTTAATAGCAAGTTAGAGAGAACTGCCAAGAAATCCAATGAAACAATCTATAAATTTTTTCTTTTTGTTACAAACAGTTTGAACAGTAAGAGTTATATCACCTGGAAATGTAATGGCCGTAATTAAAATCAAACCATAAGAAGGAAGTCAACAACAAACACAAGAAAATCATAGCGTACCTATCAGAGAAAAAAACAAAAAAAAAACATATTCAACAGAAAGTCTTCATTTTGTTTAGTTAGGTAAATTGCATCAGTCACGTTTAATAATTGCACGAATAACTAAGTTGCTGTTATTTTAGAAAATTCTTGCATCCGAATTGTATATTAGATATGTAAAATGCGGTAATTTTTACAAATAAAATGTATACCTATTCAGTTTTCTTCTTTTAATGAATTTGGTAATTGGAAACTAAGTGATAAATGTGACTGATGTCAGTAAAATGGTACTTTGTCGCAAGTTTGTGTAATACTACCGAACAGAGCTCTTTTAAGAAAAGTGTAGTATAAACTCAGAGATATGTAGCTAAAGAGATGTCTAACTCTCTATATGCACGGTGATACAAGAATATGGCAAAGATCTTTGACCATTATCATCATTATCATCATCAATGAAAAGTCAACTCTGTTTAACATTCTGCACAGCCGCCAAAGCTGTGCATATTTTGTAGTGAAATCAGACATCTCTGCAACAATGCACACACACTATCAAGCTACGACATGTGCGCAGTGAAGTAAACAAATTGAGAAATCATTTATGAAGATGATGGTGGTTGAGATGTTAGTCACATTTTTGATAACCTGTTTGAGATCTCTTTAGCTAAATGTCTCTATGTAAACCCTGCTGAAGGCATGCACAATTATGATGTAGTCTTGTATTTAAGGTATGTATTACATAGATGCATTTATTATTACCTAGCTAGGTATATAGGTTAAATTAGAAGCGCGCGTATTCGTGCGACAGCGGCGATTTTGAATAGTGAAAGAAAAACAAATGGTTTTTTTTTTGCTGGTTTGCTATAAACAGCCTTCACGTAAACCAATAAGAACGAACTAAATTCACTCCTCGAACATATTGCAATGAACATCTTGTAACCTTGTGATTGTAGGGAAAGATCGAATAAACAGCAAATGTTTGTCTGGTGTAAACCTAGCTTCACACAAAATGTGACGACGATTATGCGGTATAAGTAAGACACTTTACTAGCAGGTATGCACATGATGGTGATAAGAGATAGGCTGCCATCTTGTGTTATTCGTTTATTCATGAATTTTACATTGATTATTATTATTATTATTATTATTATTATTATTATTATTATTATTATTATTATTATTATTATTATTATCATCATCATTATTAATATTGTGGTGGCTACCACACATTGTCGGCTACAGTAACATTTCTCCCTCATTCACTGTCACCTGGCACCATGGCCGAGTGAATGCAGTGCTGTATTTTGATGGCTGTAACGAGGGTGATTTTAGGTATTCAGTCGATACTGGTGTTTGAATCCCCATGCTGCCCAAATACCTAATGTGGGGACCTCGACGTGATTGTGGGAGATAGATAACAACGCCATCTCTCCGACACGCTCACAGCCTGCGGTAGTTCATCACATTGCCACTGCTGGAACATGACGACGCTGTAGGGTGTGTGCCACAGGTGGTGATGAGGGGGGCATCAACACGCACTGGCATACATACCTACCTGCATGGCGCCTCCATACCAGCGGTCTTATTACACTCCTCTATACTTGGGGGGAGTGGTGTGGCGGGTTCCATACATTGTAGGCTACAGTAACGCTTCTCCCTTCTTCATTGTTACCCAGCACCTTAGCCGAGTGAATACAGTGCTGTATTTTGGTGACAGTAACAAGGGAGATTTTAGGTATTTGGTTGGTACGGGTGTTCAAATTCCCGTGTTACCCGAATACCTAAAATTATTATTATTATTATTATTATTATATACATATAATACAAAAAATGGCGGTTCATCTCTTATCCTCATGCGTATATCTGCTGGTGAAGAATCAGTATAAGCGGCTGCCGGACCCCTGAGCTCGTGTCGTCCACACAACGTTGCGAAAAGCAGAATTGATTCCCGGTTCGCATTTCGTGTTCGCGTTACCGGCGAATAATTCCACTCTCCCGAACTCTGTATGCGTCTCGCTCCGCCATCTTTTCGAGCCGCGCAGCGCTTTTTTTTCTTTTTTTTTTCACTAAGAATCGATTCTAAATCGGATAACGCTGAAAAGAAAAGAAGAGAGAAATATGGTAAACACAGGAAGCAGATAGGTGGGCTACACGAAACCAACCGCTGGTGCGGACCCAACTTTGCGAATATAGGGCTAAGCCAAAGGCGTTGGAGTTGCCGATCATCGGGTAAACGAAACGAAAAACAGAGGTGAGGGAGGGGACGCGGGCATTAGCGAGACGACTCATAAGTAAAACAGAATAAAAAGATTAGCTGCAGGGCTACACCTTAACCACAAGAATAACAAGAATAAGAAAGAAGAAGTAATAACTAGATGCAAAAAGGGTGGAAAGTGTTGGTGTCAAGTTAACAGTGGCAGTGGCAGTGGCAGTGTCAGGTGTAGGTTGGAAGGCTAAACTTAATGGCAACGTTCGAATATTGGTCGAGTTATTCAGCCGATTAGCGGCGGCTGCGAATACACGTTACATCACTATACATCAGTATCGTTATATAATAAAATTGTTCTTACCAGTGGCGTAGCCAGGATTTTCTTAAAGGGAAGGGGTTGGATGGGAAAAAATTTCTTCTCTCACTTGTTATACCCAGTGGCAAATTTCAAGAACTTATTTTTCTCAGGTGTAAGCCGCTGGTAGACTTTGTTCAATCATCGGAGTGGACCAAAAATTTTGTACTAATATTTCTGATTTTCGTACCAATCGTCATTATTCGTCACAAAATTTTGTGAAATTCTACTTTAAAAATATCCGAAACAGTATTCATTTCCTCCCTCCCTTTGATTTTATAGTACTAGACCAGTAAAGCTCCATAAGCCCAATGTATTTTTTAATGTCTAGACATGCCGGCGTATTAGTGAGCAACCCTAAAGTACCTTCAGTGTATTTTCGACGTTTTGCTCGAATTCACCAATTTAGAATACATTCGATAAAGTCATCCCTTAAATTCATAAGGACTGCGTACGTGGACATAGCGCAAACTATGTGAAAATGTAATTTTAAAAGTTAAAAAAACTATATAAACAAACGAAATAATTAAATAAATAAAATTAGTTGTTGCATGTCTAACCAGAAATCATTGTTCTTTATTGATTCAGTATTAGCTTTATTCTTTGTGGCAAAAAGTGCTGTTCTAAACAGTTTTTTATGGGGCTATTCTGCTAATGTTCAAGTTACATGTGCTTTTTGATGGTGCATGTAGTCACGTGAGATAGGAATAGCCCCATTAATGATTTTCAGAACAGAACCTTTTGGCCATAAAAAATATGCCTACTATATAGTCAAAGATCGCCCCAAACCCCACTGTCTACACCACTGATACTCACGCGCTTACCTACAGTCTTATGTGCGTAATACATATAGGGTAGGTACTTGCGTAACAATATTGTACCTACTATCGACTACTCCGATGCAACACCTTTTAACACATAAAAACCAAATTTTACGACAGTAATCCATGAAAGAACGAAATTTTGTTCTGGAAAATTGCCATATTTTCTTTTTTCCTCACAAACCATCGGGGGTAAGCGTCCTAAATAACATACTCTGCTTCGCTTGCTTCAGTGGAAATAAGGGCAAATATGGCCCTCAAATCAATGTTATGCAGTTTTTTTTTAGGAAATATTGACTGAACTGGGAAAATAGATCTATCGTAAAATGTTGAGTATTATATTTACGATACATAAGGTTCTTATCACTTTCTGCTCCCAGCCACTAAAACGTAAACCTGAAAAATGCCACTGTTTGTATTCTGCTAAGTTGACCTATCAGAAAACGTGAATTTTATCAGTAAAAACTTTCTATAAAATCCATAATAACCCAAAAACTGTTGCTCCTATCGACCTTTGGTTAGTCTCATTCGATTCAGTGATAAGAAATACGTATAATTAGATATATTACGTTATTACTGCTGAAAATTTTCATATAGGTATGTTGGGAGCTTTGAAAACATTATTGAAAATGTAGAGTTTTTGGTACATTTTCTTTACTATATCAGCAGACATTAGCGTCTAATTTACAGAAACTTTCGAATTTTAGTCGGTTAAACCCACGATACCGTTGATAGGGGGGAGAGGTTCAAGGAAAAATGTTCCTAAAAATGTATTTTTTACATATTTTTTCATGGTTTTCAAACTATATGAAACTTTTCTGCAGGAACAACGTGTAACATATCAAATGCTGTATATTTTTTAGCGCTGAATCGAACCAGACCTATCACACAGGCATATAGGCGCCGACTTCAGTTTTTTTCAGTGTTGCCAAATTTTGTAATTGTAATTTATAAATGAGTGGAAACTGTCAATTAGAATGAAAAATATAAGTTTAGGATTTTGGCAATGAATTTTCATTGTTCCAAGTTAACGCTAAAATTCAGTATTGCAGTTGTACCTCTTGCGTCTGTAAGTCCAACGGATCGATAGCAGAAATACTTTTCAAGTTATTACGGATTTTGTACCGAGTTTTTACTGATAAAATTCGTCGTTTTCTGATGAAGACAGCGGATGGACGGCAAAATTTGTTTGGCATAATGACGTCGTGGACTGGCTTCGGCACTTTTTATTTTTAGTTGTAAGTATGACGAAAAATCCAGAAAAATGAAAAAAGACCCCACCTAGCATTGCAATACATGAAAATATCAAAGTTGACTAAAAAAAATTTTTAAAATAACTGTCCGAATGCAGATTTGAATGTACGACTCCGGCAATGCCATCCCTTACTTAACCACTGAGCCACAGTAGCAAATTCTAAATTTGATTTGTCACAGACATACAATCACTTCTCATTTATTTTTTAATCTAATGATTTATGACGTCATTGTACTAAAGAAATTTTGCTGTCCATCCGCTTTCCTTTCTGATGGTTATATTAGCTTATCAGAATAAAAAAAGTGGTATTTTTCGTACCCACTTTTTAGGGGTTGGGAGTGTCATACACAAAAAGTTATAAGAACCTTTTTTGTCATAATATAATACTCAACATAGCTATTTTCCCATTATAGTTAATATTTCCTGATAAAAAAGGATACTTAACACTGATTTGGAGTTTACATTTCCCATAATTCCCGCTGAAGTGAGCTGGGTGGGGCTTGAAACTTCTAATATTTAGGACACCCATCTCTAATGATTTATGAAAAATAAAAATAAAATATGTCAATTTTCCGAAATAAAAGTTATTATACATGCTATCATTATTGGATGAGATAGCCAAAAACGTTTTTTTGCTTTACAAGATTTAACACTAATTTTTTAAATGTTATGAAAATATTGAAAAATAGGTGGATTATGAGGTTTTTACATGTGGATTACAAGGTATTTCTGTAATCTTAATATGTCAGTGAGATATTATGTACAGCTTACGAGTTTTTACACAACTGTGTAGAAGCTCTTAAACCAGTGGCATCTGTAAAAATAAGTATTTTTCCAAAATTGGGGGTTACAAGGTGTTGCATCTAAGCAAGCGCTACATCATAGATATTATTATACAGGTACCAGACACATTTAGCTAAGGAGATGACCAACAACCTATCAAAAACACGTCAAAGATAGAATGTTATAAAATGTTTCGAAGCACGATATTTGTTACTGCGCATGTGTCGTAGGTTGATAGTGTGTGTGTAGTATAGAGATGTCTGTACAAAACATGCGCTAGTGATGTTATATTGAAACATTTTTGAGTATCGATTCGTATCGACATTTTGACTACATATCGATACAGTATCCTATCAAAAATCCATAATTTTTTTTTTTTGATAAAATAGAAATTAGGGATGGCAAACATCGAACTTTTCCTTGTCAATAACTATCGATAGTTTTGGGTTCCTTGTTGATAACTACCTATCGATAACTATCGATGGTTTTTCCAAAATTCCAAAAAATCTAATTTCTATTTTCTAATCAGTAATTCAAGTATAAAATCTCCATCCCAATAATTTTTTATAATATAAAAGGTGTAAAAGGTATAAAATGAATTATGATTTTTATAAATTGTTGATTAGAAAGTTTCTCATAGGTCATTACCTGGATAAATGTATTGAAAAACATGGAAAAAATTAAATTTTCAGTATCAGTTTTTAGTGATGGAACATACACTACAAAATGTCAAATTCAACTCTCAATGATCAATCAAATATATTATCTAAGAGTTAAAAGAAATAACCTCACTTTCGAGTTTGACATTTCAACTTTTGATTTTTAGTATTTTCTTTTTTTTTGTTTTTAAAAAATTTTTAATGTGTAAACATTCTTGCTTTCTATTCCGCTTCCTCCCGGATGTAAAAAAATATTAGATACAAAAAAATTGAAATTGCATAAAAAAACTGCACGGCGCACTGTCCAGTTTCAAATTCTGTTTGTTATGTAACACACACCCACTCACAAACAGACATCCTTGACAAGCTGGCGGCGCAATACATACACTCACACATACACATACATTCTCTTGGCGCATGGTGGCATGACACCTACCCACACAAGCATTTTTTTGTCCTGGTTAACGTTAAAGTCATGAATGTTTACACATTAAATATGTGAAGGGGGACCGTCGCACGCCTTTTTTTTGTAAATTTCCTGACTTGTTCGATAGTTATTGATAATTTTTCTGTTGTCGATAGCTTACCGATAGTGCGCTTGTCGATAACTATCGATAACTATCGATAGTTTTGCCATCCCTAATAGAAATATCTCTCTTCCCCACTCCCCCGTTCCTCGTATCAAGCCATCAACCGTGGTAATTATTAAATTTCAAGAAGAATATACTTTCTTAATCTGTTCTGTCTGCTGATGGCCTGGCGCACTTTTTCGTATTTTTATTTATTTATTTTTGTTTTTTATTTTGAAAGTGTAAAATATATCGATACATATCGTGAGTATCGAGCAATGTATTGATGCTTCAATACAGCTGAGTGTATCTATACATATCGAAATTTTTAACATTACTAATATGCGCAGAATGTTGAACGAAGTTGACTTTTTGTTAATAATGATGATGATGATGATGATCAAAGATCTTTGTCGCCTTTTTACGTCACAGCGCATATAAAGAGTTGGACATCTCTTTAGCTATATGTATATCTCTGATATGTGGTGGTACCTACTGCGAGTAAATTAATTATATTTTCATACGAAAAGGCTTTACGAACCGATGGAGCGCCGGTGGAGGCCGCTCGGCTGGGTGAGCATTGGCTGCGCTCGGCGCGCAACATTAGGTGCGCAAAAATGATATCGTAATCGGCGCGTCGTTTACAAAATATAGCCTACGCATCATTTAGCAACGGTAGACCGCAATTACGCATCCGATCGCAATATTACTGTCGCACGAATGTGCGCCTACTTTTCTTGGATCGGCTCGGCTCGGCGCCGCTATACTAACGCATCGCTACAGCTACTGTCGTCGTCGTCGTCGCCGCCGCCGCCGCCGCCGCCGCCGCCGAAATCGCGATGAGAGGCAGCGCTGTTGGACACTTTGTCCATCTGTCCGACGATGTGACAATGCGACCGGTTGTAACTCGAAACCCGTTTGTTATCTAGTCACGACTTGTAACAGGGCGCGCGCGAAATAAATAACATTCGAGTTTCGAATGTGGGGCGGAGCCTCGCCGTGGCCGTGCGAAACGATTGGGCCGACTCGATGCGGCCTGCGATGCCGATACGGTTGCAGGCCGGTGCGGTCGGTGGGCGCCGATTTCGACGAGGAATTCTTTTCCAGTATGCATTCGGCGATCACATAGCTAGAAATTAATTCCGCGGCGCTATGCGACGCCGCCGACGCGAGCAAACGGATGTCGCCTACCTTGTGGTAGTACCTACCTATTAACCTCTCTACCTAGGCCTACAACTTATCGCACTCGACACTTGTTCGAGCGATTGCGCCGCCGCCCCATACTACGTTTTCGCATCGCCCTCGAATGACGCGCCGCTCGAAGAGGCGCCCTTTTGCAGAACCTCCGAAGCGGGTCGACGCGTACTACAATTTCGATTTCTTATTTTGTATTTACGCGTTATTTCAGTGGGCAGTGGCGTAAAATACGAAATCATTTTTCCCAATATTGCGGATTATTCTAACTGATGAAATACATCGTTGGCGGTACCTAATTGAAACGAATTATCGAGTCTAAATGTATGAGTGTGACGAAAAAATGAAACTAAGAGAAGTTAACGTATGGTTTTGCGTGGACAGTTAACACGAGGTATGCGCGTACTTGGCTTTAGAGGCTCTCTATCGCTACCACCATCCATAATCAGTGTTGACCAAAACGACACCTAACTGAATTTTTGGGCTCGATCAACGTCGCCCCGCTGCCACGTCGTCGTACCCAAAAATACCGAAGTAGGTACTCATCTCGAAATTAATATTACACCCGAGTACTACCACCCCCCCCCCCCGTAAGGTACGTAGATAGTAAGATAGGTAGAATTTCCTAATTATTATAATGTTTGTCGAAAAAGAGAGGCCTTTCGATTCGAGTAGCAGTTCAGTAAATAGGTAATTTTTGAAGGAAAGATTTGGGGCAATTTTAGAAATTAGCGTAGTTAATTGGTCCGAAGAAGTAATTATTACCGATTGTGTCAAAAAGAGGTATTGTGTTTGACCCGTTTCTTGGCAATCTAACGAAATTTTATGCCACTCTGCAGCATTCAATATTCATCGTAAACATACGATTGATGTTTCAAAAAATTGGTATTTTTACGGCGAGTAACACTGCCCCAAAGAAATGGGAAATATTCCCCATAGATGACCCAAAAATTAGATTTAAAATTTGGCAATTTTTTTCGGCAAAGAAGTAAAATGACCATTCACAAGCACCGATTCCAGATAAAACGGAATGATGCATCCTGATTGGATCTTTCAAAAGTGTCTAGGATACGGTATTTATTTGTGGTTATATAAATATTTCAGATAACACTATTCTCTCAGTATTATATTAGCCTTCTTAGATATGAACATGTGAACATTCCGCTAGCAAAATTTTGAGTTTTGACATTTTACTATTTCATACATTATCAAATATGTTTTTTGAGGTAATGATCCGAATTTCGTATTCATTTTTTCATTTGACCCATTTTTCAACACCTAGTGATCCCTAAAAAAAGTCAATTTTGAGTTTTTACATTTTATTGTATGATACGTGACCAAATATGTTTTTTGTGGTACTGAGTCTGAATTTGGTGTTCATTTTTCAATTTGACCCATTTTTCAACTCCCGATGAGCTCCAAAAGAGTCAAATTTGAGTTTTCACATTTTAATGTATGATACATCAACAAATATATTTTTTGAGGTGCTGATCTGAATTTGGTGTTCATTTTCACATTCGACCCATTCTTCAATTGCCAATGGTTCCTAAAAGGGCTCAATTTTGAGTTTCCACATTTTATTGTGTCATACATCATAGAATATGTTTTTTGATATGCCTTTTTGTTAAATCATTATTACTATTATGTCTATTATATTCCAATATAGTAGATCTAACAGCATTTAATATCAATTTTAAACTTTAAATTTGTTTTCCTTGCGTCTGATTAGAATTTGTTCATTGACCAATAAATAAATTTTAATTGCCGTAATTGAGGAAAAAACAGTAGGCTGAAAATTAAATTCAGTTTTGTTCAAATATTACAATATCAACAATTAATTCTTCTTATTGTGAAAAACTGTTAGAGACTTTCATTTTGCACTTCATACAAAATTATTCAAATAATTAAATTTTTGATAAAAAATCAAACGGACTGCGTGTATGGACATAAAACATAAAACTCAAATCATGAAAACAAATTTTCCAGGTTTTATAATAGTAATTTTTTTACAAAGTGGAATTACAACTAATGCAGTCACTGGCAGAAATACCTCTTGATATTAATATGATAATCTCTATTGTTTAGTTTTCACTAATTGAATTATGCAATAAATGATGTTTAAATGAATGTTCATTTCATAAGTACCTCTCATTAAGCCTAATATAAAATTGATTGTAATCGAATGGAAAGTGGAGAGTTTTTGACAGTATACATCTAAAAAATTTAAACATTTTTAACAAATAAAACCTCCTAATGTTTTAAATAGATGTAATAATGCTATGTATTTCAAGGTTGTCAAATCCATGTTAAATTTTCCCAAAATTATATCAGGGAAATAGTTAATATGAAGGGATCTACATTGCTTAGTTCAAAAATGTTGCATTATCCTATTTATAATATGTGACTTGGAAGGTATTCCTGCCAGCGACTACGTTACTTGTAATTATACTTTGTAAAAAAATTACTATTATAAAACCCGGAGAATTTGTTTTCAACGTTTTAATTCTATATTTTATGTCCCAACACGCAGTCGGTTTCATTTTTTTTCAAAAATTTAGTTATCGAGATTATATTTTGCATCGTAAATATTTTGCAGGAACCGCCCAAACAATGTTCAAAACTAGTTTAATAAATAGGTTTTTTCCGTATATCTCCGTTTCTGTGCACTTTTTCCAAAAAATATTCGTTTAACGAATTGAAGAATAATACATTTCAGCCAATTTCGATTTCATAATTGTTTTTGTAAGATGCACAGTTTTCTGGCTGGACTGCTTTTGAAGTAAATTCAGTAATCAAATTTAGTTAAAAATGTTGGACTACTTTTTCGTAACTGCGCCTTCCAATATTGAACATGAAAAAATTTAAAAACATAAATAAAATTAATTTCCAATGATAAGGGGCAATAACACACCTCATACTAGTGATTATAGTGATAATAATGTCGCAGGGAGAAATCGATGATTGATCTTTGTGAGGGAGGAGCATTAATTTTTAGGCGTAATTATCGATAGGTCTTAGAGAGATTTTAGGACTGGGAAAAAAATGTTTATTCTTTATTGCCCACATAACAAAACATCAATAAACCAAAAGAAATTGACAAATTTCTCATTGAAAAATAACATAATAAGACAGCATAACAGCGTATGCAAACGTAATTTTTTTAAATATTTTGTTTATTACGTAATTTTTTTGTGAGAGGCAATGAGAAAGGAACATTTTTTTTGAGTTTTATGGTCTCACCCAAGTCCCATTAATGCTCACCCTTACAAAAGTCATGGATTTCTCGCGGCGACGACGACATTACTATCACTATAATCGTTAGTATCACAATTGTAATTGTCGCTTATTATTAAATCTGACGTAAAATTCTTGAAATTAATTTTGTTTACGTTTTTAAATTATTAGATGTCCAGTATTGGAAGGTGCAGTTACAAAAAAATAGCCTACTCATACATTTTTAATTAATGTTTTTAAGTATATATTTTTTTGGAAAAAATACACTGGAATGGAAATATGTGTGAAAAACAATTTTATGAAACTACTTCTAAAGTTTTTTTACTTCATATTTTCGCCAAATATTTATGGTGTAATACCTATATAACCTCGAAAACTACTCCCCAAGACCAGCTAATCGCGCTAATTTGCGAAACTGCGCCGAAACATTCTCCAAAACCGTACCTCCTGGACTGCACATCGAGTTCTGGTCGGCGATAATTTCTGCCATCAACAGATAGTTGGCTGCCACGTGGCAACGCCTATACATACGTAGGCTCAATGCCTACTCGGTAATTCGATATTCTGGTGAAATTTGGAAACGGCAGCTGCGCAGCTTTGAAATTTTGTTCGCGAAAGTCGGCAAACGTGCCGGCTCGTGATGTGCGCAGTTGAGGAAATATTTTGTGCGGCGCAGTGACCGAACGAAAAACACGCTAGCCGACGCAACGGAGGCGCGAGGAGTTGGGCGGCTGCGGCGGCGGTGGTAGCGCCAGGCGACCAAACGATATTCCAAAGGAGGCAGATGTCTTCGAAAATGTCGATTATTCGGAGGCCGATGCTACGTAACGTGACGTGACGCGACGCACGCACCGCGTGAGCGGTCTAAAGAGCGCCGCTAAACAATGCGAACGTTTATGTACTTACGACAGACATACGATTTGTAGCGCGTGTGTGCGTCGTGTGCGTCGTGTGCGTCGTGTGCGCGAGAACGACGGCGGCGTCGGTGACACAATTGGAGCGTTACGCTGACGCGAAAGCCGCCGGCGGCGCGGTCGGCGCTGGCGGCGAACGTGCGACCAGCGACCGGACGCACTGGTAGCCTATTCGGCGGACGAACGCATTCTAACCTCCCCAAGTGAATCGCTCGCACCTCTGCCCCCTCTTACCGCTACCCACACGATCACACGACGCGACGTTCAAATCGTTCGAATAGATGAATTAGCCTATCTGTTGAAGAACTGAGGCAAAGTATTTGGCGCAAAAAAAACAAAAAAAACTATACCGTCGCGATTTTCTAAAATGTTGGCTACGAGACTCGTGTTTTGAAAAAACGAATCAAAAAGCGCACTAAAATTACAAAATTTGGCCCAACTGAGCCGAGAGGAGCGCGGCGACCGTACTGCTCGGCCTCGTCCAACAACGTAATTAACGTTCGTGCGGCAGCGTTCGGCGCTTATAAAGGCTGCGATCGCCTGGCAGCGCCGCCACGCCTTTCGTAAACGTCGTCCAGCGGCAGCCGCGACGGCGGATCGCGTCTAATTACCGTCGCGCGTATCCGCCAACACTAATGAGGGTTGAACGGCGGCGCGGCCTGCGCCGATTTCGCTCGCCATTCCAAAATTCTCGTATTTTGTTCCGCATCTGCCCACGGCCTGATATGCAAGTGCCGTAGGTATTACCTTTCATCGAAATTTCACCTCCATCCCTTTCATAGTTTTTTTTTTCCAAATCGTAAACACAAAAGTTTCTTCGAGACAGTTTTTTCTCTTCCAGTTTCCTCCAAACGTACGAAACTGAGAGGCAACAAACTTTTTTCAGACTTACACGCGCGTAAAGCGTTACCTACGTATTGTGAAGATTTTCGTCCGATCTCGTCTTTCATTTTTTCAAAATCTTGAAAAAACCACTTTTACTGCAATTTTCTGTTTTTCAGTTTTCTCCGAAACTACTGGCCCTATAGGCACCAAATTGATGAATAAATTTTATTTAAAAAAAAATAAAAAACTGATTGCCTTAATTTAAATGAATAGCTTTTATTGGTGGATATGCCCAAATTTATGACTATAATTTATTCAATCTTTAAATTCTAATTTTCTTCAATTACACCCTTCTAATATTTTAATTTTCTAATATGAATAACCTAGGACTTCTCCGGATGGTCAGCAACATTTTGAGCCTACTTTTATTAAAATATATGAAGTAAGACACTTGTTCTGAGCGAACAAAATTCAGTTGTGGTATGCCAACCGGGGTGGCAACGCGCCACGTAAGTTGAACCTGGTTGACTACACACATTTTTACGAAGAACCACGGATGGGCCACTGTAACATCCCAACAAGTCTCCAAAAACGCAGCTCACATGTCCCTAGAAACACAAATTGGGAGTACAGCACTAGGTAGAAATCAGAAACCTAATGCACCTAGATTGCTGATCCAGGGTAATTTACAAAAGTAACCCCAAGAACGTTGATAATTTAGAACAAGTAGCTGGAATGTTTATGAAACAGCAGTGTAGAAACATAGAAAACCCACCAAAAAAAACATGTCATGTAAATACAAATAGGACCCACCCCGCCATTTCACCCACATGTAAAAAGAATTAACACATTGTAAATAAAAAACTAAATACTAAGTACATACCTGGACTTTTATTGTACAAACCTTGATGCAAGTAGGATTACAGTGGGTTGTCCTCATAAACAGGAATGAATGAGGATGTTGCGCATTGTTAGAAAAATTGACAGAAATAGCATGATGAAAATATGAAGATTGAGTTACGCCAGTACCAAAGTCGAACATAGAAGACATAGAAGTGATCGGCCAAGTATATTACGAGAACGGACTAGCCGTAATCGTAAGAGATAAGGCCAAATTTGGATAACAGTTTCCCTACTTTCAAATATACGTATATATTTGAAAGAGAGAAACAGTTGTCAAATGTGAAAAAACCCGGTTACCTACGAATAATCAACTGACGTTGATATTTGCCGGTAAGAAGGGCATATTTTATCGAGATACCTCATGGTTAATTCCGGAAATAGGGTATATCAAACTTATATAACCACCTTTGTTCGCAGTCCGTAAAAACGGGCAGAATGTAAGAAAAATTTACTATTACTTTAGCCAATTTTGATCAAGAATGTTATTTGATGTGTCAAAAAAATAAAACGTAAAAGTTAACCAGAAATCTAAATTCTTTGTTAACCAAACTGAGGACTAAATGCAGATTTTCTCTATTATATATCTGAATTTCTAAATATTTAATTGACGAGCCGAGAAGAAAAAGGTCATTAAATTTTTCTTTGCCCCCTTGATTAAGTCTTGGCTACGCCTCTGACAGGCACCAATGCAATGCGTCTGTGCCTCTGTATGTTCTCTTTTTCAGTGCATCAGTGCTGAGGTGCTGGGTACCAAGGCACCAACGCAATGCAAAATAAACATTCAAACGCATCAGCAAGCTATGCAGCAGTGCCCCAGTTTTTTCATTCAAGTAGCGTTCAGTGCTATGGTACTTCTAAATGTTCTCTTCTGCACTGCTCTGCCACTTAGGTTCTTGAGACCTTGACACTGATACATTACTAAATATCAGAAGTATCAGTTCGATGCATCAGAGCCTCAAAGTTCTCTTTTTCTTTTAATTCAATCCATTTTTGCCTCTGCATGTTCTCTTTTGCAACGCATCGGATACAGGGTTCTGGGTGCCAAGTAAATAATACCTATAATTCAGAAGAGAACACTTAGATATAAGCATTAATGCAATGCATCTAAAGCCCGGTGATCTTTTTCCAGTTAAATTTCTTGTGTTGGTGCCTCTGAATGTTCTTTTTTGTAATTCATCAGTGCTAAGATCCTAGGTATCAAGGCACCATTGGAGGACCCATAGTCACCATTGAAATTTCAAAAAGTCCTCTCTAGAGGCAGAGCTAGGTTAAAACTACAGTGGGAGCTATGATTTTATCTTTATGTTTTCTTCAATAAATACAAGTAGAGCTATTTTGTTTGTAAGTGTTAATAGTGAATATTTTCGAATTTTAGGTGATTCTACTTGAATTTTATTTATCAAAATACAGTTCATGTTTATATAAATGAACAAATAAAGAATAGATTTTGTATATTATTTTAATAAGAGGCCTCTTGCTGTTTTGCTACATGCATTCACTGAGACTTATAGCCCTTTTGTCTTTATGGCATTTGCTGTGTGCTTAAACTTTGGTTTAATGAAAATTCCTGGGCTTCAGAGACAATGTTCTCTTTTGCAATGTATCAGTGCTAATGTCCCTGGTATTTTAGTGCTAGTGCATTACAAAAGAGAAGATAAATTAAAAAATTTTATTAACCTAGTTAGTCAAGATTGGTACTGGTTATTTCTCTTAAAATCAGCTATTAGTTTAATATCAGAATGAAAAAGTATGAGACATTTCAGCAGGAAAGGTTGGAAATTTTACATAGAAATTACTCCATTGAGGAGACTTGAACAAAGAAAAAAAGAGTAATCAGTATACTTTGTATATGAGTTAATTCTGTAAACATTACTGAAATAATTAATTTTTCTTACCATTGGGCGAATTTATATTATTTATTTTATGGAGTGGAAGATTATCTGAGGCTGTAACTGTAGTGGTAGGAGTTTACAATAGTTGGTTTAACGTCACAAGGACAATAAAAATAAGTCGTTGTCACACACCTAGCTCTCGCCTCTGTGTTCAGACAACAACTGAACAGCAACGCCTCAGCCCAGTATCTTCCAGTCGTGGCCAGTTCCCTGCGCATCGCTAGTGTGCAGGGGACTCGTGGGTGGAACCACGACAGTAACCACTGACTGAGTACATGAATTGATATTAGGTGAAAATTTGTGTGAAAACGTAAGTATAAAAATTTAACTTTGACAAGCACAGGAACAAAGGGTGCCTGTTTGTGTAGAACAAACAGGACTGATCAGGAGTGAGTGCCATGTTCATGATACTCAAAGCAGTATCCTGAGCAATGCGTACCTCATAATTTTGGATCTTTCATTCTGAAACATTGAAAGTAGTTGCATGTTTCTTGTTAGGTTTATGCTTTCTCGTTTGTTTTTTATTATTCCTAGGATTAGATTTATCTTTTCCTAGTTCCGTACATTGATCATTTTGAAAAATTGCGGCCAAAAATTTAGGACTGGCTTTAGCTTGTCCTTTTTTGTTATGGTTACTATATCTTGGAGAATTTTGATTCATTGGATGCTTGTTTTCAAAACATCTCATGTATCTTAATAAATTCTCAGATTGCTGAGAATAAGTGAGAGACATGTCTCTCACTACTTTTTAGGTTATTAATATGGGCTCTAGATGCGAATTTCTTCACCGTGACGTTGAACAACTATTCTTCATCAACTACCATAAAAACCAGCCGATATCGATTAATTAGGACAGCAATACCATCCATTCCATTGGACTGACAAAATGATATTGGTAGAGATAGGAAATTTGGCTATATTGTACCACATTTCCGCTCTCACTTTACTCTGATCCCCAAATCTATCATGCAAAAATTGAAGTCTCTGGATGTAGCCAACATAATCAGGCACAAAATGACTAAACTTTTGGACAATGTCTTTGGGCATTGCATTTTGCACGATGTTAATTTTCTAAGGAGTCGCAATATCTGTGTAGAGATGCACTTACATTTTGAAACTTTTGTTAAAGCCTGGATATGTTAGAGTAGCTTCATCCCACTTCTCTAGGTAGAATTTGGGTGGTTTCAAATTCGCTAGAGGTTGTTCAACACTGTCGTGTGGATCTAATTCCCAACAATGGGGAATTGGGTATACGACTTTTGGATGTTGAATAACTTCAATACGGTTATTTGCAGTTATAGGCTTGGGTACCAGAGCTGTTGATGAATATTGCAAATTTGGTTTTTCCAGATTCACAGCAGCAGGGGACAAACAATTTTTGTTAATGGTTTAGATTAGGTGTAGAGTTTGTGATGCTTTCCAGGTCAGGATTTGAAGTGTCCATACATGTTCTTTTACAAGATGGTTCTTCTTCCATAACTAGGAATTCATCCAGGCAATCTATTTTATCGGTATTAGTTGACGTTGGAGATATATTATCTCGATCAATTGCAGGCACTACATAGCGACTTTTGAATTGCTCAAAACTCAAGCCATAGTTGTTTTGTGCCCACTGAACAAAATCCTCCTTCATTCGCTCAATTTCCACAATCTGTGCTTTGTAATGTTCCCTGAGTAGGTGGTCATGTGCAGCCTTTTCTGCCATCTTCCAGAGATCATCTTCCCACTTCTGCTTCTCCTCACATCTTTCCTCTTTGTGAAGGCATGACTCCTTTTGACCCTCCGTATCTTGTGGGTTTATACAAGATGCTGGGTCAGCTGAAGTGGCGAGAGAAGCCTGGTGTTGCATGACTGCCAGGGGAGAGATTTCAGCTAGAGGAAATCTATCCCCAATCCCCCTGCTTGACCACAAGTTGCTTTACTAACATCTTGGCCAGGACGGTGGCTTGTTTGACCACCCCTACTGGTGGATTCTTCAGATTGTCCATCGTGTTGCTAATTGCTGGCAATTCTTTTCATGTTTGCATGAAAGTAAGCTGGGAAGTGTTCAACAACACGCTTAGCTCGAGCAAGTCAGCATCAGCCACATGAAGGGTGTCCGTGAATATCTCTAATGTTAGCTCATATTCGTCAACTCCTCTCATGCTGCTGATACTGCACTCTGTGTCATCCTTACAAGCACTGCTTGCCACTTTGGCAAGCAGGCTTTTCTCCACCTGTGCCATCAACTTCCCAGTTTGCTGTGCAAGCTGTTTAGCCGCTGCCACCATGTCACATAGATCAGTAGACGACGTTAATGGTACTGGAATCCCTGGCAGAGGTGGTGTCGATGCTGGCAAGGACATTCCTTGTGCCAGGGTTTGTTGCAGGGCACCTTGTTGTCCCAGTGTGGGTTTTGTCAGTGATGGTGGTGGTTGTGTACTAGACGCATTTAATGTGTCGTTATTGGACAACATGATTCTGACAAAGAACATTTACAATAATATTTATGCAAAAAGGAAATTTTTAATTATTTGTTTTGTTGTTAATAATGATTGTCTAATTTGTAGTGTACCGCTAGAGTAATGAATTATATGTGCATTTTTGATTCAAAAATGCTTTATTGTATGGTGTATTGCGTAGTATTTTTGTACGGCGCAATACCAATCTAGGAGACTGTATAAGCAAAGTTGAAATGGTTGCATCTAGTTTGCCTAGATGCAACGCCATGACAAGCATTTCACACTTGATACCAAAAGAAAAATTTTGACAATTGTAGAAATGGTTGTGTTCTATAAAATACATGGCACAACATCTTGCCACACATTTCTACGTTTAACATTGTGTAATAGAAAGAGAATGTTTTCTTTGTCCATTTTGAAAAACGTAGATGTGGTTGCGTTTTGTTAAATACAAAACACAACATCAAGACAAGCATTTCTATGTTTGAGAAATTAGTCATAAAAAAAGTATATCCAAGAAAAAAAATTTTTTATTATGTCTTTGCACACAAGTTGTAACCAAATTTGAAAATTGGTCGTGACCCATGGGTACAATGACATTTGCTCTAAACAAGTTTCGATAATTCAGAAGCCACTGTAGGCTTCTCACATAAATTATAAATTTATGTTCTATGCCACGTCCAAGGAGGAGGTGATTACCTTACATAACAAATAGCAGATTTACCCTTTTTTGTTATGTAGTTCATGATGCCTAACTAGGTCTATACTGATAGAGATCAATATAGTTTCATTTACATAATTAGGTTGCATCATGTGTCAAAAAAACTTTTTATTAATGACAATTTTGTATTCAAAATTTTTGGGAAGGTAGAAAAAAAATTTTTTTTGAGATGTATGTTTTTTCAAACGCATATCGTGTATATACACGTAAATACATCTATTAGGCAATGCCTATGAAAAGTCGGGCAGGACCCATAGGTGAAAAGCCAATTTTGTATGCTGTAATGCACATGTACAAAATTATAAAATGCAATGTTGCTGCATCCTTAGCTACAAAATGGTGTTGGTTTTTTATTTTTAACACGATGCGATTTTTTTTTACAGGATCGTATAATGGTTGATTAACTCCGACTTTTAATTTTCTATCAAAATCACGTCATTATTGAACGAAAGAGTTATTAATTTTGTAATAATATTTTTAGCTTGAATTGACAAATTTTAATGCTTACTAGAACACAATTTTGTCTACAAGATTGCTAAGTACGTTCGTACTTCATTAGTTTTTGCTTTGCCTCTGAAATTTTTATTTTTCACATCAAAGTGTCCATGAGGTTGTGCCCATGAAAATTTGGACATGACCTGTGGGCGCAATGATGTTTTCCAAAGTTGTGGCATGTTTGCTCAAAATTACTGAAAGGACCGAGGTTGACCTTTACTCTATGACAATTTTGCAATTTTGTTTCAAGCTTGCTACGTTGGACTGCTAGTATACTTTGTTTATAAAATTACGCAGCTGGCCCATAATAAACTAGGTGGCCCATATAACCTCGAACTATGGTATCTACTATTGCATTAAATTGTCAAAAATGGTGCAGAAGAAATAGCCATTTGAGAAAAATTTGAAAAAGAAAGTAGGGAAAACAGTAATAAAAAAATTATACTTATTTTTTCATGTTTCCTTAATTTCTAATTAGGTATTTTGATACATGCCCTTTTTTAAATGGTTTTTTTATATTAGTTAGTACCTAGTTCTACAACTTCATTAATTTGAGAACTTTCATTAATGGGCCTCTGTATCATCTGATTGAGTAACAAAGTAGTTATACTGCTCAAGTAAGTTATAGCTTACATTTGTTTTAGAAGAATCCTTCTTTGAATCCAGTGGTTCTACATCATCTACTTCAGATTCCCTCAAATATTTTCCTTCACTCTGAAAATTAAATTAATATTAATGCACTGGTAAATTATTATTCTAACTTTAATAAATTTGAATCAACTTACTAAGAAAATCTCCGAGGATTTATTAGCTGCATGAACCTCAGTAATGATATAAATATTAAAAAATTTTATTACGTTTCTAAAAATATAATAATGAAAATTTAATAGAAAAGATTTTATTTAACATACACGTTGTAGTAACCTAACATATGAGCATGTGATGTTTGAGTAGATAAGCTGCCTTTGAAGTTAGGAACCCACAATCCGCAACAATATGAACACCAATATTTATTCTTCGGGTATCAAATCTTCTGTCTCATTAGGCTCACCTTCAGTATCTTTCTGTTCTTAACTTTTTCTACTGCCTTCCTTTTCAATCTACTCCTCTGTTCATTCCAGTACTAAACATTATATCAAGTCAATACAGCATTAATAAAACAAAGTTCATTGTTTCTTTTTTTGGTTATATTATGTATGCTTGTGTAATTTAATACAATCATTCATTAAATATTTAATGGTAAAACCTATTAGGTATCAAGAAATTAATAAATCTGTATGGTTTTTAATTATCTTCTGTGCCTTTCTTTCGCTGTCATTCTAGGTCCTAAAGTGTCTAGATGTTGTGCTGTTTCCCCCTATTCTGCATTGTATTTTTGAAAGGTCATCTGTACATTCAATTTTCTCATGAACATTTCATGACTTTGTTCCATAAATGATACAAGAGCTTATTTTTGAAACATTGTGGGTGGTGTATTTAATTTTTTTATTATTGAAACATGTTTGAGAATTTTAAATTTTAATGCTTAATAAATACTAACAAATGAATCAACTTGGGTGCGTAAAATAGTTTCAATAAATAATTAATAGGTACTCATTATTTACACACCCATTATTTATGGTAATACTTATGATATCAAAGAAAAATTACGTTTCAATGTTGAATATTCTTTAAATCGTATATTACTTATTTTTTGGCTAAAATGGATAAATTATAGATATAAGAATATGAAATATCAATTATTTCAGACATAATAATATTTCACTAATGACAACAATTAGGTGTACATTCTTTCCTTTTGAAATGGTTTTCAATCTTTTCTCAGCTGATGTAAAATCACGTGTGACTGTGATGTGCGCAAAGTGGGAAAACTTTAGGGAATGCACATTTTTATAAGTCACGGTGCACCAAGTGCACCCAGTGCACCTAGATACCAATATGCTGAATATGCCGTACCTCTGGAATAAAATTCCTGATAGTAAGAAGGGATGTTAGGCATTGGGGGAAGTGGATGAGTGGAAACACCATGTTTGGACCAATATATTTAATAAATAATAATATTCTAGCCGAACCTATTACCTGTACTTGCCATATGGCTGTGGTAAGCAGCCGCAACCGACAGCCAATGCTGCTGTATTCGCACTCAATTACCCAATGAAACAACCAAAATGTCATCTGCGTGCAAACAGCATTGATCCTTTTTGTGAGGGGCTTCTCCAACTGTCTGTAGCTTCATGGTTATTTTTGATTTTAACTAGAGTCCAGAGAATGAGTCTACAAGAGGATTTGGGGATTTGTATTTCATTTTTGTAAAATATACATCACCAAATCTATCCGTTTTTGTTCGTTTTTTCTTTCTTTCTTTTATTCTTACTTCCTTTTTTGGTCAACTCTTCTCCTCTCAAATGCACCGTCCCTTGAGAATACAATTAATACATGTAATAATTACCTACCTCTAGCAATGTTTCCTTGATGTTGTGAGAGAATTGGGTGGGTGTGGGTGAATGGAGAGAGAAGTACCGGTCAGTCTATGGCTAATTGTGTAGCCTATACCTACACTCGTTTAGTTGGCAAATTTGTAATGATTATGCAGATGAGTGCCAAACTGAGCCATAATACGGTGCTTTGCTGTTGCAAATAATAGGCCTGTATATACATATAATTATATATTATGATATCTGTCATTTGGAAGACCAATGTATAAGGTAACCTGGTGATAGATTAAAAGTATGGTCACCAAAACTAAAAATAAAAATTTGAAGAGATGCGGAACTCAATGGATAAAAAAAACATAATAGTAGGTGACTGGATTTGGAAGGAAAGCAGGGAGTGAGCCAAATTTAAAAAAGAGGACAGCCACATCCCCTCTGGGGAATTAAGAATTAGGATCACGTCACACTGAAGGCAAAAAAAATAATAAAGTGAACTCAAATCACATCATATCACTGAAAATCACCAACAAACCATTTCAACTTTCCCACATCACCCATATTCTGACTCTACCCACTGAACATAGTTTCTGAATTGACCATCACAAATAAAAATAAAATATAGTCCTCACAGGACTAGCAGGAACAAATAACTCAGCTTTTCAGGAGAAAAATTTTTATTAGGAACAGCAATCAAACATTATATGGTCAGCAATGCGATAGAATCAGGTTAACTGATGAAAATTGTTTTTAAAAATTTTGAAAATATTCTATTTTCAATTAAAACAAACTATTGAATGAAAATTAACAAATTAAATATTTTCATTGTTACTAAACAATTAATTGAAAACGAACATTTTTATTTTAAAACTCTTTAAGAAAATTTTATAACATTTTGGACTTGGAAAATTTTTATTATTAAGCTTGGAACAACGAGAGCCTCGAGATATACTTCTGTTAACCTCTAGGACAGAACTGAAAGTCAGGCCAAAAATTGAAAAATGATGTGGCTATCTTCAACAAAAAAAAGATAAAAATGGACTGAGCTCATAAAATGTTTTCTGAATTCCCCCAAATTGTTGAAATAAAAAGGAACATAAAAAAAGATAAAAAGTAACAAAGAATAAAATAGAAGATAAGGATAGATAAAAATTTCCTATCAGCAAAAGAACAAAAGTGAAGCTTCTAGTCATGAGTGTGGAAATTCTCAAAGTGGTTATAACAAAAAATAAGTAAAAAATCCACAATTGATATTAAAAGATAAAAGAAAGGTAAAAATAATAATACTGCTAATAAGATTGTGGCTGTTGGCTCAGAGATTTGAACAAGTAACCGAAGGGTTGGAAATACAGACTATGCACCATATGGCTAAGACACTGACAATATATAGCTGTGTCCTAATAAGGACTTTGGAAGTATACAGGGGTTGGGATTGAATCAATTGTTTTGATTTGATTCAATTCTACTCTTGAGAAGTCAATTTTTGGAGTCGATCTTATTGGAAAATATTCTGATCTAATTTGGTACCAGAACATATTTTCAATAATTAAACTTTTGAAAAAAAAAAAAAAATGAAACCTACTGTGGGAAGTGACACAAAACATAATAGAACAAAAATGTTGAAAACAAGTTTACCAGGTTTTATAATAGTAATTTTTTTACAAAGTGGAATTACAACTAACGCAGTTGCTGACAGAAATGCCTTCTAAGTCACATGTTATAAATATATGTTGCAAGATTTTTGAATGAAGTAATGTAGATCCCTTCATATTAAATATTTTCCTGATGCAATTTTTGGTAAATTTAACATAAATCTGACAATTTTGAAATACATAGAATTATTACAAGGGGATTTTATTTATTAAGAATGTTCAAATTCCTTAGATGTGCTGTCAAAAACTCTCCACTTTCTATTTGATTTCAGTCAATTTCATATTAGACTTAATGATATGTGCTTATGAAATCAACTTTAATTCAAATATCATTTATTTCACAATTTAATTAATGAGAACCAAATAGTATTGATTTTCATTTTAATATCAAAAGGTATTTCTACCAGCAACAGGCATTAGCTGTTCTAATTTCACTTTGTAAAAAAATTACCATTATAAAATCTGGAAAACTTGTTTTCAACATTTTAGTTCTATTATATTTTATGTCGCCACATGTAGTTGGTTTCATTTTTTTTTCAAAAATTTAATTATTTGAATAATTTTTTATAAAGTGCAAAATGAAAGTCTCTTGCAGTTTTTCACAATAAGAAGAATTAATTGTTGATATTGTAATATTTGAAAAAAACTAAATTTGATTTTCTGCCTATTGTTTTTTTTCAATTACAGCAATTAAAATTTATTTATTGGTCAACAACCAAATTCTAATCAGACGCAAGGAAAACAAATACAAAGTTTAAAATCAATTTTAAATATTGTTAGATGTAAGTGTAACGGCCAAAAGAGGTGGTAATGTACCTAATTAGAACCACTTTTAGTGTTACACCATACACGAGATATTTAACACTGGATAAGTGTTAATACCTCTATAATAATTTAATATTCATTCACAACTATTGTGGACCTTAACGTATTTGAGAGACTCAATAATATTTAAAACACAAGATTGAATTAACACTTTTAATACTAAAATAATAATTTGTACGACAACAGTACATCGATTAATACGTTAATTAATATACATATGTGATTACAACCCTTTAGACAAGACTGTCTGTTCACTAGTAGCACTGTAAGAGAGGTTCTAGGTACTAAGAAGTTACTGTCTAGGAACTGTGTTTAATTCCTTCGAATTGAGGGTTTATATACTCGTTAGGGGTATGTAAGTGTACATGTCATATTGGCTAAGTGAGGAAGGTTGTTGTTAATATAGGGTTTTGCTGACTCGTGATATACTCGAGGGACAGGCACAATTAGGTCATGAATATACAGACATTATATCTATATATGTAAAATCAAATACGAGCAATTTAGTGGTTATTTATAAAGAGCTGTAGGATGTTTTCATAATTGATGAATACCTACATTTTTGGTATTCAAAAACGTGTATACGAATATCATTGTATCATTGGGAAAAGGTGCCATCTCCAAAACAGCTGATTTTGTAGGAGAACAAAGACAAGGTTTTGACATTTCATTATTACTGCATTTTTCGGAAGCTTCTCTTATTCAAAATTTGGATAAAAGCAATAAGACTAAGGATATGACACCCTTTTCCTCTCAAAGTTCTACATCACATAGTACAGTAGATAGAACCTTATTCAGTCGTAATGTTCAGAATGAGACAGTGCTACAAAATTATAGTGACAATAAAAAATGATTTAATAAATAAAAATTTCCCTATTTATAACACATTAGCATTATCGTTAGCCAAAGTATGAACTGCGTTCTCCTCAGTCAAAATATTGTCAATCATTCCGATGATATTTTCTTCCCGGATTTCCGCTCTATGCTCTTCTGGTACGTGAACATTTTTATAGCAACTAGACGTCATAATGAAATAAAATACATTCATTTTTACCATGGAAAAAAATCATCTGTTTATTCATTATGACGATTTTCTAATGACAAAATAATTGAAAAGAGGGAATAATAAATTAAATGGGAAACTGCACAACATAAAAAGACCGAACAATAACAATCAACAATGTAGAAGATAAATCAGACAACTAGAATTTATCAATGGTCTTCAGGAACCTCTCCGAAGTGATCTGCACTATTGACAGGGTCATCAATAGTGATTTCCTCAGTCAGGTGTTCTTCTTCAATCCACGTAGCGCTGGCTGGAAGATTTTCATAAAACGAGGCGTACTCAGCAGGAATAATATTTTTCCGTAGTAATTGCACAAGATCTCTTTTCTTGGCTATTGAAATTGGCAGAGGAGTAGAATAAGCATCTTTTGTCAATGCAGTGGGTATACTACAACGTGTAATTGTTGGCAACTTGTTGCTACGACGTCCTCAAGGTTTCACTACCTTTTTTGTCATATCAATGCTGAGGAACATGTCACTTGCTACATCATATTTATAGTACATGATAGGACTACCGCTTTTGAAACAAAACCATTTCACATGTAGCCAATGGATTGGTTCATCACTCTCATTTAGGCGTGTATTTACAACCATCGAAGAATTCAGGGCCCGTATATTATAAAAGTCGGAGTAAGACCATCTTTTCACATCATATGGTCTTGGAGTTCTTTTCGCCATTTGCATCAAAAGAATATACTCATTTGGTGAGTACACTTTCCAATTTTTCCGTGCAGTCTATATTGTGGAGTGCATCGAATCGCACTCCAATTGACTGTGCCTGCTCTCGTGGAATTTCAGATTGATACATTGTATATTTCTTGTGTGTTGGACCACATACAGCAATGTTGATACTATAAATTGATTTCTATTCTGGCCTCCACACATATCCGAATAGAACACAACATGTTCCACAGTTTCATCTAATGATTGTAAATAATCCAGAATGCATGATGCAACCTCAGTACTTCCCTTCTTACCATTGCACTCGTCAAATACATTACAAATACCATTGCCGTAAGAGTCATAAAGCGTTAAATTATAAACTCCAAGTTTTTGAGAATAATATAACTGCGAGTCCTGCACATAAGGCAGGAAAAGAATAGCTTGTAAATCAAAAGTTGCATATACCAATTTTGGATCTTGCGCAGCTGCCTCCTTGTCTGCTTTCTTCATTCGTCCGATGGCTTGTTTACGAGCTATATGGGCGCAATATTCTAGATCTAACTCATCGCGGGTGTTACATGTACTACACTGATCTTTTTTTGGTTAGAAGAAACCTAAATGTGGATCCGAATTCCTGAAAACAGATGCAAAAACAGCATACGATACTGAATATTCTTTGTATACTTCTTCATTGTATGCTCTGTGAAGGTGAGCCATATTCCATCCAGGTTTGAGGTATAATACAGTAGAATCGGCGCGGCAATAATATGATGGTAATTTTTTTAAATTTGTTAGGAACCGTACTACTTTTCGGATTATCCTAGCTGGAGTTGCATTTGCAGGTTGATGTCCTTCATTTTTATGTTCCCCTCGATAACGCCCTGATTTTGGACTGGTGTTCTTTGCAACATTCAAAACAATTTTCCTACAAATTCCAAATGTACAGCAAAAGAACTCACGCCAGACTCGAATTTGTTCTCCATCATTATTCTTCAAGGAGTATACGATGCTTTGAGTTCGATTTATAGTAGGCTCCTGAATACGTCGCCTTTGAACAGGATTAATTAATATTTGAGAACAGAGGAACTGTCTCTGCTCCTTACGTGTTCCCATGGAATGATATTCCGTGAATAGAAATTGCTGATGGTCTGGTGTTACATGTTCGCGACATTGAAATTTATACCCGCAGTCATCCAATCTCACAGTCTTCTCAGGCACTTCTTTGCCAGTCTTACTCGTATGCATTTCACCTGCGAGTACTTTGGCCATTCGTATATTGCAGCTCCACTGTAGCGAGTTCCTTCGTTTACGAAGTCGATAGTGACCATTTAAGTCTGCACCAGTCTCGTCACGTTAAGTTAAAAAATTGATACTGAATCAATTACGTTCAACCATTGCAACAATAAAATTATTTAATTTAGTTTTATTAAAACTCATTTTCGTCGTTCTTTTTTTAATCTTAGATTATTCTCACATTAATCATCTATTTTGTATTTGGTAATTTGAGTGTAAAACAGTAGTAATTTGCTTACCCACGGGCAAAGACACTGAAATATCCTGTTCCACAGTGCTGTTCCACTTACTTGTTGCACCTTTTAATCAAAAAGTAGACCTCTCATTACATTCACATTTGCTTCATTACTATCACATGGACATTGAAACTTACCCATGGGCGAAGACACTGAAATATCCTGTTCCACAGTGCTGTTCCACTTACTTGATGCACCTTTTAATCAAAAAGTAGACCTCTCATTACATTCACATTTGCTTCGTTACTATCACATGGACATTGAAACAGAGTTCTAATACTAAGTTAATTAGCCTATGCAATATTTTCAATTCTTATCAGCTTCCACTGAAGACGTGCTGTCGCCTACAACTGCTTCGAATACGTCATCGACACTCTCAATAACAACTTTTTCAATTTCATAATCTCCCGGTTCAATGTCTTCGAATATTCCATCGAACAGGACAACATTATTATCACCATTACTTTGCTCTTCGCCACCAGCTGTACAAACACAACATTAGATTATGAATGCCTTCGATGTGGAGATGTAACAAATGTGCGAAGTAACTTTTTCTTGAATACATTACGATAGGAAAATTGTTACCTGCTGCAAAATCATCTCCGGTGGTCATCGACATTTTTCATTCAAAATTATTTCACTACGAGCATAGACAGTAGTGTTCTACTTTCAAACCTACAAAAACATTAATTCGTATGAACATGTAAAAAGACTACATTACATGGAGTTCCATGAAATAGTGGAGATAACACCTTTTCCCAGACATCTGATTTTCAGGTGTTGGATATAGTTACCTTCATTTTTTAAATTTTACTTTGAAAATTGAGCAGTTTAGCCTAAATTTCAGTGTTGCATTGAAATCTGCTCAAAATTCCCTTTCCAATGATACCACATTCTCAATTTTCATATAAACTGGAGATGACACCTTTTCCCAATGACCCAACAATATGTTCGTCTTATCTAAAAATAGACGAAAATATACGTTACAGTAAGTACTATATTAGACTATATTAATAGTAATAGTAATAATGGTTTAACAAAAAGGCATATCAAAAAACGTATTCTATAATGTATCACACAATAAAATGTGGAAACTCAAAATTGAGCCCCATTTAGGAATCACTGGCAATTGAAGAATGGGTTGAATGTGAAAAGATCAGCGCCTCAAAAAATATATTTGTTGATGTATCATACATTAAAATGTGAAAACTCAAAATTGACTCTTTTGGATCTCATTTGGGGTTGAGAAATGAGTCAAATTGAAAAATGAACACCAAATTCAGACTCAGTACCGCAAAAAACATATTTGGTCGTGTATCACACAATAAAATGTAGAAACTCAAAATTGACTTTTTTTGGAGATCACTAGGTGTTATTTATGAAAAAAAAAAAAAAATATCGGGGGAATGTAGAAAAGGAAGAACCAATTTTATTTAAAGAAAAGTACAAGTCAGGCATCTCATACTGAAATGTGTAATGATTTATACATATGTATATAGGGGTGTCTCAATCTTGTTAGTTAAGTAAGCATGCGCCAATACGTTGCTATATTGGGACACCCAATACTGATGAAATCCTTTCAAAGTGGGCAGTCCCACTGCTTTTTCATCGGTTTATGTTCTTTGTATTTAAGATATTTGCCTAAAAATACTTTTGTGCATAAATTGCAGAAGTAATAACCACCGCCATTCTACAAATATAAAAAACTCCCTACAAAGGGTGCATTGTGGATGTAGACACCAGAACTTTGTAATGGGGCCATAAAAATTGCTGATGTCTTGGCAAAAATCTCGGTGCTCTCCCCATGCCCTAAGTTTTGAATAAATGTAACTTAGCTGCACCATCTGTTTATTGGTAATCTTTTCTATGAGAATTAATATTCTGTAATACAAATGAATTGTAAATTAGAGAATGTATGATACCAAGTTTGTTGGGAGGGCCAGCAGGTACATATAGAACGTGGAGTGATGAAGAAGGTATTTTTGAGGTGTTAATATTGCCATATCCCCTTCAATTTATTAGCATCTTTTTGTATTTAACTTCTTCCCATATTTACAGAGTTTTATACACATCTACTGGCTTTCCCAACAGAGTTGGACCACAATATTATAAACATACCCAACTGAGATTTCTATCCCTATTAATTGCAGTTGTTCAAGTTGTTTGTAAAAAATTACACTTATGTAAATTTTAAATAAATTCTAGAAATAATTATGTATATGTATGTATGTATGTATTTATGTATGTATGTATGTATGTATTGAGGCATCTGAAATCAAACGGCTCATAATGTCCAACCTTCATATATATTGGTATTTAAATACTAATGATGTCATAATGCCCTATGGACAAGGCATCATGCAGCCGAAACACTGATATCAAATTATTTTGAAGCCCTCTACTATTCAAGACGTTTTATCTTTTTACATTAAGATGTCCTACGGCTTAATTCTTTTTGACAGAAGTTAATTTTTTTGAACATGGCGGAATGTAGCTTACCTTGTCTTTATATGTCAAAGACATAATTTCAAAAGAATTATAGTGTTGACAAAGTGGATAAAACAAAGTGTCAAGTAAAAAAATAAAAAATAAAAAAACTGTTGCAGACAACAGGAATGGGAAACTACTAGAGAATTTTTTTGTCTTCACCTATTTGTTTGTCTTCATAAGCAGTGGTGATTTAGTTGTGTGAAAAACTCCTATAAGAAACTTTAGGCTTTGGAGTTTTCATGTGAAAAGATGTGGGTGAATGAGGTGAAAAATACGATCTAACACAGATGAAGATGGATCAGACCTAAGACATCGCTTTGCGCAAGTGAAAGCTCTATACAGCCTTTATGGACAGATCAATGCAGTCATCTGAACAAAGCTTGTCAAAAAAGTTTGTTGGCAACACATCAAATTTCCCTCTTAGGACAAAAATTCCATTTAATAGTATTGTGGACTATTAACATTACCAGCTGATATTCTAAAAAAGATCGCCTTGAAGTGCGATATAAATGACATGATAAGGAAACTTGAATTGTTGCTACTGATCTTTCATGATACAAAGAATAATCCCTAATTGTCTTTGTCTTCAACCTAACCTGCCTAAGTTCAACTATCATCCTAGTGTCTGTAAAGGTAGATGTAAGTTCAAAGTTTTATTCTACATCCGTAGATGGTTCACTTCATTAAATTGCCTATGCGAGGACTTTGACGTATGACTCAAGACTTGGACTTACTGCTATCTGCCTAACCTATACCAGGTATTACTTAAACAAGAGTGTTTGAAAAAACTGTGTTTGTTTCACAAGTTAGCCTTTCTTGTCGGCAAGGTTTCCCCACTTATTATCTTCATTTAATCGTCATGAATACAAGCATAAGCAGATAAAAAAGC
Organism: Ericerus pela; assembly: GCA_011428145.1. Taxonomy (NCBI): domain Eukaryota; kingdom Metazoa; phylum Arthropoda; class Insecta; order Hemiptera; family Coccidae; genus Ericerus; species Ericerus pela. The sequence goes on from WOFM01000249.1 coordinate 1,136,545, forward strand.
ATAAAAGTCGACATACAATAAGCGAAGCAAAAACCAAAAAGGGATAAAGCAAAAAGACTTTGGCTGCATGTGTGTTATAGGCTGGGTTTTTACGTTGTATTCAATTCATCATTGCGTGTATTCTATCCCAAATTATCTGTCGACCAAATGAAATCCTATTATTTATACAGAGTGTCGAATCATGTACCTGTAGCTATGTAATAGAAACTTGATGAAATATTAATGAAATTGTCTGAAATAGAATTTCATTTGGTTGCTGTCTTCATAATAAATTTAACTTCGGACATTATATTGTCTGAATTTGTGTATTATAGTCTGCATAATGTCGTCATATTGTGTCGTCATGTTTTCAAAATTATTTTTATTTTGGTGTCAGAAAATCTCGGACTTCTCAGTATGTATGTAAGTATGTATGTATGTACATATGTATGTACTAGCTGCTGCTCTAAGTGATGCCAACACTTCCAGCTTTGATTGGTCCAACGAAACACCAAAGTGAAACAGCTAGTAGTTCTCGGTTCACCATTGCAGGTTTGCCGCACCACGAACCATGTAATCGACCGTTTACTGGGTTTTAAAGCTAAACGAGTTTCATTTCAAAACAAAATTAAATAACAATAACAATACCTTAAAACAGCTAAAATGGGGGAAATATGTATTTACTGTAAAAATTTATTGTTTCAACGTGTCGGGTAGTAAAGAATGCAGACAAAGCGGAAGTCAGGAACGCTACCTTGTTGCAACGAATGTAAAGGCGAAAATGTATAAACTTGTTTTCACTTGTTTCTTCTTCGTCACATCCGCACGCGCACCCTAATCCAATCAATTTCATAGCATTTTCGATGACCACCAGCCCATCCGCGTAAGTTAATAGATATATTCAGCTACCTAATAAATTATAGGTACTCAACAATATCATAGGTAGAAACGGAATCAGATTCGAATTCGCGTCTCATGCGACCTTAGTCGCCCGTTTGCGCCACTCTGCTTCCGGGCAACCATGCCCCTCCCACCACTGTTGCGATCATTATTGTGTGTTCGCATCCGTCCGTCCGTCCGTCCCTCCGGTCGAACGAGGCCAGTGTTGCGGGCCGAATGGGACGTCAGCGCGTCCGCATGCGTCGAGAGGCATACAGACGACGTCGGCCGCAGTGCCTCGATTCCGTCTCCGGTACGTTGTCGTCGGTCCCGCACTTATCGCATCGCCCATCGTGCGGGCGGTGCGAAAAGAAACAACAGTGGCGGAGCGAGCGACGGTGGATTCGTGGGTGAACTGGGGGTAGGAAGATGGGGTGAGGGACGGTAAGAAGGGATGAGACGAGTAGCAGCGCGGTAGCGGACGATTTTGTCGGCGGCAAACGGCATCCGCTATCAACAGGCTACGGGGGCGGCGGCGGCGGCGGCGGCGGCGACGGCGGTGGCGTCGGCGTGTAATTAAATCGAAACGCGACGTAAGCGGCGAGGGGAATGCAGAGTAGTGTCTTCCGAAAGCGCAACGATGGTACCCCCTCTCCGCCCTCCACTCCATTCTCGGACCGCCGGTGATGTATTGCCCAACTACGCCGAATCGACGGTTCACGCCGACGACGACGTCGATGGCGAAGAAAGGAGGAGGAGTCGGAAGGGTGGCGTAAGGGCGGTGCGGCGGTGGTGGTGGCGGCAGATTAGTCGGTGGCGTACGGTACGGCGCGAGAACGTGCGATTCGGCCGCGTCGGCATGCATACGCTGCGACGCAACCGTCGCCGCCGCTGCCGCCACCGCCACTACCTCGAGAGTGCGACAGCGAGCACGTTCCCGTTTCTCCAGTGACTCCAGTTTGCACTGTTGGCTGTTCGTCTCGTCGCGGTTCGTCGTTCGAACGTTTATTTCGTTCTGTTGTCGCGTCGCGAGTAAATAACTGGGAAACCAAGTTCGTCGACGCGCACGTCGCGTTCGCGCGATTCGTGTGTACGGGCGGACGCTCGGGCGGCGCGGCGACCGCGCTGGCGCCGCTTTCGAACGCGCCCAAAGTAGGACGAGCGAAGCGAATACGAGTCGAGTGGGCGGCGCGCCGTTGAAAAGGCGCGCGACTGTGAGGTATGCCAGCGGACCAGCGACGGACGCCGCGTACTGACGACCGCCGTCGCCGTCGCCGCTGCCGCTGCCGCCACCACCACTTTCTGCGTAGATTACGGTAAGCGTCGTACGCGTTTACGCGACCGACGGGCCGCATTCCACGGTTTTCGCGTTTGTGATCCGACCCGACGGCCCTGCCCCCCTTTCAAGCCCTCCTCACGACTTGACGCTTTGTGCGGTCCGCTTATTCTCGCACGAGTATGGCAACGTTGGACAGTTTTGACTTTTGAAAGATTGTAACTTATGATGTAATTCTTGTAGAGCTTTGGAAATGGTGTCAAAAGTCTGGTCTCCCTCTGCATTGCCCATTCTAGTATAAAAAAGGGGGACCCATCCCCCTCCACCCCTTTTTTTTATTTTCAAGTACTGTCCCAAGTTAAGTACGAGTGGTTACAACTTTGGACAGTCATGGTTTTTAATAGAAAAAGTAGAGATGGACAACCATATAATTAACTTTAGACCCTAATAATGAAAAAAAAAAACAAAAAAAAAAACACTTAATTTCATCTTACTCGGTAAAAACACCCTTTTTCAAAGACAAATTAATACACAGTTTTTATGGTTTTTAATGATAGAAATCATCAGATCCATTCTTTAAAATATTGATTAAAAAAGAAAGATATTAAATTGAAAAAGACAAACATTAATGAATAAAGGAAATTATTTTCGAACATTAGTAAGTAAAAAGGAAGACTTTTTGTTTTTATTCATAAGAAATGACTTACCATACCATACTGTAACTTAAAAAATAAAAGAAAACAAACTTCAATATGGTTTCAAAAATAAATTTTGAATATTGGTAAGAACAAAAGAACACTTTTTGCTTCTATTCATAAGAAATGACTTAGGTAGCCTACTGTACCATACTGAAAACTTCCAAAATAAAACCAAAAAAAACTTGAAAAAAATGAAACAAACTTCAATATGGCATCAAAAATAATTTTTGAATTTTGGTAAGAAATAAAGAATACTTTTTGTTTCCATTTATATGAAATGACTTAATTACTGTACCATATTGAAAACTTGAAAAATAAAACAAAACAAACTTCGGTATGGTATCAAAAATAGGTACCTAAAGAAAATTAATTTATGATAATGGTTCATCACAAAAAATATCACATCTCAAAAATGTAAAAACTTTTCTCTCCTTGACTGGTGGTGGTACTAGGCAAACAATTGGATCAGCAGTAGCAAAAAATATGTCTCGAATTTGTGGGAATCTGAATGACAAGGTTTCTGCTCCTTCAGCGAAATTTTTGTAGCATGTCAAGCTTTATTTGTTCATTTTTTTGGCCAGCTTTTGTTTTTAAAACTCTTCCGAGGTAAAATTTTTTTTTTTTTCATTTCTCGTCCCAAAATTGAAAATTATAAAAATTATTACAAAATCAGCTTCTTTAATGGAAGTGGAATTGACATTTTCTACAACATCAATTTGAGCTTCAGGCTGGGTAGAACTCATCATAGGTACTGGATCTAATATCTCATTATTTAAAGACATTTTTTCATCAGATTCTTCAGTAGGTTGAGCAGCTGTAATTGGTTGTGGATCATCAAAGGCATTTTCTTCTTCTTCACCAGCTAAACTTCTTCCTGGTTCCACAGTTATTCTTCTTTTACATTGTCGAACTTCTGTGATCGATTTTCGATGAGTATCTAGAACATTTTAATCCCTTCTATCCAAATTGCAGCTCTACTTACAGGCACTTCTGTGTTTGAACTCTCATTTACTGGTAATCAGTTCAAAATAAATGCTCGCTTTGTGGGGTATATTCCAGTAGTTCGAAATCCAGATTTAATTGTTTCAGATATGTTTTCCAACTTGGATATGATATTTTTCAATAACACACGAAAACATTCTTCACGCATATTACCACGGTGTGTTTTTTTCCATTCTTCTAAGACTGCTCTCCGTGATCTTTTAATTGGCCAAAAAACACAAACATCCAAGGGCTGACTGAGGTGGGTACTGTTTAGCGGAAGAAGCAAAAATCAAATATTATTTTCCTTGCACAAGTTTATAACATTGAAATTCACGTGGCTGGCTAAATTATTGTCTATGATGACTTTTGGGACAAGTACAGCTCCACCATTATCGACAGACTTGAAATATGGTATGATGATAGTCTTAAACCAATCTTCAAATGTTACTGAATCAAACCATCCACTGCGAGTTAGATTGTATCGACAATCATGAGGACCTCCTGTTTTCCAACAATCATGCAGATGTTCACTCTTCTAGCATACATCTAGTGGAAGTAAAAATCCAGATGCAGTACAAGAAAACATAACAGAAATACTCGTCTTAGAAGTGTCAATTATTTGTCCAGGATGCTTAGAGCCTCTGCGAGAAATGACTTTTTTCCCCCCAGTATCATCTATGAAACACGTTTCATCATAGTTGACGATTAATGTAGTTTTACTCCAACTAAATTTTGCTCTAAATTGTTGAAATACTCATTAATTGTCGTACTATTTACTCCAACTCGAGCTCTTTTGATATTTTCAGCCAGTCTCTTTGATAATTTGGGCCTTGATTCGATAAAACTTCGAACCCACTGAATGGAAGGCATATTATCATTGAATCTGCTTTCAGTAATACCACCCTTATCAAGATACCATTTAACAAGAAATCGAACATCCAATTGCCTTAGTGGAAATCCCCAGTCAGCACAAGTTGCAAGCCCTTCAGCTAAAAGCTGTCAATCTTCTTCAGTCAATAAGGATGACCATAATCATTTGGAATTGGTATCTTTTTTCTACTAGATAAAGTACTCTTTGGTATTCCAAACCTTCTTTCTGCCTGCCGTAAGGATTTCCCATATTTTTCAATCCATTCTAAAGCTTTGGAAACTGTTTGCTCTAAAAAATTATGGTATCCTTTTTTTTTTTCATTACTTTTTTTATGTTCCGACTTATATATCTTCTTGTCACTTTGAGTAACATTCAATCTGTCATTCAATTTTTTTTCCTCTAGGTATATTATAGGTTTATTATCTTCACTCAGACCATCTTGTTTTTCTCTCGGAGTGATTGCTGGTAAGAGAAATTGCAACTGATTGTTATAAATGTATTGTTTGATAGTCACAGCTCTATTTCCAGATTTTTCCTCTGATGCTATGTTTTTTCTGGCCCTTATAAACGCATCTCGAATATTTGACCATTTTGTTTGGACATTTTTACCTGCAATAAATAACATTTAAAAATGTATGGAAAAAGGGTACAGAAGGGTCCCTAGTGGAGTTATAATCTATAATAGCGTATACTTATTTTTTTTGCCATCAGAATTGAGATTAAAGCACTCACTCATAAATGGATTGTAATTTATTTAATTTTTTTAGGTTTTTAGCTAGCGGAAACTCATTTGCAGAACTACATTACACGTTTCGACTTGGTATTTTCACAATCAGTAAAATTGTTAAAATCATATGCCACTGTATTTGGGAACAATTAAGAAGAGAGTGCATCCCTTTACCTACCAAAGAAAGCTGGAAAGAAATTTCCAGTAAATTTCAAGTGCGTGCCAATTTTCCTCGCTGTTTAGCAGCAGTGGATGGAGAACATATTAGGATGATAAATCTATCAGGATCAATGTATTTAAATTATAAAAGATATTCATTGATTGTTTTAAGGCTGCAGCAGACTCTGACTACCAATTTATTTTTGTGGATAATGGAGGGTATGGTAAAGATCACGATGCTGCCATTTTTCTACGCACTTCTTTATGGCGTGGTACTGAAGAAAATCGAACTGCCTGCCCCAGAGAATCTTCCAGGAGGCGATAAACTTATTCCATACTTTTTTATTGTGGATGAAGCATTTCCTCTTCATAAAAATTTGTTAAGACCTTATGGAGGATCGAATTTGACAGTTAAAAAAAGAATTTTCAATTACAGATTGTCTAGAGCACGAAGATATGTGGAATGCACTTTTGGTATTTTATCTAATAAATAGAGGATACTTCATAATACTGAATTTGTTATTGTTATTACCCAAGCCTGCGTAGTACTACATAATTTTGTTTGAGATCATGATGGATACCAATTTGAAGATACACTCCTAATTACAGGACTTGAAAATTCAGAATCAAGTAATTCGACAGTACGTGGAGAAGTAAAAGATATTCGAGACAGTGTTGCCAATTATTTTCTGACAGAAAAGGCTGTGGCCTAGCAATTATCCAAAATATAAATCTATCCTTACTCCATTAAATGTTGAATGAGTGATTTTTATTTTAAGCTTATGTTTTATACATGAATAATAAAAACATTATTTCAATTATTTACGAAAATTGGATACAGTTGTTCACAAATATCATTCCACCCATTTTTGGTCAATATTTTATCTTTATACATTCCATATTTAGGTTCCATAAAACAGGCTTATTTTGTACATTCGAAATCAAAATTTCAGTATCTATTTCAAATTTCTCCTTTTCATATGAATTTAAATTTTCTAGAAAAACGCAATGAACAATATTTTTCTCGACAACTTCTCAATAAATGGCCAATATCGGATAAAAATCGGAGCTTGTGTGAACACACTCATTTAAAATTATCAATCTAGTTGCTTTTTTTGTGGGATAACTGATAATGATATCGGTTTCATGTTGAGAATTTGAACAATGTTTGAATGATGATTTTTATGGTCTGAATGATAATCTGAATCAAACAACGTGTGTGAAAACCACCATTTATTTTATGGTATGTAGATGTTGGATAAACAATATCAGTTCGATATATCAGACAAGTGTGAATTGGCTCTTAATGTCAAAACATGCTGGCAAAGAAGTGAACAATGCCGGAGTACTTTCTGCGTATTTGCAACATTTTGGTTGAGTTCACCAGTTTAGAATACATCTGATAAAGACATCTCTTAAATTGACGAGGATAGCATACATAAATGGAAAGAAATGTACCTACATCAAAAGCTACACTCTGGTTGCCTATTTAGCGCCGGCATATAAAACCAGAAATCATTTTTCTTTACTGGTCCAGTACTATACATATAGTCAAAGGGTTTCACATTTCCCCTCTCTTAAGAAATTGAAGTTTTTTTTTGAAAAATCAAATCATATGTTGTATGCTGCGGTCCCTTTAAAAATGGGTTGCAATCAAAGTGAAAAAATAGTGAGACCTATGTAAATGTACAGAGGGAGGGAGTGAGCGATCAGGTTTTTCATTCTCTTTCATTTCATTTCCTTTGTGAATTTTGGTGAAAATGGACAACCTTGCCTCCAGAAAGGCTAGACACCTTGAAGATGGCATCAAACATACCTCAGAATAACACAAATAAATATTGAAAATTTTAATCTCACTCTGTCAAGTGGTTCTGAAGTTATGGGAGAACAAAAATATTCTTATATTCAGTTTTATAAATATCGGGGATTGAGAAATGGAAACTATATTTTTTTGCACCGAAAACCAAAATAAGGAAACACCTAAATTCTGAAATGGAAACCAAATCAGAGATAATTAACCAATTAGTTTTCAAAACCAATAATAGAAACGTAGCAGAAACCATTCGTATGGGTTTCCATTTCTCACTTGAATAATTTTTGATCTGGAAGAAAAAAATAAGAAAAAAATATCAACAATTGAGCAGGATTTGGAAAAATTTTCTTTAAATGGAAATGGAGTTGTAGGTAACACAAAACTGAATGAAAAATTTTGGTAAAATCAGGAAATTTAATGGGTAATGGGTAACAGATAACGGATATGGAAACCAAAATGATGGAAATGGAAAACAAAAAATAACTAATATTATGGTAAATTTCAGAAACTCAACTAAAAGAAACGAAATGAAAAATGTAGTGTTTCTCAATCCCTGAAAAATGTAAAAGATAGAAGAAGGGTAGATAGTAGATTGTGTGGTATGCCAAATTGGTTTTCACCTGTTATATAAAACTTGGTTTTTATTAACTCCTACAAGTTTTCAATCAATACTTACCTGAATTGATTCACAAAGTAGGTAACGAGATACCATACACATGATACCTGAAGATGAAAACATTGAGGACATAGATGTTTTACTGATGACAGAATGATGGTGAAATTGAAGTATTGTAGAAATAAAATGATTAAAATAGAAAACAAACAGAAATTTTAAATACTTAATTAATAGTATCCCATGGTGAGAAATTCCAAAATTCACTGTGGGGAGAAAAACTGGAAGGAAAAGACCCAGGGTTTGTTCTCACTGAACTCGTGTAATATTACATTTTAAAAAAGGTATGCTGAAAGATCAAAAAATTTGCCCAAAATCATTTTAAATTTTACCCCTTTTTCTCTAATTTTCCCCTAGAAAATTCACCAATTATGTTTTAACCATTTTTCCACGTCTCGTGACCTCGTTAGCCGGACATTATCAAAAAATAAACGACAAGTTGAGAAACAAAATACCAGTTATATTCAAAGAAAAGAAACATACTAATTCTTCAATATACAATCATGTTCAGAATTAAATAAAACGAAATTATTTAAAATAAAAATGAAAAATTTTACAAAAAACACAAGGTGAAATTGGTCGATAAAATTTCACATAAGTAAAAATTTTACAAGTTCAAAATAAAATATTAAGAAGAGACAAAATTTGTATGAGTTAAACAGGCAAGAGTTCCAAATGGAGTGATTTCTTCTAATCTCAGAAAGCTAGAACTAACCCGAAAATTTGTGGGAGAAGGAGAAATCATTTTATCTAGTTTCATTTCTGATAGTAGCTGAACAAAAGAACAAGCTACGAGCAAAAATGAAACTAGATATGGGAGAAAAAACGCCAGATAATAATTTCTATTCATGAAAAGAAGAATATAACAAATTATCTTGTTTGAAAATTCTTTGGATACCTCAATTGATAGATAAATAGATGTAATAATAATAATGTTTAGTCATAACCTCATACATACAACAACGATAATATTTATAAGCCACCTTCCTGTTCCCACTCACCAATAGTAAAATGGCCTTAGCCTGTAGTCTGTGTATAAGCCTGATTCACACTCCTAGTTTTCTAGCTCCTAGTTGGGGCACTATTCTGTTAAAAGTTGAAGTCACTACGCCATTTTAGTCATTTAAAGTCAACTTTAACTTGACAGATGTCTTACAAGAATCTTATTTGAATCTTGTATGGTGAAATTCCAAGTTTAAGTTGATTTTAAATGGTTGAAACAGTGTAATGAATTCAAATGTTAACAGAATAGTCCTCCAAGTATAGGTGGCCAGTAGCATAAAAACCAGCCAAATGTGAATTGGGCTATAGTTCAAGAGACTAATGTAATACATCATCACACTCTTTATTAAGTGCAATTGTTCCATGACTGTCTCAACACTATTACAGTCTCCAACGCATTTACACCATGACCAAACTGCTGTGTCCTCCCCTGCACCATGCAGTGGTAGCAACTTAGATTTTCTCCGGGTGTAGCAAAACCAGGATTGGTTAGGAGAAAAAAATCCAGATTTTTTCCAGGTGTAGCAAAAATTTCCAAGGTTCATGGCTATATTTTCAAACATTATTCATCATTTTAAGTGCACATGGCCATATTTTCAAATAATACTTATCATTTTAAGTGCACTTAAAATGATAAATAATTTGAAAAATAGGCTTGAAAACGGTTGAAGAAGAAGAAAAAAAGATTTATTTTAATATTTATTCATTTCAAATTATTACAAAAATTATGAATGTGAAAAAACCAAAAACAAAGTTCAAAATAATAAGAAAGTTTTCATAAAGTGAAAACCTGCTATAACTAAACAAATAACAAATCGATGGCCTGATTCTAAAACCTGCTAAGGGACACTCTCAAAATTTTACAAGAACGGTAAAAAACTTTATTTTCCTTTTAATAAAATTATTATTTAAAACTCCTCTCCTTCTAGGGTTTGAATCGGAAAGCTTGGAATTATAGAAAGGTAGATTGTGAGTCCCTAAATTTACAATTTTTTTCTGATATACCCTCATAGATGGTTACTATGGTGATCTTTTTGTACAAGCAGTTGATTTTAGAATTGATTATTACTATGGATCTAACAGTGATACACCTTTAAAATTTTACAGGCTTATAAAACTCATTCTAAAATTAACAAAAAGTCCAAAAATCAAAAAATATCACTTAGCAGGTTTTAGAATTAGACAGTCAAAAACTAAGAGCTCAATGTAAATGCCGAATGACGATGTTTATTCCTTTCTATCCACCTGTCCATCAAATTTTCCATCTCATTTACTAACCCTTTAGCAAAAATATTCCGATGCATATACATAATAGCAATATTGTTCAGCCTTTTCGCTGAAAGGACAGCACGAAGATACGTTTTTAAAAGTTTCAATGCCGAAAACGACCTTTTGCATGTAACTGAAGACACTGGCAGAGTTAATACTAAAACGCAGAGCCTTTTCATTTCAGATGTAACGTTCCACAGACTTTTTTCAGATGCAAAAAAATCTAGAACTTCTTGTAATTAAGCAGGGTTTTGACCATTTCGATCCACAAAATAATCCAAGAATATATCTCGATGTAACTGAAGTCTAGAGCCATTTAAATCTGATTGGTAAAAATTAATTATTTCATTCAAAAGAGACTCATCTTCATTTTTCTCAGACTTTCTGGTCACAAAATTTTCAATCGATTTCAAAATAATAACTTCTTCGGTATCAAAACAATTAAGGAGGGATGACAGCAATACATCCAAGGCTTAGTAAAATATTTTTCCATAATACTCTTTTGACGATGAGAAAGTATAAGGCTTGCTACCCTCATCATAACGACGCGTCACTTTTTGTACTCTTGGGAGTTCCGGAGGTTCTACACCAAGCACTTCTGCTTCCTTTGTAGTTTCTTCCCAAAATTTATCAAAATCGGTTTCTTGATGTACTTGTAAAGTTTTTATCAATGTCTGAATCTCAAAATGCGACACATTCACAGTCAAAGTTTGTTTTGGAAATCTTTATTCAAGCTTTCGATTGGTGAGAAAATATCTATCAGTAAATTAAGTATATAATAAAACTTGAAAGATTCCATTTCTTTAACGTAGCCTGATGCTGATGCTGCAGCAGTAACATTGGATCTCTTATCAGAAGCTATTTCTTCGAAAAAAATACACAAAGGTGTGTAATTTGAATGTATCGTTTCCAAAGATTTCACGGGAACACACCATCAATTATCACAAAATCGCATCAACCTACGAATATTAAAATCTTCATTTATTTCAGCTTCACTGGATTGGATATTGGAAAAGAAAGCTAAACATTTCGGAGAGTCACGAACAAAGTTGATCAAATCCTTTATAAGACCCAAAAAAATCCGAATTTCATCTACACCTTGGAGGGCATCTTGAACGACCAAATTTAAGCGGTGTGCAACACAATGGATATACATAGCTCTGGGTTCTTCGGCAAGAATTAGTGCTCTTAATCCATTATGTATTCCGCTAACATTAGCAGCTCCATCAAAACTTTGTCCTCGAAGAAAACGTATATCTAGATTGAAGCGCAGTAAAACATCTTTGAAAATTTTGAATAATGTTTCCACAGTAGTGCTTTTTGTTTCATAAAAACCAGCAAATACTTCCCTTACATTGAAATCATCAGTAACATAATGAAATGAAATAGAAACTTGTTCCAGTCGAGCTATGTCACTTGTTTCATCCATCATCACGCTGAAATACTTAACGGATCTCATTTCTTCGGTGATTTTATTCAAAATATAATCAGAGTACATCTGAAATATTTCTTCTATATAAGAGTGATGAAGCCATTTGTAACCTTCTTCACGATTCAGCCATTCGTTTAGTTTTGGGACGTCTGAAGATCTTAATTTGAGTAGTCTTCGAAATTTTGAGTTATTATCATCAGCTGAATGATATGGCAGTCCTTCTGTACCTAATGTAAAAAAAATAGGAAATTATAGAGTATTCTTATCATATAATGAATAGCTCTTTTTAATTTTAAAGAAGCAGAACTCACCAAAAAATAAAATTGTCTCAAAAAATTTTCTCAATGCAATTCTAGCACGTGACCTATTACTTAAGCTTTCTTTGGAAAATAACATCTCTATCTCTTTACAGTTTTTTTTCATTTTCAATAAACCTTGACTGGCTGAATTATGAAGATCTGATTTTTCATGGTTTTGAAAAGCACTAACTGTGCAAGACCAAGATGAAAATCCATTGAATACGAAGGCTTCTTTAGCAGAATTAGCTTGACCATCAGTTGGTAACAATAACTTCGCATCTACCAATTCAGTGCAAATTTTACAAAATGCCTTTTTGTTTCTATGATCAACCCATAGAAAGTCAGTATACCATTGCTCGCGAAATTTTCTTTTTTTATTTTCTTCAGTTTTTTCTAAAAATACAAAAGTTTTTGAGAAGTTACTACCAAAAACATTGACATTAACATTAAATGACAAAATTTGTGCTGACCGGTATTAGCCTTTTTTTTTTATCAGAATTTGTTTTGGAAGTTCGTACACATATATCATCTCGCAAACAGTCACTAGTTCCACCATCCATATTTGCACCATCATTATTTGGGAACTGCGTTGTAGTTTCAGATGTTACACATATAGTCTTGGAATCAGTAACAGTAATTGTTCTTGAATTGATTTCATCCTTATCGACGTTATCGTCATCGTTAGAAACTGAAAAATACATATTGAAATTTAGTCAAAAACTATATATTGGAAAAAAATACAAAAGCATAAAGTATGCTAGAAAATTTTGTTGGTTATTGGACTTTTTTAGTATTTTACTTTTATTTTTACCAATACATGATTGGAAGACATCTAACGTAGACTGTTTTAATCGTTTCAAGCTTGGAACACTCGACTTGTTGATAAAGAAATGGAACTAGTTGTATGTTTACTTGATACTGATTTTGAAGTTTTTTTCAAGGTAAAACAAGAAGATCTAACCTCATTTACGTTTTCAATTTCATCAATTTGTAGTTCTTCTTCAAGTAGTTCGTACATAATTGATAAATGATAATTTCGCTGGTTAGTCAGTATAGCAACAATAGACTTTAACACATTTATTTACAAAAATTATATCAGTGATGAAGTGATAACGAAATAATAAATTCAATTGAGGAATTGATAAGAGGTGAAGGCGATAAGAACCAAGAACAAAATAAACAAATGATCTGTAGGAATAATATATTTAATTGGGGTTGGGGCATTGAAAAGAGGCGAATGTGATAAGAATGGAAAATGAAGTGGTAAGGTGATCAAAAAGACAATTACATCCAGATTACATTTTACCTACATGTTTAAGTTAGAGATTTCAGATTTATAAAATAATAAAAGAAAAAAAAATAGATAGATCGCATTTTTTCGGGTGTAGCAAACTTTTTCTGGGTGTAGCAAACTATTTTTCCGGGTGTAGCAAAAAATTTTCGGGTGTAGCATTCTGCTACATATGCTATACAAAAGTTGCCACCGCTGGCACCATGTAGGTACACAGCAGTTTGTGTTATATCACAATAGCAACACTGAGGGTCCATTTGTGATAACATTTAGTAGTCTTCGTTGTTCTGAAAATTAAAATTGCTTCTTTAGGAATAGTAAGCTACATAATATGAAATATCTTTTATTTAAAGAAATATGTAAAAAACGAGATAAAGAATATTATAATAAAGACTTCAATGTGGACAAGTCAATTAAAATGTGAAACAAAACGATTAAAAATTAATTAACTTTTTGTTTTTTAATATAATTATGATTTCTCATCTATGGATACAAAATGTGGTAAACAAAACCAGTAAAAAAAATTAAAACGTATTAATTTTTTTGACTTTTTATTTTCACTTGAATTGTTGTTTACTATCTGCTGGACTTTTTGCTGTTAATTGTCAGGAGTTTTTGACCATAGAGGATCGATTCTATAAGTGAAGGAAAAGAAATAGTCCATTAATAAGATCTAATACAAAGTTTATGTCAATAAACTAAAGAAAATCTTATGGGGAAGCTTCACTAACACTTGTTTGCTTACACCAAAAGGTGGCTGGATAAGACAGTGGTAATGAGTTTTGAATATAAATGTAATATTTAGTTCACAATTCTAAAGTCAGTTAATAGAAAATTAATTTATGATGCCAATTTTCAATGTAAAATTCTCTATGTGCTTAGTTCGTATGTTAAATTTCAGAACAGAACTTAGATAGAATTTCAACTTGAGGTTGCTGGAATCCCTACTACTATATAGTGGCCTTAGCCTCTTGTTCTTTTGTATTCCAGTCCAAGAGGCGTATTTTGATTCTATATACTTGAAATTGGGACCTATAAATAATAGCTGCTCTCACATTGCTTTGTTTTTTTATCAATTTTCAAATCTCTAATGGACATATTTTCAAGAACTGAGAAAACAAATTACTACTTATATATTATCCTTAGTAGAGATATAGTTCAAAGCATAAAAATATTACTTGTATTTCTTATTCTTAGTGATGTTGATATTATGCTATTCATTATTGATGAGGAAAATGATCCACCATTGAGAAAGTGACTTTTATCCTTAGGTCCCAGTTTTAAGTGAAGAGTCAAAATATGTATCCAGAAGATTGATAAAATACCTTGTCACTCTCCTCCTATTAAAGTGCAATTGTTTGGTGACTGTCTCAACACCAGTACAGCCTCCGAAACACTTTGTACAGTTGCCAAACTGTGAGTTCCTGTAGATGTACAATAGATCATGTCATATCATGATAAATATCACATAAAATATTTCTTTATTCTAATTAAGACACAAATAATGTATGAATAAATGAACACACGTGACTTCCAGTTGGTAGGTACTTGTTTATGTCCATCAATACATGCACTTATGAATGGCTATGCATTCATATCTCTATGGTACCTATAGGACAGTGGTAGTAGCTGCCTACAGTGCATTATAATCAGAATTGGGTAGCGGATCTAGCTAATTTTTTGAAATGATATATTATCGTGATCTTGGTTACAATCCCTAACAGATCACAAACAGATCACATTTTTCTTGATATTTATGATTCATAATGGATTAATGCTTATTTTTGTATGGTAAGTGACTTCATGCCCTAAAATGATCAAGTCTTAGTAATGAAGTGTTTGAGTCAATTTTTTTTCTTGAATGTTTATAAAGATCTTTTATAAAAAATTTCAATTTGTCAAGTTTTTTGAATTTATAGTGTGATTCACACTTGGCTAGTTTTCATGCTACTAGCCACCTACTTGGGATACTATTCTGTGAACAGTTAAAGTTACCTGTCGTTTTAACGTGCTAAAGTCAACTTAAATGGTTGAAAGCAGGAAACTGACTAACTATTCACAGAATAGTGCACCAACTAGCTCATTAGTAGTTACAAAACTAGTCAAATGTAAATCAGGCTTATAGGCTTTCTCAAAGCTTTCAAGATTCTTTGAAATTTGTTAACTTTTTAGATTTTAAATTGAAATAGATATACATTAAAACTTCATTTTATGTCGTAGATGCAAGTTGAAAACTGAAGGGAGTCCAAAATGAAAATTAAACTTGAATCTTAGAAAGTGCCACATCTCAAAACTCAATGATCTATAAATGATTTGTTTATGAAGATCTAGATAATTTTACCAGAAGATCTGTTAACTGGGGCACAGTTCATGATTTTTTGACAACTTGCTAAGATGATGTAGATCATGCTCTGTGGTCTGTTACACGGCTCTGGTCATAATATTCCAATTGCCTCAAAAGATGCGATCCCCGTTTGTTTTTTCTGTTTTCTTCAATCAATTTTTTGTTTTCCTTTTTGCAGGTGAATTCACCATTTGCCCAGAAACTATAGAGGTGCATGCCAGCAGAGATATAGAAAGCATTTGGTTGGTGGCCACATCGGATTTGCCTCAGCTTGGGTTGCCGCACACTTGTCTACGCGGCAATTTGGCCGGCTGCGTGCGTCAGAGCATTCCGCATGTGGCGCTTGCTGCGTGCACTTGAAAATTTTTTTGTAAAAGCGACATTGCAGGACCCTGCAGTGGTGTTACATTGTTGTGACATAGTAGTGCACAGGGGGGTGTGCATCCTCTGTGTCCAGACGACGCAGCTGCAATAACAGCACATCAGCTGCCACTGTTGCGCCACCTTGGCACGGTTGTTGATGCCACAGTGCTGCCTGCTTGCATTGCCGTGTGCTATCGGTCTTGACGACCCTACGTGGTCCAACTCACATTCTTCTCCGGGTTTTGTACCCAACAGTCCACCCAGCGTTTGGCGCCCGATTATCAACCACGCAGGTGTTTGAGTGACGCTGTTGACTGGCGTGTGCTGGCTGTCGAGAGACTCGGCGTCAGCCACCCAACATCACCTCGGCATGTCACCCCGGTGATCATGGATCACAGACCAGAAGTGGGCCACTTGTGTCGAACCACTTTGGCAGCGACGGCAACAGTTTCCATCAACAACAACAACGACAATGAGAAGAACGAAGCCAAAACTGAAACTGAAGCTAAATCTGAAACTGAGACTGGAGACGACGACGAGGAGGAAGAGGAAGAGGAAGAAGAGGAGGGAGTGTATGTGGAGGTTGCTTCAGCTGCAACGATCGAAGATGGCGGAATCCAGCGCAGCAACATCGACGTGGATGATGGAAGTAGCGAGTGTGAGGTTGCAGACGGAGATGCAGACCAAGGCTTGAGGAGAGATGAGGAGAAGGAGGTGTGGAGCGGTGGTGGTGTGGGCAGGCTCGCCTACCACCATACGTGGCACGCGCACATCTACGCTAATCGGCCAAAATGGCCAACGCCTCACCATATCGCCGACATTCTTGGCTGGAACCATCAGCTGGGTCCATTTTCTGGTCAACATCCAGTGTCGGCGGCCATTGCCACTACTAGTATCACCACCGAGTCGCACGTCGAGGATGAGCAGCCGTTAAATTTGTCGACGAGGCAGCGATTGCCAGACAACAGCCAGACTTTAGCTTCAGTGGCGATGATGACGACGGGGGAAATGAAGACATTTTTTGTAAACGGTAGAGTAGCCTGTGATTCCAACTCATTGCGAGAATGCACTGCTCTAAGGCGACAGTCAGCTGCCAAAGTCAACATTAAAGGTGAGTACGTTTTCTCTCTGGTTGTCATTTGTGGGCGTAAGACCACGCTTATGACCTAC
The DNA here is from genome assembly GCA_011428145.1 of Ericerus pela. Classification (NCBI taxonomy): domain Eukaryota; kingdom Metazoa; phylum Arthropoda; class Insecta; order Hemiptera; family Coccidae; genus Ericerus; species Ericerus pela. The sequence continues at coordinate 1,153,774 of WOFM01000249.1, forward strand.
ATTCTTGAGGTGGATGTAGGAAGACAGAAGCGTATCATATACTCGGTGTTTGCTGAACAATGATAAATGCTCGAGCATTTACTATCATTAAATGGAACTATCCTCTCACAGCACTTCTTTTTCATCTATCGCTCGCAAACCAAATTAGTATTTATATTCTTAGGCTACCTACTGTGGTCGAATGATGCTAATTCCTCCTTAATCTGTCAGTTGCGCAAACTTTGTAATAGGCCTAATTTGTCGTCAACTCGGCTTCTTAGGTTTAGGTCATAACTGGCTTTGGATTTGTAAGTCGCCTAGCCTAATGTAGTATCTGGAGATCTGCATTAAATAGGGTCGGCTCGAAAGTAGAAATCCAGAAAAAAAGCGAAATTACAAGTCGGCCCGAATTTACAAAAATTTCGTGTTGGGTTTAAAACGGTCTTTCCCCAACAATTCCTTGGACTAAATGGAATACCACGAGGATATTCAATATTTATGGACAACATAATGTTTGTTTCAATAATAACAGAGAGTGTAATTACAAATCAAAAAATAATATTTAAAATAAAATTATTCAATCTAGAATGACTTCGGGCTGAAGATTCTGTTCGTTCAAGAATAAAATTCAAGCAAAAAGTCATAACTACCTCAAACAAAAAATAAAATCCCAACCCTAATATCATTTGTCCTAAGACAGTCTAGGTGGAAAACTCTAACTCGGCAGTACTTCGCTGGAAAACCCAGTTTTAACGATTACGAAAAACTACCGACAGTAAATGTAATTTCTGGTAATTTCTTTTTTTCTTGCACTGACAAGAATTGTGAATTATATAAAATAAACAATAAAAAAAACTACATTTATATGAGAAAAAAATATCCCCGTTGCAAAACAAAGTGTAGTGCAGTAAAAACAATAGGGTTCTTCCTTAGATGGATCCGAATATGTATTTTCAATTTTGAAACCATCCGATAAAAATTACGCCTGGAAATGGACTCGATGCGAAATAGGATAGGACAGAGGGTTGTACCATGGTCCTTAAAATGATTTTTCCTTTATAACTCAATACCAGATTAACCAAAAAAATGAAATAGGGCTCATTATAAAGACTGAACCTTTGCCGAAAAGACACACATATAAAATTCCTTAAAAATATTCATATGTCTTGAAAAAATGTTTTAAAAGTTCTCTTTCTGGGACCATAGTACAATACCCCTGTTGTACCATGGTCAACAGGGTGTTGTACCATAGACCCTGCCATTAGTCATTAAAAATTTAATAAAAAAAACTTTTATTTACTATTTAATAAACATTTAACACTTTGATTAGGCTTATCCTATATAATAAGATATCCTCTGTGCAAAGAGAAGTTGGATATGACGTTTATAACATCAGCATTTGGGACTGTCATAATATCATCAATATGTAGGAAATGAAAATTATTCATATTTTTTCCAAGTCGCATAATTTTACATTGAAAAAACGCATCTTTTATTTCTTGAACTTGAGCAATAAAATATTTAAGTTCTTCTTTATTCTTACAACCAGTGTAATTCAATCGAATTATAACATAGTCATCTATATGAATTTCTCCAACTAAAAAAATGAATAACTGTGAGTATGAATGGACAGAATGAGTGCAATTCAGCTACTCAGATAGTCATGTTACCTTCTTCACTATGGCCATCATTACCATCACTGGCAGATCCATTGCTTCCAAAACTCTCATCATCACTGGTATCGCTTTCAAAAATCCCATTCTCAACACTACTGCTACTCTCACTCAACAAATTAATTGGTTGAATTGAAGATCGTTTCAAAAATTTGGATGTAGTCAATGTAATTGGATTTTTTAAAACAGTTGTCAACAAAAATAGTCACCAAATATATCCCAAGACCTTCATTTTCGATTAGAATTATGATTCAAATTAAAAGTCCATGGTACAATGGAAAAAAGTGCTCATGGTACACCACATACCAATATTTTTACGTTTTTAATTTTATTATTTTGTAATCTGTTTCATACAAAAACGCAATTAGATAATATTAATTAATTACTTCAAAGGAATATGATCACATACAATGAAATACAAAAATTGATATTTATCAATCCGAACCACATTTACAAAAATTCTATGAAAAAAATTTTTTATGCTTTTTTAAATTCAAATCCTGATAACATCAATAATATGTGGCCAGTAAGAATGGCATACAAATGCGATGTTGTCATATATGTACTTCATCGTGTGACATGGTTTGTTTTTCCATGAGTCATCCGTGAACCGAGAGGTCCATGGTACATGGGGACCATGATACAACACTCTCCTCTACATGGAAAAAAAAAAATGGAATTTTCAAAAATAGTGCCAAAATGCTCAGAAAATCATAAAACGAAAAATGTACCTGTTCTCTCCCTTGGATGCGAATACTCAGGCAATTTTAATAAGTAGATTTATTTTTTTAATTCTACTTAAAAATATGATTTACAAAATCAAAAGTTTAATAATATTTAATCATATTATTATTGTTTTTCGTACACTTTTTACCCTTATAATTATTTCAAGCTAAAGTAAATAAACAGCTGCGCACAAACTTTAATTATTTTTGACGATTTCTTATTTTATTATGAACGAATGACCACTGTGAAAACAGTCCTTCTATAGCATTTACTATGGTCCTTTACAGGATGGAAATTCAGTTGCCGATTGGCTATAAAAGTTTTATGCCCTACTTAGAAAATTTAAATTAATCTAATCTTTTTTAAAATTTTAAATGAGATTCGATTGAAAATTGAAATCCAAATTACTTACGAGTTATGATGACTGATGAGTTATGACTGGGGTTATGTGATCCAGATAAAATTGATAAATGTTTATGGAAATCATGAAAAATAGAGGTGTTTATTATTTTACCTAATCATTTATTTACCTTATTTACATTAATTACGTTATTTACAACGTAAATAATCAAAAGTTACTTAAAAAACCAACCCTGATTCGAAAGAAATGTCGAAACCATTGTATAAGGATGAGGAGACGACGCGTCAGGGGTAGGACGTAGGCCGTAGACGTAGGGTAACGAGGAGATTGACATTACGTTGTGTGCAGCCAGCCCCCTAAATATATTAGAGTATAAAATATAATGACGGCGATGCGACGAAAACGTTGCGAAAATGGATAAACAAAAGCGAAATCAATAAATAGTCGACTCTGCGTTCCCCCTTCACACTATTTTCACTCTCTCTTTCTCGCGCGCATTCACGCACGCCCTTACGCACGCACACGCACATATGCATGCTCCCGTTCGGTGTTCACTGTCGTTATTTTTTTTCGCCTCTCTTAATCACAGTGACGCAGAACATAGGTAATGTGGGGTGTTGTGCGTCAACTTTAGCTACGTAAAAAAAAAAAAAAAAAAAACAAAAAAAGAACTGAATTCCAAGAATTTGAAAAAACTGTAAAGTAATATCGATAGTAATCGATATTTGTACCGATGGTTATCGGTATTTGTTGAGACCACCAATCCTTCTCCCCTCTCACTCCTGCGAACACACGATTATCTTTATGTATACTTTATATCTTCGTTTGCGGCTACACTGTATTACCATCACCGCCGCTCACTCGTCCATCTCCGTAATCAAACTGTACTCATACTTAAATTATGTAACTGCCTTAAAATACACTCGCTTCTTGGACATAACTTCGTGTAAAACTTTCTTTCGTGTGTCTTCACCGGTCCTCATCCTCTATAGTATTTGAAAAACATCGATTTATCGATATTTCGTTGTTAGTCTAGGTAAAATAATTATAAAAACTTATCGACAGCTGTTATCGATATCTCTATCAAAAATATCTATCAATTGATGTTTTATGGTTAAAAACCGATTATATGGGAATTTATTGTTTTTTGGTTTTCTCAGAAACTCGAAAACCATTTAACCAATATGAACCAAACTACTATCAGACCTGATAGTAGGGCTTATAACCAAAACGTTTTTGGGGTTATTAGTTACTGGGAACCAATAAAAATCTGTATTGATTACTGGTTATTGGTTATTGGTTAAAAATGTACTTATTTGGTTAATTGTTATTGTTCTCGTTAACCAAAACAAATTTTCTTGTTATTTGTTGTTGTTACTGGTTATTAAGACATAATTTGTGGTAAAATATGAAACAAAAATTTTCTTCACATCAAATTATCGATAATTGATACTAATTTTCCAGGAAATAATTAATAATTTAAAAAAAATTATCAATAATATGAATACTTCAGAAAAACCAATAAAAATTGATTCTTTTTAATTATTGTTCTGGTTAACGGTTTCAGCATTATGTGGGAATAGTTATTGTTTAGTGGTTAAGTGAAATTTTTTTGTTTTGGTTATCAGTTCCCTAATCAGTATTGTCAGTTTTTTTAGATTTTTAGTAGTAATTGTTCTGGTTATGGTTGTGATTGCAAGCCCAACCTGATAACACATATAAATACTTACTTTCCATGAAAATTTTTAGCCATTATCTCTTTATTAGTTTTCTCAAAATTATGAACATAAAATTGTTTTCAGCCTTTTTTCTTCTCCAGTTTTCTCAGAAACTACCTAAGTAATAGGCACTTAACTTTTATTAGACTTAATGTGGTTTCCATTTTAACTTTTTGCTAATCCTTATAAAGCCAGAAACTTTTGAACTTTCTCCTCAAAATAATATTGCAAGACATCAAATGAATTTTGATAACGATAGCTGCTTAAACAGGATAAAATAATGAGTTCCATAGATTTGTTTATTTACCAGAGACCAGATACAGGCTTGGTACTTATTAGTAGGGTAGTTTCCGAGAAAAATGAAAAAGAAAAATTGCTGGAAACAATTTTGTGTTCGCAGTTTTGAGAAAACTGCCTAACAGATAAGGCTGAAATTTTCACAAATAGTTATCATATTGGAGCAAGTTTAAAACAAATTTAGTATTTATTGGTTTGGTAGTTCTTGAGAAAAGTGGAAAACAAAGAAGTCTTGAAAAACTTATTTTTTCCAGGATTCTGAGAAAATGACAAAAGTGATGGAATTGGAATTTTCACATTCGATTATCTTTATGTAAATTCAAGTCTAATTGAAGTTTGATGTCTATTAATTTTTTTAGTTACTGATAAAACTGGAGAAGAAAATTTGTTGGAAAAAATTTGGTTTTCAGAAAACTGTAAGAGGGATGGGACTAAAATTTTCACAAATGGTATTCCTCATTTGCCTCCAAATCTAATAGGAGTTTGGTGCCTATTGGTTCAGTAGTTTCCAAGAAAACTAGAAAACAAAAAATTCCTATAAAATCGGTTTTTAAGTAATAAAACATCGTTAGATCAATATTTTTTTTTAAAGATATCGATAACAGTTTTTCGTAATTTCTTTTACCTGAATCTCTGGATAACATCAATCCTTCTCTCCTCTCAGTCCTGCGATCACACGACTATCTTTTATATCATACTTTTATATTTTTGCTCGTGGCTACACTGTTACACTATTCCACCACTCACTTGTTTATCTCCGTACATATTCGTTTATCTCACTCAATTTGTACTCTACTCATATTTGGCAGCTCTGCTGTGAATATACACACTTCTGAGACGCTACTTTGAGCATATCTTTATTTCTTCATATAATCCGTTTACTTCCTCGATTCACAACCTCTATAGAATCTACCGATTGATAACTGTCCATATTTTTCTACAATTTTTTCAAGTTTTTGGAATTTAGTTTTTTTTTTTTTTTTTTTTTTTTTTGAAATTGTGGATGTAAAGTGGCAAATTGGGTTTTCTAACAAAGTATTGCTGGGCTACAATTTTTGTTTTTTGTTTTTTGTTTTTTTTGTTTTACCTAGTCAGCTTTTTTAAATCAGTCGCCAAGGTGTGGAACATCCATACCATAATGTGGTATTCTAATTTCTCGTTTAATTTTTATTATTTTCATACTGTTGGGCATCTTTTTTCTCATTCGATGGCATTTGGCATTGATGAAAAATTTATTACTATTGTTTTTATTTTGTTCTTTGTTCGTTGCGGACGTGTCGCATAGGTAATCGGACGATGAAACGCGACAAAACACGTACGTTAACGACGACGAATAAGGCGAGCACTCGATCGCGTGCGGCATCCGGCAACGCCGTCGCCTCCACTCCTTCGCTGACAAATGGCTCGCTGTTGCTGGCGCAGTTGTCGCAGCAGCAGCAGCAGCAGCAGCAACAACCGCCGCCGTTCAGCGCCGGTTTGTGCGAAAGCGACGGCCACTCGTCGGACAGTGGCGACCGCAAGCGTAAAAAAGCCAGGACTACGTTCACCGGCCGCCAAATATTCGAGCTGGAGAAAAGGTTCGAGTCCAAAAAGTACTTGTCATCGGCCGAACGCTGCGAAATGGCCAAAATGCTGGCCGTCACCGAAACGCAGGTAATACGCCGCACCCGCCATCAAAATATAAGCTGACTAAGTTCACCCGAGTACCGTATAATAATGGAGGACGTACACTCGTCTGCCAACGCTGTTACGAGAACTGATCCCAATTTTGTAGCTACCATCCCCACTCCCACAGGCATAGCCACGATTTCTTCAAGAGAGGGCCAAAACAATTTGATGACTTCTTTAACCGACTTCCAAAAAAAAATGCAGTAGGTTATCGATTCGATCCGTAATATATGATTTTTTTTTTTTTTTTGTGTGTATGTTCCAGCATAACTTCTTAGCCTGGGTACACCGATTTTTATGAACTTTTTTTTTAATACTTTCAAGTCTAAAGAGAAACTGGGCTCGTTTTGGGTGGCAGACATTTCTAGTCTCTAAATTCAAATCTGAAACTTTCCCAGTAGTCTAAAGACGAGTGGAGCTCTGGGCTTTTTGGACCTATTTTAGAAAAATCGTAATTTCTCCTTCTTAAATCCTAAAAATCTGAAATTTTAATATGTTGTATCTAAATGTACAAATAATCAGGAGAACGTGAAATTAAATAATGAAAATATTATTTGCCGGTATTATATTGTAGTACAAAATTGAAAAAAAATGAAAAGAAACAAAATTTTTTTCATTAAAAAAAAATAAAAACATAAATAATAATAATAATAATGATGGAAACAAAAAATTATCGCCAAAATTTGGCTTTTGTATGAAACTTCTTGAAACAACTCTCCAAACGAAAAGGTATTAGACACTCAGAATAGGAGTACTTTACTTTTGAACGGTTTTCTCATCATAAATGAAAAAATCATCACCCATTTTTAAGTTTTAAAGCTCCAAATTACACTGTAATTTTCAGTCAAATAGGTACGTATTTTTGTAACCAAATTTGTAATTTCATAAGAATGATAACTAACAGAAATTACAGAAAAAAAAACCAGATAGTTCACATCGAAAAATCTCTGTAAAACCTGTCAGAATTGACGTAGAAAGACAAAAAAAAAGGGAAATGAAGCCAGAACTACCCTCTACACATCTGTGCAGTCTGAAAACGAGTGGAACTCGTTCTCATGTTGGTATTAATTTTTGAATATGAAAATGAGCTGGGCTCGTCCTACGACTAGAGTATCAGTTTGATGTTGGGAGCATCGACTGAGTGAAGAGTTACAATGAACCGAGTTGAGCTCGTCTTTAGACTACAATATCAGCTTAGACTAGTTCTTCTCGACTTGAAAGTGTTAAACGATAGAAGATGGTCTCATGGTGGTCCCATTAAATTCTTTCAGAATTGACGAAGTAGTTTATGAGTTATCTTGAAATAATAAAAAAATTTAATACCTAACCACGATGTGCATCAAACTTCTTTCAGACTTGCTTCCATATAAAAACTTCGGTTCGTAAAAATGTCAGTCTTATCTGTTTGGCAGTGGCGGATCCAGGGAGGTAAATGGGGGAAATTTCCCCAATCCTAAAATTAAAAAAAAAAAAAGAAAAATTAAGTGAAAAAAATTGTAACTCAGCGATGCTTTGCTAGAAAACAAAGTTGCTCGATATTTATATTGATAGTGATCAATATATAAATATTTCATTGCTAGTTTCAGGTTATGAAATTACAAATGACTGTCGACAACTGTCCAAACCCTTAATAAAAGTACCGATCTACCGATTTTTTATCGCTAAAAACCGGTTTTCCAGGAACTTATTTGTTTTCAGTTTTCTCGAGAACTGCTGAATCGATGAGCACAAAACTACTTTCAGACCTCCTCCCGTATAAGTGCTATCTTTCGTAAAAATTTCAGCCCTATTTGTTTGGTAGTTTTCTCAAAACTGTGAACACAAAATTTTTACCAGAAATTTTTCTTCTCCAGTTTGCTTGGAAACTACTGAGTTAATAGGCATCAAACTTTAGAAAACTTGCACGAACATTAAAAAAGAGTCTATTGTAAAAATTTCAGACCGATCCGTTTTTTCATTTTCTCAGAATCCCGGAAAACCTACTTTTCCAGGAATTTTTTGTTTTTCAGTTTTCTCAGAAACTAATTAACCGATAGGCAAAAAACTTCTTTCAGAACTACTTCAATATGAAAACTATCTCTCGTAAAAATTTAAGCCCTATCCACTCGGTATTTTTTTCAGAACCGTGAACACAAAACTTTTAGGCCATACATATATATATATATACGCACGTATACATAAAAAAAAATTAGGTCAAAATGAATAAATAATACCAATCGTTTTATTTTTTCATGAAACGGATAATTTTCATCATCCCTACCTCTAACCTTTCCATGGGGTCAATTTTAATACCTCGTTTGCAAGCAAAAAATGGAAGTGGGACCACAGAGTCGAGATAAAAACAGTAAAAATTAGTTGTAGAACAAAAAAAAAAAAAAAAAAAAACGGAGAAAAGCTCAACTTCACGAAACTTTTCGACATTGCCCTCCAAAAATGACGCTCTGGAACCGCCACATTCTGTTTGGTAGTTTTCCTCAAACCGCGAACATAAAATTTTTTCCAACAATTTTTCTTCTCCAGTTTTCTCAAAAACTACTGAACTAACAGGCACCAAACATCTATCAAATTTTCACCAAAATAAGGATAATCTATTGCGAAAATTTCACATCGATCCGTTTCATCATTTTTTCAGAATTCTATAAAAACGATTTTTCCGTGAATTTTTTGTTTTCCAGTCTTCTCAGAAACCAGCTAACCGATAGAAAGTAAACTTCTTTCAGACCTGCTCATGACGTCGGTCATTAGGTACCCGGAATAACGACGGTTAAAAATTGTGGACGAGAGATGCGCCACTAATTTAGGCCAGACATTCGTAGAAATTAGTAGAAAGTACCCAGCCGAAATTTAATGGGAGAAAGGGAACTTGTGCCAGCCGTCTATACCTACTGTCGACAACGGACAGCCTATAATTGACATCGTAGAAACTATGCAGAACTCTTACCATAAATTGGGTGTAGGCCTACTCGATAATCGCTTTTTAAAAAGGCTACCTTTTCGCGACCGTAATTATCGGTTAATTGCTCCGAATTCGTTATAAATGTCGTTAAAAGCACGATATGACGATGCTGGCTCATAGGTATGTGTACTACCTATAGCTCCTGACATATCTACCTGTTATCTCGCCTCATCTTTTGTGACAGAGGATGCGCGAAATATTCGAAATTTTTACGCAGGTATAATTATAGCCCGCAGTCTAATTTAGTCCAACACTGGCGATACTCGTACGATACCGTAGGTATTTACTCGGCCAATTAGGCTGAATGCACGCGCGCACACACTCACGCACGCGCGCACGCCTGCTGCAAATGGTTCAAAATGTCGGAAAATTCTTTACGTTTTACATAAATTTTAAATTTAATAAATATTACCGTTTAGTTCGAATTTATAACAGAACTTCACGTACGATTGAGCTGAAATTTATGTTGGCTGAATATTCTGCGAAACTTCAGCTGAACTCGTATATTTGATTCTCAAAGTATATAGCTGGAATTCTGTTAAATTGTTAATTAATTTGCATGCACGTGTGTGCGTGTGGGTGGGCGGCATCAATCGCAACTTTGTTTTCTTCTTCGTAATGAGTAATAATATTAAAAAGTTTTAGATAGGTAAGCTTCGTTTCTTTTCGTACAATATAATAATAAAATAATTAGGTAGGTGTATACGTGGTATGTTATATGACATCAAGAGGATAAAAAAAAACTCTAGCGCAGCAAGTCTCACTAGAAAAAGTAGGTTTCGAGAAAAAAGAATTATAAATTTCGATGGTTACATCGATTGTCTGTAAGTTCATACGCGTAAATGGTAGGTTATGATTGTGCGAAATTTGTTAGTTGCTGACGAAATATTAGATAGGATGAAATTTAGACAATCAGACAATACGTTATTTCTTGAAATGAAAAATTAATTATGATGGTGAAGTATGGTAAATAATCATATAATTTCAAATAAAACCAAATAAATATAATAAAGTTGTGAATTAAAAACAAAAGAAAACATGAACATTTGGTTAATTTTTATAAAAAGAAAAGTTCGTGTAAATTAGAAATTAAAAAGAGCAAAAAGAAGCCTTACCGGAAGTATCGTCCGGTCGATCCGCATCAAAATTGGTTGGTAGCGTTGTACAATAAATTATAATGAATATTTGTTTCAAATTTTATGGGTATTGTTTCAAAATTCAGAGTTTTATGACCAATATAAAAACAAAAATAGCGGTACCGGAAGTGCCGTCCGGCCGATCCACGCCAGAATCAGTAATGTACTACAATAAATTGAAGTAAATATTTATTCTGAATTCCGTGGCTATTGGTGCAAAATTGGGCATTTTATAGCCAAAATAAAACAAAATTGGTGGTATCGGAAGTACCGTCCGGCCGATCCGCACAAAAATCAACAGGTTTGGTCCTTGACTTAGTGCAAATGTTCGTACTTCGTACCAAATTTTGTGATTATCATACGAAAATTTCGACCTATATCGTGGGAACAAGAAAACAGAATAATTTATATTGGTGCCAAAATTTTCTTGAAGTCATGAAACGAAAAACGTACCCACCTCCAATCTTGGGGGCTAATACCGCACAAAGCATAAAGGCTTGTGCGGTCTAGGTGATATTGAGGCGGTAAAATAAAATTCACATAAGTAAATGGAGGGTGGCACACTGATGCGATATATGGAGTTTTGAAGGCGCATTTTGCATTTGGTACATTCCTCTGACAGTCAAAACTCTTTTAGAAGGTCTTCAAAAAACAATCGGCCCTATTTTTTTATTTTTTAAATAAGTTTTCTATGAAAATCTATTCATTTAGTTTCTGAATTCAGCCCATAAAATTACGTACCTGACGATATATTATTCAATATACCTAACATAAAAAGTCAAAATATGTCACCCTTTATGAAGCTACTGTGGGTCAAAGAAAGAGTCAAATGAAAAAATGAGCATAAAATTTGAACTTGGTGCATCAAAAAACGAATCCAATGATATATTATGCTAAATAACATGATATCTAAACTTTGGCTGAAATCGTACAGGTGGTTTTCGAAGTGTCGCTGGAATTCTATTGGGATTGTGTGATTGAAATTATGTAAATAATTTTTTTATGATATACAAAATACTAATTCAATAACTGATGATTGTAAGTGGTAAAATACACGAAACGAAGTTCAAACTTATATTAGAATCATCTTCACATGGACACATAAACAGTACAACTAAAGAAACGGCTACGAAATTGAAAAGACAAGTAATGACTGAATTCGTGATAGTGAGAGAGTGAAACGACTATAAACTTCTCGATAAAGATCTAACATAACATTAACTTATGCGTAACTTCCAACGGTAAGCATTAAATTTTGTAACTGCAGTTGACCTAAAATTAAACTGCTTTAAAACCATTAGGCTACCTACACGTCTTTCAAAAATCAAAATAAAAGTTGACTTTATGCCTTATGGAGGTACCGTCTGACCCTTCGGTACCAAAATTTCTGACGTATTATAAGAATGTTATATTGAATATTTGTTTCCAATTTCGTAGCTATTAGTCTGAAATTGAGAATTATATTTTTTTCCAAAATAAAAACAAAAATATATACCATCGGACCGATCCACACAAAAATCAATTGGTCAGATCCTTGGGTTAGTTCTAATGTTCGGATCAAATCTCGTGACTAATCGAATAAGAATTTCGATCTGTACCGTGGTAACAAGAAAATGGCTTATATAGTTACATAATATTATAAAATATACCTTTGGATTTTGAATTTCAATTTTTGGTACAAAAATTTTCCTTAGTTGATGATTTATGAAAGGAAAAACGTACCAACCCCCACTTCCAGATCGTTTTATAAGATCGAAATTAATAAGTAGATTTTCATAGAACACCTGCTTAAAAATGATAACATCTTACATCTTAATGAGAAAATAATTTATCGCCATGTCGTCCACCACATTTCTATTTTTTATTTTTCCCTGGTTCTCACTTTTTACCTCTCTTCGTCTCTTTTTCACAATTTTTTGCTGGAGCAAAAGCACCAACTTACCCCACGTTCCTGCGCCGATGAGAAAATTATATAAAGAAAAACAGCGATACCAATAATATCGATGGTTTTCGATATTATGCCACTTCTGGTGCGCATACCTGCAGTACTAGAGAGCCTTAGGTGTAGGCTGTGTCAAGCCAAACGTCGATTCATTTTTCTGGCCGACGAAAAGTTCGGGACACGACAGAATGCGTTGCTTTCTGTCGATGTCGATGAAACGAATTGGGTCAGAACGGAATGGAGATGAGCTTAGCGAGGGGAGGGGATGGGGATGGGGATGATAGTCGGTCGACGCGAGTAGAGACCGTCAAAATTGATTCATTTTTCAATCCATTCGCGTCTATTATTCAGGGCCTCAAAAAGAAATTTCGGTCTCCAGTGGTGAATCCAAAGGGGAAAATGGGGAAAATTTCCCTCAAATCCAAAAAACAATGAATACAAAAAGAAACATGAAGAGAAAAAATGAAATACGACCTCAGAATTGGGATAGAAACTGTAAAAAAATTAGATGAAGAGAGAAACAAAAAGCTCAGAGGGAATAAACTGATCGGCCCTTTCGGCGCCAAGAGCAGAATTCGCATCTGTGAGGGGGTTTTAAACTGAGAAAACAATACTGCAGGTGGAGCGAACGAAAAATTTTTGTATGGGTTTTTTGTGCTCTAGATCTTATATTTTAGTTATGTTTGTTTAGCCTTGGGCGATTTGATACCCAAAAACCCCCATGGATCAGCCTTAGTGCCCTCTTAAACGACTTCCGTGAAATTGCGTTTTATTCTGAAATTTGGCCACTTCCGGACACTATAAAAAAGTCGAGGCCCAGTACACTTGGCACCCTCTCTCCCTCGCCCTCTGAGGCCCTGCCACTATTACGGTGCTGTTGCTTTACTACCCGAGTACTTGGGCGGACTACCTGCTGCTGCCGTACACGTACCCATATTGCGCGCGCACCGAGCACAAATTGCCGTCTCAATTCCGCCACACCCTCCTCTCGCATTTTTTTTTCTGTACAATTTGTTTTTTTTACGCTCTAAAATCAGACCCGAGACAGATTCGAATGGTGCACCCGCAGTTATCGATCTTCTATAACGAGCCGGGTCTAAAATGGTATACTCTAATATTATTTTATACTTTTCGCCGCGCCGCCGCCGCCGCTGACCTTTTACTCACCCTCCCTGAAATGCTCCACTGCGCCGCCAACCATCTCCGCCCGTACGTCACGTCCTGTCGCCACGTTCGCTCGCACCGTTTCTCCTCATCCGAATCGCGGTCGCTCTCCCCTCTGGCCCAAGCCACTTCACACCAAACGGTTGGCGGCTCCGTCAGTCGTGACGCGTGCTATCGCCACCGCCACCCTCGGTGGCGCACGTTTTAACGTTTTAACGAAAATCTCGTTTCGATTTTGGGGACTGCGCGTGGGTCGGTGAAGGGGGCGAAATACGGACCGATGGGATGACAGCTCGTCATTTCGCGGGCGGCGGATGTGAATTGGAAAAACGACGTACCGCACCCCCAACGTCTCCTTCGGCCTTTCGCCTGCAACGACCCGCATTGCTACCAATTCCCCCCCCCTTTTTATCCACTTCGTACGATTTGTCACTATATCGGAGTAGGTAAGGGAAAGAGGTATTAGCAGGTAGCCTAAAATATATAATTACTTACGAGCACCTATTGCTGCTACCCAACAATAATTCACAGACTTATACGTAAACCATAAATATATCCGAATTATCACTTAATTGGGTGAAATGCTTCAGCATATGGCGCGATATTGAGGGGGTTTAATAAAATTCCTGTATGTAAACGGAAGTTGGCACACTGACGTGATACGTGGAGTTTTGAACGTGATATTCTGCATTTGGTGCGATATTCCGCATTTATTAGTGAAAAATTTTTAATTTGGTCTATGTAAAAATCTACTCATTAATTTCGATCCAGTATTGGCCTCTAGGGATGGGGCTGGGTACATTTTTTGTTTTATGTCCTCAAGAGAATTTTGGTACTATTAGCTTTAATTCATGTTGGTATTTGTAACGTATATTTTCGTCTATTTTTAGAAATGACGAACATATTCGTCCACACATTTTCAAACACAAAAAACGTAAATATTTATCAACAATAATCATCCTATAACTCTTTATAAACAACCACTAAATTACCCGTATTCAATTTTACAAATATAGATATACTACCTGTATATTCATGACCTACTTGTGCCTGTCCCTCGAGTACTCGACGAGTCAGCACAACCCTACAATAACAACACCCTACCTCACTTAACCAATCTGACACGTACGTTTTCATACCCTGAACAAGTATATAATCCCTTGATTCAGTGGAAAAAGACACAGTTCCTCGACAGCTACTTCTAAGTACCTGGAACCTCTCTAGTAGAAGTCTCTAGTGAACAGATAGTCTTGCTTGTTGAATTGTGATTGTATTAGTATAAATATTAATGTATGTTTATGTACTGTGATGTAAAAATTATTATTTTATTAAATGTGTAAACTCACTCGTGTGTTTTAAAATATTATTGAGTCTCTAACAGATGTTAAAGTCCACGATAGTTTGTGGATAATAAACTTGAATTTATTTTAGAAGTATTACTGCTTTTAAAGTACGTGATATTTCGTGTATGGTGTAACACTGAAAGTGGTGCTAACTAGGTACATTACCACCTCTTTTGGCCATTACAGTATTTATATTTATATTTAATCTCTCTGTTATAAGAACGAAATGGTTTGTAATGTCGCAAGTTGACTCCAGAACTGCTAAACTGATTTGAGTGAATCTTTAATTGTTCTGCTCCTCTACTGATTTAAAGTCAATAAATTTGAAAATCTATCCGATAAAAATTTAGTTTTCTTTAAAAAAATAATCCCTCAAATAAATTGTGTAACTATGTGCTTAAACAACTATAAACATATGTGGCTGCCATTTTGTTTATTCCCTTTCATTTTTCTATTCTTCAAGTTCAGAGTTGTTGCAGTTGAAAATACCTGTATGTGGCTGCCATTTTATTAATTCTGATGATTTTTCTCAATTTCCAAGTTTGGTATTTCTGCTTTTGCAAATATCTAATGAAAAATCAGTTGGGTAGATGTTGCTGAAAGATGGTAGGTTGGGGAAATTGGGTATTTTCATAAGTGATTAGGCTAAAATTATACCTCCGACAAAAAATGTGTACAATATTTTTTTATTGATTTTTAATCTTGAGGCTGAAAGGTAATTGGGATGGACTACTGAACAAGTGATGAAAATTTATGACCTCTCTGTACCATCTTTAGGGGGCTTAAACATGCCACTACATTTGGCTTTTTGTTTTGTAAATGAATACACAATATACCTACTATGGAAATACTTCAGTAAAAAAAAGTCACTAAAATTTAGGACAAAAAAATTGTGAGAGAAAACATTACTCTCCTCACCTGTGCGAAGCCGGGTTAATCAGCTACTAGTAAATTATATATCTATTTTATTTTCTTATTATCATGGTATTTGCATGCGGTTTTTTTACCTCCTCAACGAAAATATTTCTGTACATTTCAAGAATTCTAGAATTTAATTGAATGGGGATAGCGACCTCACGGAAAATGACCGAATTGTGCCTCTAGCATAATTCATATGCTAGTTGCTCGCGAATAGAGCAGACTGATAACATGTATTCGGCCTATCGTATAATTATCGCACTTATCTAATCATACCATACCCCTGTACTCGTGTACACGTATCTATTCCTATCACCTACTTAGGTACTTAGTTCCTACCTATCTACCTACTCACCTACGTACTTGGCGTGTTTCAGGTGAAAATCTGGTTTCAAAATCGTCGAACCAAATGGAAGAAATACGATTCGGGCAGCCAAGTCGAAGGCAACGTCGACAAAACGCACAGAACGGACGAGGCGTCGATGGCTGCAGCGGCGATTAAAACTGCGGCAGCGGCGGCGGCAGCAGCGACGACTACTACGACGACGCCGATATTGGTCAAGTCGGCTGCGGCGGTGACGGCGCTCGCATTCCAAAAGCGGACCAGCGTAAATAGCGGCGGCAACGGATTTTGCAGCAGCGGCGACGAGTTGTCATCCGTTGACGACGGATCGGAAAGCTACCTGAGCGACACCTCCAAACTGGCCTTCTGCCCAACTCCGTATTCGCTACGAGACGCGCCCTCACCCTCCCCTCCATCCGATTCTATTCTCATCCTCGACCATTCTTTAGGAAGCGGCGGAGGCGGCGGCGGTGGCGGTGGCGGTGGCGGCGGCGGCAGCGGCAGCGGCAGCGGCAGCGGCGACGACGACGACGACGACGACGACGACGACGACGATGTCATCTCCACGTCCAACTCCAACAGATGCCCTGCATCCACCGCCACCGCTTCCGTATTGACGACGTCCACCTCGAATTCTTGCTCCTTCATGTTACCCAGCCCTAGCTAACCTTTTGTCTCTCCTTTGAAAATAATTTTCTCTTTCTTTCTCTCTCTTTTTTTTTTTTTTTTTATTTCGTTTCTTTTCCACTCACTGTCGATCTCATTCATTCTGTCCCACGAACGCGTTTCCACAACTCCCATGTCCGCCACCCGCAGTGCGCAGTCCACTGTATCTGCCGGTCGTACCTACTTGCCTACACCTATCTACCTACCTATACTAAGGACATTTTTAGTAAAATGTTGGCTACCAGCATATGCTCGAAGTGGTACTTTCTCCGTCTTCAACAGGATTGCCCGGTTCTTACTTGACTGCTGAGGAGTTGTAGAAAATGTATGCGAATCATTTGAATCAGACTTCGAAGAAGAAACATTTTGAATTATTTTAATGATTAATTTGAATGAACTAGTGGATGATGTTAATCCAAATTAATGTTCAATTTATCTACTACTACAACCATAAACAGAACATACGCTGGGAAATCTCAATTTTTTCGTACAATGTAATTGACCATTATCATTGTCCTCGTCCATACTTACCAGAATTATAAAAAACAAAATGGAAACAATCACAAAAAATTATTATAATAAAACTGCGTTTAAACGCCATATTATTTATATCAATGCAGGCAACAATTTTATTATGATCATGTTTTTGTCCTGCTTCTGAAAGATGCCAGCAGATGGCGACAACTTAGTGTTAAAATGCCAATAGATGATTCTTACCTCAAGTACTTCTTAGTATGAACTGAGTATAGCTATACATGATTCGTTTGGTGTTCATTGTTTTGTTGATTGGTACTTGTCATGCTGGCTACCCACCTACTCGTAGTTCACTCATAAGCCCATATTCACGAATGTCACTTTAACCTCCTTTCACTTAAACTTTTCTTAAAAATGACTTTTGGTACAAATTTGTATTCAAGAGTGTGGTAACATTTTATTTATACGTTGGAACTCTCATGAGAAATACAATATTCCCACATTTTTAAGTACAGAATTGTGTAAAAAACTTTTTTAAAGTGAAATTTATATGAAGGTAGGTTAAATTGACATTTGTGAATATGGGCCTCAGTACTCGCTATACTTACCCATCTTATTTGGTGTAGAGGTGGCACAATATTAGAAACTATCGATTCTATGATATCCAGTTTTCTAATCCAATAGTTTTCTCTCTATAGTTTACTTGATAAATTAATGAAATTTGCCAACGGTCAACTTTTGTTTTCTTCCTGTAACCTATGCAATCAGAATTTTGTAAAGCTTTTTTTATGTATGTTTCATGGGCATAGTGACTTGGAGTAAGCTGGTGCTTCTGCTCCACACAAAAATTTGAAAAAGTTGTGAAAAGAGGTAAAATGTGAGAACCAAAGAGAAATAAAATCAAGAGGTAATGTGGGCGACATAGGCCCTTATGAGAAGGATGGAGGAGGGATTGCCCTCAGGCCTAGCATTTTGGAGGGCCGGTATTCTTAAAACAAGGAGAAAAATAAATAGAATTCCATGGAAAATCTATTGAAAAACCTTTAAAAAAATTTTTTACTCGATCTGTCTGTGAAATAGGCTTCCTCAGTATTAACCCCTTCCCACATAAATTCTAGATACTGCACTTTAACATACATGCAATTTTTTATTTTTCAGAAGGCCCATAAATTTTTCTTCTCCAGGCCTTTATGGCCCGGAGTGACATGTCGATAAATTATTTTCTCATTACATTCTACCGTGTCATTGTTTTTGATTAGGATTCCTATAAAAATCTACTTATTAATTTCGATCTCACAAAATGATTTGAAGGTATGTTTTTTCTTTCATAAATCATCTCAAGGAGAATTTTGGTGCCAAAAATTGAAATTTATAATTCGTAGGTATATTTTGTAATGTAAGTATGTACCTATAAGAGCCATTTTCTTGTTACCACAGGTACAGGTCAAAATTCTTTTCGATACTAGGGAGATTTGAAACAAACGTTAGTACTAACCCAAGAACCTGACCTATTTATTTTTGTGTGGATCGGTCGGATGGTACATATTTTTGTTTTATTTTAGAAAAACTAAAATGCTTAATTTCAGACTATTGGAAACAAAAATTCCATATAACTTCTTGTATTATGCTACTAATTTTAGTGAGGATTGGTCAGATGGTACCTCTAGAAAGTTAATTTTCAGTTCAATTTTGAGAGAGGTGTAGATAATGGTTTCAAACTGTGTAATTTTAGGTCAACAGTTACAAAATTTAATCCTTACAATCATAGGTTATGATCTATTACAAACTAATTTTGTACTTTTTGAAAATTTACTTTTTCTAACGGAGCTTAGATATGAAATACAGACATTCATACTCGAATTTACATTTTCAAAAGTTTGCAGGGTGACGTCTCCAATATTCCTTTGTCTCGGTGAAAAACAATTCTATTTGCGCTCGTGGTGTGTTTAAGCAAAAGTAATGATGATGGAAAACTATCGAAACTATCGATAGTGTTGATAGTTTTAGAATATCGACAGTATCGATAATTGTTGAATATCAATATCGAAACTTTTCGATATTTGCCATCCCTAGTGCGGACCACTTTACCTTCCTCGTGTGTGAAATTTTAAAAGAAACTCAAAAAGATAAATTGAGTTAATAACTCCATTTTGTGGTGCCACTGAACTAGTTATGGGAATTTGAGGTCTTTTTTAAAGTTTAATTTCCTCGGTCTCGTTCACAAAAATATCTAGTTCGATGAACTATTTCATCATGACCTAAATTATAAGAATGATAATGAATGAAAAATTGTGTACAATGAACAGAGATATGTGTTGTCCTCTAGGTCAGTTACATGTAAATTTAATAACCAAAATTGGTCACAAACTAGTTCTTTGAGAGTTTAGGTCTCCGTCATTTAGGTATTTGAACTGTTCAGTTCAAATTAACTAGTTATTGAACTACCAACGCATCACTACGCTCACCAAGTTTCTCACAAAAATGAATAAAAAGTAGAGAGGCGTTTATCGATATCAACGATGCAGCGATGCAGCACTGGGTTCCTATTTTGTGATGGTTTCTCAAACATGGACACCAGCCACCAGTCAGCAATCATCAAATCTATAGGATTCTGTTGGTAGAGTGGATAGGTGGTAGGTAGGGATACCTATTATAATCTATGCTTATGATACCTATCTATACGTACCTACTTACCTACTGTCGTTGATATATGGAACTTTGACTACATGTGTATAGTACTGTAGGTACCAGTAAAGAACGACGATTTAGTTCAGGTTCGACATGCCGACGCTAAATAGGCAACTACAGCGTACCTGTTGACGTACCTACACTGCTTTTTGTTTATGTACGCTATCCCTGTGCATTTAGAAGATGTCTTTATCAGATGTATTCTAAATTGGTGAACTTAAGCAAAATGTCGAAAATACGCACAAGGTACGTTAGGATCGCCTACTTTTTCGCCGGCATGTCTAGACATTAAAATGTACATTGGTCTTGAAAGGCTTTGCTGATCTTCAGTACCATATATTCAAAGGTATGTTACTACGATCACTAAGATATACGCCATTTTGAATCGTACCTACTTTTTCTTCGATGCTTTTCTCACTAATTTTTCCATTCTCTCTCTCGCGCTTTTTCTCTCTTTGCCTTCCTTCCCTCATCGACCCGAAAAGAAAAATTTAATATGTCCCCGATAAGTATCCAGAACCGGTTTTACCCCCGTTCCACCCGACCTAAGGCTCGAGACGGAAAAATCTGTGATCAAAAGCGAAAGAGTAAAATTCGAGTTTTGCATGTGGGGGATTGCTGAAAACAAAAAGGCGGCACAATGTCATAAACCGGAGGCGGCAGAGTACTTTTAATCGGTTCTGTAAGTACTCGAAAAATAATCGAATAAAACTGTTTTTGTTTTTGTTGAACATCTGTTACCTACGCAGCCAAAGGAAAAGGAAGACCCCAGCGTTATCTTCGTCGCGGCACGATTCTAATATTTTGACCATGGTTTAAACTCATTTTCGTGATTCGCTTATTATTACAAATTTATTGTAGTAATTATGTAAGTTAGGGAAATTTTAATCTGTATAGAGTAGATCAAGAGAAACGGATTCGATCCAAAACGCAGTGTTTTCCCCCATTTCTAAATTGTCAACTTTTAGACACGTATACCTACCTATTATCTAGGTACCTAATAGATCGAAGAGAATTAATCAGCGATCATAAACCGTCCTTTAGGCTTTCTTATTCAATTAATCCATCTCCCCCTCCACACACTCTCTCTCTCTCTCTCTCGCCAGCTGTCACTAAATCGTTTGCGCGTTGCGGAATCGCGATTTCCCCATACTTCGTCATGGACTATACGAATCGTATTTTTATACATTTTCTATCGATTTGGCTGCATTTGTTCTCATATCATTTTTCGTCCTAACTATCGCGCTTAGTTTTGACGTTTGATAATTTGATTTGATTTTTTTTTTTTTTATTACTCTACCTACGTATATTATGTACATATTTTTTCCATTTCAACGAATTATATGTTTCAACTTCACATTGGTATACCCTATCCTTGTTTTATTTTATTTTTATTTTTAAAACATGGCAAACCACGAGACTAGCATACTCGAACGTCAAAAATACATAATTGCGTGATGAGTTGCCTACTGCAACTCTAGTATGACGATAAAGTGATTAAATTTAACTCCAGTCAGTATTGAAAATATTAGAAAGTTGGTTATAGAAACTTTTTTTTGCAACTCATGCACAAAAGAATGAGTTTTACATGCATGAACAGAGAATGTAAACCAACGGATTTTTGGCCTGTGATTTAAGCGTAGCCAACTTTTGATAACAATGTTACCTTATTTTCATTAGAAAATTACCGTATTTTAATTCTTCTTACTATGTTATGTGAATAATTCACCGTTTGAATTATCTCAACAAATAAGATAATTTCTAAATATTATCTTTTATTAATTTTGAACTTCATGTTATTACAAAACACATTTAAACTTAAACTTACTACTGATACTTAATAATAGTGAGACCTGATATCCATAACATCGAGTTTGGACCTTAACGTTTCTACTCGACTGCCAGTTCAGGAATGAATATGTCTTCGAATAGAAGACAAGATATCACTTTCGTTTCCTTTGTTATAATTGAAAATGGCCGACCAAAAAGGTGGCGTGACATAGAACATCCACCAAATATGATGACACTTCATTGTCAGCATATCTGGTGGTGTTTGTCTGTGGGAAGCAGTTTAATATAGACAGCTATTATTCCAAGAATTAGGAATAATAGTTGTCTATATTTTGTTCGACACGTTTTTGTCTTTGACTATATACATACTGGACTGCTAATACTGATAAAAAGCTGTGTTCAAAACAAACAGGCGTATCCCTGTTCAAAATGTTAGTTCATTATCAAATTTATTAATACTTATTGTCTTTTCCTTTGACTAGGTCTCTTCTTACCACAATTATTGCTTTTAATTACAAATTAAATCGGTAATGTTGTAGTTTTATAAAACTCAGAAGTTCAAAAATTTCAGTTAAATCAATTTAAAATTTGATTTATTGATGCATAAAAATAATCTTTTGTTGCTGTATGACGAATGTTTTTATCTACTTGCAAAATATTCTTACAAATATGTCTAATTCTAATTTTTACATAGAAATTTGTAATTAATTCGGTTAAATGCGGATCAGGTAGCTCTATGTTTTTAAACAGCAAACCAGTAAACTAACATTTTGAATGGGGATACGGGTGTCTGACTCAACTTCAACGGTTGTTCATTTGACTCTGTGTTATTCTTATCAGTATTAGCAGTCCAGTATGTATATAGTCAAAGGTTTTTGTAGATGAACTGAATCGTCAGCAAAAATGGGATGGAACAAAGGTCACTGGTTGAAAGAAAGCCCGAAGCTCCTGCTTCCTTAAATTTTGTGTTCCTGTTGAATTCTTTTATGATGGCTTCGTTGATTAGTTGGATTTCTGCTATTAAGTCTAAAATTTTCAGAATGTTTTTGGATCTTTGTATACACCAGGTATTTTCCGTAGATGTGCAACTCTGCAGTTTTCTTATTTCTCCCAACCATTCAGGTGTTTCTATGTTTTCTTTTCTAGGAATTTTGATACTGTAGACTATGGGAATCGTTTTCTCGTAGGCCTTAGATAACTTATTTAATTCAAAATAAGCTCCTGACAATGCACTACCATAAAGAGGATATACTTGGGCCACTTTTCAACTTTAACTGCTCGTAACTTTGGAACAAGTCAACCTAGGTATATGGGGAAGGTCTCAATTTTCTGGTCTTATTTTGTTCTTCCAATTATATTAAGTTGGAAGACTTTAAAATTTTATTTTGAACCTTTTTTTAAAAAAAAATAGGGTGGTCCAAGTTACAAGGCATTTTATATATACTTGGACCACATATAAAAATTAATGTTTTGGTTCGATTTCTTAGCTCTTGAGAATAACTTCAACCAGTGTAAATGAAAAAAAAAAAGTAATTTTCACTTCCCTCTTCCAACCTCCTTCATTCTTTCCCCATTTGCTTCACTTTTACATTAATTTTATTGAAAGATAGAAAAAATTTATGAAACGTTTTAATTCTGAAATATAAAAATTAAACAAAAATGAAAATGTATTATAAATAAAGTAAATTTAAGTAGGTAATAATATCACGACTTTGATCAATAAATCACAGTGGACACTTTTACTTAAAAATAAAGAGAAACAATTAACAATATAGGTAAAAAAAAACCAGCCACACATTGAAAGTAAAATAATAATGACTAAGAAAATTTATGAATATGAAAGAAAACAATTTTCAAAAAAATATTAGAAGAGAACATCGTGACTTTTTCTTTTTCAGAGAGATAAACTTATGAATTAGGTAGGTAATTTTAAAAAAAGACAAAGAAAATTTTACTTTATTGAATGTCTTCTATATCAATGAGAAATGAATTGTGATCAAAAAATATTTACCTCTGATTACATTAAGAGGGGCAGTTACTTGGATAATTTGATCAGCAGTCAAACTAAATTTGTCTTCGATAGCAGAAAATGTATAAAAAAGAGAATTTTCTCCATCTAAATTTAATTGGTGAGTTTTTCTTAAAAATGAGATTAAAAATCCATTTTTGGATCTTCCAAATTTACATTTCAAAATTTTTCCAACAAAAAATTTATTAACTTCTTTTCAGGTGCCAAAATTGTAAATTAATTTAGCAATTACGAAATCTTCAGGCTTATATGTATATAGGACACATAGCTTCATTTTCTGTATTTGTAGGAGACACAGCTACACTATCCAAATTTCGCAGCACCTGTTCAGATGTTTCTTGAGCAGTGTAAATAGCTTCTTGAGTAATGTTGACAACTGATTCATCAAGAATGGGTGGTGCTCCCTTTTGTGTTTCTTCAGGATTGTCAATTGTATTTGAATCATTATTAGATTCTCCAACGGATGAAGTCAAACTAGTTCCAGCAGGGTGTTTGATTTTCTTTCTTTTTTGTCTCGATTCAGTCATTGATTTTCTTTTTTCTTGGAGAAGGGATGTGAATGAATCTCTCCAGTCAGAACTTCTACTATTACTGTTCAAATTTCCCACATCTCTGGTTGGTAATTTTTTTAGAACTTTATTACGATCTAAAGGGTAAATTCCACTGGTTTTAAAATCTGATTTCACAAAGAGGTCTACATTGTTAATCGATTTTAAAGCTTTTTTTTTAATAAAGAAGGAAAAATATCTTTGCGGACATATCCTTTATATTTGAGCTTCCAGTCTGTCAATTCTTTTCTCCATGCAGCTTTCACAGTACGAAAAACAGATAAATCGAGAGGTTGGTACAGATGAGTGCTATTTGCAGGCAAAAGAATAAACTGAATGTTATATTCTTTGCACATGTTTAAAACATTGAGTGAAACATGACTTCCTAAATTGTTACCAATCATAACTTTCTTTTTGGTATTTTCTGGATCAATTTTTTTGAAAAACGGGACAAGTATTGTTGCAAACCAATCTTCAAATATGAAGGAGTCAAACCAACCACTTTTAGATCTATTGTAACAACTACCAGCTGGACCTTTCTGTATCCAAGATTCGTAAATATGTTCCGCCTTGTAACAAATATAAGGAGGCAAAAGAACACCTGCTGCAGATGCTGCAAACATTGCTGATATATTACTCTTTGAAGAATCAATAATTCTTTCAGGATGTTTACAACCTTTTCGAACAACAACTTTCTTTTTACCAGGGTCATCGCTGAAGCAGGTTTCGTCATAGTTTATAATCAATTCAGGTGATACATCTTGCAAACAATTAGTCAAATTGTCGAAGTAATCATTAATCATTTCATGACTTACTGCAGCCCTGGACCTTTTGATATTTTCACTCAATCTTTCTGTCAGATTCAAACTAGCGACAAAATTCTTGACCCACTGGTTACCTGCAATTTAATATGCACATTCCACAGTAATCTTCAATGAAAAGCATGGTTGAAAATTTTTGAAAAAAGAAAAATAATCTTGGAAATTGTTTATGGTAAATCCCACGAGAATCCAAAAATGATTTCACAATTACTCGAATCTCGTAACGATCAAGGGGGAAACCCCATTTAGCGAATTCTAATATTCCATTTTTCAGGCATTCTTGGTCACCTTGACTTAATGCTTTTGGATAGCCAAAAGGATTTGGATGTAATTTTTTCACTCGTCTTCCTAAGGTTGTTCTCGAAATATTAGTTTTTAGGCTGACTTCACGAATTGTGACCCCATTATTTATTTCATTAACGGCTGCTTGTATTTGTTGTTCTGTATAGTCATGGTACCGCCTTGCACCCACAGCTCTTTTATGTTGAACCGGAGGCATTCTAAAATAACAGAATTTATTTGATAAATTTCATTATTGTAACTTGGACCACTTGCTTCTTTTTTCAATAAAAGTTGAATAACTCCTTTTCTAACTAACATCGAAGGTTCGGAAAAGTTGGAAAACTTTCATAAATGTCACTGCTACAATAATCCGTTCATTTGGATCTACTTACCTTCTAACTTTTCTGGATCCATAAGAAGTTTTAACTGGTATGAAAAAGTCGTAATTTTTTGATCATTTTTTGAATGATAATCATTCCAAGGTAAACATGAATACGGGGTAGGGAATTGTGCTCAAAATGTCTGTTATAAGGTTCTGACCCCAATTACGTCATTGCATTTCTCAATTTGTTTGTTCATTCAATGTTACCAATTAAAAAATGCAAAAAGGCACAAAGTGGCCCAATTTACAATGCTGGCCCAAGTATATCCTCTTTATGGTAATTTTTGTTTTCAATCCTGTCTTTTCTGCTCCATGTGTGAGTATTGTGATTGTAATAAAAACGATAACGTAGTGTTTTATCATCATGCGTTCTGAAATCATTACAAATCACACAAAATTTTGCTGTTAAATGCAGTATTAAGTTTATCGGTATAGTGTTTGGTTGTTATATTGAAAAAAAATTTATATACTGCAAAAATGTTTATTGATGCACAATATTTCTTTGACTTCTATTTTTTTCTCATCAAAATTTATTTGTTTGCGGAAATCACACAATCCATATTAATGTGGGATTCTGGAATTCGGTTTACTTTGTTACCATCTAGAATAGGCCTTGGGAGATGGCAAACTTCAGTATATTTTGATTGCTCAACAACAATTCATATTGCTTTTCTGATCGGATATATATGGATGTATCTTAGTCTACAAGGTATATTTGATACGTTAATACATTTTGACTTTCTTCAGCCACGTCCACCTTTAGAGTATTAGTTTTTCGCTCATGTTCTTCGTTTTTCTTTTGTTTTTTGTCTTTTTCTTTTATTTTTTATTGTTCGAGATTTTAATTTTTCTTTTATTGAAAATTATTTTCTTCGTAATTTAGAAGAAGATTATTTTGATTTTGTTTGATTTTGAAATGGATCGCGTTAGTGAGCAAGTTTTGAAAGAGGTTCCGCTTCATCCGACTCCTGTGGAGTTACGTGCAATACCAAAATTTATGGTTCCTGATAATGGTATTGTTGAGACGACTGAATCTTTCATGCTGACCCAAGCCTCTCTGCCGTATCTATGCTGTTGGTCTCCTTGCTGTCTATGGCTTTTTACTGGCATTATTGGCCTAAGGAAGATTTTTAAAGCCATTCATTCGGTTCTGTCAGCGGATTATGGTCCATACGGAGTCGATGTGTATCAAAAGACGTTTCCAGGGGACTTTCTGAATACTTCTTTCGGCTCATGCAGGCATGTTTTACCACAAACTGTACCTTTACTTTTTTCCCTACGTCAAAAGTACACATCTGTACACCAAAAATTTATTGAAAACCATTCCAAAAACAGTATATATCTGTACAAAAAACAATCAACATGCAAAAAAAAAAAGTTTAACGTCACACATTTTCTTCTTAAGCTAATAGAATCGTCCAATAATTCCATATATTGGAAATTACTTTATCAAACAGAAGTCTAAAATTGAGATAAAATTACATCAGTACATCATACTCCTAACTCATACACGATTATAAATGTGTAAATGTTTTTGACTTGACTTTGAACTATGTTCCATGTGGAATACCTTGTAGCGTGTTCAGCCACTTCGTACACAAGTACGGGTAAGCCAGAACCAGACCAAACACTGGCAATTTTAGAGCCGATTTGGGTGGTTTATATACGGCTTATTTACACGCACTTAAACACACGTACGTAAGAGAATACGTACGTTGGTGAGAACGGCCAGGTTGCATCATCCCCTATCGAGATAAGAGATGGCTGGCCGGTTCGTGTACGAATTGTGACATCATCTTATTGTGTCATGATTTGGTACTCGTACATTACCTGCAAGTACATACAGGTAATTACGATCGAACGAGTTTTGTGTGTTTAACATCACGAGGAAGATTATTTGCCTGCCCTTTGGGGCTGCTACTGTTGTCGAGGGGTCCAAGCCCCTTTACCTCATACCAGTGAGTCCCTACAGCTACTCCCCCCAGTTTTTGCGCCGCAAAAATGATCAAATTGCGCAGGCCTGAGGGGACTTGCGGGTTTATGAGCGCCTCTTCTGGTCTGCCTCCCACTTGGCCAGTCTGCTTCCAACTGCAGCACCGACGCATTCATATGATTGTCGCCTTGCGTCGGCGCATGCCTGGTATTGGGCGCGACTGCCTTCTCCCCTATGCCTAGGTGAACAATTTTTTGTATAAGCGTATGGGTGGTGGCGGGAGTGAGGGGGCAGCGGTCGTTTGAAGAGTGGCTTTCTCAACATCGGGGAGTTTGACATCTCCGATGCTAAGGCGGCCATCTTCACCTTTTCATTTGCTGCCTGCTTGGCCGTGAAAAGGAACTTCATTGGCTCCCTGGTCTCTGCGGGTTTTGGCTCCAATCTCGGGGATTCCGGAATTGGGGTCGGTTCCGGCGGTGACCGGGGAGGAGAGACTATCAGGGGAAGCGGAGTTGTCATCTCTGCTAGGACTTCGTCTATGGGAGGAGCTGTGTCCATGAGCAGCTCCTCCTCTATCTGATCCAGCTCCGTCCTCTGCTTGGTCTTCCACTGAGTTTGTGAAAACTCAGCAGTTTTCCGGGGAATTTTGGAGGTGGCGGATTTCAGGATGATATTGAGTGGCAGCGACATTAGAATGGGTTATTTGAGGAAAAGGAATCAAAAATATTTCTTCAGAAAACACGTCCAAGATTTATGGCGGTTCTGAAACTGGTGAATTTACAGCTGTTTTCGATTTACCATTACAGTTTCTTTTCATTATTTTCACCTCTTCTTATCAGCATGTAGAGGGGATAGCACTTAAAATTCTTGGCTGTATGCAAGTTTTCCGGTTAAGTTCTGATCGGTTTAAGCAGAATTATGCCAGAAATAAACTCATGGAATATTATATTCGAATTTTATTACAAAGGAATCTCCGTTTGTGACGTCACAACGTTGAGATTATCTTTGTATTTAACGGTAAACGCACGTTGCGATGTTTATTTCAGTATCGCACGTGGATTTGTTTATTCCTGTCTTTTTCTTTTTGTTGGCATTCCTCGTTTGCTTATCTCCGGAGTTTCTTTTGTCTCACGGAGCTCCGATTTTTGTCGAATATTTTTTAGCGGGTTTAAACTTACGTAGCGGATATAACTTTTTTGGGAGTAAATTTTATTTTATTCGCATTAACCTCTCAGACATGCGAGAAGGATGGGAATTTTTGCTTTTTTTACTGCTTTGGGGCCTGCCTATTTTTTGTGGGCCTATTGGGGCCTCCAGATCAAATGTTTTAGTGGTAACATCGTCCAAAAATCTTACAGATTTTTTTGATGTTTTCTGTTGTGAGTTTTTTATTTCACATTTTTCGACGGATTCTTCTGTGTTTATTGGTGAATCCGTCTGTATATTTTCTATATTCTCCCTCTGCAACCTTTTTATTCTTTTATCGTCACTTACCATATATGCAGGCTTCAATCTATCGATTGAAATTGTTCGAGGTTTGCCTGCAATGAGTATCACAAAGTTTTTCTCATCTTGTGATACTACTTTGTAAGGACCGGCGTATGGTTTCTCCAGCGCAGATCTCATTTTTTTGTCCCTAACAAATACGTGTGAAGTATTGGCCAAGTGTTTCGAGATGTAAATCTTGGGCTGGCCATGGCGAGCTGCCAGTTTTAGGAAATTGTTGGCATCATCTCTTATATTTTGTACGATGATTTCGGGGCTAACTTCCTTCGATTCTGTGAAGAAGTCCCCTGGGAGGCGTAGCTCTTTGTCAAAAGCTAGTTGTGCTGCAGAGTGACCTGTACCCATTTGTAGGGCAGATTGAAGCCCTAAGAGGATGGTAGGATGTACTTCTACCCATCTCTTTGTGTCGTGAGACATAATAGAGGCTTTGAGGGCTCTATGCCATTTCAATTTTGCCATTGGCTTGAGGATGGTAAGCTGTGGTATGACTGTGTTGAACACCAAGCTTATTGGACAGCTCTTTAAAGAGCGAGCTCTCGAATTGGCGACCTTGGTCTGTAATTATGACTTCTGGTACGCCATACCTCGCAATCCAGGTATCGTATAACCTTGCAGCTACTGTAGGAGCTGACTTCTTGTGTAGAGGGATTGCTTCTGGCCATCGTGTTGCCCTGTCTATTATCGTCAACAGGTATCTGTGTCCTTGAGATGGTGGCAATGGGCCTACCAACTCCATATGTACAGTTTTAAACCGCTCTGTTTGTTTGAAGGATTTGAGGGGCGAGCGAGTGTGTCTTCCTAATTTGGATTCTTGACAGTTCAGGCAACTGCGAGCCAATTTGTTGCTGTCAGACTTCATTCGTGGCCATACATACCTTGTCGAAATTAAATTAGCACTACATTTTGGCCCAGCATGTGACAGATTATGTACACTGTTGAAAGCTAACCTGCGATATTTTACTGGTAGAAATGGCCTATTCTTACCTGTACTGATGTTACATGTTAATAAAACATCAGTACCGGGAATTTTTTGCTGTCTCAATTTGAGAGTAGTATCATCGTTCGATAACAACTCTTGCAATTCTGCATCCTTAAGCTGTGCTTTAGCTATTTCAGCATAAGGTAATTTGACAGGATCTGAGATAGCTTCGATTCTACTCAAGGCATCAGCTGGAGTGTTAAGTTCTCCACTTATATACTGAATGTCGGTAGTCAATTGACCAATGTAGTCTAATTGTAGTGCTCTTCTCGGTGATGCCAGTTCTGCTTTTTGTGTGAAGGCATATGTTAGGGGTTTATGGTCAGTATACACAGAAAAACATCTACCCTCTAATTGGTGCCTGAAATGCTTCAACGCAGCAAAAATTCCGAGCAATTCCCTATCGTATGTGCTATAGTTCTTTTCTGTTTTTGAGAGCTTCCTCGAGAAGAAAGCTAGTGGTAACTTCTTGTTGTCTTTATCAAGTTGGTACAGGGTTGCACCAATAGCAAAATCTGATGCATCGGTACTCACGCATTAAGGCAGATTTTGTCTGGATGAGCCAATAGAGTTGCATTTGCCAGTGTATCTTTGATTTTCTCAAAGGCCTGTTTGGCTTCTTCATTCCATTCGAGTGGAATCTTATCTTTTTTTTTACTTGTCTTTATTAGTGCAAACAGCTTACTTTATTCGGATGCTTCATTCTTAATGCAACGTCTATAGATGTTCATCATCCCTAAGAAATGCCTGAGTTCAGCGACATTTGAGGGTTTCGGGAAGTTCAATATTGGCTCTACTTTGGTCTTCAATGGGGAAATGCCTTCGGTCGAGACTTTGTAGCCGAGGAAGTCAATTTTGGTCTGTTCATATAAGCTTTTGCCTACGTTGATAGTAAGCCCGGCAGCGTGTATACGCTGTATGACGGCTCTTACATTCTCCTCGTGCTGTTGCTCACCGCCTTCAGAGCAAATGCAAATATCATCCAAGTATGCATATTCAAATGGCAATTCCCTAAACAGTCCATTGATAAATCACTGGAAAGTTTGTGCTGAGTTGCGGAGTCCAAACGGCATTCGAAGGTATTCGAATAGTCCAAAAAGCGTTATAACCGCTGTCTTTGGTATGTCCTGGTCGGCCATAGGAATTTGGTGGAATGCCCAGTTGATGTCAATTTTGGTGAACATCGTTTTACCCTTCATGTTCGCGTTGAAGTCCATTATATTGGCGACTGGGTAGCGATCAGGAACTGTTATGGCAGTCTCCAACAATTCGCCACTCTCCACTTTCTTTTTTGGTCATGTGGATAGGGGAGCTCCATGAGCTTTTTGAGGGGCAACATACGCCCTCCTCAATAATGCGATGAAAGTACTCCCGTGCCGCTTTGAGTTTGTCAGGCAGTAACCTTTGCGCTCTAGCATGGCAAGGCTGTCCTTTGGTTTCTATGTAATGAACCATATCGTGTTTGTATGTAGGATGCCTGCGAATTGATGGTTGAGTGACTCCAGGATAGTCAGACAGGATCCGTAAGAGTTGTCCGTCGACTTTGGTACAGCTGGATATATTTGTGTCCAGTCTGTAAGCTAGCGTTTTGCCATCTACACAATGTTTAGATTCACTATCGATCAATTTGCTGTTTTTGAGGTCAATGATCAGGCCAAAATATGCAAGGAAATCTGCACCCAGGATCGGGTTTGGAACATCTGCAACCGTGAAGGACCACGTCATGATATTCTTGAGTCCAATGTCAACTTTGCTGGTTTCAAGTCCCTAAGCTGGAAGGTTTTGACCATTCACAGTATGGAGATAGTATTTCAGAGGGAGAACTTATTGGGTTTTGTTAACTGGCAATATGCTCACGTCTGCTCCCGAGTCAATTAAGTACCTTCTCCTGTTTGTCCTGTCCTTAATGAACAGGCGGCATGAGTATTTTTCCGAGGGGTCTTCGGCCACATAGATGTTCCCTTGTTCTAGTTTGACGCCTCCTTGGTATAGGATTTGCCCCACCATCTGCATTTGTTGTTACATTTGGTGGCCTCTGCGCCAAACTGGTTATGGAAAAAGCAACTTTTATCATCCCAATTTTGAGACTGGTTTTTGGGAGATGATGTTCTTGGGGGAGTTGAACTCTGACCCCTGTTACTGGAACTAGATCTGCGGTCTCTGGACCAGGACTGTCGTCCTCTGCTATTGCCACTGTTGTTGTTGTTGCTTCTACTTTTAGATCTTTGTCGCCAGCTACTATTGGATTTGGTTGAGCCTTGGCTTTTGTTCCGTTTTACTTCATCAGTCAACTGAGCTATTTGAGCTTGAAGTTGAGCAATCTCTCCAGTCTCTGCAGATACTGCACTGACCACAGGCTTTGACCTGGTGTATTCGAGCGCATTATCTGCGGATTTCGCCAGGAAGTCCTAGTCTGTGGATGTGTTTATCACGGTCGAACCTACGGCGGCTAGGCATTGCACAACACTTTGTGGAAGTTGATTGCAAAATTGATTGCCTATGACAGAAGGGGCTACTATGTTATCTGCCTTCTGCCTCAATTTTGCCATGAAGATTGAGGGTTTGTCGTCCCCCATCTTCATACCACCCATCACATCATCAATAATTTTGTTCTTAGTTTTTCCAAATACATTTTTGATCTTCTTGACAAACCAGGCATATTTGTCATCTTCTGTCGAAGGGCATTCCATGATGTCTGGAATGTGGTGGATTATCTGTATGGGCATGCCTCCACAGACAGGTAGATACCGCTGGTTCAGAGTTATGTTCTCGGTCTTGAACCTGCCTTCTAATAGAGTCAACCATAAGTCTACCTAATTGGGCAGAAATTCCGGGATCTCTATCCTCTGTCTATAGAAGTTGGGGTTTTGCACTGGCTGCAATTGCAAAAGTTGCATTATCTGCGTCAAGACTTCAGGTGTCAGTTGTGGCTGACTACTACCTCCCTGCGATGGTTGTGTGTTTTTGGTTGGTGGTGGGACCATTGCTGTGTCTTTCTGATGACTAGCGTATTCCACAGAACTACTTCCTTCCTTGCTGGTAAAAAACACTGGCTCCTGTGTTTGTAGGACAGGTGTTTTTGGGTCAGAACTTTGGCTTAAAGTTTGACCACTTCTCAACATTTTTACTGCT
This sequence comes from Ericerus pela, assembly GCA_011428145.1. Classification (NCBI taxonomy): domain Eukaryota; kingdom Metazoa; phylum Arthropoda; class Insecta; order Hemiptera; family Coccidae; genus Ericerus; species Ericerus pela. Next base: position 1,187,229 of record WOFM01000249.1, read on the forward strand.
AATTGTCCTTTATTTATTGCAGTTCCCAGTTGTGTTAATTCTGGGTGTTGAGGGCCTTCTTCCAGATTTGGTAAATTCTTAGAGTGTCGAGTCAAAGTTGGGGTGGTTGGGGGATGAGTCCAACCTTCTTCCTCTAGGTTTTCTGTCTGGTTTCTCTTTGTTTATATATTTTAAAGAGAGGGGTATAAATTCCCACTTCAGTAGACTCTACTTTGACGACCTAAAAGGTGTTTTAGTCTGCAAAAAAATTATTTGTATTTGCTGAGCAAGCGAGTTTCTCACCCGCTCACCACGCCAAATTTTTGTAAAAGCGCAACGTGCCTAAGGACACCTCACGACGTAGCCAAAAATCACGTCGAGGTCACCAATGTGGAATACGTTGTTGTGAGAGATATTCTCACCAGAAGGAAATTCTACAGAATTTAAGCGTGTTCAGCCACTTTGTACACAAGTACGGGTAAGCCAGAACCAGACTGAACACTGGCAATTTTAGAGCTGATTCGGGTGGTTTATATACGGCTTATTTACACACACACAAACACACGTATGTAAGAGAATACGTATGTTGGTGAGAATGGCCAGGTTGCATCATCCCCTATCGAGATAAGAGATGGCTGGCAGATTTGTTTACGAATCGTGACATCATCTTATTGTGTCACGATTCGGTACTCGTACATTACCTGCAAGTACATACAGGTAATTACGATCGAACGTATTTTGTGTGTTTAATGTCACAAAGACGATTGTTTGCCTTCCCTTTGGGGTGGCGACTGTTGTCAAGGGGTCCGAGCCCCTTTACCTCATACCAGTTTGTCCCCACACTCCCGTTTACTTATTCATTTTATTTATTATTTAATCATTAAATGGATCATTTGAAATACAATAATTAAAAGGACTAATGATTTATGAGTAGGTAATGAAAGTGAAAGTGGATACACAAACTGATACTTTTTGGTCATGAATTTTACTAAATAAAATTCTCTAAACAAATGCTGACCCTGACCAGAAGCCTATACATTATAAGAAAATAATTAAATCTCATATTTTCATTGTCAGTATTTAGTAATTTTTCCGCCTCTGCAGTCTGCATATGTCTGCAATTCTGCATCAAATTCAAATATTATGTTGGTAAATTCAAGTTAGACCATGTCACACTTAGCGTGTTTCACAATTTCAATAATCACAAATAAATAAATAAATAAATATGCTTATCCAGTAAGTTTCAATCAAGTACAAAAACAGATAAAAGAATCATAATTTGTTGGATAAAAAATTAAATAAAATTGTCTTAAACTTGGAATGATTCAGTTTTCAGTTGTCATAACACTATCGATAATAATATTTGTTGCAACGGGTGGTCGATGACGAACGAGTGTGTACTACACACTCGTCAACCACCTAGTGGGTTAGTGGATTGTATCCACAATCTACCTTTTTGCGCTCACGGCTATGTATTTCATCTACGTAGCCAAATTGTATACTGAGCCTGGCTCACACACATCGACACCGTAGAACACACATTCGTCTTCATTTGGTATTTGTGTGGTGCTATGTACACGTCCATACGCACACCCACAAGTGGTGACCTCTCGATGTGATAAGTATTTTGTTTTTGTTGTCGATGTTTTACCATTGACAGGGGAAGGAACCATCACCTCCTTCCCCCCACTTTCAACTAGCTTGGAAACAACAACCAATCAGCTTTGATCAGCTGATTGGCCAAACTACACCCCTTCTTCAAACGTTGGCATACCTGCCAACAACCAAAGAAGTCAATCAGTTGGCTCTCATCAGCTGACAGAGAAGGTTCTTCTCCTCCCCTTCCCTTGTTGCTTGTTGGTACTTAAGTACTGACCAACAGCCAGAATAATCAGTCGGCAATTTACGGGCAACAGAGATGGTTCTCCTTCCCCTTCCCTTCCAGTTTCCCTATTTTTTCACCTTTCCCTCTCCTCTTCCCAAGCTTGTTGTCAGTATGCAAGTACTAACCAGCCAACACCTGGAAAGTCAAACAGTCATCACCCTGCTGCCAACGAGGAAAGTACTTACTTAACCTCCTTTTGCTATAACTGCGAACACTGCTACAAGTTAGGCCCGTCATCTCTAGACGACTTGGTTCTACTGTTGAAGCCTGCTAAGGCTCCAGTCTTCAATCCTTCCAAGAGGATGGAGAACCAACCCAATTCTCTGACTACCATCCATTCAATGCTGCATACCAGTATGCATTCATCAAATGTACCAATGAACCTGGCAATCCAGCAGTCCTCAATGCTTGTAAATTTCAGCCCACTTTTGACAGCTATCTCCCAAGCAAAGAGCTTTTGGTCAACCAGCACCAGCCGATTGAAAGCTCTGCACTGAGGCTCTCACCTATCCTACATAGGCAATCACACTTGCGTGAAGCAAATTCCGCTGCAATTGGCTGTACAATGGCATCCTCCACACAAGCACATTCACCCCGGTTTAATGCCAATAATGCGCCTTTGGCTGCAGCATATCGAGAATCTTGCTCGAGCCAGTGGCAATACCAGAGAATTTCAGTTCTACTTGGTGATCTCTGGCCACCTGCCAACCGAAGTAGCAAATGCTGTGTCGGAATTATTATACAGTTCCGATGATTTGCTTTACACTTGGTCCAACCTCCATAACCAAATCCAACAGGAATTTTCCCCATCCTCTTAAACCAGGGTTAGAACCCTGCTGGAAAACACACATCATTTACCTTCCGAGAGGCCTTTGGCGTACTATCGCCGCCTTGTCACCTTAAAGGAAAGAAGAGTCAACAATGATGTCCTCTGCAACCTTCTGTTCCAATTCCTCCTGGTCAACATTAAACAGACATTGGCCATGACCAAACCTACAACCTCTCTAAAGGCAGAGCTCGAAGCTGACAAGGCAATAGCTCTCGAGCAAACTTTTTCATTAACAACCCCTGCCACTAGCACCATGCAACTCCTATAGCATCCCAACCACTGACGGCTAATTTTTCAGATTTAGCCACCATTACCCAACTGCTTCAACAGCTCTTGGCTGGTAAACAGGTGAGTGCTGTCAACCCCCCCAAAACCCCACCCTGTTTTCCAAATGTGGATGTTTGCACTCCTGCAAAGTTAGGTCCAGAGACAGATCACACTCTCGGGACTCTAGCTCCAGTCGTTCAAAACCATGGATGACGCTACAAGTCATCGATGGTATAAGACTGGTAAATACCCGCTCTCCCTCCCAATCTTGTGAAGACCACTGCTGGTATCACCAACAGTTTGGGATAAAATTGCGCAACTGCTCTGACAACCCTTATTCATGGTGGGACAAACCACAAAATTGCAATCTCCAAGATTCCAAATCACCTACCCGATTGGGAATTGAGTAAATGAGTCAGTCAAGATGACACTCCCACTTCTTTTCACCTCAGTCCGTCTATTTGTATGAGATCTGCTTAGCAAGCCCCACTTCCTGGTTGACACTGGCGTGCAGATATCAGACATACCTACAACCGTCGATAACTGGAAATGCAACACTAAGCTCCAAATCTACACTGCGAACCAAACTTCAATTAGTACTTACAGAGTTAAGCTGATGCAGGTAGATTTTGGCCTTTGATGCAAATTCAAGTAGGCCTTTATCATTGTCGATATCGCTGATCCCATTATTGGAGCAGACTTCCTCAGCCATTACCAACTGCTTCCCAATGTCAGCAAAGGCCACCTCCTCAATAAGATAACTTGACTATCTGTAGTAGGTCAACCTTGCCCAATCGACTATCTTCTGGAAATATGCTTAACCATTGTCCACTCCAATAGTCAATTCCAAGAAATCCTCGATAAATTTCCCGGCTTAACCAGTAAAGAAGGCTTACGCCCGAGGATTTCCCCATCCGAAATCACCCACAATATTGAAACTGTAGATTGACCGGTGTTTTGCCATACCTGTCATCTACATCCTGAGAAGTTAAAGGCAGCCCACCTTTCCTTCAAAACCATGCTCGAACGTGGTGACTGTGGACCCTCCAAAAGTTCCTGGTCATCTCTCCTCCACATGCACATGAAGCCCAACAAAACATGGCGCATGCTCGGTGATTATAGAGCACTCAACGCAGGAACTATCCCCGACAAATACCGTGTGACAATTTTATGGATTTTTACGATGGACTAGCTGGTGCTAAAATATTCACAAAATTAGATCTTGTGCATGCGTTTAACCAAGTCCAAAAACTGCTGTCATAACCCCCTTCAGTCTCTATGAATTTCCCTTCATGCCCTTTGGACTTCAAAACACCGCCAAAATCTTCCAACGGTACATTGATGGATTGTTGCGAGACATCGACTATGCTTACGCATACATTGATGACATCCTCATTACTGCCTCCAACCCCAAGGAACTTGAAGAATGTGTTACCGAGGTCATTCAGCACATTCACAATGCCAGCCTCACTGTCAATGGTAACAAATTCGAACATGAGTGTGAAGAACTCACATTCTGCGGCCATTGAGTCATCAGCACAGGTATTAAACATACTCCCAAATGTGTCCAACCTGTACTCAATTTCCCACTCCCCAAAACTGTTCATGACCTTAGGCGCTTTTTCGGAATGGTGAACTTCTATAGGCGTACAATTAAACATTGCACCCACATTCAGAGTAAACTCTTTGCACTAATCTATTCGAACAAAAAATGTGACAAAACCTCGATAATTTGGACTGACACTGCCAAAACCACCTTTTGCAAACTCAAGCAGGCATTAGCAAATGCTGTTCTTTTAGCACATCCCGACAAATCCAAAAAACTTGTCTTGGCAACTGACTCATCTAACCACGCGATAGGGGTAACCTCAAATCAACACGGTGCCAGATTGCTAGAGCCTTTGGCATTTTTCTCCCTCAAATTATCAGACACCGAACACCGATATCCAACATACGACTGTGAATTACTCGCTGTTTTTGTGGCGGTAAAGCACTTCTACAACCTGGTTGAAGGGCGTGTTTTCTCCATCTATATGGACCACAAGCCCCTCATGACTGCCCTGTTTCAGGCATGAGAAAGCTTCACCACACAAGCAAAATCAACTAGAGTACATCTCACAGTTCACAACGGATATTCAATACATCAAAGGAGAGGACAACATAGCCACTGATTATTTGTCGCAAATCTCAATCTCCCATTACCTCTCCCTGTGTTGTGCCCTTTGCAGGTCCATCAAAGGTAGGCATCATCGATGACGCCAATATTTGATTGGACAAAGAGGACATTGGCAACGTCTGCTTCATGGGTGGTGAGGTAGCAGTAGCTGTGGAGGAGGAAGGGGCAATGTCAGCAGGTTATGTTGTGGGAGTGAAGGTTGGGGGGGGGGAACAGTGGTCGTGTACATGAGGAGACAATGAGGCACTGCCAGTTCCACCCTCCGGTGGTGGTGGTGTAGCCCTTAAAATGGCTGTTTCTTCATCATCCAATAAATCAAATATACTGGGAGGAAGACGCTCTTGGGACATTTTGCCAGTCTATTACACTCCGTGAAATATGATTAAAAGCGCCTGTTGAACAGCATGTGACGAAGATTATATAACTGCTGTGTGCGTCAAGAAAAAAGTGAGTTTCTAAAACACGAATTTTACTTGTTTTCTTGAACGTAACCGTCGTTTATTTTTGTCTCATAAACAAGAACAAAGGCGAGGTTGCGTTGGCTGTTGTTGCACATTAACATTACGAGTTTGTTTTGTAGGCGGGGCCAGTTTTTCTTCAGAGGAAGAAGGCGTGACGTATTTATGCAACTGGGTGGTGCCACGAAACAATTTTTGTAATAAGCATACTGATAGTGAAAGTATAAAATTTTCTTCTGTAGCAGATATAAGCCGAAACTGATTGATAATTACAAAAAATTCAAACTAGTTATAATATTTTTGAAATAAGTGGGGGAACCATTGTTGTTCTTTACAATATCATCTTGTAGAGGAAGATATTTCACAATCAAAATAGACTAAAAATATAAACTCAAATTGATAACTTCTATTATAGAACAGTCTTCATTTGAAAATTTCTTTGAAGTCTTAACTTTTTGTCATCCCAGTCGTCTATAATAAGTTTTTTTTGAGACTAGCTTGCCAGCAAATACATGTGGTACATATTTATACTTGGAATATGAATGCCGATATTTACGACAATGTTGCGGCATTTTGTAATCTGTTAAGACAACATTTGTAGTATGTAGCAATCATGAAATAAAACTAAAAATTTTTTTCACATATTTTGGTAAACTATATAATGTGATGTACCATAAATCTTTGATACTGTAAAGAGTGGCCCAACTTTAAAGCCCCCCCTTCTAACAAATAAAAATATGAAGAATATTCTTGTTTGTCGAACTCCTTGAACTTTCTGTTATTCACCAAGTTTTACATAAAAATATTAATAAAAATCAAAAATTCAAGACTTGTATTCACAGAATCATCAATATTCCTGGATCTAGAATCATTTAAATTAGTTAGACGTAACTTTCAGGAGTAAATTTCGATAGAATAGAAACAATGTCAAGAATTATAGTTATCAATAATATTCAGCAATATTTTTGATTGAGTAGGTAGGTAGGTATGTTTGAGTGCTTCAAGGAAGAGATACAAGTTTAGGAAAATTATTTTTGGTTTTTTACAAATTTGAAACTTCATCTAGTTTTATAAACTTTTTCTTTGCTTTTTCACATCTTATTTATCACTAGTCCGTACGTGTATGGATAAATGTGTACATCTGGCAACACTGGCGCTGACCCAGGCCACTGACAAGTAATATCAAATATTTTCTGGTCTGGTTCTCCAACAACTTACACATTTAAAGAAAAGGTTCCTCTTCTATTACAAAATGCTTCACCTCTACCTCATTGGTGACACATAATGGGGATGTGTTGATTTGATCAAACTTGCCCATCTCTAGGTGTAGAACCTGTTTGTTTTGTATTTGGTTCTTGGTTCTCAGAACCTTGTTATTTACAGCTCTTTTTAATGTGATAATCATTGATGATAGTTTGTTCTGTACTTCGAATTTCGTGTCCATCATGGACGGACCTAATAAAGTTTGGTCTGAGTAAACTTCTCGTATTTCTTGTGTTTTACCAGTTTTCCATTGCGTTTTAACTCAACATAACCAACAGGATGTGCACACAGTCGATACAACCAATAACACCTGGGAATCGACGTATATGATAGAATTGATTCTTCAGTTCGTTTAAATATTCAGGGAATTTAATATATCTATGTCGTACATCATGTATTGTTTCTGAAATTCTCTGAAAAATTCTTGAAACAGTTGGCTGTGATATTCCGTGTAAGTCTCCATAAACAATCTGAAATAAATGTGAATTTTTTCTATCCTATTTAAATATTTAATTTTACATTTCATTTAGTTATTAAAATAAAACTTTTTGAGCAATTGGAAGTCCCCTGTTGCGTAAAATCTCAATGCAGTCAGTAGTTGGAGCAGAAGGAAATTGGAAGACCTCTTGACGAAGTTTTTCTTAATCTTGGCAACACCAGAGGAATCAAAATATCTCGAACAACTTCCTTCCAAAACCTGAATACCAACCAGAATTAGGTTCTTAAAACAACTGTTTATGTCTAGTCTTTATTTATTGTTTGTCACAAATAATAGCTGTGTTTGATTGAACTACACTAACTTACACCAACCTACACCGGTAGGGATATTCCACAAATATTCATGTAAAACTAGACATAAAGTCATATAACATTCCTACATTTGTGGAATCGCCCTCCTGGTGTAGGTTGGTGTAAGTTGGTGTAGTCCTATCAAACAGAGCTAATGAAAGAAGAGATTTTAAGCTGATAAAAAATAATTAGGTCACCTCTACTAGTACATACAAATATGATCCAATTGGATCGGATTCATATACATACACTTACCATCAAGTTAACTTGTTCTAAAAAAATAATAATTTTCAAAATTTATTAAATAAGTTGTATATTGGAACTGCAATAAAAAGAAAAATACTGAGGATAAATTAAAATTGATTTTTTTTTTTCAAGAAATAGAACCAACTTCCCAAAAAAAACAGTAAAAGTGCGCTAAGAGAAAAATAATAATTTTAAAATTTATCGAGCAAGATCTAGAGACTAAAATTATTAAAGATACTTGAACAGTTTTGATGTAAAATTTGGCATTATTGACAATTAAGCCTACACGATAGAAGAAATAATCACGGACGTCTAGGTAATTCCAGTCCCTAGATGTTAGTTAAGAAATTTTGAGAAGTTTATTTTTCTTTTTTTAGCCCATTTCAATTGCTCTTTTTTTAAGACAATTCCGTTTTTATGAAAAAAAATTGTTGGACAATTTATTAATGTTGTAGTAAGTTAATTATTTTATTGATTATCAGGTAATAAAAAGTAACATATATTTGTTTGTGGCGTTAAATAATAATTTCTAGCCCAAATTTGGAACGAATCAAGTGTTGGACAACAATTTAGGAATAAATTAAAGGAGGAAATAAAATGACACTCGGCAAAAAGAGCAAAATAGTTGAAAAAACTCTAGCCTTGCTAGAAAAAGTAGGTTTTTTGAGAAAAAGAATTATGAATTTTGATGGTTCCATTAATAGTCTGTAAGTTTATATGCGTCAATTGTATGATATGATTGTATGAAATTTGTTAGCTGCTGACAAAATATTAGACAATGTAAAATTTAAAGGCATTATTTATTAAAATAAAAAACTATAATCTTAACTTGGCTTTCACCATATTAGCAGTAACAGATGTTTTTATACCATAAATATTATCGAGTTTTTGGAGCATCATTTTTGCTGTAGTACAATCCCTAATTTGTTTGGTTATCTCATTCGATACTCTTCCTAATATAAAGGTTTTGGCATTATTTTACATTTTGCAATAATTAATCATATGTGTTATATATAATTTTAAATATTGATGATCCCCAAAGATATCATAATAAGCTGCTCCTCTTATTGCAGAAATTACCATTTTATGCCAATCCAAATTATATTTTCCATTAAATACCTTTCCTAAAGGTGCCTGAATTGGCTTAATTTCTGTAAGTGTTGCCATAATGTTTTCTTTTATTTTTTTAAAACCTAACACAATATTTTCTCTATTAATTATTGCTTTATATTCTCTATTTTCTCTCGATTGTGTTTTTATTTTTTCAACTAATTCCTTTTAATATGGTTTTTCTTAATCTCTAATTTTTTATTTTAATTTAATTTTTTTTATTATTTATTGATTACTAAAGTATTTATCCATAAAATTTTGTTCTACTTCTGGAGAACTATAAATTTGCGAAGAAAAATAATTAGGGATGGAATCTAATATTTTTAGCCACTTTTCACTACTAATTTCTTCAATTTGTCCCAATATATTTAACATAAACGATTCTAGTACTATTTCTCCAGTAAAGTAAATGAGAAACGGAAAATTAAATGTTTCTATTTTTAATTTTGTTATTTTTCCGCCTTCAAATTTTTCAATTAATTTTTTTTAATCTTCCTCTAATAATTTAAATTTTCCTAGTTTCTTTTGCTCTAAATTTATATAATTTGACATATGTTCTTATTTTCAACCCTTGATACACAATCCCCAAAACAAAATTCAATGATTAAACAACATATACTACTTGCTTACAGCAAAAAATTTCCTCTTATTCTTGTGTGTAAATTTGATTTTTGTTTTCTTCTTATTAATGTGGTCTCTGATGTCATTCTTCATTGAAAATTTTGAAGGTTGAAGTTGGCCTAAAAGTTTCGGTTTTTGTGGGAGTAGATCTACAGTGAGTTCTGCAAAAATGGAAACTAGTAGTTGACTATCAGGTTGTTCACTGTTCTTTGGCAGTCCTTACTGGATTTGCAGTTGATACTTCCAGGATTAACCGTTTAGTAAATCAGGAACTTTAATTTTTATCGATTCAAAAGAAATTGAATAATTGAGTTTTCAATAAACTTCAGAAACACAAAAATATTTTGTACATAAAATTCAAATTTTGCACAACAAATAATTCACATAAAAAATTCAGTTATAATCTGCATTGCTCTTATAGTCGTATGAGTTCTCAGAATTAAACCTTAGCGGTGGCTACCATGATGCGAGGAAGTGCGAGGATCGTTGAGGAAATTAAAGAATAACTCAATACAAATAGTTGCAGAATTATATTAACGATCAACTGAAATATAATATTCGAATAAAGTATGCAATGGTGAAGCGCAGCACTAACATAGATTGTAACTACAGATGCGATTGAAAGAAGTGAAACGTATGACATAATTATATATATTAGTAGTGATGATGATGATAAGTGAGTGAGATAGAATTTCTGTATTAAAAAAATGCAATTAAAGTAAGCTTTGTGAATACGGAACTTAACGTAGTGAAAGGGATCTACGTACATTGTGTAGATATCTGTGCCTGGGCATTTAGTCTGGGTGTTGGTTTTTCTACCAGCTTGGGTGAAGTGTTTGTTTTCAAATAATTCAGTGAATCATGTAAAATGGTATAGAAATACAAGTCTCAGTTATCAGATTTTTATATCATTAGAGTTAATGGAGACTGGTGAGTGGGAATTTTTCACATTTCAATTTACATTGTGACATCTGATTACCCATAGCCTTCCCTTCACGTCACCACAAACTTTCAACTGTTAATATGTTTACAATAGGGAATGTCTCACAAACTTAAAGATTATACTATAGGTAAGTCACAGTGGAAATACATCGATTCTACCTGTAAATAAATTCCCGTTATACGAGATAATGAAACACATCAACCAATTACTATTATACAATGTGGTGACGTGTATATTCTCAAACTTTGGTCATCGGTGAACCAACACTTTTATCTCTCGACTGTTCACAAATTTGGTTGAACTGTGAACAGTTAGTCTCATTTTGAACGTGATGAAATCCGTTTGTCGTGAATACGAAATATTATTCACGACATACTACAGCTTTTGTTCCAGCATCAAGTCACCCTTTTTCAAGTTGTTTTTACTAAAACTATGTGAAATGTGAACACCGTTAGCAGAAACCGTACAGTCCGCTACACAGTTTTCGATTCCAACAACAAATATACTTAGTTGGAATCTGTTGGTTCACCAGACATCGATGGCCATGAGGCAATACAACTCTGTGATACCTGCACAACCAGATATTTTTGTATACTATTGCAAGTAACCTTTTACTGTAATAAAAAACGTGAATTGTACTAATGGGTCGGCCAACTTATTTATCTCGTTTACTCGGAAATGCCCAACATACTTCGTAGGCCTTGGGAGCTTTCACTGGTAGACTGGTGGCCTAACTGTTTGAGCTGACCTGTGGTCTTGACTCTACGATTAATTGAGACTCATTGATATACTTCGAATTTGATATCAAACCCCTATACTCTGGATGTACGTTCGGTTTCGGAGTCACAAAATTTACCAAAAAATTAAGTACCCTAATTTATTTTATAGATTATTGATGTAATGTTAAATTTAAGTCGAATATTTTATGAAAACAATATTAGCTTGTGGTGTACAAAAAAATTTCGTCATATTTAAAATAGCCCAAGTAACTGTCCAACTCGTAGCTTAGTTGATGGGTGTGACAGGTCAGAAATTAATTGAGTAGGTAAGAAGATACATTTTGAGAATTCATTGACGTACTTTTAGTATTTGATGAATGGATTGAAAATGAAATGCCGGCTTCTTTCGGCTTTTGTGAAAATTTTTCAAACCTTTCTTCACTTTCAATAACACATTCAATATTTTTATCATCTTCATCAAAACTTGTTGGAATGAGGGTGAAGATCGAATTGAAAAATGAAACGCCGAAAAAGAACCATTACGAATGTATTTTGATAAAATACAAAAATGTCAGCAGAAGACTAGAAATTCGTTGAGCAAATTATTCCCCAACTGGGAATCAGTGTTGCCAAGTGGCAAAGCATAAAATTATATAATATCTTCAATTACAGTTTGTGTGTAGTTGTAAACGCATAAAGTCATGTTATGAGGTTGTGTGGGAATTGTATCCCAACACCCCCCTGTGATTCCACATAACCGAATGTATTTGTTGAAAATATGAAAAAAATAGTAAACAAATAGATGAATAACAAATATAAAAAAATAAAACATGTAGTGTTATATAACAAAAGGGTTATTAGTAAGCAACAATTACATAGATAATGATTGTCAATTTAAATGGTTCATATATGAATATATAAAAATAAAATAACATTCGTGGTATAGACTAGATGTGTGTATGTGTAGGTAATTTCAATTTATTGTGGTGTGTGCATTTATTTATTTAAACATGTATAATATAAAAAATAGTTATGTATCAATACCGGCATTATTCCGTGATATGGTCGGAGATAATCTATAGTTATTCATCTTAATTTAAATACATATATATAATTATTTGTGTGGGTATAGGATTGAGTTATAGGATATAGACTATTGTTGGACTCAATGGAAAAATAAAGGGATACTGGATACCAATAAGAGTGGCAGAGCAGCTATGGGGAACCTAATGAAATGAAACTTAAAAATAAAATTGTGTGTTACAAATTTTTGAACCGCATGGTTTACAACAGATGTTAGAAGACTGGCATACGTCCGCAATTCAATCCCAGAACATCAGAAATTTTGAAAGGTTAATAAAAAAATTATCCAAAAAGTTGACTGATGTAGAGTATCTCTGAATAAGTATTTCGTGCATTTTCCGATCAAGGGCTTTTGTAAGAATGTCTGCCAATTGATCAGATGAACGTATATCATTGAAATTAATGATTTTTTGTTGGAAGGCCTCCAACAAGGCATAACACTTAATCACGAGAGACCTGGATCGCTTCTGGCCACCTCCTGATGCAATTTGTGATGCTAAGATATTATCCTCAAACACCTGCATGGGGTTGGTTACAGAAAATATACTCTCCACTAATCTCCAGACTACAGTGATATCGTCAAGTGCATCATGCAATGCAATAAACTCAGCTGCAGTTGACGAGTCTGCAACTGTTCTTTGCCGATGAACGGCCCAGTTAAGTAAGTCATTATAAACGAAGATCATATATCCGGGAATGGAGTGCCCTCTCTCCTAATTATTTACATCTATTAGTGTGTCTTTGACATCAGGGGCATATGATGCGTCAACAATAGCTTTTATTTGTGATTTGTCCGAATAAAATACCAAGGCATAGTCCTGAGTGGACTTTAAGTACCTAATAATCCTTAGAACGTAGTTTTTAATTTTGGGCGTAGACGCAGACTGAAAACAAGTGAAATAGTTCACTGTGAATGCGATGTCTGGTCTTGTCAGTCTCGCAACATATAGCAAATTTCCAATCATCACCATATATTTGGTATCATCCATGCCATTTTTAGGTTTATCTATCTTTAAGCCTGTCTCCGTAGGTGTTGATATGGGTTTAGCTTCAGCTATCTTAAATTTTTGGAGTATCTTATCAATATATCTAAATTGGGTTAAGGTGACTGTTTTTTATGTGATGTCACGGTGAATTTTAAAACCTACAAAAAATTTTGGATCTTGTTCCATTTTAACCATGAAATATGTTTTAAAAACTGATATTAAATTGTTTGTCCAATTTTCATTGTTGCTGGCAAGTAGCATGTTGTCTAGGCCATAGCGCCTGTGCTATCTTGCTTTATATATAAGCAACAGTCCATTTTTGACTGGATGAAGCCTGCTTGACTACCCTCAAGTTCAATAATTCATACCAACTTTTGGCGATGTTTTAAGTCCATAAATGGATTTAATTAACTTTAAACAATGTTTCTCACCTAATTGGGAACCTTTGGGTGATGTAATATATATAAGGTATTTAATTTCTGAATTTAAAAATGCTGTTTTGATATCAAACTGCAATAGGTTTAAATTATATTTATTGGCTGTGGACAATATCCAATGGATTAACCAATATTGGACTACTGGAGCATATGTTTGAGACAACAAATACTTTGTCAGATCTTTAAACCCTCTGGCTACTAATCTAGCCTTTGGTATATGGACACCCGAATTAGTAGGTTTCGTCGTAAAACACCATTTTGTGTCGATGTATATGACGTTTTTCATTCCCAGACACCCATTTCAGCTAAGGATTCAAGCTCATCTCGTATGGCAGAGAGTCATTGGTCGCAAAAACGATTTATTTGGACTTCTTCGAAAGTCTGAGGGATACAATCCTCAATGTATAGGCTACTACTCGTGTTAATTAAATTTAACAAAACCGGAGTTTCTTCAGGGTTGTTTTCATATTCTATGACCAGATTATCTATTTTGTTATTATTATATTTATTTAATTGTATTATGTTTTTAGTCTTATCGAATCTAACGTCGCAAATGACATGTGATTTATTATTTATAGGATCCCTAATGCAATAGCCTGTTGTTTTATAACCAACAAAAATGCCTTTTTTCAATCGCTGTATAAGTTTAGGATGTTCACTTTGGATCAATTTTCTTTGATTTTTTCTAGCTTGTTGTTGTCTTATTTCTATTGGAATATGTCGGTGCGCAATTTTTCCAAAGACTTTAAGATTTGAAATGTCCGTTTTATGACCGTAAAACAATTCAAATGGTGTTAGATTATTTTCATTTGCCCTAGTTGGGCTTCTGTTTAAAGTGTAAACAGCTGCAACAACAGCCAGAGACCAGAAACTAAAATCTAAATTTGCGTTGAAAAGCATTGCTTTGACACAGGACATAATTATCTGATTCTGTCTTTTGGCAATTGCATTCAATTTGGGGGAGTATGGCACCACAGGGTCCAACGTCACACCGTTTTCATCGCAAAAGGACTTCATCCGTGCATCAAAGTATTCACGGGCATTGATACAACGCAAAGTTGCAATAGGACATTCCGGAAACTTTGATTTTAATTTAACATATAATTTTTTAAATTCCTGAAAAACCATTGATTTTTTCTCAAAAGGAATAACAAATGTGTATTTGGTCATATGATCTACAAAGATCAATATATATTTTTCACCAAATATTCCATGTGAAAACGGGCCCATAGTATCCGATGAGACTATCTCAAGTTTCCTATTTGGTCGTGTGCGAGTTCCATTATAACCTAGACGCCTAGAATTGGCCTTTATACAAGTCTCACAAAGACGGAACTTGTCATCACAAAAGTTAATTCCAGAAGGAATTCCTCTCAAGATCTTACTTAGTATTTTTAGATTTTTCCCTGACAAATGACCTAAACGCCTACGCCTATATCATATTAATTTTTTATTTGTCATAGATTGTTTCACTCTTTCATCTGAATTCTGTTCGTTATTATTTATTGTGTTTTCACTATAATTATTATTTTAATTGAGATCCTATATTATCATCTCTTTCATTTTCATTCAATTCTTCATCCCTTTTTTGTTCTATGTTTATTTCATTGTTGTTACAATTATATTCTTTATTTAATATTTTCTCTAAATTTTGTTAGTTTGTGGAATTTTGTTCATTTGTTTTGTTTTTATTATTGGGGTCATCTTTATTTTCACCACTAACACCAACTTCATTCTCTATCACTACCTCCTCGTTTTCCTGAATAACTTCTTTTTCTATTTCAATTTCACTCCATTCATCTTGTGTTTTTATGTTTGGCATACAAGCCAATTTATTCAAATTGCTATAATAAGGACATATTTTATCAAGATAATCCGACTGGTCATAAGATTGGGGAATTATTTCATCATTAGCTATCTCCTAATTGGCCATATAGACTCCTTTTATTTTAGGAGCGGTGAACCAAACCTTGTTAGTACCACGTACATATATATTTGATGCAGAAAAATTCTGATCAATCCCTAAAGCTCTGTTTTCGGTTATTTTGATGCCCCGATAATAGGTCAATGTTCAACAAAGGAACATAATGGACATTTTTGAGACATATAATTTGTTGTTTTTTATCTAAATTTTTTACTCTGATATACATATTACCTATATGAGTTACAACTAACAAAATATCCTGTATTGCGCACTCTAATTCTAACAGTTTTTCCAGCATGACTGGATTCCGTAATTTGGACAGATCCGAAATTACGAGTGCCACAGCACCACCGCCTAACATAATTTGTTTATTTAATTGTACATAATCTGCAGGTAGATTCCTATCTTGGTTCCTATTTGTTAAAAGATTAATTAAATTTCTATCGTGTCTATTTAAGCTGCTACCAGAATCCTTATAGCGCAACATCATAGACCACTGAACTTCATTTTCCTTTTTATTTTTATGTTGATTATTATTATTGTTATTGTGATTATTACGTCCGTATCTAGTATTTTGTGCCAGACCATCAGCACTATTATTATTGTGGGCTTTTAATTCCTCTTTCTTTGATGGTCAAACGTTAGCTAAATGTCCTTTACCATGACTTTTGAAGCAATTAACTATATTTTTAGAATTTGGTAAAGGTTTGTTGTTTTATTTGGTTTATATTGCATTTTGTTATAATTATTATTATTATTCGCAGGCATATTTGAAAATTTATTATTATTACTATTATTATTATTATTATACATTTTTCCCTGTTCTGGATTATGATTTCTATTATTGTTATATCTATAATAATTTCCACCAGGTTGATATCTAAAATTTTTATTATTATTCTGTGGATAATTATAATTTCTTTTATTATTATTAAAATTCGACATTTTTTCATCATATAACCTATCAGACCTTTCTATAAGCATTGCGTGTAACGTTTCTATCATTTTTTGATCCTGTTGCAAAGTATTAAATTCTAATCTAGTTATACCATAGTCCATATTTAATGAAATGAACAACTGTTCGATCTCTTCCTTTTTTTCCAGAATTTTTCCACAATCCCTTATATGTTGAGTGGATCAAGAAAAAAGATCCAAATATCTCCTCATATTTCCCTTACTATCAAATTTTAATTTTTGAAAAGCCTGTTTAGCATTTATATATGTAACTAGGATACAATTTTTGTACCTCTCTTCCAACATTTTCAATATCTGATTTACTGTCCTGAGATCTTTAATTTTTTCTATAAGTTCATTGTTTAGACCTTTGTAAATCAGAGCTGTACCTTTTTCCTGATTTCTAAAATAAGTCATACGAATTGCAGGATTACCATTCGCAGCTTCAGGATTAAGAAAGTTATCTAAATTTTGACCTAAAAATATTCTTTCTGTCTCATTATCGTGAATAATTTGGTAAAGACCTTCCACATATAGCATGGAGATCATAGTAGTTCTCCATGCATCGTAATTCCTACCATTGAAGACCCTTTTGGATTCAAATCTCGACATATCGAATCTTTTTGTTAGAGGAATTTACGAAAATAACAGGATAAACCCTACCTCTGAACACGTGAACTTATAATTAACAGGTAACACGGGCTCAAACGCCTGAATATGCAACAACACGGGCTTAACCGCACGATACTGAATGCAAATTATATTATTATGATAGATTAAATTAAAAAATATCGATATATTATTAAATATTTAATTATAATGTTACTTTTGATTACCAAATCTCTCCGCCATATCACGATAAATCCGCATTTGATACTTCAACTGATTGAAAACTTCGATGTTTAATGACTAAAAAAAAATTATATGATCAAAAATTAAAATTCCAACTTCACTAAATTATAGCAATTTGCGAGTAGATCTGCAGTCGAAAGTACTCAGAGACTATGAAAAAGGTATGTTACTTATTGAACTGTAAAAAGATTCAAATATATTAGATCAAGTATTGTATGAGTGTTAACAAAGAAAAAATTCAAGTTCAGAATTGTTATCATAAAATAATCTTGTCTTCAAAAATAATTATTGTCAAAAGCATACAAGGTTGCACAAGATAACTCTTTCGATAATAAGACTAAGTAATTCTTTAAAATTTAACAAAGCAAAATTTTCCAAAAGTGTTCAGGTTCAAACTTATGATAAAGTTGAACATGAAACAAGGAATTTTGGACTATGCTATTGAAAATATGCACAAAAAAATACACTTTGAGACATAAATTATGAAAAAATACACAATGAATCAAGCATAAAATGATTTAATAAATAAATTTTTTCACTTATCCTATGATTTTCTGCAATCCTTGGTCCATTGACAAGTCCAAAAATGATGGGAACTCGACTTCCGATGACACCAGATCCAATAAAACGCAAATTTGTAGTTAAAGAAATGGAAAAAACACAATTCTCAACCATAAAATCAATGTAAAATAAAGATTATCCAACCGTTTTTGATGTAGTTGGAGGGTTTCCCATACCATAAATTTGATTCGGATTTAATTTTCTTCTTCCAAATCTTGCTTCTTGTACTCAGCATCCGTGACCATAAATTTGCTGCCATACGCATTTGTTTTTAATTTAATTAACAAATTATTGAGGTGAGTTCTGATCACTTGATATGGAAAAGATAAGAACGAACTTCCATCTTAGAAAAAGGTTTATTAACAACGTTAGTACAACGACTGACGAGCGGAGAACATTTTCCGTCGAGCAGTGGCGGAAAGAATATTGTGTCGACGTTCAGTGTCGCCACATGTGAAACGAATAAATGTAATAAACATGTTACATACAGTGTTAGTCAGTATAAGGTTATGTGTTTGTGAGGGAGTGAGGGAATTGTATCCCAACAGCCCCCTGCGATTCAAAACGGACGAACGAACATATAAGTAAAAAAATATCACACAGTGTATGTATTAAAAAAATAAATAAGCAATAGCAGTCAAAATTATTAAATGTAAATATCATATAAAAAATTGCTAGAAAAAATAGTAAAAATTAAATAAGTCGTTGACTAGTGTCACGATGTACAATTAAAATGTGTATAAATTTATGAATCAATTGTTTCGTCTTATATATTGTATAATTATTAGCATGAGGTATACATGTAACTTTCTGTTATAGTGTCACGTCTTATAAATATTGTGTGATTTTAAATTATTATACGATGTCTGGCTATTAAATAACGAGACTGCCCACCTAGAGGGCGCCATAGATGGGTGGGAAAAAAAATGAGTAGTGTGTTGGGTATTTAGATATCTTTTCTATGCACGTACCAAAACATGTTTTTGTCACTAATATAGTATTTGTGCAGTAGCGGTTTGAAACAAACGTATTTTTTTCTCATGCTGAAAACCATGTGTGACAAAAAACAGGAGCAACGTATCAATCTCAAATTTCTTGTTAAATTGAAAAAAACTCCAACTGAGTGCTATAAATTGTTGCAAGAGGCCTATGGGGACAATTCTCTATCTCGTGCACGTGTTTTTGAGTGGTGTAAGCGCTTCATTGAGGGCTGAGAGAGCACTGACAATGACCAGCACCCATGTTGCCCTGCCACTGTTTCAACTACCGAAACAATGACCAAAATCAACCAAATTGTGCATGCAGATCGTCGAATGAGCATCCGGATGATTGCCGAGGCTGTAAACGCCGATAAAGAAACGGTTAGAAAAATTTTACACGTGGAATTACACATGACAAAAGTCTGTGCGAAGTTGGTGCCAAAAAACCTGACTCCTGACCAAAAGCTCTTGCGTCAACAGGTCAGCTCAGATTTCCTTGAAAGGTTAGAAGAAGATCCCAGACTGATGAAAAACATTATTACTGGCGATGAAACGTGGATTTTTCAATACGATGTTGAAACAAAGCGGCAAAGGATGCATTGGAAGACGCCTGAATCGCCCAGAATCAAAAAAGCAAGGATGTCCAAATCAAAATTCAAGGCAATGTGGATAGTTTTTTTTGACATTAACGGTATGATGGTTGAATGGGTTCCAGAGGGTCAGACTGTCAACCCGAGTTACTATTTCTCAGTTTTGGCAACACTGCGAGAAGGAGTTTGTAAGAAACGGCCTGAGTTGTGGAAGAACAACTCATAGATTTTGCACCAGGACAACGCACCTGCCCATAATGCGCTATCTGTGAAGCAATATTTGGCCAATAAGTGCACTCCAGTGCTCAAACACGCGCCGTACTTGCCAGATTTGGCACGTGCGACTTTTTTTTGTTTCCAAAGATAAAATCTGCTTTGAAAGGAACCCGATTTGAGTCAATAGAAGCGGTAAAGCAAAAAACGGCAGAGCTCCTAAAGGCCCTCACCAAAGAAGACTTCCAGCACTGCTTCGATCAATGGGAAAAACGTATGGAAAGGTGTGTGGAGAGGGGAGGGGAATATATTGAAGGGCAGCATTCGAATGTAGAATAATTTTTATAATAAAACCCTTTTTCGTAACCAGTCTCGTTATTTAATAGCCAGACCTCGTATATATAAAAGGAAAGATCGGAGAGATCAATATTTCCTCATCGTCAGCTGTGGAAGAAAACATTATTGTCTATGTCCTTATAATTAATTGTGTGGGGTTTAAATAAATATACTATTGTTGGAATCAATTGGATTTGTTAGGGGATGCTGATGCCATTAAGAGAGGCAGAGCAGCGACGGGGAACCTGTTGTAAAAGTATGACGTGAGTTGTGAAACGAAGTATGGACCGCTCAGTTTACAAAAGGCGCTAAAAGACCAACGCCCATCTGCAGTCCAAAACCAAATATCAAAAATTTTGAGGGTTATGTCAATTAAGACTATTGGCCAAAAAGTTGACTTTCTTGGAGGATTCTTGTAACAATATTCTGGTAGGTTTTCCGATCAAGTGCTTTAGTTAATATATCGGCAACTTGATCAGGTGACTAATATCATTGAAGTTTATCAATTTTTGTTGAAATGCTTCCAACAGTGTGTAGCATTTGATCACAAGGGACCTGGATTGTTTCTGGCCTCCCCCAGATGCAATATGGGATGCAGATATATTGTCCTCGTACACCTGCACTGGGTTGGTTACAGAGAAAACGCTTTCCATAAGTCTCTAGATCACGTATATGTCATTGTGTGCATCATTCAATGCAATTAACTCGGCTGCAGTTGACAAAGTTGCAACCATGTGTTGCTGGTGAACAGCCCAATTTAACAAGTCTCTGTTTACAAAAATCATGAAGCCGGTTGTGGAGCACCCTTTCTCCAAGTTATTTATGTCAATGGGTGAATTGTCTACGTCGGGTGCATACGACGCATCGACAAAAGCTTTGATATGTGTTTGGTCGGAGTGAAAGACCAGAGAGAAGTCTCTTGTAGTTTTGAGGTATCTAATAATACGACGCACATAAATTTTTATTTCATTGTTGGAGGATGCCTGAAAACAGGATAGGTAGTTGACGGCAAAAGCAATATCCAGGCGGGTCAGTCTTGCCACATATAGTAGATTCCCAATCATAGCTCTATATTCGGTATCGTCAATTCCATTTGTTGGTTTATTTAGTTTAAGCCTAGTCTCCATGGGTGTGGAAGATGGATTACATTCGGTCATTCCGAACTTCCGGAGAATCTTATCAATATATCTGTTCTGTGTAAGTATTATTTGTTTTTTTGGAATATCACGATTTATTTCGAATCCAACGAAAAAGGTTGGGTTGTGTTCTATTTTTAATGTAAAGTTTTTATTAAATGTGTTTATTAAGTCTTGTGTCCACTCGTCGTGGTTGCTAGCCAACAACATGTCATCCACATAGACTATCAGGAATGCTATTGCACCAATATTATCCTGTTTGACGTATAAACATCTATCTTTCTTTGACTGGATGAATCCAGCTTGAATTATTGTTGAATTCAACAAATTGTACCAACTTTTGGAAGATGTTTTAAGTCCATATATTGACTTTATGAGTTTTAGGCACTTATTTTCGCCTAATTGGCATCCCTTAGGATTCGATATGAATATTGGATATTTTATTTGTGAATTAAGAAAGGCTGTTTTTATGTCAAATTGTGTTATGTTTAAACCATATTTATTGGTAATTGACAGTATCCATCTGATTAACCAGTATTGGACTACCGGGGCATATGTTCCAGTTAGAGAATAGTGAGTGAGATCTTTAAAACCCCTCGCAACCAATTTAGCTTTCGGTATATAAACGCCTCGGTTGTCGGGTTTTGTGGTGAAACACCACTTTGTATCTACCAACCTCACATTTCTCTCCTTTGGGACGACTTCCCACATGCCCATATCAGATAATGAATTCAGCTTGTCTGTAATGGCTTGTTGCCACTCTTCCTTAAAGGGGTTGTTTTCAACATCCTCCCATTTTTGAGGGATGTGGTCCTCAATATAGTTTTTATATCTTGATTTAAATAAATTTAAGATTTAAGGAGTATCTATGATGTTATTATTATCTTGTTTATTTTCATTATTATTATTTATATTATTTATTAGTTTTATGTTTCTCGTTTTGTCAAATCTGACATCGCAAGTGACGTGCAATTTGTCCATTAATGCGTCCCTTATGCAGTACCCACTGTTGGTACACCCTACGAAAATCCCTTTGTCGGATCTTTGGGTTAATTTTGGATGTTCACTGTTGGCTCTTTTTCTTTTATTTCTAGTAGCTTGTTGCTGACGGACCTCTATGGGGATGTGCCTGTGAGCGAAAGACCCAAAAACTATCATATTGGATAAGTCCAGCTTTGTGCTGTAAAACATCTCAAACGGGGTCTTGTTATCTTTATTGGCCCTAGTTGGGCTCCTGTTTTTAATATAAACAGCCGTCAGAACAGCCAATGACCAAAAACTGAAATCCAAATAGGAGTCAAACAACATAGCCCCTTGTCCTTGCCATAATTGTTTAATTCTGCCTTTTGGCCATTGTGTTCAACTCTGGTGAATACAGAACAACTGGCTCAAGGTTTACGCCATTGTTCTCACAAAATGTCTTCATATATGAGTCAATGTATTCCCTAGCATTGTCACATCTTAAAGTGGCTATTGGGTGATCCGGGAATTTCGATTTTAGTTTCATGTATAATTTTTTAAACTCCTCGAAAAACCATTGATTTTTTCTCAATAGTGGAGATAAAAGTGTACTTTGTGGCATGGTCCACGAAAATCAAAACATATTTTTCACTATATATGCCTGGTGAGAAGGGGCCCATTGTATCTGATGAAACAAGTTCGATTTTCCTCTCAGGTCGTGTGTGAGTTCCATTGTGCCCTAGTCTTCTAGAGTTAGCTTTCACGCATATCTCACACAGATTGAACTCGTCATCACAAAAAGTAATTCCATGTGGAATACCTCTTGAGACCTTTGTCAAGAATTTTAAATTTTTTCCTGATAGGTGTCCTAATCTCCTATGCCATATCATTGTTTTTTCCATTTTTGATATCTCAGTACTCTCGTTAGATTCCTGCATGTCACTTATTGTATTATTATTATTTATCGTATTATTATTTGTGTTTATTCCTATATCCTTATTCATTTCATTTCCACCTTCATTCATTTCATTTTCTTGTGGATTATTATTATTATTTGTGTCGTTAGGGTTTATTATTATATTATCATCTTTATTATTATTGATTGTGTTTTCTTGTTTTTTATTATTAGTGTTCTCTCCATCCTCTTCATTTTCCTCCTGACTTTCCTCCACAATTTCCTCCTCTATTTCTTATTTCATCCACTCATCCTGGGAATTTATGTTAGGCCTACATGCCAATTTATTAGATTCGTTATTATAAGGACATATTTTATTTAATTCGTCTTCATCTTCTACAATATTAACAGCGGACTCTGGTACAATTTCGTACTTTACCATGTACACGCCTCTTATTTTTGGGGCTGAAAAGATGACTTCGTCCGTGCCTCGGAGTATATGTGCACTGCAGAGAAATTTTGATCTATGCCAAGTGCTCTATTTTCTGTTATTTTAATCCCTGACATTAGATCTACGTTTAGGGATGGTAAATAATGTACGTTTTTTAATCTTATTACTGTTTGGTTTCTTTCTGAATTTTCCACTCTGATAAACATAGTATCTATATGTGTGGCAATGAGTAATGTGTCCTGAATGGCACATTCCAGTTCGATAGGCTTTTCTAACATTATTGGGTTAGATAATTTTGATAGGTCTGAGATTACGTGAGCAATAGCTCCTCCACCATCTAACATGATTCTTTTAGTCAGAGTAACATAATTTGAGTCTGACTCTTTTTTAGTGTCTCTAGATGTAATTAAGTTTATCAATTTATTATTATTTGTGTTTATTCTCGGATCATGATTCTTATATCTGATCATCATGGACCATCGAACGTCATTTTCCTTCTTATTTTTATTATTATTGTTATGATTGTTATTTCATCCGTATCTTGTGTTTTGGGCAGGATCATCTGGTTTATCTTGGGGTTTTATACCCTCTTTATTTGACGGACATACTTTAGCTATGTGTCCTTTGCCATGACACTTGAAACATACTAAAATGTTCGAACTTGGCAAAGTATTTTGATTTTGATTACTGTTATATTTTTTATTTTCATAAGTATTATTATTATTCTGAGACATTTCTGTTTGTTGATTATTATTATATATCATTTTCCCCTGATCTACGTTTTGACTGTGATTTTGGTTTCTATTAGTGTTATTATATCTATTGTAATTTCCTCCATATTGAAATCTTTGATTTTTATTATTGTGGTTGAAATTACGAAATTTATTATTATTATATCTTGACTTTTTCTCGTCATACAACCTATCTGACCTTTCAATTAACATGATGTGGAGTGTTTCAATTGTTTTTTGATCCTGGCTTAATGTATTAAACTCCAGCCTTGTCATGTCATAGTCCATGTTTAATGATATTAGAAGTTGCTCTATTTCCTCCTGTTTGTCCAGAGGTTTACCATAGTCCCTTATTTTTTGAGCTGAACTCGAGAAAACGTCTAAATAGCTCCTCATGTTGCCGTCACTATTAAATTTTAACCTTTGAAAAGCCTGCTTCGCGTTTATATATGTGACTTGCATGCAGCTTTTGTATCTTTCATCTAGTACTTTTAATATTTGATTTATTGTTTTTAAGTCTTTGACTCTCTCAATTAATTCGTTATTAAGTCCTTGATAGATTGGAGCTTTTCCCTTTTCTTGATTACGGAAATATGCCATTCGATTAGCTGGACTATCATTGCCAGGGTCAGGGTTTAAAAAATTATTCAGCTCAAGTTCCAAAAATAGCACTTTGGTCTCAACATCTTGCATAATTGGATATAATCCTTCTGCATAGAGTGTTGAGACCATCGTGGTCCTCCAGGCATCGTAATTCCTTCCATCGAATACCTTTTTTGTATCAAATCGTGACATTTTATTATTAAATTTGGAATATTTGGGAATTTAAATCCTACCTCAGAAACACGAGAACTTGAATGTAGAGTGTAACACGGTCTCAACCGCACGATAATGCACAACACGGTCTTAACCTCTCAATAGGGAATGCAAATTAAATAAACTATAATATGACATTCAATAATTAATTAATATTTTAAAATAATTCTCCCCCCGTTGTTTTTGTTTCTTGAGTGATCGATTTACTTGGACTTTATCGTTAAAAATGTTCCAAATCGAATTGATTGAAGCTTTAGGTCTTGTTTCAGAACAAAAATGATTCTGTTAAACACGTTAAAATATAAATTAATATTCAATACAAAAATTATTCAACGAAAATATGAAAGAGATTACTGCTGAAAAGGAAATAATCTGTTAACCTTCATCTATTGAAAAATGTTTTATTGTATGTGAACAGGAAAAAATTTGTCACCAATGTTAATGATCATGAATTTAGGTTTTCTTTTGTTAGATTCGATGAAGCTCATCCAACAAAGGTTTCCTGTTTCTGCAATTCTCGACCAACAAGATAAAGTTTGAAAGGATATTGAATCCACCTTTCAAGTTTCAACTTTACTTGAAATTTGGTTGAGAATATACATGAAAATATACCAAATTTTAACTTTATGTTACTGGAATTTTAATTTTTTTAGTCAATTTTGAGCAAAATCACACGAAACAATAATTAATTAATCTAAATTTTTTACTTATCCTATATTTCTTCGTTCACTTTCGTAGTTTTTTCGATGTTTTCCTGCTGCTTTCATGCCCAGTTCACACCAAACTTCGACGATTTTACTCATCAATTTTTCAGATTTTCAATTTTTCTCACTTCGTTTTATTCTCCGGAACACAGCACAAACAACTGCCAACCGTTTTTGATTTTACGAACTGGTTTCCCAAACCACAAGATCCTTTCGTATTTGATCTGCTTTCTCCAAATTCTCGATTTCGACGTTTTAACAGGTGCCCAAGAATTTACCGTTGTTTTCATTAATTTTCAATTTAATTATCAATTCACTCAAATTAAAACTTTTAACTTTTTCAGGATATTTACTTTAATCACTGAAACGAACTTTGCGTTCACAAATTTTACACTTTTCCTATCACTTTGTATGGAGGTATCACACGGCTCTAAGCCTTTTCACTTTGCGCAAAACACGAACTTTTAACTTTTAATTAATTACACGATTACCACATTTTAATTACCACACTTCTTTTTCCGATCCGTAGCTCTGCCTACCATATTGAGGTGAATTCTGATCACTTGATACGGAAAAGGTAAGAATGAACTTCCATCTTAGAAAAAGATTTATTAATGACGTTAGTACAAAGACTGACGAGCGGAGAACATTCTCCGTCGAGCAGTGGTTGAAAGAATATTGTGTCGACGTTCAGTGTTGCCACTTGTGAAACAAATAAATGTAATAAACATGTTACATACAGTGTTAGTCAGTATAAGATTATGTGTTTGTGAGGGAGTGAGGGAATCGTATCCCAACACAAATTAGTGCAAATCTCATCAAAATTTTATTATTGCACATTCACTTTTGAATCATTACCAATTCGAACTTTAACAGCCATTTGCCTTTCACGTTTTTGCGAAAAAAAGAACAAACATTAAATGGGACACAGCCCTTCACCATATTGTGAATTAATAAATTGAAAATTACTTAAAAACCAGTACACCACTAAAATAAAACGTATTTTTCAATTCCGCGCTCTGATACTATGTTGGAATGAGGTTGAAGATCGAATTGAAAAATGAAACGCAGAAAATGAACCGTTATGAATGTATTTTGATAAGGTACAAAAATGTCAGCAAAGGACTAGAAATTCGTTGAGCGAATTATTCCCTTACTGGGAATCAGTGCTGCCACATGGCAAGGCATAAAATTATATAATATTCAATTACAGTTTATGTGTAGTTGTAAACGCATAAGTCATGTTATGAGGTTGTGTGGGAATCATATCCCAACAAAACTGATACAATTTTTCTTCAAGTCAAGAATGAAATCTTTGTACAAAAACATTGTGAATATTGTAAAGTATTAATATTAAAAAAGAAATGAAAAGCTGACTTTATTTTGTAGTTTCAGCTTTGCTAAATTTTCGTATATTTTTCCTCACTATAATAATAAAATCAAAAAATAAAGGAAAACCCAGGAAGTACGAGCAATCTCGTTCATATTCAGTACAGATCCGAGCAACTCCTCACCCAAGCTGGTAGGAATAACAACACCCGTTTAATCTGAACGCTCCCCAATGTTATCAGTAGCCTATTTCGCTGTTCGAATATTTTTGAAGGTTCTTACTTTTTCAGCACTTTCGGCTGTGTAATTTCTCATCTAAATTTTTAATTTGCGTTCTTCAATCTTCATTGATTCCGTTTCGATTGTTTATTGGAATGGAATTTGATGATCTACAATTATTGTCGTTTTTTTAAAGTAAAATGACGATCATTAACAGAATTCTTCACGAAGACAATGTCGCTTTTGGATGTTTCGTTATCGGATCTAGTGCGTTTGCATTTTTTTATGGACGCGATTCGATAGGAATGAAATATTACGTGAAGTTCATGCAGAAATACAAGTCAGTCATTCATTTAATACTTTCATTCACCTACTTAAATTATCGAATATGTTCGATAAGTAACGCTAAAAACTGCAATTTCAGAGGCACAGAGCCGGTACCTGTCCATACCATTTTAAAATTCCGATTGGAATCAGTGCTAAACGATCTGAAGATCAGTAAATACAGTCGAGAATATTATGATTTGTTCATTGTTAACAAAATAGATCCAATTACTGTGGGTTCGAATTATGTGAAACAAGGAATGAAAATCGGTGTTCCAGACTACTATCAACAAGCAACCGCCAATGGAATTAAAAATTCGTTTAACTCTGTAGGTTCGATATATCCTTTTGTTAATAGTGTTAAAAATTGAAACTTTTTCATTATTTTTTTTTTTCGTCTGTAGATGTATGATACGCCATTTGATTGGTCATCCCAAGAAGGAGAACAGTTGTTACAATCTTTGACCTTATCTGAGGAAGCTCAAAAATTTGCCCTCGCGAAAGCAGTTTTTATGGGTGAAAATCATTATTTTACCTTCAGAGCTGCATTCCCAGCATTTTTCACCTTAGGGTACTTCTGTTTTTCGAGCAAGATCATTTCCTTGAAGAAATTGCACTTACGATCCAATTTATTCACGCTTGGAACGTATACTCTTTGTGGGATATTATTTTCGATTTTGTATGTTTTCTGTAAGGATGCGCTCTATCTTCAGTATGATAAATTAACTGATGAGAAAGCTCTAGATGTTTCACATGCATATTTACTTGGCGGAATAGAATACTATGAAAAAAAAGTAAAACGGAACAAAGTCTTACGAAATTTAATCAAGAAAGGTCACAAGTATTACGATGAAGACGGAGATGAACGATTCTATTCATCCATGTTCGTTTTACCAGACTCGTTTAAATTAGAACTGTCTAAGGAGCGATTACAGAAGTACGAGTTCGATAAAGAAGCCATGACACCACCTCCTGTGAATCCTAATCCATATCCAATTATGTAGTTGTATTTAAATTTGTGAAAAATAATCGTTGATCATTATTTTGATTAAAATCTTTCTAAGTATTGTTGAAATTTTCAAGAATAATCGTCGGTTGGTTTGGAAAAACAATTAATTCGAAAGCGAATAAGACATTACACTTTCAACTACGGCAACCAAATTTTCAAATGGGACTATTTACTGGCTTGTAACTTTTTTTTTGTACTATTTTAGAATACAGACGCCCCTCTGATTTTTCTGAAATTTGTTATACTTGCTCATTGTACTCGATGATAACAATAAATATACCAAACCTGAAGTGTCGGAAACTGTTATAGAGGGTCAAAGTTTGTTAAATTTTTCAGTAAATTGGCTTTAATTATGTTTGTGGTTACGAATTTATGATATAGTTGATGTTTGTGGTTCACGTTTGATCCCTGGTTCACTTATTGCATAGGTAGTGGGATCTTTTGTGCAGATGCGGTGGGGCGGTTCGTGGCATGCCACTGGGGAAGGCGACGACGGGCGGACGAAGTAGCTGGGGTGAATAGTCCAATTTCTTGTTACCATGGTACAGTTCGCAATTTTTGTCCGATAGTCACGAAATTTGGTACGAACATTTGTATTAAGCCAAGGAGCTGACCTATTGACAGTAAAATTACAGTGTGCACTTAAAGACATGTATTTATATGCTACACATATGGGAAACATGAGAATATTAGTAGAAAATGAAAACAAAATTCAAACAGCAATTGAGTTATTAGAAGTCCATTGTGTACCAGATCTGTCATTAGATATTATGTCTGGAATTAAGTGACAGAATCTGGAATTTACATATGGACCAGGGAAAAGAAAAAATACAAACATATTTTATAGAGACAGGAGACATTCTATTTACATCCTATAAAATTGATGGTGTCTTTCAGGTAAATTACGATTACATAAATATACCAAAAAAATGTATGCCCGTCACTCAAAATCAAGATGTCGATGAATGAGATTCCTTTTCTGTCAAATTAGAAATAGAAGAAGTGGAAGAAGAACCCATTAATAATAATAATTCAGAAGAGAATAATGAAAATAATAATATTACAACAGAAAATAATATTAATGAGGATAATAATAATAATAAAAAAAAAATAATAATAATAATAATATTCCAGATAATTTGTTAGAAATAATACAAAATAATACAAATAATCATAAAAAAATGATTTGGCATAGACGATTAGGCCATTTAAATGGAAAATACATGAGATATTTACATAAAGTTACAGTTGGAATTCCAAAAACAATTAATTTTAAAGATGATGATTTCATCAATTGCGAAATCTGTAAAACAGCCAACAGCCAATGTCTAGGTCATAATAATGTTAGAAATAAAGCCCAAAGGAGACTGGAAATTATATCATCTGATATCATGGGACCATTCACACTCACAATAGCCAATCAAAAATATATATTAATATTCATTGACAACTATAGCAAATACACCTTCGTGATACCAATATCGAATAAAAGTCAGGTATTTACTGAATTCAAAAATATTTTTCACTCCATGAAAAACAAATTCCCCGAAACACCCATAAGTCAAATAAGATGTGATAATGCAAAGGAATACACGGATCAAAAATTAGTTAAATTTTGTGAAGAAAATGGAGTACAAATTGAAAATGTAGTTCCTTACTCGCCAGAATTAAATGGAATTGCTGATCGTCAAAATCAAACTTTGATGAAAAGAGTAAGAAGTTTACTAATTGATGGTTATCTAGAAATTAAATATTGGGCACATGCAATAGCTACAGCTGCATATTTAATAAACAGATCACCAAAAAGAGTAAATTCAGAGTATAAAACTCCATACGAAATTTTTTTTGGTAAAAAACCCAACTTGGATAATTTAAAAATTTTTGGATCATTAGTTTATAGGCATATTCCATTAGAAATTTGACAGCAGAGTGCAACTAAATCTAAAAATAAAAATGAACAAAAAATAGACCCAAAATTTGCACCAAGGGGAGAAAAGGGAATACTCATGGGATATACCACTACGGTATATTGCATTAGAGACCGCTTTTCAAATAAATTCAATATATCTTGTGATGCTAAGTTTGACAAAAATAAAAATATATCAAATTTAAAAAATTGTGAACAGGAACTGGTACTTAAACCAGCAAATTTCGTAAAAAATTTAGTCAATATAAATACTTTCAATATCACAAAAACTATAGATAATAGGTGGATTGAAGACTGTATACCAACATGCTATAAAGATGTTAAAAATAATCCATTTAGAAAAGAATGGATGAAAGCTATTGAGGATGAATTTATTTCACTGGGGGAAATGGACGTGTGGGAAGAAGTAGATTACGATAAATCTTTAAAAACCATAGATACAAGATGGGTTTTTGTAACAAAACCAAACGATGAAGGATACCACCAACCAAAAGCAAGATTAGTCGCTAGGGATTTCAAGGATAGAACTGAATATGAGTTAGGACAAGTATTCGCCCCTGTTATTCCAATTTGGTTAGTAAGATGGTTCCTATCGATAGTTAATAAATATGACTTAGAAATGGTTCAATACGATGTAAAAACGGCGTATCTGAATTCCCCTGCAATAGTCCCTATATACTTAAAGCCCCCGGAAGGTTTTTTAATGGAAAGCAATAAATTATTAAGACTTAAAAAATCTATTTATGGCCTAAAAACATCGTCTAAATCATGGTACAATTTAATAAATGAATATATTGTAAAAATGAACTTTGAAAGATCCAAAACGGACAAATGTTTATACTTTAAAAAATCAAATGAAAAAATAATTTTTATGATTACATACGTTGACGACATATTAATAGCGTCAAATACCCCCTAATGGATAAAAAATGTAAATGATTCTTTTCAAAAAAGATTTACCATGAAAATAATTGATAGCCCGAGATTTTATTTAGGATTCGAGATCATCAGAGATAGAAAAGAAAATACCATAACTTTAATACAATCAAGATATATATAAAAAAAAATTGAATTCAAAACTGTTGGTACAAATTCACAATTAGCAGATATGCTAACAAAAAGTCTCGACAAACAAAAATTTAGAAACCTAGTCGACAAAATATTAACAACATCAAATCTTTCACAATAAAATTTCTC
Source organism: Ericerus pela (assembly GCA_011428145.1). Lineage (NCBI taxonomy): Eukaryota > Metazoa > Arthropoda > Insecta > Hemiptera > Coccidae > Ericerus > Ericerus pela. The sequence continues at coordinate 1,219,128 of WOFM01000249.1, forward strand.
GAATTCATAATAATTATTTGGGAAAATCATTTATTTCAAAAGGGGAAAGAATACAAATATTCAAAGTTAATAATATGTCAAGTCACGAATCACTGAATATAATAATCTCGCTTTTTGTAATATAGTACATGAAAATATAATGTTCGAGAAGAAAAAAAATCACATGTTCAAACAAAATTAATAATATATTATATTCTTTAGTCCAAAAAATACTTGTTGAAACAAAATTTATTTTCATGTATGTATTCATTGTCATCTCTGCAAATTCAGCTTTTGAATGAACAGAGATTTGAATACAAATCATCGACATGATTTCACACGTTTAGTTGATATTAGTTTATCACATTTCGGAACACCCTTATTCAACAAGTACTAAACAAAATTGAACAAAATTTTTCTCGAACAACATGAAATCGTTTATTACAAGTTGACTCTGACATTACGAACGTGGCACATCTCCAGACAAATGATAACAACCAATTCCATATCCGGCAAACTAATTATGAACGGCGGAAACCAAACTCCAGTAGACGTTTTTCAGGATGACGACTGCATCTAATAGGATTATTCGCCAGCGAGGGTTCTGATTGCAATTAACAGCGAAAAAAGAAAGACGCGTTCCCTCTCATTTTGCGAGAAGAGGAACGAGTAACTTAATTCATGGTCATTGACGGACTGATTCGTCTTCTAAAAATCAAGAATGAAGACGAATCGAGAAAGAAAAGGAACAGACTTTGGGGAATACCTAATTGGAATCAGGCTGTTATCATTCGTGTGTAGTTACATTATTATATTGTATAAAATAGGTAAGAACGTGCAATGGCAAATATAGAAAAAAAGTAGACGCCGTTTTATCTGAAAGAGCGGACAGTATCAAATTTAAAGATATGGAAAAAGAGACGGCGAATTTACGATAAATATATGAGTGAACGGGAAAGCAGAATGCAGGTTATGTATCCGGGAAAAATGTGAGGAAAGAATATAATAGAAAGCTAAAAGAAATACAGAAAATACGAATTCTATCTTTCCCCAGTTCCGGTGCCTCAAATTCCCCCCCCCAAATTTTAGAACTTCGAACACGGAGAAGGAAAGAATTTGGTAACTGAAAAAAAAAAAATTTTATGATTAAGTAATGTCCCCTTCTAATACTATAACAAACAAATAAACGAAAATTTAAAGAAAAATGTCGCTGTTTATTAAAAAAGGAACACAAGAAGGAACTAGTGAATGAAATGCCCAAAACAAAACGATTTTTCTAATAAAATAAAATTAAATCGGGGCAAAAGGAACAGTAATACTTATTTGCACGAAAATAACGAAAATAACATAACATAACAAAAGTCAGAAAACGAAACAAAATAATAGTCGAAAGAATGAATGAACGATAAACAAATCACAATATGAATCTTATTTTAACGAAACTAGTATAATTCACACAAGGAACAAAATCACAATACTGGTAGAAAGAAAAGAATATAAAAATACAAAGGAACAAAATAAAATAATATGAAAAATAAGAAAATCTAGACTGTTACGGATGCTTGACTTCGGATGGTGTGGGACTCACTTGGCATACGCGGGCTGGTAGGCTTGATCCAGGGTGGTTCCCTCATGGACAAAATAAATGATCCCGAAGTTTGGGTTACTGGTGCGGGCACGGATGTACTTTTTACAAAACGGCCTGCCACAAACAATACGGCCAGTCTCCAGTCTCGGGTGTTGGACGACGTAGTTGCATTCTGGAAAAATTGTCGAGTTATAGCCGGAGAGGCCAAACTCAACGTACAATGTGGCAGTCAAATTGCGAACTTTACCCCAGGAGAGGGTGATGTTGACAGGTTCAGTCGCAACCTCCTTCATGCCAGGTGTAATTAATGTATGGCTAATGAATGAGACCGGTGACGAGTGGTCGATGATAACTGCCTTAAATTGGTTGATGTATGCCGTTGCATGGAAGCGAAACTGGCAGCAGATTACGTCCGGAATATTTGCTTTGATTAGGGACGGGTTCATAAGCGGAACGCGTAGTCCTGGACAATAGCGGAGTCTCTCCTCAGCACGCTGTTGAAACTTTGGCTCCGGTGCAGTTCTCACTCCAAGTCGATCCCGGATGCGGAGGTATGGACGGGGTGGAGGAACGTTCGAACCCTCATCTGACGACAAGTTGACTTCACGTTCCCGAGCAGCTCGCTGCAGTTATCTTTCAACGTCAGCAAGGTTTGCTGGACGTTGTCCCTGAGGAAATGGTTGTTTGAGATCCGGCATCTCCGAAACCGGTTCGAGCTTATGTTGCTCGACGTGTGGAGCCGGGTTGATTAAATTTTTCGACGGATCGATTAATAAGCTCGATGGTTTCACTTTTAAAAAGTTCGTTGTGATCATCTTCGGTGTGGACGACAGTGGAGAACTATCACTGTCGCTTTCCGTCAAATCTACCCACGAATCTATTTTAGTAAGATCGCGTTAAAAAAAAGGATAGAATTTGAGAGGCAAATGAATAAATTTTAGTCAGTAGGTTACCGTTATCTACTCCTCCTTCCTCTTTTGTCGCGAAGAATTTCTCTCTTTTCACGAACGGCTCAATTTTCATTGTCGACAAACAGCTACAGCTAGGTTGCTGGAGTTGTTGTTGTTGTTGCGGCGGCTCGATTTTGATTTCCGATGTACTGGAACACGGACCAGACTGTTCGGCCTTTTTAGAGGTTTTCACCTCGGCTTTTTGAACGACCTGACCGAACATAATTGGAGTTGAGGACGAACAAAATACGAATGAGGATTTTGTAAGTTGTTAATTAACTACCTGCAGCATTTCCTCACAACACATACGAACATTACTTACAAGCTGTTGAACATCTTGTTCTGTGGTAGCACGATGTTGTTCTGCCTCTTTCAACATGGCTTCGACCCGTTGGAGCTTGGCATAGATAGATTGGGCGACTCTTTCATCTCCCTCATTGGAATAGCCACGCGCAGAAAGAGTCTGCCTAATTGTGTTGTAGGATTGACGCAGCTCCTTCCTTAGTTTGAAGAGCGCCTCGATAGTCCCGGAGTTGGTGTTAAGGACTCGTTTACGGAACGACTCAAATTCGTCTATGGTTTTGGATAGACTATTCCTGCCTACAAATACGAACGAGAGAAATTACGAACGGAATATTTTCATACGTGAACCACGTGTTTCGACGATGTTCGAGAATCCAAATAAGAATATTTCTTTCTTACCAGCCATTCTTCTATACAGGAACGAATAATTCTTGGAGTTATAACAAACTTTTAGCAGAAATTATGTTATAATTTTTTTGAAATCACAATTTCAATTTTCTTTTCGAAACGAGCTTCTTCACGATCTAGCATCACTACGCAACAACTATGAACGAGTGAATATCAAGTGCGCAGATTCTGACGCAGTTCATATGATCATGTGATTCTGATATCCAATAGGAACGTTTAGTGATGACTTCACTGTTGATCGGTAATCATGTTGATGTTTATCTTGAGATCGATATATTTGAGATTAGAAAATCGATATTGAATCAGGTTGAAGATAAACAACAATATTTTGATTGAATATAAATCCTACAAGTGACTTTCGGATACTTGGGTTTTTAAACTACCCTCACTACTAGTGCACTTGGATTATTTCAACAGGTTTCAACCGGTATAACAGCTTACAAACAGGAACAGAGGTAAATAATTATTTCTTGAGTTCGGAAATACGTCGTTGGAATATTCTACCATCAGGTGTACGTAATGTATAACTATTTGATCCTCCTTTTTTAATTATTTCACAGGGACCAAGATATTTCGGATTTAATTTGGAGGATTGCTTCTCCGCTTTATTCGAGAGAGTATGGTTCTTGATATAGACTGAATCTCCGACATCGAATTCAGTTGTTTTAAGCTTTTCATTTTGCTTTCTTCGATGAGCCAGAGTAATACGTGTATTTTCTAACGCTTTTTCGATCATGTATTTATGTTTATGATCTGACATTACTCTAGGCTCTCCTTTTTCATCGAATTTTATTTTCGTCATTAGGCTTGTAGGCGGAAATTTGGTAGTGGCGTGTTCAATATCATTAAGACGATGTTCGATATCTGGAATAAATTCAGGCCAGCTACTATGATCAGTCAGACACAAGATACGGAGGCAGTCTCCAATAACTTTCATCCTGGTTTCCACCGGATTGGATGATGGAGTGTATGATGAAGTAAAACGAGTTTTAATTCCTAATTTCTCCCAACGATCTATCCAATCGGCTGAAGTAAATTGACTACCGTTGTCAGTTAATATACATTCAGGCTTCCTGAAATCTTCTACGAAACGGTTAACTCGATCAAAACATACATTAACTGTCGGATGTTTAATTTCGTACAATTTTGTGAGAACACATCCATTACAACGACAATCTGACGAAGTCCACGTTGACCGGACAGAAGGGGTCCATAAAGATCAACGGAGAGTAGTTTTCCTGGCCTATTGGCAAAGACAGACTGGAACGGATCTACGAGTGTTTGGTTCGAACATTTTGCTTGCTTACATGTTCGACAATTTGAGCAATATTCTTCAACGTTGTTTTTGGAACCTGGTCAATCAAAATATCTATGAACGAGATCCAGAGTTTTACGACAACCAGGATGAGTATAATGATTATGATAAAATTCAATAATCATTTCTCGAACAGATTGTGGGGCGTATATCCATTTTGTTCCATCTCTGTTCAGGTAATGGGCGATTCCTTTGACCAGTTCAACGGTGGGAGAACGTTTTTGAAGTTCAGCAGTAATTTCTGGGTTGGATTTCTGCAAACCAATGATGTTAGATAAGAGGGTATCCATCGTAATATTTCCATTCGCATCCAATAGCATCACTACGAACGAGGCGTCCGATGAGTCAGTAAGTTCAAACGTATTTCTTACAGTCCAAAATTGGCTTAAAGCATCTGCAGCTATGTTCTTTTTTCCAGGGACGTGCAGGATAGCTTTGATAGAGAATTGATTTAGGTAAGCTAGCCAGCGAGCTACGCGTTGTGAACAATCATCTTTCATCGTCTTGAGGTATATTAATGCACGATGATCGGTTTGGACTTCGATATCATGTCCAACAAGGATATAAGCATTCTTTTTTAAAGTATAAATTATGGCTAATAATTCCTTTTCAAAAGTGAAATAGTTTCTTTCGTTCTTTTTCAGCAGACGACTGCACATAGAAACAACTTGGATTTCTTCGTTATCGTTCACTTGGAAGACAATTCCTGAAATTGCGAAATCCGGCGCATGGGTTGCGATATGAAAAGGACAAGACCAATCAGGGTGGCTTTGAAGCAAACACTTAGCCATTTCTTCCTTCAATAGCCAAAAACTTTCCTTTTCTTTGTCTTTCCATCGAAAATCTACGGACGGTTTGGTTATTTCGTATAGGGCAGCGCAAAGTTCGGCGCATTTGGGGATGTGAGCTCTATAGTAGTTTATAACTCCTAGAAACGATAGAGTTTCCTTTTTACTGGTGGGAGGACGGATTCGGTAAATAGATTCCGCTCTCTTAGGATCAGGACGTACTCCTTCCTGGTCAATAACAAATCCAAGGTATCGGGCTGATGTCTTAAAGAACGTACATTTATCAAGGTTGATGATCATTCCACTTTCTGCGATCTTTTGAAGGACTAATCCAACATGGATCATGTGTTCATCGATTGTTGTAGAAAATATCAACAGATCGTCAACGTAGGCAGCAACACAATAGTCTAGGTCTGCTAAAACAATCCTCATTGCAGCTATGAAGGCTTGCATTGCATCTTTTAAGCCAAATGCAATCCTATTAAAAATGTAAGGTTGTCCGCAAAAACGAAAGGCAACGTATTTTCGAGAGTCAGGATCAATCGGGATTTGAAGGAATCCGTTCCTTAAATCTATTTTCGAAAAATATTTCACTCCGCTAAACCAGGTTTTGAAATTATCAATGGGTGGGACGATATCACCACTAGTTCCCATATACTGGTTAATTTTTCTTGAATCAAGTACGGGTCGAATTTCTCCAGTCTCCTTATGAGTGATGGTTAAAGGAGAAAAGTATTCACTTGCTCCCGGTGAGATTACTTCATCACAAATCCATAGATCTAGGATCGCTTGTACTTCAGGAACTAATGCATTTAGGTATTGATGAGTATTTTGGATCAAGTTTCGGGATGTTTGGATTCATTTGCAATTTATGAACATATTTGTTGCAACATCCTACATGATTAACAAATAATTTATGATACGAACAGAGAAGATCTGAGAATTGTGATCGAGTATGATCAGGCAATTCAACTTTTTCGATCATGTTAGTAATTTGTAATCTGATATCAGTAGGAACTTCTTCTTCTGATCGAATAACCATGATTGAGGTTAATCTTCCAAGTTGGGCTCCAGGAATTTGTATTCGTAACCTAGATTATCCGGATCAGCGCAGTCGAGTACTCTGCTTCTGGTCTTCGGATTGATATCGTAGTCGTATAAAAATTGACGACCAAATAACAATGGTGCGTTCAAATCCTTGCATATTCGAGCAATGACAGTCATTGTTCTATTAAATCCGGTATCGGTTGTGAAGATGAAATCGATACAAATACTTCCGACTACTTTAATTTTTGGTTCGCCTAATGCAGCTCCAACTTTCTAGCAAGGTGATTTCATTTTCAGAAAGCGGACTTCGGGATTTTCAGCTTCAAGTTTTCTAAGAAAACTTTCTGTTATAAAGCTATACGGGGATCCTTGGTCGATATAGGACACGTACTTATTTCCTCCTTCCTGAAGTCTTACCGGAACGGCGTAAGTGTAGAAGAACGGTCTTTTATCGATGTATTCCTGAGTTTGAAGTTCTTCTGAATCAGAATCAACATCGTCTATTAAACAAAAACATGATGCTAACGAAGGTTCGTTGGTTTGTGATTGTTCAACCGATTCTGAAGGTTCGTTATACAAATTCTGATCGTGATTTATGATCAAACGAGTACTAGGAAGTTCTCGGTCAGGTTTTTCGATGATATCAGTTATTAAATGAGAAAGAGTTCTATCGATGTCTCCGACTTCATTTTTGTTGAATCGTCGAGGAACGGGAACGATTCTTCGTGCATCCTTTTCAGGAGGAATATCCACTGAAAGTTGATTTTGTTCGTATTTCTTGACGAAAAGGTTTTCAAGATCCAAGATGAACAATTCTGGATAATCTTGTTTCAGTTTCCAGATACGGCTGTTAACTTTTCGTAGGATCCCACGGTAAATCGAATTTCCCATCCTAGCAGAATCCAGTGAGATCGATGTTATAATAATTCTCGAAACGCGGTTATTTTTGAACAAATCAAATACAAACATTTTAAGTTCGGTTGTAAAATCTTCGATGTAGAAATCAGCATTAAGTACAAGTTCTTCCCCAAATCCAATGATTGTCAAATCTTTCTCGAAGACATTTTTCTTGACAATGTCGAAGAAAAGGGAGAGTGTATTTATTTTCTCGAAGCCAGCTATTTTCTCAGCGGCTAAATTCTGAGCGTTGGATAAGGTGGATTTACGGAGCCAGCTAAGTATTGTGGCATCACCGATGACCTTATAGTCCTTCCATTTTGGGACAACAAACTCGTTTTTAAACAGTTGAGCAGGTTTGGGATTCAATGGGTTGGACGGTGAAGAATTCAGCCTTGGTTTTGAATGATTTAGGCGATCAATCTGGCCGACAATTGGCGCCTCTATTCGTTTCCCAAAGACAAGTTGTCTTTTTGGTCGATACAATCTTCAATCTCCTCGATGGTGAGTTCCTCTTGACTAGGAACGGGATCGATTAGGAATGCGGCGTCTTTTGCAACTGGTTTTTGAGATTGAGGAAAGGTGATCGCTTTTCGTGGCGAATAGGTAGTCGATGGTGTAGTTGGTTGAACTCCACCCATGTTTGGCAGAAATGGTCTTCTCAGGGGTTTATGAAAAATGCTATTGAGAAATTGCATCTTCGTTGAAAAAGTTACGAAGTCTTCGAAATCTGAAGCGAGTAAGTTAGCTTCGTAAGGTGCCGGTATTTTTTGTTTCATCAGGGCGAAAATTCTCTGAATCGTTTCTCCACATTCTTGGAGTTTCGTGTACATGTGAATTGCATATGTAGCAACGTTTCCATGACGAAGTGGATCGTAGTGGCTCTGTTGGATATATTGGACCTCAGCTTGCTTGCAAGATTCATTCCAGTTTATCATTAAGAAGTGTTCACGGGCAGCACGATATGCCCATCCTCTAGAATAAATTTTTCCAGCAGGAAAACGATTGGTATCGAAGACAGCTCCAAATAACATGCCACGATATTGATCGTCCTCGGCGTAGTTATTTGTACATTTTTCGAATTCTTCGATGAAAGAAATAGGACTTCGTTCTTCAGAGTTTCCACTGTATTTTGTCATTTTTGAGGGGTCGAGTAATCGTGAACCTCCACGATCATTAAAGTTGCTGGTTCGACCTTGACGAGATGGTGTGGGTTTAGGGAACTCTGAAGGTGGTACGAAAGGTTGTTGATGGATAGAATATTTCGGAACAGAATTATCCGTGGGGAAATATCTAGGTTTCCTCGTGTCTTGAAGCTGTTGAAAGATGTTGGGTGGTGGAAGAGAAGTATTAAAAATTGTTGATTTTTGGTCTGGAGCTTTTTGATCGAGGAGCAGCTCGGTGATGGAATCCAGACGATCATTGATTGCAAGAAGATGTTCGTGATGAGTTTCGATCGTCTGTTGAAAATGGTTTGAAAGGGTTTCAACTCGGTCATATAATGTACCTCTGGGTTGTTCCGAGTCTGGAATTCGCGGAATATGAGAGATGGACGCAGAAGGAGGTTTCGTAAAAGTAGAGTTTGAAACAGGGTTGGCAAACGGGTTCTGGTTATTTAAGAACGAGAGCAACGGTGGTATAGCTTTTTGTGCGTTATCGCTCATCTGCAAATAATCTTGGTTTCGAGTTTCAAGTCCCTGTCGTAGATTAGGGAACGGAGGAGGGCTTGTCTCTAAGATCTGAGTTCCACCGAAGGTAACGTGATCGGGTTTCGAACCAGGAAATAATTTTCTTGACATCTTTTGTTCCTGAGTAGGAACGGCACTAACTGGAGTCGACATCGGTTCACTTTGACTCGGGTTAAAAGTATAATTTTCGGGAAGATTGCTTAGATGCGTTAAATTGGTAAGGTTAGCAATAATTTCCCTATCACAACGAATTTGTCTTTCGAGTCGCTCAAGTACGGCCTTCTGATCTTGGCGATGTTTTAATTCTAATTGAGCTAGGTTCTTATAAAAGTCTGTTTGATCAACCCCCGAAGGTGGTTCAGGAACATCCGAATAAACATCGGAATCGTACAATGCGTTAACGGATCGTTTATCGGGAATGTCTTTCTCAACAGGAGGTGGATTTTGGTTAGGTTGTTTTTCGAGATCTGCTCTGCGAATGGGATCGCCGTCGATATCGAGGATACGATTTCCTCGATTGTCGAGAATAAATTCATCAGTGGGAGGATCAGGTTGAGGGTTATTGACCCCTGGTTCAATATTCATTTTACCAAGAGCGGTACGAAGTTTGTCCATCAAAAAGGGGGATTGTAGTCCAACAAGCTAGGGGCTAATAGTGGGGGTAGCCCGTCAACGAATGAAACTTTTTGTAGCACGGAGATTGGATTACGGAATTGAACTGATCTGGAACAATGATGGGAGATTTTCTCGGCTATTCTACTATATCTAACACAGGTATTATGACGTGCGGAGTAGGAAGTCTCAAGCATCTTTGCGAGAACAAAATTATCGAAAGATTGGGGGATATTATTTTTGTGGAATAATAAGCGGGGACCAACGACTTATCATTCGGGAAAAAGCCAAAAATATATTAGTTTATCACATTTTGGAACACCCTTATTCAACAAGTACTAAACAAAATTGAACAAAATTTTTCTCGAACAACATGAAATCGTTTATTACAAGTTGACTCTGACATTACGAACGTGGCACATCTCCAAACGAATGATAACAACCAATTCCATATCCGGCAAACTAATTATGAACGGCGGAAACCATACTCCAGTAGACGTTTTTCAGGATGACGACTGCATCTAATAGGATTATTCGCCAGCGAGGGTTCTGATTGCAATAATTAACAGTGAAAAAAGAAAGACGCGTTCCCTCTCATTTTGCGAGAAGAGGAACGAGTAACTTAATTCATGGTCATTGACAGACTGATTTGTCTTCTAAAAATCAAGAATGAAGACGAATCGAGAAAGAAAAGGAACGGACTTTGGGGAATACCTAATTGGAATCAGGCTGTTATCATTCGTGTGTAGTTACATTATTATATTGTATAAAATAGGTAAGAACGTGGAACGGCAAATATAGAAAAAAAGTAGACGCCGTTTTATCTGAAAGAGCGGACAGTATCGAATTTAAAGATATGGAAAAAGAGACGGTGAATTTACGATAAATATATGAGTGAACGGGAAAGCAGAATGCAGGTTATGTATCCGGGAAAAAACGTGAGGAAAGAATATAATAGAAAGCTAAAAGAAATACAGAAAATACGTATTCTATCTTTCCCCAGTTCGGGTGCCTCAATATAGAAGATTGTGTCCCAAAGAATTTTAATGAAATTAATAATAATCCTTTTAGAAGAGAATGGGTAAACGCAATAAATGACGAATATAACTCATTAAATGATATGAATGTCTGGGAAATTGTGGATTATGATAGGCAAAAATTAATAGATACTAGGTGGATATTTACAATAAAATACGATGAATACGGAAACCAAAACCCAAAGCCAGATTGGTGGCGAGAGGATTCAAAGATCGAACTGAGTATAGTATTACAGAAACACATGGTCCTGTTGCATCAATAAGTACAATTAGATGGTTGCTCTCTATAGTTAATAAATTAAAATTGATTCTTGTACAATATGATGTCAAAACGGCATACTTAAACTCCCCAATTATAAAACCTATTTATGTAAAAAAACCAGAGGGTATAAACATTAATTCGAATCAAGTTCTTGAACTGAAAAAATCAATATACGGACTGAAAACGTCAAGTAAATCTTGGTACGATCTGCTTGACTATAAAATTAAGGAAATGGGTTTTGAAAGAACAAAAGCAGATAGATGTCTATATCAAATGATTAAAGACAATGAAAAAACATACTTTTTAAGCTATGTAGATGATATCCTGATAGCTTCAAACTCACAAATAGCAATCACAAAAATTAATGAACAACTGGAAAAGTCTTTTACCATCACAATCATAAATAATCCAAAATTTTTCGTGGGGTTGGAAATAGAAAGAAACAGAAAATGGAACAATAGTACTATCCCAAAATAAACATATAGGAAAAATGATTAAAAAATTTGGTATTTCAGAAATAAAAAAGACTAACACCCCAATGGAAACTGCCCTTAAAATAGAAAAAGTTGAAAATGGAAGGGATGACACAGAATATAGATCGATGATTGGTGGATTATTGTACCTAGCCAGACTAACCAGACCTGATATATTATTTCCAGTAAACTTTTTCTCACATTTCCAAAATAATTCGAACGATACCCTGAAAAATTATGTAAGAAGAATATTTAGATATGTTAGTTCTACAAAAAATTATAATATAACATATAAATCCGAGGGAGATGGAATACAGGCATATATTGATGCTTCGTATGCCCCCCAAGTAGACGATAACATCATTGACCTAAATAATTTACAAAAAGGAAAATCAATTACTGGTTTTATGATTTTTGCAAATGGGGATTTGATAGAGTGGAATTGTTCAAAACAAACAATCCACTCTTCATCCAGTACCGCTGCAGAAATAATAGCAGTTTTTGACACTCTCGATATAATAAAGGTAATTTAATACATGAATTTTGAAATTTTTGGGGAAAAAATAATCGTGGATGTAATGGAGGATAATATATCAACTCAAAAAATTTGCTCTGGTGGAAGTCAAAAGAAATTGCGGGCCCTCATGATAAAATGTTACTCGATTTTAGAGGCCATGGAAGAAAAAATAATCCATTTCAGATCTGTTAATTCCGAAAATCAGCTTGCAGACTTACTTACGAAATCTTTAGATAGAACAAAATTGGAAAATTTAATTGTAAAAGTGCTAGAAAATACGAATTTGTTCACATAGTATTAAATACATTTATTTGAAAAATAAAATACCCATCCAAAAAAAGTCAAGTCTTACCAAGTCAAATACCGAAGTCCAAACTTGAAACATATTGTACAAGAAAAAATACTCTTACATTGTTCATAAATAATACTCATGAGAAAAATACACTCGAAAATACTTGTCGAAGAAAAATACACGATTTTGCTGCAAACCCAACAATGAAAACAGAATTAAAATTGAACAAGCTTAAACCCTACAAACGCTAATAATAGAAACAGCATACAACTTTGAACAAGCGTGAGAAAAATACACGACAAATTCCCACACAAAAGTATGAAAGGAAAATCTGAACACTATACGAGAGATAAAAACTCATTACATGACCTCAATAAAGATAAACCTAATAGCTTGCCTTATCCAAAAATAAACATGTCAAACGCCACCTCAAACACAAAAGAGAAACGTAAAAGATAAAGCTAACGGACATCATATATTATCGCTTCATATTATTGCATGCCAATGTATTGATAAAATTGTTAAACGTAACGTTTCCGATAAACGATCGTATACCTTTTAAAATCTTTTGTTAATTTTATTCCCTTGTGATTTTTTTGATTTTTTTATCATACACTCGTAAATGTTCGAGAATATATTCGAGCACACTTCTTAATGAATCATTTATTAGTCATTTATGTATACAAAAATTTTTTTTGCATGTTACCAATTTTTATATATATATTTTTTTTTTGCCTATTTGCATATACCATATACTATTCTATAAATCACATATTAATGTTCTATACTCTTTGCATGTTACCATATTAATGTACTTACCTATTTATTTATTTATTTTAATCATTTATTTTATTTTTCGAAGCACAGCAAACAAAATTTTTCTTATTGGAACCAAAGTTTCCGTAATAATACTATGTGAATATTTTTTTTTGAAATTTTTTTTTATTACCGTAGAATGGGGCTAATCGGCCACTTTTTATTATATTATGTATTGTATCTTGGGCAATATTTGTACTACAGCACTGGTAAACATATCAATGCACAGACCCAAGACTTGGCTTCAAACTCATACAGGAATTATTTTTTTATATCATTTACAGAGATCGCTAGAGGTGAATAAAAGTCAAAAAATAATTGAACTTCAAAAGGGGCTATTTGGCCACCTAAAAAAAAATCATTTAAAAAAACAACAAAATGATAATTAAAATCAGTTTTTTACAAAACAATTATATTTTAAGATTAAATTTAAACATCGCGAGCATGAACATTGAATAACAAGTCTCCTCGCCGAATATATTTTGGATTTTCAACCTTTCGAATAATTTGATTGAAAGAAAATTTGGCAATGTCATTAATTACTGGGAAATAAAAAATATGCCCACTATTCTGCATCGTACATTTTGATCTGACAAATTTTCCAACAAATTTTCCTCGATGAACCGATAATATTTGGCCAATGAAACGTCTGGTTCTATTAATTTGGTGCTTCATGGGAAATGAAACGACTACCCATTCACCAATTTTTACTTCTAATACAGCACCATTTTCTGGAATGTTTTGCACAACTATGTCTCGAGGTTCCAAATTTAGAAGAGGTCTTCCTTTTTTCTTTTTTTTTTCAACCGGTAGCTTGGGAGTAGAAGATGGGCCAGGAGTAGGGTTTGAGGAATTATTCATTGTGTCAACACCAAAGCCAGAAACAGTTTTTTTTTCAGCTTTCTCATCCATTTGGAAATCTTTTGGCGAAATACTTTTCCCAGGAGATACCTGAACTTTCCGTTTACAGCCCCGTTGTGTAGTTGGAGTACCATTCTGCTTACCATAGCGCATATCTGATAGAATTGATACCACTGCATTAGAAACACATGGCAGTATTTCATCAGCATTATTCTTTGTCACGTAGCTGTGTGGTAATCTCTCCTTTGGACGATCAGGATCAAAAGGATATAATCCTGCTTTATTGAAACCTGCAATCAGATTTTCTTTTCCCTTCTCATTTACATTTATTTTTTTATGCAGTTTAAGAAGTAATGTGGGGAAGTCTTCTTTCTTCACAAACGAGTTGACCTTTCCTTTCTTCCACTCTTCAAGAACCTGACGCCAGTATTTTTTTAGTGGTGCAAAAAAAGCCACGTCTAGAGGTTGTAAAAGGTGTGTGGCATTAGGTGGTAAGCACATGAACCTAATATTCAATTCTTCACATTTCTGGAGAACACTTAAAGAAAAATGTGATGATAAGTTGTCTCCCACTAAGAGCTTCTCTCCAGAAATTCGACGACAATAGGGCACAATAATAGTTTTAAACCAGTCTTCGAAGCAAATCAATCGAACCAACCACTCATAGACCGATTGTACCTGTAGATATACAGAATAATTTTAGTTTCGAGGCAAAGCTTGCAAAAAAAATAAAAAAATTAATTCCATTCTTTTAAAACCACAAACCTTGTATCAGGTGGTCCACCCTCACACCAAGTAGTCCACAAATGAGTTGATTTATATACCACGTAAGGAGGAAAGAGATAGCCACTTGCTGTACCAGCATACATAACACTTGTTGCTGATTTGGAAGAGTTCATAATTCGTTCGGGGTATTTACAGCCACGTTTACAAATTATATTTTTTTTCCCTGGGTCGTCACTAAAACAGGTTTCATCGAAATTTATGATGCATTGTGGGTCAATAGACGTGAGTTTTTCTTTCGCATTTTCAAAGAACCGATTCAAAAGTTGTGGGCTGACATTCGCTCGTTTTGCAGCAATATTTCCTAAAGAAAATATAAATAACTAGGTACACGATTGAAACATATTAAATGTGAGTACATTAAGTAGGT